>BPTQ01000003.1:248584406-249267914 GCA_019973895.1 Chrysanthemum seticuspe | reverse complement strand
CTTTGGAAGTTTTCAATCTCCTTTACATCTGATGTAGTTTTAAAGTTTAGATGATTTCTGTCAACAGTCAAACCCCCCTACGATTAAGACTTTGAAGTAGTGTTACCGAAGACTCATATTGTCGAATCTTGGGCCAGTGTTGGCAAATTTGAAGGGAGTTGGGGGTAGTAGTCGACTTCTTTCGGGAGTCGATTGAGCAGTTGTTTACCTTTCCAATAAACGAGGAGACAAGACACTGCTATAACTACTTACACGAGGACCACATAGGCGACAAAGGCGACGTGTTGGACTATTATAAGGATATGGACTATGTGGACGATGTTGTTGATGACAACTTCTACGTGGATGTGGTTAACTGAGGTTGTGTTGTCAACTTGTGTGGCGAAGGTTGTTACTACTTGTTGACGAGTTAGCTGAGGGCTTTCTTCAGCTGATGATGGGGGTTGAGGGAAGTTTAAACGGTTGTGACCGGGTTCTAAGCTGTTATACTCAGAAGCCATTGTGATGAAGTTTCAGAATTAGCATCCCCCCAAACTGACAACTGTCTTTAGTAGATTTGAAATTTTGATGTAGTCTACATTTCCTCTAACTTTTGAAGGTTTCAATATGCAGCGGAATTTGTAGATGAGCAGTAAACCACACAAAGAAAATCTGACTAATTGCGGAAGATCCGTTCGAGGGTAACATGCCAGAAATCAACAAGATCTTCTCACGTATGTAGACACATCACACCAAACAAACCACGAAAGACGAAATGATACGACTTTCCCCTGAATGTTGTGAGGTATCATAACATCAAATTTGGGTAACTTCACACAAGATCACCCGTGAAATTGAGACGATAACACCAAAGTGAGACGTTTGAGCCACAGATCGTCTTATTTCTTCCTTCTAATTGAAGAAATTCAAGAAGGCATTGGGTTTTCGCAAAGAAGTATGTAGAAGAACAAGGAAGCAATGAACACCTACACACTCTCTCCCCCTCGATGTTTTCAATGATTCAGAATCATACACCACGTATGTTGATGATGAATTGAAGACAGCGAAACCATGTATAAGGAGACAGCGAAACCATGTATGTCCAATTGATCGAACAAGTGTGAAGTACCAAAAATATTTCGAGAGAGTCAACTGCTGATAAAACATCTCTGTTCATTATGTTGATCATCAGCTGTGTCATTGTTGTCGGAAGCAGGTTGATCTTCTGTTATAGAAGATTCGGTTGTTGGAGGTGCATCTATAACAATGGTAGTTGTTGTAGTTTCAGAGTGTATCCGAAATTAGAGTATTATCGGTTGTGCAGCGGAAACATTCGATACATCTGAAGCACGACTTTTGACAGAATCTTTAACCAGAGGAGCAAGCAATGTTTCCAATTTATGACGATTAAGTACAATGGTTGAACAGCTGATGGATCATGATATTTTTGACGGTTAGAAACGGGTCCTATGCTGTTTTGCAGTAGGAGCCATAGCTGTTGTACCTGCATAGAAAAATAGAAGGGGGGCAAGAAAGAGAAAGACATGGATCCCCAAGTGTAACTGGGTTCCAGGTGTTAGAGGCATAAAGATGTAGTGTCAATTATCTTCTTGACACCTGAACATGCAATTTTGATGATTTCCTTTCCTGCCTCACGGATGGATGTAGTGGATATCTCACTTGTTTTGGTGCAACTACTTAGTATCTTGCCTGTAGGAATCCACCTAAGACCAACAGTGTTGAAAACTTTACCCGTTGGTATCCATCTAAGGTTAGATCTAAGGGATGTTGAAACTTCTTTTGGGAAGAATTTGCGTCCTATATTGATCCACCTATTAGGTTTCTGAAATTTCACGTTTAGATCAACGGGTTTATTTCTAACTGTTTGAGTTAACTTAGGTTTTGTTTTGCTACTACAAGCAGTGTTCAGTAATATACTCGAAGGTGATACACTAGGTCGTGAACCTAAGATTCCATCCTTTTGAAGAAGTGCCCTTTTCCTAGCCTTTTCTAGATCACAGTTCTTGTACGTGTCATTTGAATCATATGAATCTTTACTTTTAATGCTTAGTTTAGACACAGTGTTCGAACTAATCCTAGATTTGGCAGGAACAGCCACAAGTTGAGGTTTAACAGAAGCAGGTATAACAGAAACAGAAGCATTATTCATTGGCCCGGAATGTGGAGTGACTGGTTTTGACAAATGATTATTCTCAACAACTTGGGAGGCAAACCGTGGTTTTGACGATTTTGAACGTTCAGATATAAAAGCAGTTGGTTGTCTAACAACTGATTGGTTTCTGATTGGTTTTAGAGACGATTTCCCCAAGATTGTTGGTTTTGCAAAATTAGTATCCGCACTCTTGTCATTAGAAGACTGACCATTGTGTTCTGAAGAAAAAGATTTGTTTTGAAGTTTAAGTTCAAGAGAGATGCAATGTGCCTCTAGTTTTGAAAAATCTTTATGAAACTGAGCAATGGTCTTTTTGAGAAGAATGTTTTCAGATTCAAGAGTTTGATTTGACGTTTCAGTTGAATTGTTAACAAGTAAGGGCTCAGACATGAGAGAGTTGTCTGGACATTGTGCAACACACTGGTCAACCTCTCCTTCATTACTGAATTCAGGTTGCTCAGTTTGTTGTATCGCATTTGCAGGCAGAATATGGTCAACAGTAGATTGTACCTCGACCATCTGTTCTGTGTCAGTGTCATAGGTGGGTAAGATATCTTCCTCAACCATTTGTTCTTCGTCACGGTTGGGTTCGATGTCGTAGTTAAGTATGATATCTTCTCCAGATCTGCTGCTGTCATCCTGCTTTTCCAATGCTACCTCATTGTCCGCATTACCGACAGATGCAGTACTCACAATATTCTCAACGTCCATATGAGCATTCCTTTCATGTACAACAACTCTTGCACCTTGTACGACTGCGGGATATTGGGAATTAGATGTTGTCTGACGCTTGAATGCCAGTTGAATAGCCATGAATCCTTCTTGCAATGCCACAAATGGATCTTTATGATCAGAATCCATTTCACTCCCCTGTATAAGAATCAAAGAGAAGAAAAGGTGCAAAGTCGATATGGCACACAGAAGGTCGATATAGTGAATTGCAATTTCCCTCCAAAAATAATTTTGAAAAATTTTGACTCTCAAAATTTGAAATTCACTATAAAATCCAATTCAAAGAATGTAGGAAAAATTTGAGTTATGACAATTTAGACGCCAAGTTTTACCCGAAAAATTTGAATTTGGGCCCAAAAAATTGAATTTTTGACCAAAATTTTCACGGTTAAACCAAAATTTGAATCTCGCGTAAAAATTGAACGTTTAGTCTCCCCTCAAAATTAAATTTTACTCAAATTTTCCCGCCAAAAAACTCTTTTTTTTTTTTTTTTTTTTTTTTTTTTTTTTTTTTTTTTGATAACTTGTGTTGATGGATCTTTGTAGTCGAATGAAACGATGAAAATGAAGTGTTCTTAGGCGTAGAAATCACAATAAAGCTTATGCGTAGAAACACCAAACTTACGCGTAACAATGATAGTTACGCGTAGGATTAGCTTACGCGTAAGCAGGGAAAAAGACTAAAGTTATGCGTAGGCAAAAGTTATGCGTAGAAAAGTTAGGCGTAGGATCCACTTATGCGTAAGACAAGGCTTATGCGTAAGATAAATCTTATGCGTAGGATTTTCTACGCGTAAGCTGAAGCTTATGCGTAAGTTTAGGGTTTTATCCCAAGTGATCTTGTACACTATCTCAGTGCAAAAGATATCCAAAGTCGACGTATTTTCAGGCTTATCCAAGCAAGAAAACACGGAGTAAACCACGAAAATGAAGATCAAACCAAGGATAAAGTTACGCGTAGAACTAGGGTTTTCATACGCGTAGTTCTACTCGTAAAAATGATTTTGCCCAAAGATGTTTCTAAACCAGATTTTTGTGATGAGATAGCTTCAATATCACCAAAATAACACAAAAGTGTGAAACTTGATGAACCAAAACGTCTAAAACAGTTAAGCGTAGGATGAAACCCTCGTTAAAAACCAAGCTTAAAAACGTATATCCACGCGTAAAGGTTGAAACTTTTTGCCAAAAACAGTTATTTTAACACATTAAAACATTGAAAGTACAAGAATCTTGGATTCAAACGTGTAAAAAATGTGTTTTTAAGCGAACCAAAGTATCAACCACGCACGTATGTTCTACGCGTAGGACCAAAACCCACTTCAAGAACAATACGATTCACCCAACTATTTGGCAATTGATACCACTGTTAGGTCACTAGTTTTACAACACAAGCTTATAAGAGAAGAGATAAGGCGATTGAACAAGTAAACCAAACACACACACACAAGTATACTCGACCGGTTATGCGTAGAGTGTAGTGAAAGAGAAAACTTGAACAACCAACCCTCAAATGAGGGTTTACAATAGTTTATATAGGCAAGGAGCTAGGGCAACACTCCCTCTCCTTCCCTATTCCTTATTGGGCTTGGGCCTCAGCTTATGGGCCTTCTACATAAGCTGGACCTTAAACAAACATAAAGGCCAGAATAAAGCTACCTATTACATATGAAATATAAATACTTGAAATACTGTTTAGGAGTGATTCCAACAGCTTCACAACCTCAACTTGAGAATCACAAATTTCGCATACAGGAGATAGTGAGCAATTTCGTTTAAATAGATTTTCTCGGGTGTCTATAGCATTACCCTCCACCAAAATGATTTGGTTTTGATGAGGGTTTAAAGAACTCCCTAGTAGATATTAAACAATTTAGAGCGTTTGTGTAATTGTGTGAAATTGCGAAAGACTAACAAATTATAGATGATGTGGTAATTATTACGTATACATAATAAAGGCGAACAAAAAGTGTTGCCCTTCTTCAACTTGTATCTCCAAACCCCGCCACGTGGCACTTCTAATTATTTTCTTTTGTTATTATTTTTTTTAGAAGAAAATCTTTCCGACGCTAATTCCACGCCACGTTGCATCACTTGAGCCTCTCAGATCTTTATTTTAATTACTTCTTCCGTCTCATATTGACTCTTCACTTCGAATTTTCGAGGTCTTTCATTTCTAGCGTTGACCTTAAATATTTTTAATTGTGTTATATAATACTTGATGCAAAATATACGAATAAATTAAATTTTAAATGTATTTTTTTATGAAAATTGATTTAGAGGCCTAAATGTGTGCCTAATTATAGGCCTAAAGGGATCATTACAAGAAAAAGTGTCATTAGTGACCAGAATTTTTCGTCACAAATAGTACCAATCTCGTCACTAAGCATGATTAGTGACCAAATTTGGGTGGTCACTTGTCGTCACTATAGGTCCGTCTCTAATTACAATTAGAGACCAAACACAGTGTCGTCACTAAATAGTGACCAAAAAGTCGTCACTGATTAGATGAGGGTAGATACAACTTTAAACCATTGGTGACCAAACATATGGTCACTAAATCTGCTAGAGACCAAATGGTAGTCACTATTTTGGTTGTTTAGTGACCAAAAAGTGGTCACTACTTACAAGTTGCCAACAACCACAAAACGCTCGGTTTCTTTGTGCCCTTTTACTTTTAGCAAAAACAGAAAACTAACATAACGCAAATTAATCGAAACAAAAAAGATAATATATTCGATACCCATACATACCAACAATTGCATACATTTGTCTACCATGTTATTAAAGAAATACAACATTCAACATGAATCAAGACTAAAAACATGATTATTAAGACAGAAGTACAACACACAATATTCGAATCTGTTGTTACTGCCAGCAATGTACGGAAGAAAAAAAATGACTAAACTTGCCCGCAAATTCTTTCCTGCAAATCTTCAATTCAGACTCCCTCTGAATAAGGAGACATTTAATCAGATCATTTGCATACATGTAAGGTTTTGTTGGCATACCTAACAATATGTATGACATTGGCATATTTAAGGTAATGAATCGCAAGTTTTAGTCAAACCACTAATTAAAAAAATATTAATAGAGAGGATTTAGCTTACCAAGAACACATGGCCCGCCGTGATCAGAATAGTAAACAAAGATTTGATCATTTGGACCGCCATTCACAACTTTTCCACTGCCTCCTTTAACTGCAGGTTTATCCAAGCAGAACAGCAAAAAAGTTGACAGTGACATCTTCTCCCGTGTAATCCTGTGAACAGTATTGAACCAAATAAGTATCAAAGATATTCACACTTGTGCATTTAAGTGATTAAAAATGTGATGTAGACCTTTGGCTCTCCATGATATACATCATCACCATCTAGGCTGTTAATGATGATTCCTTTCCTAGAGTGACTTGACACAGGATATAGAAGCAAGGAGGGTAGATCCTATGAAAATATCGTTCAAGAACAAGGAACCGTTAGTCCAAGTTTACAAAATATAATTAAAATCACAAATCCAAAATAGAGTAAATATTACCATCACTGGCCGATCATTTGTAGCATTAGTAACCGGTTACTTTTCTTCTCCATAACTTCATTTAATCACCATAACGGCCCTATTAATTTATCACCAGATAGCATTTTATCAAATTTTCTTGACTCAAACCTACTTAACTAACTAAGCTGGAAAGAAATGAATGTCATCATGTTGTTGTTCGCAAATACAATCATGTACAACATAGAAGCAATATACTACCTCATTAAAAGATGAATGTACCATACCTCTTCTAAAGTCTATAGTAGATTTGATAGTGGATTTGCAGTTGGTCTATTATCAGCATCCATATTCACTATTCATGCTGATCTGTTTATCCTTAGTACCTAGAAAGTTGCAGATATGAGTATTTAATTTTTGAAAAGTTAAATAAAGCAAGTGTCTAATTATGCTACCTTACAGCTGTAAAAGCCATCTATGTGTCGTAGGGAAGGATCTGGGGATGTTTGGGATTGTTTATCGTAATAAGTAGTTTTGATAAGCAATCACAAAACAGCCCCTATATTGATAAACACTCCCAAAGAGCCTCTTAAAGCAGTTAATTCAATAAGCAAAAAAGAGTCCTATTAGCTCATTGTTAGCTTCCCCGCATGCTGCAGGTGCAACCACAGTGACTGGAAAGAGATATTAAACCAGTAAAGAAATGAAAGAACTAGAAATGATGTCTGTAGCAAAGCAATAACAGCAATCGTATGAGCTCAGCAATAAAGTTCTCGTACCAGTAAAACACTTATTAAAAAATTTCGTTACTAATTCACATCAACACAATCAACCAGGACCACATGAACAAGCCAACATGTGAGCTTAAATAAGAGAAATTGGGTTAAATTTGCAAAAATGCAGATTCTGGAAAATGCTAATTGTTCAAGGAAATAATTTGGTTCACTTACACATGACACATATGTTATCTCTTGTAGTTAAACTTGAAAAAACATTGTAATTTACTATACAGTTATACATACTTTAATGAGTCTGACACTCTTCCAACTTCAACCAGAGCTTAAATAAGCTTATATGGTTGAAAAGGTAGCAAAGTGAACTGAGAGTTTCCAAGCATCTTTGAGTATTCATACACTTTCTGTCCTCTGTTTGCATTCACAATTACAAGGTATTGTTATTTCAACATTTTAATTCAGAACCTATCGATATAGCCATGAAAAAATTGCGAACTGAATCTTTAAACAATTTGCCAGTGGCATATCAACGGCTTTTCACCAAGGATACGAACTACTATAAAGAAAATAGATTTTGGGATGTAACGCCATTACAAATACTTTTTATTCTGAAATCATTACTTCATCACCATGTCTTTGATTCTGGCTTAACAAGGTCGGTATTTTGTCCTTATAGAGACATATCTGGTCGTTGAACTAATTGTTAAAAAACTTTTTTACATAAAATAATAAGAAGAGATGAGGAGATACTTGAATAGCCTCCGGGGAGGCATATGTTCGGGGATGTTTCTAGTGATCTGCACCAATGAGACACAGCCTAGCAGTGTCTGAATATGACTTAAAATTTTGCTTCTGCAACCAAGTAGCAAATATGGGCCGCAATAATCTGTATATATTTTTAAGAGGATTATAAGTCAAATCTGAGGGTCAAATTCATGGAATGTAATTGACATCCAAAGATACTTACATTACTTCTTTCCCTCCCAGTCATCAAGCATGCCATTCCCATTAGATTGAGTCTAACGCAAAGGAAACAATTCACATTATGTCTACTGAGATAGAAGTACAGACTCTCGGTGGCAAGATGCACAAGTCTAGCGGGTTGGGTAACAGGTCAAAAAGGTTTAGGTGACTAGTGTTGCTTGTGATTAGAAAAAGCAACGGAAAAAAATCCATTACAATCATATTCGACTTTTGGGGGTTTTTATATATTTCACCGATTTTTTAGATTTCAAGAATTAAAGATCTGACTTTTAGGCTAGTTTTAACCCGTTTGACCCGTCCCGCTTTTAGCTAAATTGGTAAGGCCTTTCTCCATAAATTTTACAAGAGGGAACTTTTAAGCAAATCTATCCCAAACAAATTTCTAGTAGGGGAACAAATAAGGTTGATAAGTATTACATACCCGAGTTTGTCCTTAGGATGCAGCATGCATGCAAACATTGTTTTCTTCTAATGGTCTCTGAAAAATGTTGGGTCTGCAACAATTGTAAAAAATTTCAGCTTTGCGATCAGTAAGCACTATGACCTACTTTACAGCTGATGTACATTTCTGGCTTAGAAATTCATTTCGAGCAATCAATCTACACATACCTGTTAAAATAGTTTAAATTGTCCTGAGGGGATATGAATGGGACCGCAACTTCATTTAAACAACAACATTTCCAGTTAGGATGTCCAAATTCCAGAATAAAGGTGCACTATTTCCCTTTTAGAAGATTACTTCAGCCCAAGATAACAACTTAACCCCACCAGTAATCTAGAAAATAATCAAAGCATTGATCTTGGTCTCGAAAATTTAGATATTTATAAGGGATAATGTATGTGAAGGACGCCCAACTATTCAACATCTTTCATCATAGCCACCCACATATACATACTTGGATGGGCCTAGAAAGTTATTTCAATCTACAGCTGGCTGTGATGAAAGATATGGCCTCCACATACATTATCTCTATTTCTTACTAAGGAGGTGCTTGGATGTGTATTTTATTGGTGATGAACAGTGAATCATAAGACGAGATCCAACAACAAACCAGGTCGGCCATATCCAGTGTCGTCTCGTATGGGATATCATAAGACGGCTTACTACTACTATTTGAACGACTATCATCATCAGATTCGCCTACAATCACACACACAAACGTTAATAACAACAATAATAATAACAAAAAGAGCTATTCTGTATGTTTATAATAACAATAAGGTTTAATTCTATCTAATAGCAACCAACTTGATAACAACTCAAAATCAGTGAGAAGCAAAGGACATGCCCATTGGAATCAATTGACTATCAACTACAGTTTAAATGATATACACTAACAATACAACTAAAGGACTATACCACCTAAATTCATCAGCTTGATACATGATAAAACAGGCTGCTAACCTGTTTCAAACCCAATTCTCTATATGACATAACCAAAAACCAAAAGTATGTGAGTACATGTCCTTTGACTGTAATAATGATACCCAATTCTTCATCAAATGCTTAGCTCAAAACACCCCACTGAAATTACCAAACACCATCTCCCCGTTTTAAAGGGTTTGCATTAAATTATCAAACTGTTATCCATATTGTGTAGTTTTCACTAATCTCTAGATAATGACTGTAAAAGTTCAAAAGAGAGAATGATACTAGTGAAATTGACTTGTTGACTTGTTGGTCAACGCATGTATTACTAGTGAAATTTCCAAACACCGTCTCCCTTTTTTAATAGTATGCATAATAGTATCGATAAGCTTTTTCATCCTTTATCAGGTTATATCAATAATTTAATGCTTATTAAAACATAGAATCGTTCACGCTCAATTATAACCACACAATCACAAGTATACTACGTAATAAACCATGGCTAGCATTAAGTCGATAAGCGACATTTATGTCAAATTGGGGTGCTACCAACCTACCTTCAACTTAATTTTAAAAATAAGCCGATGACAACTAAATGTGTTTGTTTCATAAAACTAAATCAAACTGGCACGAAACAAAACGGCCGGCCAGCGTAAGTTTTCCGCAATGGCCATCACAAGTATAATCACAATCACAACCTACTGAATTACTTAATAACCATAACGTTTACGAAATTAGGTCAAATTTGGGGCCTAACTATTTAATATAACATCTATTCAAACAAATGATAAATTCAATAACTGTGTGTATCTGATGTGTGCTTACTATGTGTAATCAAGAGTAACGATATCATACCGAATTAGAGTAGCGAGCAGGTAGATCGCCGGTGTAGTTTTTCCGATCAAAATCAGGTCCGACTGATTGGCGGTGTAGTTTTTCTGATCAAATTCAAGTCCGATTGAATGCTTTATGTTTTATGAAAGACAAGAGCGGATGGAACGATTGTGGAGTGAATAAAAAGATTGATTAAAATTAGAGTGATGAGTGAAAAAAGATCTGCGTGTTTTAAATGAGGGACTATTTTGGGTTTTTGGGTTCGGATGAGTATTTTGGGTTTTGGGGGTTGATAGTCGACTGTTATTTTGAGGCCTTATAGTTTTTCCATCAACTGTTATTATTTGATACTAGTAGTATTTGATAGTCATAAAATTTTTATTAAGTATGTTTTAAAGTTTGGTTAAACTCTTACATGTTTGTATCTATCTTAAGCTTAACATTTTTTACTTGTTATAAAAATTATCAAAATATTATTGTGATTTAAAGAGTGATTAATTTACACAATTCTGTGACCAACAGTTTGGTCACTTAATTTACAATCTCAAATCAGTGACCAACAATCTCGTCACTATTATAAACCAAAAGTATTAAATTATCGAAATAGTGACCAAATAAAAAGTGGTCACTGAATTTCCGTCACTAAAGGCACTTTTTCTTGTAGTGGATGTAGAAGTGTTTTATTGGTTTGTGATGAAGCGGATTCATCTACTGTCACCAATAGAATTATGCCACATAAGATTAGGCATATAATTAGGCACACGAATTAGGCATGAAAATCAATGCTCATTTTCTATTGGTATAATTTTTATTAAATATTATATAACACAAATAAAAATATTTAAAGTCAAAGTTAAAAAAGAAATGCTTAAAAAGTCAAAACAATTAATATGGGACGGATGTAGTACATGGTTTACATTAAAAAAAAAACATAATAGAAGCTGGATTAAGAAATATCGCATCTACGTTAACTAGAGATATATAGTTTGATAAGGAAAAAACGAGCGAGGCTATTAACTTGCATATTGTGGAAAAAGAAGAAACATTAAAGTGGTATTTCATGGATATGATTTACATTTATCTTTGATAACTTTGTGTTAATAAAGTTTCATTTTTTTAGTGATAAGGCTGGCCCATGAATGTCTCCATCAAATATTTGATTACCTAAAACCGAATATGTGCCACAATTTTCTTAGATTTGAAAGGACAGTTATTTGCCAACCACAGATTTTTCACTCATGGGTTCAACCTTTATAAAACTTGCACTATGGTCAAGATAAATCTTACTTTCTTCAAAAGGTGAAGATCGGTGGGATCACCCTGGTCCCATGCATCTTAAGGATGTCAACCGGACCTTCCCTCAAAGACCCGGCCCCAGGCAATGAGCACCTGTCTCAGTGACTGTACTTATCAGGAGGTGGGCTTTGAACCCTGACCATTTTCTTCAATAGGCCCCTCGCTGACCTGTCAATCTGAGCATTTGCGATGGGAGGATGGTACCAAATGATCTTTAGTGCCATGGAAGAGGTTTGAACCCGGATCTATTGACCCAAGCCCAAAGCTCTTACCAATGGACTAAAGCATCATTGGTCAAGATAAATCTTACTTATCAAAGTTAATGGCTTAAAAAAACTTCGAGAATGTTATATTACACGATAACTTACCAAGAAAGAGTTGTATTATATATGCAAAAAATGTTGTTACATGTGAATTTAGAATATATGACGCAAACCACGTTTGACTTTTTTATTGTGTAATTTTTGTTTCGAGAAAAAAAAGGAGAACAATGTCCATCCAAAATATGTCAAGCATTGTTTTCTTAAGATATTAAAATTCTTGGTCGTTAAGATATATAGTATATGTGGCTTAACGATTAACCATTTGATATGTGACGATGTATCGGGTCTTACAACTAATTTATCTATATTAGGAATGGATCTCTCTCCTCATGGTCTTAAAACTAAAACTTACAAAATACAAAGCCTATTGTACAATACACAATGCACTATTAATGCTTTTTCTCATCAATCTTAATTTTAAGACTTATAAGTCTTAAAGCTTAATGTACAAAATACAAAGCAATATTAATGTGGTCAAGATATTTAACATAGTCAATTAATTAACCGGTCAATAAATACAATTAATGCAGTTATTAAAACACCCCTTAAACAAGAAATACAAATTATCAAACATATTGTACAACAAACTTAAACACAATTCCTGCATTAAATGTCACTAATACAAATAATAAAGCACATTATACAAATATTCAAGCCCGAATGGGCAACGGGCCAAATGAGCCCGAGCCCGAACGGGTACGGTCCAAACGGGGTTGAGCCCGAACGGGCACGGGCCAAACGGGGTCGAGCTCAAACGGGCACGGGCCAAACGGGGTCGAGCCCAAACGGGAACAGGCCAAACGGGCTCGAGCCCGAACGGGCACGGGTTAACCAAAATTTTTAATATCCGTAAATTTATCATAAAAAAGAACATAATAAACTAAAATACATGATTCACCGAAAACTTCTACTTCATGGTATCCGCCGCTGCAACGCGTGGGTACCCTGCTAGTAGGCCTAAATGGAGGAACATAGTTAACCAAAGCCATTCAACCTTAATTATAGAATATAGCGATCCATACGATGAGAAAATTTCCTCCACGTAAACTCAAACGGATAGAAGTACTTTTACTAGGGCTGTAAACAAAATGAACGTTTAGCGAACATTTCATGAACCGTCCGATAAAAAGTTCGTTTATTTATTAAATGAACAAACATAAACAATATTGTATGTCCGTATTGTTAAATGAACGAACATGAACAAAAGTCGCGTCAATTCATTTATGTTCGTGAACGTCCGATGATGCGTTCGTTAACGTTCATTTATTTATTTATGTTCGTATATTTTCAATTGTATAATTTCAAATTTTTGTTTGTTTGAACAAAACAACATTTATAAAACAATATATTGTGCATCATTTAATAGAGTTTATGTTTGTTTCTCTATGTTCATTTATGATCAATCGTTTATGTTCGTTTAGCCTTCGTTTAGTGTCTTGATGAACGAACATGAACAATTTATTTCTTAATGAACGAACATGAACAAGAAAATTTGTCCGTTTAAGCATTCGTGTCTGTTTATTTGTCCGGTTAAAATTAAACGAATGAACATGAACAAGGCTCCATTCGTGTTCGTCCGGTTCGTTTAGAGCCCTAACCCTCACATCCGATCTAGAAGAACCGATTCCCACGTCAAGGATCACCTTTGATTGCTAGGTAATAATAAGGTGCAAACGGTGATGCACTGATACCAAGGCAAGATGCTATATATGCACGTACGTTTATTGCTCTGGCTAACGTCTCAATGAGGAGATCTAGCAAATCTTCCTACTCCCAAGGTTAGTGACATATTCTTAGAGTTGAATCGACACTATAATTACAACTCACTTTAGTGATTGATCATTAATCACTTGGCATTCAATACTCTCTGCTCCGAAGGAGCATACCTTCATTTGTTCCTCATCCATATACTTATCTTGGGTGTGGTCTCGGTTTAAACCCTGAGGTGAAGTAATGTGTGTTACTCGTCTAGCTTATCCATAACTTCCATTCATGGTGGATTCGATTTAGCTGAAAACCAAATTTCTCATCTTCCTAACAGCCAGTGGAAGTCTTTAATTAATCTAAAAAAACCATTGTCTCAGTTTGGCATTAACTTGTCTTCTATTTTTTTTTCAAGAAAAAGTATGGTATGGAGAAACGTTTGCTTTTTGGAATGATGAATGGTTGGGGAATACTAAATTACATATTTTATTCATGTGATTGTATGAATTAGAGACAGTTAAAAGATGTTTGATCAGTGATCGATGACGTCTATTAAATGGGTCATGCAAATTTACATGGGCGTGAAAAAGGAATGTTAGAGATGTTTTAAAGATGGAGCAATATAGAGAGTTATTGGGCCTTCTAGTAATATCGTCCCTAGCTCTTCTCCAGATACTTGGACCTATAAATTGGGCAATACCTGTGACTTCTTAGTATCTTCCATGTGAAACCTTATACATAATTCTCCTCAACAGAGTCCAACGAGTTATGAACAGTAATGTAACGACACCTAGATCCACATATATTGTTTTCAAAAAAGTTGGTTTTGCAATACAAAAAGGGCTAGCGGCTCAGCTTGTTGCTCGTTTGCCCTTTAACTCTATGCAAATCCTATTTTAATATTAATAAAACTTGTGTCCACATTCTACTCTTCTGTCAATTGAAGATCATGTGAGATGGAAATGTCTTCCAATAAAGATTAATGTTCACACATGGAGGCTGTTTCGTGATCGCCTTCCAACTCGCTATAATCTGGATATATGTGAAATCGACCTCCATTCATTCTTATCTCATGTATGTGATGAAACACCTCTTCATTGATTGCTCGATTATTTCTTAGCTATGGAAAAATTGGTCTGCTGATGGTGAGGTTTTCATAATTAACCTAAAGATGTTTGCAGTTTAATCACATGGGCAGATTCGGTCGATCTCAACGGAAACACAAAAATTTTGTTTGATGTGGTTTGTTCAATCAACTACTTGGATCATGTGAAGATACAGGGAATAGAATTAGTTATAATTCAAAATCCCCACGCAAACACACTTTTAGAATAATATTATGATTTAACCTCATTTTAGGATCTCACATAGGAGTAAACTTTCATGCCCTAAGTGGCTTGAGTGGATTGTTAATCCGAAAGTTGTATGTACAATTCTTTTGTAATCCCTTTATAGTTTCTTGTTAGTTATTAATGAAATCTGTCGTTAAAAGAAAACATTTAAAAGCTAACGGAGAGGACCAAGGCGAGTTTGAAAGTCCGAATCCACAAGACAAGTGTTGAGATGATCCATTACCTCGACAATATGTACCTATATACTTTAAAAAAGAAGTTGAAATGTAAATTTATATTCCAACAGAAAATATAAATGAGAACCATTTATTTATTAATTTTTATGGGGCGTGATATAGGGACCCTCTAAGTAGGGGTTGCTACAGTAGCATGCATAAGAAGGTTGTATTGTATGTATCACGGTGTTATACTGCGTGCTTCGCGATTTATACGATTGAATATAGAGGTTCCTATAGTAACTTACTTTGTAAAATATGGTTCAAGAAGTACGACTAGTAGAAACAAGAATAAAAGATAAGAAGATTACCAAAAATTGACATTCATGTACATGTCAAATTTGGAAAAACATTGAAACATAATTACAAAATTTGTTACCAAACTCCCTTCCTTGCTTCCAATGGTGTCCTCATCTCATGACGTTATTTACCATTTTGCCATCATCTCAACTTGTATATAAATATTGACCACACTTATGGTCATTTAATATATCATGTAATGCGAGTAAAAGAAATGCACCCATTGTGTTGCTGCATATCAATAGAAAGTCATGAGTCCCCGGAAGCATGTTTAAGCAATAATGCCGGTAGCAGTAGAGGCTTCGCGGGAATGTTGTACAAATGGACTAACTATGGAAAAGGATGGAGACCGAGATGGTTTCTTTTACGTAACGGTGTCTTGACTTATTCGAAAATGGTTCTTCAACCGGAGACTCTTGCTAATGTCAGCTTCATTGGTGATGTGTCTTCTGGGAGTAGCAGACATCTTAAGCGTCGTAAAAGCCGCCTTGGTATCGTTCACCTCAAGGTAAACCAACATTATACTCTACTTCAAGTACTAATAGAACATGTCCACTTTTAATTAACACTATGTTTAGTATTAGTAAAACTTATAGTAGTAGTTAGGAGAAAACTTTATTTTTACAAAAGTTTTGGTAACATGTATCCGTGATTATGAGGTGTAAACTAACGTAAAAACTAGGGTGTGTTTGGTATACTGAATCGGAATAAAGGAATGGTTTTATTCCAAACAAAAATGCTTGTTTAATGACTATGAATTCTTTGAATGAATGTGATATCCAAATATTGAGGCATACTAGTTCAAACCCACCCAAAAATCATCTCTACATATCTATCAAATATCCACAACTTCACAAGCTTTTCTCATACATTATTTTATAAATTAAAAATCACTTAATTGTGAAGAAAAAATACTTACAAAAGATTATGAACATCACAGCCATGATTGTTGACTATCTCGATTTCCATTTTTAAAATATTTTTTTGGTCTTGTAGTTACTGTCACGAATGCTACAAAGAAGGAAGAAGATGATTGGGTTTGTATTTTATGCATATATTGTGATTTTCTGTTTTGTTTCTATACCCAAAAAATAACAGTGGTTTTTTTTTTTTTTTTTTTTTTTTTTTTTTTTTTTTTTTTTTTAAATTTAATAAGTGAAAAGTTTTAAACTGACAGAAAACACAGAACATAAACTGATAAAAAACTATGTTATACTGTAAATTAAGGACAGAAAAAAAATATTTTGTACCTTTATACCCTGATATCACATCCAAAGGTATGTACAACATAATCCTTTTTCTTCTTTATCGTTTTATGATTAAATATTGCTTTTTGCATTGTCGTTTGACTATGTAAATATTTTGATACCCAAATCTCAATAAAGAACCAAACATCTATATTGGATTTGATATCTCAATCAATACTTTTTTTTTGTTCTACCCTATTATCAAATTTATACTGATAGTGATTCCAATATGCAAACCAAACGAAATCAATGCTTTTTCATATATCATTGAAAAAGATAAGCAAAACAACTTTTTTTTTTTTTTTTTTTTTTAAAGAAAATAAAGTGCTTAACACTACCTACCAAACAAACTTTAAGCTCTAAACGATAATCACTAAATACCAGAATTTTAAAAGGCGTGTCATAGCGTCTAGCTAAGGCGTGAGGCATGACCTTCACATTACGAAATGCACTTAGGCGTCGGCTCTAGGCATGGCATGAGATGAGGTGTGAAAAGGCGCGAGGCGTGCCGTCTTTTTTGAATTCAACTCCGATGAAAAATGTTTTTCGAAAGAAATGAAGAAGATTACATGCAAGAATAGTTTCTTGACTTTATTCCTTAGGTATAACACTTTTTTAAAACTCGATATATATGAAATATGATATAAATGTATAAATATATAAATTTTTTCATATTTTGTGTCACTTTAAGTCACGCCTTAAAAAACGTCCTGGCTTTGCCATAGCTCCTAAGGTGTGAGGCTTGGGCATGTCGTCACGTCACGCCTCAAGCTATTTATAACCTTGTTAAACACACTCTTAAAATAATGAATAACAACATAAGGCTTTTAGTCTAGTGGTATGTGACTTGCCTATTAATCTCGAGGTTGTGGGTTCAAGCACCGCTAGAGGCATTTATGAAATATATTGTGACATAGGTCGCATGGTGTGTGAAAAAATTGACGTTTAGTAAAAGGAAAATATGAATAACAAATAACAATGTATTAAGGGTGTGTTTAAACACACGAAAAAATAAGAAATATGTTTAAAATGAGTATTTTTTGAAATTTCTTTACTGAAAACAGATATTATAACTATAAGTTAAAGAATTTGAATTTCGAATTCTTCAGTTTTCAAAAAATTATGTGATAAAAGAAAAAAATTACTCCGATCTCAGAAAAACTAAAAACAAAATATTATGAAAACTAACAACTAAACACACCAACCCTAGCATATAGTTTACTTTTAACGGTAAAAAGTTGACTTAAAAAACACATTATTTCCATGTTACTCCAGCTCACCGTTATTGACTGTTATTTAACTCAAAGTAATACTTAAATGAGCATGTGGGTCCCACTGACTGACAGGTGTCATCATTCAGAGAGAGTAGATCAGATGATAAAAGATTTTATATATTCACGTCTACAAAGACACTTCATCTCAGGACCAGTTCAAACAAACAAAGACTTGCTTGGATTCAAGCCTTGGCTTCTTCTTCTTCTTCTTCAACTAGAAACTTGTTGTCCACTCAAGGATTAAGGAAGCGTTTAGTCGAAGAAGGAGTTGGTGAGGAAGTTGTTAAGGATTGTGAACAGATTATGTTATTGGAGTTTAGCCAGTTACAAACTCAGCTTCACCTTCTTTGCCAAGAGCGTTCGAGCTTGCTCGATACTTTAAGACAGCTAGAGGTATATTTTATTACGAACTGTATTTATTTATGTGTCACGGGACATCGATAAAATTTTGTTTCTTAGTGTAAATTTCTGTTAGATATCCAAATTTCATGATGCAAGAAAATTGTGAAAGTTTTGTACTCTTTAGAAAAAACGGGTAAACGGATGTGGTTTTTCCTGTTCAGGTTACATTCACCGGGTTAATCTCGGGACCGTTTCCAGCCGTTCCCTGGCCACCCTAAATGCACATACTTAGTGAGATTTGAACACTTAACCTCTTGCTTGAAAGCCAAGGAACTTACCACTAGGTCATTTGATGGTGGTTTTTTTAACTCTTTAAAGGAATTTAAATATTTTCATTATCATTTTAATAAAATCATACTTTTAACTACTTATATATTAAAATTCCAAAAAGCTTGTGCACCGGGTCATTTTGAATCCTGGATTTTGGACAATGTGAACCAAGATTCGGGATCTTGTTTTATGTTCTTACTCTTGCCGGCTAAAAGTGCGTAAAAAATGAAGGCCCACCATGTGGTTTAGGTGATCTTGTTACTACTTTGTAGCTATCAATAATTTGGTTGTACCATATTAGATTTTAGTAGAATGTCATATATCCATTTGACATACAAATGTGCAAGACCAGACATCAAGTACTAGATACTTAATTCCTTGGCATATCCTGCTTAATGTTTTACCATTGTCCTTTTGTGATAACCCTAATCCGATATCTATCATGTGCACCCTAAAGGCGTCTAGTTACACGTATATAGCAACTGTTAGAATTGGTGTCGACCCATTTAGATGTTAGGTTTTTAACCAAAGTAAGATTTCCTATGGGTCTGAATCGAGTCTTTTGGGGTAAATAGTTTATTGAAAGGACACTAGCGAATAGATTTCCCTTCAGGAGTGATAATTTCTTGCTGATCAAATCGGAATAAGGAAGGTAGGTGTTGCCTCTGGAAGGATAAGTCTTCCCGGTGAAGTGATTGCTTACTTGTGTTTGAGCATGGATTTTTCACTTGGTATGTAACAAACAAGCATATTTTCCATTTATCAGGCTGCTAATATTGAAGTTGAAGCTTCTGGAGGTCCTGAATGCACATTGACACAGCAGGAATATTCAGATCTACGTCGTGGGAAATATAGTGGTATGCTCGTTATGTATCTCTCTTGGTTGGTTTATGTATCTGTATAATTATGTGTTTATGTATGTATATACGTGTACACACTCACGCCCTTTGCATTTTGCCATGCTTTACCCAACCCGTTGTGCTTAAGTGCATGCTCTTAAGCACCTGATGAAATCATTCCGTAAAAATCTACCCACATCTGCTCTCCTGATATTAGGTATAGCTCTTTTCGGTTGTATTCTAGCAGTCAATAGAAAACCTTAGCTTCCTTTTTCTGCTTGCAAGACATATGATAAGATAGAGGGATAAAAGCATAGGTAAGGAAAAACCATAAAGATTTGTGCGGCTCTGTATTGAGAGCTATGAGCCATCTTACATGGATTGTCATAAGACTCATAACTATTAGGATATCTACTAGATATTATTTTGCTTGCTTCCTAGTTATCGATGTTGTTTCATTGATATTCAGAGTGGAGTACAACCGAATCATCTGATGATGTTGAGAAACAAGAGCTTGAGGAGGCTTCAGAAGATGATGAAACCTACTTCTTTGACACTAATGATTGTTTCCGTGAACAGAGTACAAGTTGTGAATCTATGGGCACGGAATTAAAAATCCAACCTAATGTTATGGCCGATTCTGGACACCTTCAAATTGAAAGGAGAAAGAAGCTTCCTGATCCGGCTGAGAAAGAAAAGGGGGTCAGTCTTTGGTCTCTGATTAAAGACAACGTTGGAAAGGATCTCACACGAGTCTGTCTCCCTGTTTATTTTAATGAGCCGATATCGTCTCTACAAAAGTGTTTTGAGGACCTTGAGTACTCTTATCTTCTAGATCGGGCTTATCAGCATGGGAAAGAGGTACAACTTATATGCTTTATTTCTTAAATAGTCTTGTTTTAAGCAATGCATAATTATCCTAAAGTCGCATATTTGCTTATCTTGATACTTGAGCGAATCCGTAAGAAAGATCAAACGGGTGAAATCAAACATTCAAACCTAGTAAGCTGAATATAAGCGAGTGGGACTCACAATTCATCAAGGCTCTTGATAAGCAGTCTATGGTCTCTAAAGTGACTTTAACTCTGGGTGGTTGACTTTTGGTCTTCACACATTTGCTTAACAATCATTAGTCATTGTTCTTAAAATTCCTACTTTGATTTGCACTTTCAGAAGTTATTAATGCATTTGCACGTGTGTGTATGAACAATCTATGCGAGTTTTTTATTTATTGTATATGCAATCTATTTAACAAGCATGAAGACAGACCTTATATGTGACTGCTTTTGAAATCATAGAACTTTTTTATAATTAGATTCCATGATTTTGTTTCATCAAGTTCTATAAATATAATTACTGATGTTGTCTTAGGGAAACGGTCTCCAAAGAGCTTTAAATGTTGCTGCTTTTGCGGTTTCTGGATATGCTTCTTCAGAAGGAAGACATTGTAAACCATTTAACCCATTATTAGGGGAAACTTACGAAGCTGACTTTCCTGAGAAAGGAGTTCGTTTCTTTTCTGAGAAGGTCTGTTGGTTTCAACTTCTCTCGAGCTTTGATAAGTGTGCAGTTCACTTTGTTCACACATACTGTTTTTTAGATCATTTCATCTTGTCTGTTAAAAAAAAGCAAGTTAAATTTATTTTTACAGTTTTGAACCTTATGTGGCTTTATGAAATCAGGTTAGTCACCATCCCACCCTAATAGCTTGTCACTGTGAAGGTAGAGGGTGGAAATTCTGGGGGGATAGTAACATCCGAACAAAATTTAAGGGGACGTCAATTCAGCTTGACCCTGTTGGCATTCTCACTCTAGAATTTGACGATGGTGAGATTTTCCAGTGGAGCAAGGTATGGAAAACTTAAAAAAAATAGTCTTATTGCCTTGTATAGTATTAGAATTTGACAATGGTGAAAATTTTCTACTATCAGGTCACAACCAGAATTTATAATCTTATTTTGAGTAAAGTTTCCTGTCATCATCATGGCTTGATGCATATACGTGGTAATCGAGAATACTCATGCAAGCTCAGGTTCAAAGAACAACATTTTCTTGAAAGGAATCCCCGCCAGGTAGGATTCTGTTATGCATCATACTTTTAGCAAATCATTTAGTACTGTTGGGCTTAAGATGCATCGTTAGACAGTCTTGATCCTTAGTGAACATGCTACACCGTTAACTTGTTATTTAGCAGGTACATGGGTTTGTTGAAGATGCTAGTGGTAAGAAACACGCAACATTATTCGGCAAGTGGGATGATAGTATGTATTACATAAATGGAGTTGCAAATGTAAAGCCAAAGGATATGAGTGATGCACGTCTGTTGTGGCAAAGGACTATGCCTCCCACTAATCTCACTCGCTACAATCTAACATCATTTGCCATCACATTGAACGAGTTAACCCCGGGATTGCAGGTAGAGATGACTCATGTATTCAAAATTTCAAACTGTATATATTTCATATATTTGTTGTGTTTCTGATTTGGGGTGTTTCCTACCGGTTAAGGAGAAGCTTCCACCTACTGATTCAAGGCTTAGACCAGACCAACGGCATCTGGAGAACGGGGAATATGACATGGCAAATGCTGAAAAGCTACGTCTCGAGACGAGGCAGAGAATGGTACACATCTCACACTTTATCTAGAATAGCACTCCAAATAAAAATAGCTTGTCATTTAACATCAACATCATCTTCATTTGATTATCGGACACATAATACGATGATAGAAGTAAGATGGTACCTATAAAAATGATGATTTACCATCTTGTTCTCTGAAAAATTCTGTAGTCGAGCAAATTACAAGAAAACGGATGGAAACCACGATGGTTCCAAAGAGACGGTGAAGAAGGTACCTACCGCTATGTAGGTGGATACTGGGAAAATCGAGAGGAACTCACTTGGGACGGTTGCCCGAACATATTTGGTGAATTAAGCAAAGAGATTAATGATTCCATCAGCTGAATAATCAGGTAACTGATTGTCTCTTTACTGTCTCGTAGCAGTAGATTTCAAGTGTGCATTGATAGGATCACAATAGACTGCTAATTAACAAAAAGACTAAATATCGATGACGTCACAAATGCAGGGACAAATTCATGTTCTGGAAGAACCCTGTAAAGGCAGAGTGTATAACCCAATTCTTCAAGATTCTTGCCAGGTATATCATAGCTCGAAAGAGAAACAGCTTCGATTTTCAGTGGGAAAACCTATGTTGTTTCGGACCCCTCTTAGCTGACTAAAATATGTACCACTTAAGATTTTTCTTGACATATATGGATATAAATAAAGGGAAAAATGAGAGTGCGTTGGCGGGAAATGTCAAGAAGTAGTCTATAGAACTCGTTCAGAAGGATGTATCCAGCAATAATCATAGCAAATAGTGTATGTTTTTGTCAATATAATCTTCAATTTCTCTTTTCTTGTACTCATTCAAGTGCAACTACTGAAGAAAATTTGTGCAACAACTATCAAAATAGTATATAGAGGCTGCCATCAATACCCGAATACATGATTTATAACACTGTTTTAAGTAATGCGTACACATTACTGTGCAATTAACTCTATCCGGAAGAGTGATATACCAATACAGACATTATATGTGATCACAAACCTAACAAAATAACGGGTGTACTTTCACATCTCCGTCATTTCTTCGTCATCATCATCTTTGTTACACTATAATTTTAGATAGATATGAAGCTTCATGCTCTGCGCGCTATTCTTCTTCCAGCTCAATACCCTCACCGGCAAGCCTATGCTCCCTGTAGACATACCATTTTGCCGCTATCAAATATAACCCCATGTTTATAACACTTAGAATTGTAAGCAGCCAATAGAAGTTGTAAAGCTTCCCCTTATTCAGGTTATCAGCTAGCCATGGCTCACTGTCTCCAGTCACCTTGTGCACTATGGTCACCAATAATGAGCTAACGAAGAACCCCAACGACAAGGTACTTAAAAATAATCCTGTGCTCATTGTTTTCATCCCTTTAGGACACTCTCTCAAGAAGAAATCAAGTTGTCCTATGTAAGTAAATGCCTCGCCTGACCCCACAAAGAAAAACTGTGGAACTAACCAAAAGACACTAAGTGGAACCACCTTTGTCGGGTCATCTACCAAACCATGGGACTGAGCCACGTGCAGCCTCTTTATCTCTGTCAACGCTGCTGAAACCATAGCCAATGTGGATAGGACAAGCCCTACACCAATACGTTGAAGAGGGGTTAACCCTTGTGGGTTTTTAAGTAACCGTTTGGTGAGTGGGACTACGACACGGTCGTAAACAGGGACCGTCAAGAGAATACTGCCAACAAAGAAGACAGTAAGTGAAGCTGGTGGGATTTGGAAAGATTTCCCAATGTGCCGGTCCATAGTGGTAGCTTGTGACACTGAGAAAGTCGTCATTTGAGCGTATATTGTCCAAAACATGATCGTTGTTGCCCAAATCGGTATCATCGTGATAACCATTTTCACCTCTTCCACGTCGGTTAAAGTCGAAAGATACCATTTGTTCACCTTCAAGATTTCGCCAGATTTTTCGCTGTTCTTGATTGCCGCCTTGTCAAGAAAACTACAAAAATACAGAAACATCCAAATCTTAGTACAAATTATTTGTCACAGTTCATAAACTAATACCTTAAATCCCCAATATAGGATATACTAATATTTATGTTCCCTATACAAATATATAGTCCAAGATTCGGATCCAAAAATTATTGATGTTGACAGTGTACGTAGGTTCATATTCAGGTGCTCGTGATGTTCACCAGTACCCATTTGTTTGGATGCATATATACAAAACAAGATATATATTTACAGTATTAAATATCTGTCAAATGAAAGAAACAAAGATTAAAGTACTTTGATTAAATATAGAATGACTAACCGAAACTGCTTGCTGTGAGGTAACTTCTGCTTCAGTTTTCTAGCATCATCAGTGATCTGAACATCATCCAGATTGAACAACAACGAAGGGTCCGATGGGAGCTCCAAATGTCTTTTCCTCCACGCCCCGATAAAAACCGATGCTATTTGTGTTAAGGGACTACCCACAAGTTTCTTAAACCGGTACCTCCTCGTACCGGATAAAAAGATCACCAAACCCATCCCAATACAAAAAGCGACAATCCCATACCCCCAGCGCCTCCCAAGGTTGTCCTGGATATACACCAGAACCGTAACCGCAGCTAGTGACCCAATACTTATGAAGAAAAAAAACCAGTTAAAGAAAGTGGTCATTTGGGCCTTTTCTTCTTTGTTTGACTCATCAAACTGGTCTGAACCGAAACCTGAAACACTCGATTTTAGCCCTCCTGTGCCGAGTGCGGTTAGGTAGAGGGCGATATATAGGATAGCTAACTGGAGATCGGTTGCCGGGACACAAGAACCTCCTTGGTTGCATTTTGGTGGTTGTAGGCTTGGAATGGCAGTTGATATAGCTAATATTGTCACACCCTGCATATAGTATAATTATCAGTTTTACTTCAACAACAAATCAACTTCCAAAAATAAAAGTTAAGTCTAGCTTTTATTACTAGTAGTCTAGAACTCATTAATAGTTAAGTACTAAACTAGTAGTAGTATCATAAACAAATCCAAACACCTCCTAGACTTATTAAACGAGATTTAAACACAGGGCTATAACTTTCTTAGCAAGCATATAGCTAGCTTTAGCTAGCTGTATCATTAATATATAAAAGTTACTACTATCCAACTACCTCATAAATATTATGAGGTTTTCTGTTCAGTTTATTTGAAAAGGCGAGTCTTCATACTGAATATGTGCAGGGCCGTCTCGTGGATTTCAGTGACCCCGTGTCATTACCACAAATAGGCTATCAAACACACACATAATATACATATGTATAAGTAGTGCATGAATTAATTAAACTCGAGTCTCATATTGTGTTCATATATATAATAGAAGTGCATGAAATTTGGTGGCCCTCATCAAGCGGTGGCCATGTGCAATCGCACCTTTTGCACTCCCCTAAAGCCGGCCCTGAATATGGGACGCTAGATATATTTAAGTACAGTGAGATATGTATATATACCGTAGCTTGAACAGCAGTGAAAATGGCAATGGTAAGATAGCGACCAAGAAAGGTGTCAGCAACAAAACCACCGAGGAGACAAAGCATGAAAGAAGTGCCCATGAAGTTGGTGACGTCATTAGCAGCATTAGCGTTACCAATATGCATGGTACGTGTCAAGTATGTCACCAAGTTAACTGCTATTCCTAACGTTGTTAGCCTTTCACATGCCTCCACCCCTACATACAATACATACAGACAGTAGTAAGTTATATACTAGTATTTACCACAGTTAAACATTAAAAACATATATGCTAGTACGTGATGGTTACCTAGAATCATGGCGGCGCTTGTCCAGCCGCCAGTGGTGGAACGGGTGGCGGGCCTGCCTTTGTAGTCCCAAGCATCCGGTAGAGTTTTTGCCACCTGTGATTCACTGTCAGGGACAACCATTTTAAAGTATTTTTTATAAAAGAATTGATTTCTATTTTCAGAAATAAATGTAGAGTAAGGAGAGCAAGAGAGACTATAAATTTTGAGGCAAGACCGACCTTGTCTTTTATAGCCGTGACAATAATTCACATTCCTAAACTTTTCATTATTTTACGTGTTAGATTTGACACATTAGTTTTATTTTTACTATTTTGTTTGATTACCATCTATAATTACGGATGTATAAATTTCATTTTTTTCTGATTTAATTAACTATAAGAATCATCTAGATATAAATTAGAGTAAATGAGTGTGGAAACCCGTGCTATGCAGCGGGATTGGCTTCAAAGGACTTACTTTGTAGCGACACTTAAACTTTAGGGACTAATTTTGCTAGGTTGCTATAGTTAGCAATTAATTCTACAGAACTTACCTTGCAACCCCCCTTAAACTTTAGGGACTGTTTTTGCCAAGTTGTGAAACTTTGCATTTAATGTTTGGACTTACTTTGCAGCGCCACTTGAACCTCAGAGACTATTTCTGCCAAGTTAGGAAACTTTGCATTAAATGCTTGCTTGGCTTAGCTTGCTTTGCATACAATATGTACGCTTTTTAGTATCATATGATAATACATCATTCGTTCATGAACTTGTACCCAAAATACACCGCGAGTCACAATTTCAAAATAAGTCTATCATCCATTCCTAAGATCTCCATTTTGCATCAATAGTCCATTTGACTTTTTTCAGTTAGTCGTCTCTTTTAACCCCCTCACGTGCACTTCACATGAGGGTAAATTTGTCATTTCCCATTCCATTCTTTGATGTACCACCTTTTTTTTTTTGCACATCTACCACCTGACATAACATAAACCAATTTCTTCCATCCTAAAACACACAAGCACATAAACGATTTAGTTTGTAGCAGCATCATCTATTTTCCCCCAAATTAACCTTAAGATTTCCCTCATTTGTGCAAGAACCCTAATTGCAATTTTCCCCCATTTCGCAAGAACATGGTTAAAGGTAAGTGATTAGATCATGATGTACATTATAATTTATATGTGTCATAGTTCAATTGTTTGTTTCTACTTATGACAAATAAATGTAGTTGATGATTTTGTTAAGTTAGGTTATACGAATAGTAGAAATTTTTTGTTAAAGGTTAGTGTGACCATATGATAATGTGGTACTGAATGTCTAAGTGTAGTACTGAATGTCTAATTATTCACTGTGTTTATATGCTTGTGACGAATGATACTCTATCTTTATAGACATTGGTGACAATAAAATTGAAATGTAACCGACTGTCTAACAGTTAGTGTAGTTTAGCAGCTAAGTTAGTGTAACTTAATGTAATAGTGTAGTTTAGGGTAAAACCACAAACATATCAAAAACTACAATAAATTGAAATACGCACATACAAGCCAACACAACTAAATTTTGTCAAAAACCTATACACCACCACCGTTATGCGCTGATAATCTTCTATTATTGCTGTAGGATATTAAGAGCAAACTTAAACATAAATTAGTGACTTAAGTGTACTTTGTAATATGGATTATGGTTAGACTAGAACTAGGTTGTTTAAAGCTTAGAAAAGGCATTATGACCGGTTTCATGAAGAGGTCGGTTAGGGAGTTTGCTAAACTAACTCTAACATGGTTTCTTTGCCCTTCATCTCTATAAATAGAGGTGATGGGAGATGCTAGTTGGTACATTATTTCTTGCTCATTCGTTAATTAATACAATGTAACATTTGAGGTCACATGTGTGGTTACTTTGAGTCAATATTTTGCACTAGCTTACAAGGTTTGTTTGTCTTTTTTCCAACAAGTGGTGTTAGAGCCAAGGTGATATTGGTTTCTTGAAGCTAGGTCGACTCAAAGGTGTACAATCCCAACGAGTAGTCTCTCTTTTTTTTTTTTTTTTTTTTTTTTTTTTTTTGGTCAGTTTCTGCACAATAGTAGGAGATTCAAAGTTGCGAGTTCGTTAACCATTGGATCTTTGTGAAATTCAAATCGTAGGTCAAAGGCACATTGATCTAGGATATCAACGGAGGGATCTTCAATCAGAGGTTCGTAGAGGGAGATACATGTGATCGAAGTTGGTGGTTCAGAATATGCATGTTCTATACAAAGTAGATTTCGATTAAAGGTTTGAAGTCTTAATATTGACTGGGTTTTTTTTTGGGCAAGAATCTTGGGTTTACCAAGGTTGGTATTAAAAAGGTTTAGTAAGACAAGGTTCAAGCTTCAAAATGGTTTGTACAAGTTTGAATCTTTAAGCTTCAAGATTTAGTTGATTATCTAGAGTCTTGAACTATTAAAGTTTGTAGGTGTCCGCGGGTTTCTTGGAATTCAAGTCCTGGTAGTTCTTGAAAGACAAGTAAGGTTTAACTTTGTCTTGGATTTAAAGAAAAATGATAACTTAGAGTACAAGGTATCGCAAGGTTCACGTTCTAATATTTATATTATCTCGTTTACCTATTATCTACGTGTGCACTAACGGGCAGTATACCCGGTCATGAGTAGTTTAGAAATTGGTAACGAGGTCGTCCCAAGAGCTATAGGCGGAGTCTAATTTAAGTTCTAAATGTCACAAAAATGATTTGAATTAATTAATTAACTAAATAAACGAAAATGAAATGTGAATATTATCAAAGGAGAATAATATGCTAGCCTAGTTATTACTTTATCATGCAATGATCTAATTCCTATGTAATGTTTATTCTCGCCTTATGTAGCGGTTCAAAGTCATTAGGCACAAATGGTTATTGTGACCTAACCTATAATCGCTAGACCTCAACCCCGATGGTCACGGGTGGTCGAGTATCTAGTTCTTAGTCATTAAATACCAACTATCTTCTAGACTTATCTAGTGATTTTAACACTAAACCTTTGTTTGGTCCACGTAGGGTTTTTCCGGCATTTCTTAAGCATCTATTCTAGTATAGGTAGTTCCATGGTTAAGTCCTACACAAGGATAATAGTCACACCTCAAGCAACCTAATAAGCTAGTGTTCTAATGATCATGTACTAACTAGAAAATGAGGTACTACCCTAGCTTCAATACTATAAAAACGCATGGATTCAACGATATGCTAGAAAGATATCTACATAAAGCGATAAATAAACAAGGAACATGAATCAAGGCATAGAAATATTCATAACTAGGCTAACACATAAAGTGTTTAGCCTCTCATATTAATAAGTGCAGCAAATACAATGTTCATGATCAAATAACTAGTAAACATTGGATTCGATAAAAATACTTGATGTGATGCTAAAACTATGAATTGAATGGAATGAATTTCCCTTGGAAAGTCTTCTAGAACTGCAGGAGTTCGTCCTTGAATGAGCCCTAATTCGTCACTTGTGTTGTGGTGGAGAGAATGATGCTAAAATGCAGGGGCTTTTATTTATAGGCTCGACTAACATACGGCGTAACCTTAAGTAAGAGGTTACGCCGTAAGTCCCTTATATCTGGACGCCTTCATGTCTTGTAAATAGTTACGACATAATCTCAATGATAGGGTTATGCCGCAAAACTCTCGTTAACATTTTTTTTGTCTATATCTATGTCGTAACTCATTTGTTATGGTCACGGTGCAACCTTCATGGCCACCGAATTTGGCTAAGTCTTTGGATTTCTACGGCATAACCTAGTCGATGGAGTTACGCCGTAGCCTTGTGCTGCGTTGACTTTAGTGTTCATGTGACTTCCATAATTACGGCTTAAGTTGAACGTTGTGCTTACGCCATAACTTCCTTCTGTCCAGCAAGTTCAAGTGTAACTTCATGATCTTCTTTCCAAAACCGTGTTTTTTCGTTCCAATACTCATTTATACCCTGAATAGAGTTATAAGAGTATATATTCATATAAAACTACATCAACTATGAGCATAATTAGAGAAAATTGATACTAAAATATTCAGATTATTCGATGTTATCATTAGGTTTAGAGTAGAACTAGGTTGTTTAAAGCTTGCCTTGCAAGGCAAAGAAAGGCTTTGTACCAGATTTCATGAGGAGATCGGTCATGGAGTTTCCTAAACTGACTCTAACATGGTTTATTTACCCCTTATCACTATGAATAGAGGTGATGAGGATGCTACTTGATACATTTTTCTTGTTCATTCGTGAATTAATATTATGTAATGTTTGAAAACACGGATGTGTTTACTTTGGATCTACATTCCGCACCATCTTTCAAGGATTGTTGGTTATTTATCTAACAATTATTAAAATGGCAAATTATTTAAACACCAACTATATATTCTTTTTCATTGTTGTTTTTTGTTCTAAGAGTTCACGGACTAATATAGTCATGTAAATGATTTATTTAGCAAAAAAGATGATTTCATTTTCCAAATATCAGAAGTATAGAAGCTAGTGGCAAATGCACTTTTTTATTGATTGATCATGTGATCCTACTACTTAACATGGAAAAATTGTTCAAAAGTGATTGTAAGAAAACGACTTTACATCTAAACAACTTGTGGTAATATAGGCGATTTTCGGAAAGCCATTTATCGTTTGACACGTCAAGAAGTGAAAGTGTAAGTTAAGTCTTGTAGTGGGTTATACTTAATCTAACAACAAATAATTTAGGGTTCTTTTGGCCGAGCTATTAATCATTACAAAAAGCTTCAAATATGGAGTTTATTTCCAAAACACAACATATATAATCATTTTAGATATTAGTCCATGATTAAGGTTACAACAATTCAAAATACAAAACACTTGGGCTTGAGAGCTTAATTTGATCAGTTTAACTAGTCGTAACACCTTGTATATACGTACTGTACATGACTTGAACATGAGTTAATAATTAATGGAGGCTCGGAAAAACAGGTGTAAGTCAGTGTTGCTTTTATTAATCCCATCTAACATGACAAATACAATCTAAATAACCACGGGATCATCAAGGTTACCCTGCCACTATTCTTACTTTTTCTTGCCTTTTTTTCATTTCATTTTTCTTAAACTTTTAACGTTTGCATGATCAATTATTTAAAGAAAGTTCTAGCTGGTTACGTACTAACTCAAAGCCAGTGACGGAACTAGGGGTTCTCGCGGGTGCCCGAGACCTCAATGGATTTTTCTGATCTAGTGTTGAATTTTGAAAAAAAACAAACATCAATTTTTCCTAAATGTATCTTAAATGCACATGATTCATCAAATGTGTTTCTATATTACGGTTCCAAAATATTTATACACCCGGTCATATTTGATCTTGATTACGTCTCTGCTCAAAGCCCTCTTTAATACATGATAGGGTTTTCTTATTGTTGTGATCTTCTTCATTTGAAACATACATATATAATAAAAGATATCTATACTGACATGCAAGTTAGTTACTTCACATATTTATGGGCATACATAATGCATGTAGGACACTAAAGGATTAGGATCATATATTATGGTTAGTGTGATATTGAACAAACTAGTCGATAAAATTTTGATATATCTATTGCGTGAAGTTTGTAGTTTTGTTGGATTTAGCATACGAATTTTGAAAAAGGCAGATATATGTGGACAAATTGCATCCATTTTGAGGGACTTTTGGGTCGTCTTTAATCAGAAGTTGCGTGATGCATCAATGTTAGTTGAAAGTACGGTAAGGTAACGTGAACTAGGTACTCTCCATTTTGCTATTCATCATTTTTAACTTTTTCATAGGTGAAGAAGATCTTACTCAGGCTAGCCACAATGGCTTGGGTTGTCGTCGGTTGAGGGCCTCGGTTGAGCAAGGTCGACCCACTGTGAGATACTCGGTCAAGCAAGGTTGAGGAGTCTCTCTCCTTGAACTAGGTTGAGGAGACAACCGAGTTGTAAAGCCACAAAATCCAAAAAAAAAATCATACGGTTTGTAAAAAAAAAAAAAAAATTGTCAGGTCACCACTGTGGCAATTAGGTCGTCGTCAGGTTGTCGGAAAAAGAACGCTGATGTGGCACCGACGAACTAGTTCGCCACTGTGTCTAGCCTCATGTGATCAAGAGCTAGTTTGATGATGCTAAAAAACTGATAATCATTTCATATTTATGCAAAACTTGGCCTTGTTTTTGCAATGTTCTAATTATATATTTCAACGAAATTAAAAATGGCTTAATCATTTCAGAATTAGCGCGTAATATTACGTGTGTAAGTTTGTTTTGTATTCTGTTTGCGGGTCATATAAGCCATCACGTTTGTTGTTAGTCAAGTGAACTTGAGTAATCACATAGTTAATATGTATTCAGGGACGAAACCAAGATCAAATATGACCGGGTGCACAAAATCTTTTGAACCGTAATATTGAAAACAAATTTAGAAGGACCAGGTGCATTTAGAAAAAATCAGTGTTTTTTTTTCAAAAATTAATACTACATCAAAAATATCCATGGGATTCTCGGACACCCGCGGAAACCCCGTAGGTCCGTCCCTGGTTGTTCTATTCGTTTACCATCTATCTATCTATACATTTCTCTGTAATTTAAAAATATAAAAAAGCAAATGGTCCTTCACCGACCAAGAAACAAGACTTAGGTCTTGGCGATCTTTGTTTTGTATCACGTCTTATATCTTTGTTCTTCTAACTGCAAATTGCAAATTTTAAACTATAAATAGAATATTTGACATGTATTCCCGACAAGTATATATATGGAACTATAAGTATATATATGGAACTATGAAAAAGGGAAGTGATTTGCACACTTTATAAAATGATTAGGACACTCTAATTAATTGTGTTTGGACATTTATGCCCTCACATGGGTGAAAGTGTAAGGGTAACTATAAGAGTATAAATGTTCAAACACAATTAATTGAAGTGTTCCAATCATTTGATGAAGTGTGCAAATCAACTTCCTTTGAAAAATAGTTAAACAGCCAACTTATTCTGTGTACTCGATCAGAGGAGTCACGAGGTTATTGATTATTGAACATCTATCAAACAGGTTTATTACTGACAACAATATACGTATGGATAAGACTTTGTTTTTTCTTTCTTTCTTCTTGTAATATATGCTTAAAAAAATATAAGTGTGTGATAAACACCCCTTTTTTTTAGCGTTAGTAGAGGCCCTGGTTATTTTATATTAGTAATTAACTTTATTATTAATTCAGCATTTGTTTTTATTTCTTCTTCTTAAAATACATGTTAGCTGTCCATGCGGCACCACATGGATGGTTATGAAACGACAATGCAAAGAAATGCCATGTTCTGATAATAAAAACATAGGTTTCCAAAAGACAATGAAAACATATGACAATGCAAACAAAAGATGTGACAAATAAGAAAGGTAATAGTAATTGGCTTGTATAAATAGAGAAAAAATGTTAGAAGTAATTTAGTTTATAATTTTATGTGTATTTAAAGTTTTGATAAACTAAATAAAAAATACTTATTTTTATTTTGATAATAATAGCTCATACAAATACAATGTTTTTTACCTAAGTCTTTTGGTCTAGTGATATATGAGTTGTTGATAACATCAAATAGTCCTGAATATTAAGTGTCAATTTCCTCCGATAATGCTTGTTATTTATATCATTTATATGGATTTACGCTTGTTTTTCATGGTTTTCCACTTTCAGGTAAATTACGAGCATTGGAGCTAAAGAGACGCAGAAATGGAAACATTATTAAAGATTTATTACAGTATGCCTATTTTGAAGAAGTTCCGGCGTAACTCCTCTCTCACATTACGCCGTAACTATTGCGTGACCCTGAATACCAACTTATCAAGAGGTTACGGCGTAACTCTTCCCAAAGGTTACGACGTAACTCCATTAGGTCAAAAGAGGTTCCACGCCGCTGTTATTTACGTCGTAACTACTACATCACTTACGACGTGACCGAGTTTATTGAAGACTACGCCGTAACTAGCAGATCTAGTGCATTTACGAAGAAATAGAAGGTTACGGCGTAACTCCTTTATTGGTTACGCCGTAACCCAGACCTGGCCTATAAATACCCCACGAATTTAGCATTTCTAAGCATCCCATTCCACACACAACACTCTGAGAACGTGGGAAAAAGCTCAAGACAGGTTTAGGGGAGCATACGGAGCTGTTTCCAAGGGAGAAGTCACTCCATTACGATAAGATTTAGCATTTTATATTTCTTTTACTGTCAATTCATGTATTTCGTACCTTTGAATATTGAATTGATTTGCATGATTAATATGAGCGGCTAAGCACCCTTTGGTGCTATCCTAGTTATGATTCCTTAATTGTTTTGTTTGCGTTTACCTTTATTTTCGTACAATTATTTCTAAGTGTATGCATGCATAGTTCTTTGGTAGTCACCCTTGATTCGGTAGTTTTGAATGGCAGTAGAGGCCAATTGCCTAGGAGATATGACCAACTGACCCTAGGTGAGCGGACTGAGACGGGAAGGGTAATATATGACCAACTGACGACCCTTTCTACTTGTGCGATTTGACCAACTGATCACCTATCGTTTGGATTAACTTAAGAATTGGGGGGTGTAGTGTCTAAGTTCCTAACGGCCGGGCACTCACTATTTTGAATCTAGCATGTAGCGGTACTTAATGACTTGGCTTAGGGGACCAGGAACAATAGGACTTATGACGGTGCACCTAATTTCTCCTGTGGTGGCATCTTTGTTGATAGGTTAGGGCGAATTGACCAAATGATGTCCTCTCGAATTTGACCCCACCTGAAGTAAATGGAAGTAGGTAGACGTAGACATAACTAGCTAGGAGGATTGACTAGGTTAGCACCACTATTCCTCTATTGATTTTCCTTTACCCATTTATCTGCTTTTATTTCATTCTGCATTAGTAGTTTAATTAATTAAATCCCTATCGAAACCATTTTTATTCTGTGACAATTAGACTTAGTAATAATCCAACACACATAGCTCTTGGGACGACCTCGGCTTTACCATTTACTACACTACACGCGACCGGGTACACTGCCCGTTAGTGCACTAGTGTAGACCATAGGTATAGCGAGACACTATAAATATTAAGACCTGGTCAGTAAAACCTGCATCAAGTTTTTGGCGCCGCTGCCGGGGAGTTATATTAGGATTGATATTAAGTCTTTCATTTCGTTTTTAAACTTTTCTCACGATCATATTTCAAGTTTTCAGATACCATAGAAGTTGTTAACATCGATGACCTCACTCTTTAGGAATACTTGGCGTTGACAAGAGCAGAACAAGGACCGGGTCTTGTAAGACAGGCAATCGGAGCGGATGTTCGTTTCGAAATTAAAGACCAATTTATGAGGGAGCTTCGCGCTAACCCTTTTTCAGGAAACAGGGACGAAGACGCATATGAGCACGTTGAAAATGTTCTAAACATCGCTAGCCTTTTCAACATTCCGGGGGTGTCTCAGGATGCTGTTATGCTTAGGGTATTCCCAATGACTCTTACTGGAGCAGCCAGAAGATGGGTCGAAAGGTTGCCCGCCGGAGCAGTTAATACTTGGGCGCTACTAAAGAAACACTTTATTCAAAGATATTGCCCGCCATCGAAGATTTCTAACCAGCTTTTGGAGATCCATAATTTCAAACAAGAAGACGATGAAACTCTGTATCAAGCTTGGGACAGATACAACGATCTTCTTTATAAGTGTCCTACCAATGATCTGAATAACCAGCAGAAGGTCAATATTTTCTACAAAGGAATAAACGTAACTACAAGGCAAATGCTGGACTATCAAGGACCTATACCAAATATGACTCCTACCGCTGCGATTGAAGCCATTCAAAAAATGGCGGACCACTCTAAAAAATGGCACGACGGTAGGAGCAAAAGATACCAAGGCGAAAGTTTTGACGGAATTGCAGCAATAGCTAGTAAAATTGAAAATCCTCAGTCGAGATATGCTGAAAGTCAGAGAAACCGTTCATGCCATCCAAGTAGGTTGTGAAATCTGTGGAGGAGGACATCTTACGAAAAAATGTCCTCATGTGGACGAAGAGGATATTGAAGAAGCTAAGTATGGAGAAAATTGACCATTTTACGGTGATAATCGAAATAGTAATGGTGATCGTGGAAATTACAACCGTGGGCCTTATGGAGAAAGAAAGCCCAGTCTTGAGAAAACAATTAATAAGTTTCTGGAAAATTCAGCCCAAAGACAAAAGGAGCAAGATGAGTGGTTGAAGGAATTCCAGGAAAACACTGACAGAAACCTTTCCAAGCACGACTCAACTATGAAAAACCTAGAATCCATGGTGATGAAGCTCAGTGAAAAAGTAAGGAGAAATAACGATAAACCTGAAGGATCTAAACCAGCTATGGAATGTAAGGTAATTTTTTCTGATGATAACTCAAAGGTTCAGGTCAATGATACGGATTTAGGGGATGATTTCGTCGACAGATCTGAGTTACGTCGTAACATGCCTAATGAGTTACAGCGTAACTTTGTGTTTGACAGCGACAACGGGGTTGTGAAGAATACTGAGGAAATCCACTCTAACGAATTATGCCGTAACCAAGAATCTCAGTTACAGCGTAACTGGGATACATGGGCAGACAACTTCCTTGATATTGGTGAATCAGAGACTCAGAACTGGTGATTGCTCCCACGATATTAACCTATTTCCTTTATCACCAGCAAAAAAAAGATATCACTGGTGCAAGGCCATACCAGTAACTAAGGGGGACTCATTTGACCTATGGGCTTCATGTGATCCTAGAAACAAAACTTGTGATGGAGGTACTGACAAGGAGAGAATCAAGAATAACAAGTTTTTATGGACTGCTGACACTGATGATGAAAGACTCGAAAAACTCTCCCTTGAAGATGAAAAAGAGCCACTTATAACTCACTGGTGTGCTCCTGTCATCATTACCGATGAGGAGACCACAAGGGCATGGCCTACATGCAGCCCCTTCAACGAGTATTGCAATGGCGGAGACAATGAAAGAAAGGAAGAATGGACATGCCCTCATGAACGTGAAAGACATTGTATTAAATTCGGTGATTTAGCCTTTAAAGATTGGTACGCAATTTAATTTGGGGATGACAAGATCGATCCAAATCTTCTTAAGAAGCTAAAAATTGATTACGAAGAGCACATTCAGAAAAAGGAAGAGGCTAATTATAAGCATTTAAGTGAAACTGACAACAAGAAATTACGCAGTCACTGGTGTGAAAGAGTAAAATATCATGGGATAATTTTATGGGCGTCATGCAACCCGTATGATGACATGTGTAACGGGGGAAGCAGCTCTGGAAGAATAGGAAAAGATGAATTCTTTTGGTCCTCGACCAATGATGAGGAAAGAACGAGTTTGCCTTGCCTGGACAACCTAGGATTCGATAGTTGGGTGAAAATTAAGTATGGACATGTGGACACATTAACCAAAGAGAAAATTTGGAAGGAATACATGGATCGAGAAAACTCAAAACGACAAAAGTCTCAACAACACGAGTGAAATAACAGTTGACAATGACAAAGAGATGGTTTGTAATGATAAAGAAGAATGCAAGCGCGTTCTAGTGGAGAATATGCTCGATGAAGAATGGTTCAAGGACACAGCTTCTGGTGACGATGATATTGAAGGGATCTTAGATTACCTTGAATTGCAAGGAAATGAGGAGTTCACTGATCCCGATAACGAAGCTTACGAACAAAGGAGGTGCAAACTCCTGGGGATTCCCTACAAAAGACCACCTCCAATTATTGTCAAAAAATACGAATTTACTCGCTACCACCTGGGACCGGAAGAGAAATTTTGTAAAGTCCGAAAAATCGAAACCATTGAATACCTCCGAACTGCCTCGAATGTTGCATGGATGAGACATAATTTGATGAATGATATTGAAGAAGTGGAGCAAGTCCAAAGGCCCCCATAGGAGCCCCGCGGCTCTGAGTCTAACTTAAAGACTCGTTAATAAAGAAAAGAGCTCTTTCAGGAGACAACCCGAATTATCCCTTTCTTTTGTTTTTATTTCTTTTCTGTTGGGTTTTATGTTTTCTAACCATTTTTGTAGGGAACGAGGAACTAGTTGCTGATCTGAACAGAGTTACGACGTAACTCATCTTGGTGATTATGCCGTAACCAACGTTTTAGCAGCAGAATTCTTGACGCATTACCAATTACGGCGTAATACCATCTCAGTGGTTACGCCGTAACTACTCGCTTGGCAACTCATACCAGGTTTTGCCAGTTACGGCGTAACTCTCTCATAGTAGTTACGACGTAACTTTCCTCTGCTTTAATTCTTTCATTTTAAAACATAGTAACCTTGTATTAGTTTTTAAATGAACTTTGTGGGTGTGTTCCCTGTAAACCCTCACGAGACTTCACTCGTCCACTTGGGACACCAAGTGGTTTAAAAGGCTTGTTGCATTCGCTAAATGCAACCGTGATTCCTACGAAAGTGAGTTAGGTTTGTTTTTCATTTTATTTTTTTCTTTTTAGAATTATGCTTGTCAGTATTGTGATTTCAGGGATTGAAGTTTGTTCATGACGCTTAAACGAAGGCACATTTGTTTTTCGTGAGCCTTCTTCTTTTTGGAGCAAATTTCAGGGAAGTTCTCGCTCTAATTCTACCTTTCTCTTCACCTTTATTTTAATTCCTAGTACAAAAGGGACTTTGTACATTTCAAGTGGGGGGACGGGAGTAGAATTATCTCTTGAACTTTATTTCGCCCTCATTTTTCTAGTTTATTTTGAAAAATTATGTCATTTTTATAATTTTGACATGTTTTTCCGAACCTAACTAGATTAGACCTTAGCCGAGCACATACAACCCTTGACATTACATGGTGAGATTAGCCTTATCCGGTTCTAATATTTTACCCCAAATCCACCAAATTATGAGTGTGCCGATAGCTTGTAAACTTTAGAACTTGGCCTTTGCATCATTTCGAGACCATAGACGATGTATGTTGAGTTAGCTCGATGTATTTGGACTTTTCAGTTTTAGAAGGCAATATTATAGGATTATCACCCAAATAGCCTACCATTGTGAGTCTATCGATTAGTCACCTCGACTTTTCGACCTCCATGTGAAACCCTTTTGTTGCACTCCCATTTAGTGCAAGATACCCCTAGATACACCCTTCTGAGCCATTCCTTTTATTTTGATATATTATTTCGTTACACCTATACACCTTAGCCTACCCTGTAGTCTTTGTTTGTAATTAGGAAGTCATCATTTGCCTAAGTTCAAGGTTCGAGTGGAAAGGTTTGGAAATCACGCTTTCATCGACGACATTTATGAAGATCATTAAAGACCCCCGGAATTCCCATTGTTCATCTCAAGTGGGGGGATGTTATGTTATTATGTTATGTTGAAAAAAAATGATTCGAAAAAAAAAAAAAAAAAAAAAAAAAAAAAAAGTTGATTGAGTTATGTTATTGTAAAGTGCGATGTTATAAGCACTATAGTATGAGGTTTATTGATTAGTAGACAGAAGAAGAAAAGGTAGTGTGCCCATCACGACGTCCTCTAATGACACATCTACCTTGCATTTCATGATCCGGTCTCTAGACTTCTAAGCTTGAACTTTGGGCAGACGGTAAGTGGTGATGACTTGGTTATAGATTTAGACTACCTGCTTGTTTTTCATTTTACACCAATTATATATCCCATGTCTTATCCTACCCTTTAGCCATGAAGCATGTCTAGCTGATGCAGCGAACAATCTTTGGTGTCTTGGCCATGGATTTGGTCATGTATCATCGATTTTGTCCACTTCGTCGTGACATGTTAGTAATGACGAGTCACCCCTTAACCTTTGTCGTGTCTACCCATATTGCCTTCGAGAATTGTTTAGCCCTTAACTCTAGTGGTGGAGATTTGTGTAACCGCCAAGCTTATGATAGAATACATGCTATGACTGTGCGATTGAGTGATCACCCCCAAATTGACACTTAGAATAGTTGAGAGATTTGAGTGTTAGTTCCCCTTTTCGTGAGGTGTTCGGCTTTGTTTTATTCTAGCATAACGGATTTTTAAACTCATATTTTCCAGGTTTTGGGAGATATCTTTTTAGGAATCTATCTAACATGGTCTACTTAAGGGCAAGTAGAGTTTAAGTGGGGGGATATTTGATAACATCAAATAGTCCTGAATATTAAGTGTCAATTTCCCCCGATAATGCTCGTTATTTATATCATTTATATGGATTTACGCTTGTTTTCTATGGTTTTCCACTTTCAGGTAAATTACGAGCATTGGAGCTAAAGAGACGCGGAAATGGAAACATTATTAAAGATTTATTACAGTATGCCTATTTTGAAGAAGTTCCGGCGTAACTCCTCTCCCACATTACGCCGTAACTATTGCGTGACCCTGAATACCAACTTATCAAGAGGTTACGGCGTAACTCTTCCCAAAGGTTACGACTTTACTCCATTAGGTCAAAAGAGGTTCCACGCCGCTGTTATTTACGCCGTAACTACTGCATCACTTACGACGTAACAGAGTTTATTGAAGACTACGGCGTAACCACTTATATGGTTAGGCGGCGTAACCACTTATATGGTTACGCCGTAACTAGCAGATCTAGTGCATTTACAAAGAAATAGAAGGTTACGGCGTAACTCCTTTATTGGTTACGCTGTAACCCAGACCTGGCCTATAAATACCCCACGAATTCCAGCATTTCTAAGCATCCCATTCCACACACAACACTCTGAGAACGTGGTAAAAAGCTCAAGACAGGTCTAGGGGAGCATACAGAGTTGTTTCCAAGGGAGAAGTCACTCCATTACGATAAGCTTTAGCATTTTATATTTCTTTTACTTTCAATTAATGTATTTCGTACCTTTGAATATTGAATTGATTTGCATGATTAATATGAGTGGCTAAGCACCCTTTGGTGCTAGCCTAGTTATGATTCCTTAATTGTTTTGTTTGCGTTTACCTTTACTTCCTTACAATTATTTCTAAGTGTATGCATGCATAGTTCTTTGGTAGTCACCCTTGATTCGGTAGTTTTGAATGGCGGTAGAGGCCAATTGCCTAGGAGATATGACCAACTGACCCTAGGTGAGCGGACTGAGACGGGAAGGGTAAGATATGACCAACTGATGACCCTTTCTACTTGTGCGATTTGACCAACTGATCACCAATCGTTTGGATGAACTTAAGAATTGGGGGGGGGGGGGGTTGTAGTGCCTAAGTTCCTAACGGCCGGGCACTCACTATATTGAATCTAGCATGTAGCGGTACTTAATGACTTGGCTTAGGGGACCAGGAACAACAGGACTTTTGACGGTGCGTCTGATTTCTCTTGTGGTGGCATCTTTGCTGATAGGTTAGGGCGAACTGACCAAATGTTGTCCTCTCGAATTTGACCCCACCTGAAGTAATTGGAAGTAGGTAGACGTAGACATAACTAGCTAGGAGGATTGACTAGGTTAGCACCACTATTCCTCTATTGATTTCCCTTTACCCATTTATCTGCTTTTATTTCATTCTGCATTAGTAGTTTAATTAATTAAATCCCTATCGAAACCATTTTTATTCTGTGACAATTAGACTTAGTAATAATCCAACACACATAGCTCTTGGGACGACCTCGGCTTTACCATTTACTACACTACACGCGACCGGGTACACTGCCCGTTAGTGCACTAGTGTAGACCATAGGTATAGCGAGACACTATAAATATTAAGACCTGGTCAGTAAAACCTGCATCAGTTGTCTACCAATCTAGAGATTGTGAGTTTAAGCTTTGCTGAAGACATTTGTGAATTATTGTGAGATAGATGGTATAAGGTGTGATAAAAATTTCCGTTCAAAAAAATAAAATATAAAATACATTGTCTTGCTATCACGGTCAATTAAATAATAATAATTTTTATTAGTATTTTACTTACAATCTTTAGTATCACTTTCTAAAAAAATCCCTCCACATAAAACCCTAAAAACAAAGACAGTCTTCGAGCCCTTATTGTCTCCAACCGGTGGTTTGGAGGTTCCATTCCTTTCACTCTTTTCTGTACATAATTTTTATTATCTCTTTACTCATAAATCGTATTGCATAAAATATAGGAAAGTTTACGGGTTAGATCCCTTTTGTCACCTTACTTTCTGTAGCAAATGGTAAGGTTGGAAGGTAGTTTAGACCATGGAGATGGTGAGGTTGTGAGGTAGTTCAAACTGTGTGAGATAGTTTACATTGTGAGGTCATACGGTGATTGGTGTTGCGAAGGCAGTGAGGTCGTGAGATGGTTAGGTTGTTAAAATGGTGAAGTCGTAAGAAGATTGAATGTGTAAATAGTGTTCAGGTTGTGGAGGAGGCGAGGTCATGGAGATGGAGAGATTGTGAGGTTTCAGATAGGTAGGTGGTGTGGTTGTGAGTTGTTGTGGTCACGAAGAATGGTGAGTAGGTGTTCGTGTCATGTAGGTGAAGAGTTCGTGAGCTGTTGAGGGTCATAGGGAGCATTAGTTCCGAGGTGTTCAACTCATGGAGATTGTGAGTTCGTGAGGTGTTTAGGTCAGGTCAATAGATGGTTCGGTTGGAGATGGTGGGGATGTTCGGGTATTGAGAGGGTGTGGTCGTGGAGATAAGTTCATGAGCTAGTGTCGTTATGAGGATTTTGAGTTTCATAAAGTGTTCAAGAGGTGAGATAGTTGGCCATGGAGATAGTCCGGTCATGAGATGGTGGGTCTTGATTCAGATTGTAAGCCAGGGGGAGGGTCTTGAAGGGGGGAGGGCATTACAACATGGGGTCTATTCAAAAGATGGTGTTTGTACGTTCTCGGATACTTTCTTCAACCTTCCGTTCTTACTTGTGTGGTGTCATTACTTGGTTAGATTGCGTGTTCGAAACTGTTTGCTTTGAGGTTTTGACGGGTTATGCTTAATGTGTGAGGTTCGTGGTCAGTTTTTAACCAGTTTCATGTTTTCTATCAAGTGTTTGCCCTTGTGTTATTGCATTTATGGGGTGTTTACTTTTCTCTTAGTGGACCAAAACCTTTAATGACTATTAACTAGGAGATGCATTAAAGTTTAACTGTCTCCAATAAAAGGCTAACATAGACCTTGATATATAACCACTTCATTTAGTAAACACCCCCTTAGTGGGGTTAGTAGGTCATTGGGTCATAGTGAGTTTGAGAGTTTGTGTAATAAATCTCATTTTTCATATCATTATTTAATTAATTACTTTTACTTATTATTTTAATTTTACGTAATTTAGCTTTTACGAGTAACCGAGTAGATTCACTCGCGTACATTGTTACACGTATATTTATCTTGTACATACTATAGACTATGCTTAGTCTACATATTTTATACATTTTGGATTCCTTACATACATATTTATATGTCCTATTTTTACCTTTTCATTTTTACGTAAACTTTTCACATTTTACATTTCGCGTTTTTAAAGCTTTACGTTTTCAATTATCGGGACAAACTACACATTATACCCAAGTTATCTATAATATCTCTACAACTTGCCACCCATGAGACACTTGTCTCATGGATAGGCCAAGTTATCAAAATTAGGACACATAGCCTCTTTGTCATTAAACTAACTATTACACCTCATTCTTGTACATGCAAATCTAAAAAAATTCACAATTCTCTCTTGATGTTCTTCCTTTTGCCATACCATCTCATCCCATAAACACCCTTACATCAAAAAAATTACTAGTTTATTAATCTTAGATGGAAGATTATAAGTTCTTTAGCTAATTCATGGTTTATTTCAATTAAATCTCAATCAATCTCATCAATCCTATATTTATTTGAAAGTTTACAAGGGTTTGCAAGAGTTTTACAAGGGTTTTGTAAGGGTTGGTTTATAATTTAGAAGCTTGGATAAAAGATTTGTTGGTGATTAGAAGATTAAGTTAGTGTTCTTGATTTTATTTTTGCGTATTTTTCACCATAAAATAGTTATAAGGAAACAATCATTATTTTCATTTCAATACTGTAATTTTATGAGTATAATTTGTAAGATTCATTTATATGATATAGTTCTACATTGTACATGGTTAAAAACACTTGAAAACATGTTTTGGACTTGATTTGTAAAGACAGTTTAAGACCAAGGACTAAAATGGATTTAAATGATCAAATCAGTAGGTCTAGAGACTTGGACAAAAATATATGGTTGTAGGTCTATGTCTTAGATTTGAGTACCATATTTCATTGGCCAAAAGCTCTTAAATTTTGTAAAGAACCCCCTGTTGGTGTACAAAAAAGAAAAGTTAGTAGACATCTTAACTTAAATGTGATCATCAGAATGGAGTCAATCCGAGTTGTGGTTTGTAAAATAGAGCCATTTCCGCGGGACTGTTGTAAACTGAAAATAAACTATTTTTACACTTAAGGTTATATTAATAATTTCACATAAGTTATGAAACTTTTGTGACAACAGGACCCACATATCTAATTAACATACTCAAATACCTTTTCGAGCATATAAAAACCTAGTCATAACTCTTTACGGTTTTGGAGTAGCAAATTGTTTAAAATCGGATAACTTTTCTAATTCCCTTCTTGTGCACTTATAACATTTCGGTGCACTTTTACCTTTCTTGTGCACTTTACCCTTTCTTTACACTTTTGACCAATTTTTTGAAAAATAACTTTTATAACATGACATAACATCAAAACTTTCAGAAATTATTAAAAAACATAAAACCCCTAAACACATATAAACTTGTGAAAACTAGTCCCTGCTATTTAAAAACTTATAAGCGCTAAGTATAATGTATAATCTATATTAAAAAATTTATAACTCACTTGCATATTCACATTCATTATTCTCAACCTAAGACACAATATATTATTTTAGGTTGCTCGTAGGGTTTCCTCGTCTTACTTGTCACTTTATCAACACGTTTGATAAAATCTTTGCTTCAGGTGAGTTCATAGTCCCATTTTCACTTAACTGTTTTATAAATTTTTTGGGGGAGATACATGCAATTTTTTTAGACTATGAACAAGTATTTAAAACTGTATGCTTATCTGAAAGTATTATTTCCTAAGTTACCACATTTTTCGTAAAATTCCCCACAATCATGAACCGTTAATTACTTAGAGTAAGTGCGAATGTTGTGAATATATCTATTAGGTATAAACTCTCCCATCCGTGATTGGTCGTACCAACAGAAAACGGACGCATTTGATGTTGTACAGGTGTTTGGCAAAGAACCTAGTTGGAGTGATATATAATTAACTGTTAAGGCTTCGGTGTCATGAGCTTAGTGAAATAGTAACATTTTTCTTATAATCTTGTACATATTACAGTTTTTGTAGAAATCTTGTAGTCCGTACTTGACTTTTACACTTATATTTATCATCATGAATTTATATGTGGACTTAAAATGTTGCAAGTCTTGTATGGGCGGGACTTGTAACATGATTAGGTTGACATATACTTGTCATGAAAACTTATTTAAAAAGGTTCCATCTTATTTACATTAAACATATGAACTTACCAACCTTTGTGTTGACATTTTTAGCATATCGTTTCTCAGGTTTGTAAGACATAACTTTGACTTGGAGCATTTGAGTCGCATGGCATGTTTTGAAGATTGAGATGCATTATATTTACCATTCGATAATATTCGAATGATAACTTTTTAAAACATCTCATTTATAGTTCGTTTTCTATAAATTGGACTATGTACTATGAAGTAACACGCCAGTGAAATTCTTCCTCTGCGATATTTTGAGGGTGTTACAGTTTGATTGAGTTTTCTTTTGTTCGTATCCATGTAATATTCACATCTTGCTATCTTTATCTATATATAACGATTATTGCCTTTCAAAATAAATAAATAAATAAATAAATAAATAAATAATAATAATAATAATAATAATAATAATAATAATAATAATAATAATAATAATAATAATAATAATAATAATAATTTCTTGTAATTCCTTATGATTTTCTTATGAAGTGATGTTTTTATAATAATAATAATAATAATAATAATAATAATAATAATAATAATATACAACGATTATTTCCTTATTTCCTTTCAAAGTAATATTTGTATCCATGTAATATTTGTTTCGGTTTGTACCTCAATATTGATAAAAATGAGGTTTTTTTTGCCAAAGGAAGACCCTAGTAGCAGGCTTGCGGGTGTTTTCTCGCCTAATATTGCCTGACCTTTGCACGGTGTTAAATTACTGGGTGGGCCTACTAGTGTAGAATTTGATTTTAGTAGTGAGCTTGTTATGAAAATGGTTGCTAAAACGTTGAGCTTATGGGTGATGTTGCTAAGCTCAATGACCCTTAGTGTGAGTTGTTGCTCCTTCATGCTTGTGTCGGTAATTCTAGGTTATATTTTTCTATGCCCACATGTTCTCCTCGGGTTTTTAATCGTGCTCAGATTTCATTTGATACAACACTTCATTCTCCACTTGAGCGTATTTTCATTGTTTTTGGACATGGTTTTGCTGATTGGCAATGGAGGCTTGCCACCTTACCCTCTGCATTTGGGGGGCTTTGTGTATAATCTGCAGGTGAGGTCTTGAACTATTCATTCCTTGCATCTAGACTCCAATATGCTAGCTTACGGATCAAGCTTCTCCGACATTCTTGTATTGTAACTTCTGGGCCTTCCTTTGATGATGTATTGTGTGTTTTTAATTCGAAAATGGAGATTGACCTTTTGAGTAATCCAAGTGAGATTGCTGCCCCCAAACTCATGAAGAAATTGGCAGATATATATTTTACACGTATTACCCAAACAGCTGAATCCACTTTTTCCCTATCTACTCGAAAGATGGCGTTATGGAAATCGAAAATGGAGGACTACACTTCGGACTGACTTAGGGTGGTTCCGATATCTGGGTTGGGACAGACTATGAATGTTAGGACCTACCGGTGTGTGTTATGTTATCGGCTAGGTGTTACCATATTCTCTGTCCAGATGTCGTGTTCAGCTTATTCTAGGGTTTTTACAGGGGATATTTATGGGGACCATGTTATATCGTGTGATACTATTGTTGGCATCTATTCACGTTCTGGGATTTCGGCTTGTAAAAAAGTTGATATTGGGCTTAGTGGAGAAAGGGACAACCCTTACGTTCACCTGATATGTTGCTCTACTCGTGGGACGAAGGTCTTGATGTATGTGCCGATCTGACAAGGTCATCGCTCTTGACGCAAACTGATATAGTTGATTTTGTGCCGGGTTGTGCGGTGATTGAGGTCGCACAACGTAAACACGCCAAGTATGAGGCTAAGTGCGTGAATATTGGATATGAGTTTCTCCCCTTCTCATTTTCTTCTTTTGGGAAACTTGAGAAGGATGCGGTGACCTTACTGAAACGAATCCGAAAGTTTTCTGTGACTAAAGACATTGGTGCACGTGTTGTTATTCATATTTTTAGTATGATTAACTTTACTATAGCTAGAGGAGTGGAGGCTCAGATAGTATCTCGAGTCCCCGCTAATTTCTTGTAAATCCTGTGAGTTTTAAATAAAATAGTTTTTAAAAATATTATGTTTCAATTAAAAAAAAAAGATAATAATAATAATAATTGAAGAAAAGTGTTTATGGATATTCTTTTAATTGTGTAAACATAAAAAGTTAAAGGTAACATATATTTTTTGGGTAAAGGGGAGTAATTAAAGGTAACATATAACTTTACAAGTATATATAAATGAAGAAAAAATGGGCTAACAACTATTTTCGAATTTTCTTTTATTTTAGTTTACTAACATGATTCAACTTTACCCAGGTTTGATTAAATTGAGGATCAATTTTGACTATTGATTATTAATAATGCTTTATTTGTCGCGTGTGAAAGTTGAGCTTTATTTTTTATTTCATTGAAAAACATTGTCTTTCCTAAATAACAATTTGATTTTCTTCTAGTTGATAAAAAAAGTTCAAATTATCGTAAAATTAGTAGAACAAAAGTAATTAGTTACTCTACGGGTGAGCATGGTGCTGACTAATGCGGTTTTTGGTAAAAATCAAACCGCATCTACAATTGCAGTTTTTTTTTTTTTTTTTTTTTAAAAATGAGAATAAAAAACCGCGTGGTTTTGTGGTTTCGATTTTTGACGGTTTTAATTTGATTTTCGTTGTTTTGCCTTTTTTTTTTCTTCAAAATTTTGGTACCTTCGCCCTATACCGAAAGATATTAGTTCATTGATCAACTACCACTTGATCCGTATATATTTATCATATAAGTAATATATCATAAGGTTAAATGATGGGTTGAAACATATAAACAAAATATTGTGTATTAGTATGAAATTATATATCTATACAATAGTAAAAGCCAAATGAAAGAAGAATTTTAAAATATGTTTAAAATTATATGACCTAAAAGCTTGGACAATAATTAACTAGTAAAATATGTTTAAAATAACTAATTATGAAAGTATAAACAAAAGCATTTTATCATACACAAATTATAAAATTAGTGGCTTTGTTTAAATAAACATACATTTGAATATCTATGAAATTAGTGGCTTTGTTTAAATAAACATACATTTGAATATGAAGGAGTGGTTTGGTGCTGTTATTTTGGTGAAAACTAATTTTTTTCAGAAACCGCACCGTATATTTTTGTTGTGGATATTTTTTGCGGTTTACGGTACGGTTTCTAGTCACCCCTTACTCAATGTGTACTACATGGCCCAACCAAAAACTAAGACTAATCTAGCATAAGCAGTCCAAAACACTAGCCTAGCACTATAGCAGTCTTGTTTAGCCCAGATCCATGTTTCAATAATTCAATGTGTATGAATTACTTTCAAAAATATTGATGTCCATAATGTTTTATATTTTTTTATTATTTCTAAATGTTAACTTATAACATGGTTTTTAAATAAAGTTATTGAGGTTATGCAGATATCATAATACTCCGTATGATATAAGAATGTATTTTAGTCAGGAATAATCTGTATGTTATAAGGATGTAGTTTAGTCGAGAACAATGATACTCATGACTAAAATAGTAAAATGTATGTCTAAAAATATAGCTAACAACAAAATCAAAACATGTGTTAAAATAAAAAATGAAGATTATGAGTGAGAAAATATACATGTAATGTGTTAAATTATGAATTGGTTAGGCATAAAATTACTCATAATTTAAGTCTCTATATATCATTGCTCGTTAATGAGGCCTTCATATGAGCCCACAAAATTCTTCTACTCTTGATTTTTTAGTCGAGCCTTAATGATTAAGAGCATACACTTGGGCTTAGGCCTGCTTTTACATGCCTGCTTTTTCCTATAGCAAAAAGTGAGAAAAAATGAGTTACACTATGTTTTTAGAAGCAAGATTTAGAGCACTGATACAACTGGTTTTAACATTTCTACTTCTATAAGGAATCCAAATGTCAGTTTACACCTTGTTTTCACAACAAGAAAAAATGTTTTACACCACGTTTCACAAGCAAGATTTAGTTCATTGATCAAACTGGAACGCTATGTTTCCCTACACAAATATCAATGAAAGATACAACTTGTTGGAAGTTTTAATTAGCTCCTTTAACATTTTACAGTCAGGGACGGAACTTGAAGGCCAAAATCATTCAAATACAAAATATAATCTCTAATGTATTAATATTTTGTACCTGTCTAAAATTTGGGGGGGCTAACTTAACATATTAATATTTCATTTTCACTGAGTTTCACAAATATAGCATAAAACTAGTACTCACAAATCAAACTTTTTTTGGGGGGAGGGGAGGGGCACAACCCCTCCCCGCCCCTTAAATCCTCCGTTCATGATTACCGTAGAGTAAACGATTAATCCCACGTAACGGCAACAATGTATAGTAAAGTCAATTTATTTGTATGTGTATTTATTTTAATTTTTTGTATATATATGTGTAAGTGAGAACAGAGAAAATTTATGGATTAAATTATAATTAAGTATTTAAATACGTACTAGATTATATTATCTTTTATAATGACCGATGTTTGAACATTATGAAGATAATCTATCTCATGCATGCAAATGTAAATTAATGGTCCATTTACCTCCTTCTAGAAATCTATCACATGCATTATCCCCACTATTGACAAATGACTTGTAGTTTTCAACAACTTGATGGCTGGTGCACAAAATATCAAGTTTGATCGATTTCAAATATGAATTCAAACCTCAGAATAAAGCTTAGATGGACAAGAAAGGATTGGATCTAAAAAATTCATAAGCATCATGAACCACATAATTTTCAACTTGTTGGATAACACTAGTGTTAACATGCATGTATTCAACTCGATGATTCCTGCAACTTGTCGTCAATCATGGATACAAATCTTATAACACTCACATTTTCATTAGAAATATCAAATCGAATGGATCATATTCATGACTGATGGACGACGACTTGCTATAGTTCACAAAATGCATGCAAACAAGAACAAAACCGTCATGGTCATATGGTGTGAATAAGATGAAAATCGTGTACGTGGAATTTGAATTTTCGGCTCAGCGTATATATCCTTGAATTATGAAATATGAAATTTCGGCTTAGTTCAGGAATTTGAGCTACATTTTGATCTTGTCCATCACACTCAATTTTAGTCAACCTATCACGGAGTATATACATTTGTCAAGGCATAAACAACGAGGTAGACAAAACTTGTAATGCTATTGGTTAATGACTTATTTATGATATTTGAAAGTTTTGATTTCGTAAGGATTGTTTTGTTATACAAAACTTAAATAGTACAGTAAAAATATTATATTAAAAGGATACATGGAACAAAAAATGCGTGATTAAAAACATTTTCGTGTTACTGACACATACTTTGTGTGAGAAAGATTTGTATAGTGACACGGAAAGATTCAAAAAAACTCTAAAACTTCTTTGAAACTTAGTGACTTGGTGTTTCGTGTCGCTATACACTTTTATAGTCAGCACTTTCTCTGACACTTATTATATGTGAAGGAGTTATAAAAATACTATTTACTGACATTTTTGAGACTTTTCCAAACATTTTTTTGTTAGTCAGTAATAAACACCATATTTTGTATAGTGCAAACACCTCTCTGTTTAAGAACACAAACCACACATGCCTCAATGATCACCACACACTCCTGATATCATTATAATTTCTTTAGTTTGAATCGTATCTAGTAAAACTAGTTAGTTAAAGATAGTAGTGAATTTAGCACTCCCTAAATGAAGTCTATATTTGTTAACATTTTCAGTAACAAATTTAGTAAATGTCACATATATATTTATTAATTTTTTTGAAAACAAATTCTAACATTTGAAGAAATTCAACAAGCATGATGAGCATCTGTATTATGATTATCATATTTCTCCTGTATAATCATGATGTCCTGATAAAGTCTACCATTTAATTTAACATCTTAAATCAATTTAATTTGTACGCATTATAAAAAATAGTTCTATTCTCGGCATTATTTTGCCACGGTATCGTCAATCGTGGATTTTTTTTTTATATAAATAATAATTTTGCTACACTTATAGGTATAGCAAATATTTAAAAAAATAATTCACATATATTATTGTATACAATTACAATAAAACTACACTTATATATGTCGCAAATATTTCTACACTTTTTATTAAAAACATTTTTTGCAATTTTGCCACACTTTTAGGTGTAGACATTTAGAAAATATTTCCACACTTTTAACCATAAAAATTGAGATAATATCTCCACACTTATATGTGTAGAAAAATTTGTTACACACATTATTATCGCACATGAGAAAGTGTGGACTCTATAACTTTACACATTTTTAACCGTAGTCATTTGGTCTTTAAAATGTGAAAATTTCAATTAGTTTTTTTTTAGTGACGACACTTTATTTATCTTTTATTACTTTTAACTAGAAAAGTGGTGAAATAGCTATAGATTTTCTATTATTAGGTAACATGGCCAATGGCCTTGTGCATGTTGAAGTGAACATTTAGATACCAGCTAAACTTGTTCACATGCCACCCTTTTGCACCTATATATATCCTTGAATCCTCTTACTCCACATTCACCCAATATCCTCAACACCACCTCCTCTAATACTTAGTAAGTGCAAGCTTTTAGTTGCTCACTTAGAGATGGCTTCAAAGAGCAATGCTTTACTTGTTCTCTTTCTAGCCCTCAATCTTATCTTTTTTGCCACGGTGAGTGGCTGCGGGACATGTGATAAACCTACCCCAACACCCAAACCAAAACCAACACCGAAACCGACACCAAAACCTACTAAGGCTACTTGCCCTAAAGACACCTTGAAACTAGGGGTATGTGCCAATCTGCTTGGCGGCTTGGTTGGAGTTGAAGTTGGTTCTCCACCTGTTAAGCCATGTTGCACCCTTATTCAAGGCCTTGCTGACGTTGAGGCTGCAGTTTGCCTATGCACCGCCATCAAAGCTAACGTTTTGGGGATCAACCTTAATGTGCCTGTTTCTCTTAGCTTGCTTCTTAATGTTTGTGGCAAGAAAGTCCCAAGTGGTTTCAAATGTGCCTAAGCTAATCAAAATATGTGGTTTCTCTTGATTTTGAAATCTATCTTCCGATTTTCTTGCTTATGTATTGTAAGAGCTTAGGTGTTAAGGCTCATGTACGTGGTTACATCTCTTTCAGTTTCTTTGCTATCTATTATTTATATTGTGTTTAGATTGTATCAGTAACGGTTTGTGGAAAATAAAAGCTCTTTGTTTTATATATGTTCTAATTTATTGTAGAATTTATGCAAATGTTTTCTAGGTCAACTATACCATAACACATGTGAATTTAGTATGTTGTTTATGCATCATTAACAAGAAACTCTACTACGATAAGAAATCATCACTACAAAAAATATGTCATTTTCCCTACACACTTTTAAAAAGTGTTTAGAATTTAGCTAAATAATTTACACTTACAAATGTAAAGTTATTACATTAATAATTTTTGTATGCATTACAGTACTATTGATCTCCATTTACAAAAGTGCAACACTATTAATCATAACAGATTTGCACAAGTCACAAATTAAATTTCTTAAATAACATTTGGTTGTAAAACACTTCGTGAAATGATATTCATTAAATATCTATGATATACAAAATGTTGTGATCTAGATGTCTATAAGAAACCGGAAAACTTAGCGCATAATTGATCAGAGTTCACAAGAAAAGTTGATACGTCAAGATCACAAGATAATCGATAAAATAAAGACACAATATTCACACGATATATACCTTCGAACCACCTTTTGTTAATTTGTTAATAACCAATAATGGCTACATCGAGATAAGGAGAACGATCTAAAGTTGGGGATTTAGTTCTTTCAGATAATGATGATGATGAAGTTCTTGAGGACTAGAATGAAACTACCAGTTATATGGCTTTTGACGGTTTTAAAAGTGGTAGTGACGCGGGGCATGAAGAGCTTATACGAGCAATGGAAGGAGGACACCTATGATCAAAAACCTTATGATGATGATACCTTTGATAATTATGGTTTGACTAGTGCCCAAATGAAGTATGCTAAAGCATATGACATTAATCTTCGTGGTCAAATTAGATAGGTGTTTATTTTATTTTGCATAAGTATGTCATGTCATTTCTTATGCTAGTTTAGGTCTTAAACACTGTAAACCTTTTGGTTTGCCTTTTTAGCTGAGGTGTTGGACTCACCAATATCCGTTGCTCTTAATTGTTTGTTGGAGTTATAATATTTTACCAGGGTAACCCTTTTACAAAAAACACAAAAAAGAGATAAAAAGAACGAATGAACTAGTATATCCTTCATTTTTATTTATAAAGATGAGGGGTACAATACCTGAAATTAAAATTCCATAATATCCTCACTTGCTTTACACCTCAACCAAATTTAATTTAAGTATAACCATAACTTTATTTATTTAACTACAATTAAATCCTTATACATACACTAATTATATTTTAATCCACTAAAAATCACTAGTATATCATAACACGAAAATGGTATAATTTTTTCTTTTGAATGGTGAAGGAATAATACAAGTATTTGATGCATATCTAGAAGACACTCTAAGGCTGGCTACAGTCGTGACTTGGGTCACCGCCTGTCATATCAGCTTTATCTCTCCGGCGATCAGACACGACCAAATTGACACAGTCGATGATCAATTTTTTTTTTTTTTAAATATCAAATGGACATAGTTTTTGTGTGCAAAATATCAGTCATAAATTAGACCGATTGTGTTTTGTTTTGTTCGACGACCGATATTCGACCAACATCTCACATTGGGTACAACCGATTTCCTAATCGGTCGAGCACCTTAACCAACCGATATATTTCGGCCCACTGTGGGCAGCCTAAGAGTTCGTTCGTTCTTCCACACGCACGTGTCTTGTATCAAGTTTAACAAAATTAATTGAATCAGTAGGTAAAATGTTTTCTTATTGTCATTAAGACATATACATTTAATAGCCTTTCACATAACACTTGTTCATATTATATATATTTACAAATATATTTATCCAAATAACGTTTAATATAATGGAGAAAGTTAAAAGCAAACTCTTGCTTCTTATAATAAAATTATCTAAATTCTTTTACACTAACGTATAATTTTTAAAGCAAATAGTAAAGTATTGATTTTGTAAATTCTTTTAAAATTAATTTTTACGCTAACATATATTTTTAAAGTAAATATTTTTTTTAAATTAATTCATATATAAGTATTTTTAGATAGATTATTGGTTTATAAAGTTTTTAAATGCCAAAAAAAACATATACATGCAGTTTGGGACGACGTTGTCGTCCCTAAGTGTTTGGCGGGACTAAAAACATTGGCGGAATGTTTTTATTTTCGCGAAAATATAATAAATTTATTAAAAAGTTTTTTTTTAAGAAATAAATAATTATTACTCACTTTGGAACGATATTGTCGTCCCAAAATATGTAGGGCCAACCTTTTTTGTTTGACTGCGATTTTGGTTGAAAAGGGGTGGGGCATGACAACAATTTGGGACGATAATCTCGACCCAAAAAAATGGACGTCCCAAAATTTGCTTATTAGTGTAGTGTAACAAGAAAACACTACAAGTTTTTCTTTTGAATGGTGAAAAATTGATACAAGTATTTGATGCATATCTAGAAGACACTCTAAGAGTTCGTTCGTTCGTTTTTCCACACACACGTCTCTTGTATCAACTTTAACAAAATTAATAGAATCAGTAGGTAGAATGTTTTTTTTTTATTGTCATTAAGACGTACATTTAACAGCCTTTCACATAACACTTGTTCATATATATTTACAAATACATTTATCCAAATAACGTTTAATACTTATAATGGAGAAACTTAAAAGCAAACTCTTGCTTCTTATAACAAAATTATCTTAATTCGATGGAACAAGATGTTGCCCATCAAAGGGAGCATCTTCACATGAGATCTCATATCTGGCCTACCCCAGTATGTGATGATGATTTAGAATATACTCAACATCTATCTTATTATAGACTGTTCTTTGGCTTCAAACCTTTGGAACTTAGTCTCAGTTTGGTTGGGCCGGCAAGATGATTTTCCACAATACTTGTCTCCCTTGACATCTTGGGTTGGCATGAAAAATATTCCAAACACATGGTGGTGGTCATCAGGGATGTGTTGAAATGGTTTCAGGATTAACCTGGTGAAACCGTTCAACATCTGAGTCAAAAAGGTTCGCCCTTTCCTGGTAACATGAACAGGAAATATCTCATCCGTTTATAACGAGGAATTGTTTGATGTTGTAACCCAAACTACAATTTGCTTAGTTAGAAAATCTAAAGCCAGGTTTGCTTCAGGATAGGCGTTTGAGTCCTAATTGGCTCGAATGGATTTGTGACCTAAAGAAAGCTTGTTACAACTTACTTTTTTTTTACCTCTAGCTTCTTGCTATATATTATTACTGTCATATATATTAGTTAAAAAAAAGCGTCAATTCCCCTACTATACGCATTCTAAATTAATAGTTGAGCTTGTTTAATTGTGTTGGAAATGTATATATTTACAAACATGTGAATGTCCGGATTCGAACTCGTGACCACGGGATTACACACATTAGCGAATGAGAATTAAAGTTAATAATTAATGTTTATGTTTACGTTTACGATTAATTATTGCACATTAAGTCCGGTTAACGATCGTTAAGTATTTAACGGAAAAATGACTAACGACCGTTAAATGAAAAGAGAAAGGACTAGAAATGGAAAACTTGGAAAAGTTATGGGTTTTTCCCTTGGGCTTTCTTCATGGCCGGCCAAGGGGGGCTTTCCAAGCCCTAAATCATATCTTGTTCCCAAAGTTTCCCTACTAGTATATAAAGAGGGTTATGTTCTAGGGTTTCATACACTTGTGCATTGAATTAACCCTAGATCTCTCATCTCCTCTCTCTTGTCCCAATTTCGGCCGAACACCCCATTGTTAGGGAGTTTGGTTTCGTTTTTCTTAAACGAGGACTTGTGTTAGATCTAGCAATCGCTTGATTCGTTGGTTAATTCGTGTGTACAAGAACGTGGTAGTAAGACACTATTCTTACACCATATTGGTTTGAGTTGTAGAACGGTAAGGGACAACTCTTCAAACCACTTCTTTGTTTTGCTCAAAGGTTCTGACATTCGCAAGAGGTACGTTACGCATACTTTCAGTTAATTATTTATTTGTTATGATCTTTAAGTCTTCCGCTGTGTACTCTTGATGTCTTTATGTTTTATTGTATTTTATATATCATAAACTAAACAGTGGCATCACGAGCCTTGTATAACAAGTAATTAATTACTGAAACACATAAATAAAATAAACATGTTGTGTTATTTTTTGTATGATCTAGGGTTTGCAAAACCTAAACCCTAATTTTTTGGGGGGGCGTTTATTTTGGTGCCCTAATTAGGGTTTTGTAAACTAAAGTTTTAATTGGATTAGAAACCCTAAGATGCATGCAACTTTATGTGTATATGCGTAACTCTGTTTAATTGCATTAATTGTTAATTGTAATTTTATGTCCATGATAATTATCTGCATGTTTTATCATGGATCTGCTTTTATTGTATGCTCTACTTGTTTAAGTGATATACACTAATTTATGATAGATCTAAAATTGGAGAAGACCTCAATCATTATTAATTTAATCAATTATGTGCTATGTGGTATATATTTAATTTTGACTTACGCAATCGATGAATCGATGCATGTGGCTCACCTTGTACATAGGTGAAAACGGGTGAAAGTCTTAATTAAATATATGCATATTGACAGATCTAGAATTGGTTATTAATAGGATTTATCAAAAACGTTTGCATGTGGCTATTTGATATGCATGACTTTTTTTTTGTTATGCATTCATTGTTTATTTGTTTATTTTTTCAAATACTTGCTTGTTTGTTATGTGTAACAAGGGTATTTTTACAAGAAAAATAAACTGACCTAAACAATGGTGAAACATGTATTTTTAAGAATAGTAATCATAATCGTTTAATTGATGATGACTTTGGTACAAATGACTGAACGGCTCACCCATGAGAATGAACTAATAAAAGGGGTTTAAAGAAGTGCGCACAGTCACACTGAAAGGATGTCACCTGGTCCTCTGCCCCCTGTAAGTTCGAATGGAGCTACTTAGTAAGCCATTAAATGTGCAAGCTCATCTTAAGGGCGAATTAGTTTTAATTCCATGCGCCACTTCCGTGGTAATTATCCGAAACACTAAGTGTTTACACTTATGCAAAAGTACGGTATAATGGATGATAATTAACACTAATTCCTTGATTGGTGAACCCAATACCTCAATTAAAGTTTGATGATGAAAAGCTTATACATTAAAACAAGATATAAATGTTTTAATAAAAACTATGCTACAAAGATGAATGCATGACATCTTCGTACATATTTGATTTGACATCAAAATTATTACCCTTTAATTTAAGTTATATGCCATCCAACGAAACGGAAACACCTAAGATTACTTTTTATTTGCGTGAGATCGTGACTTAGATCGTAATCAAAGGGTAAAATGTCCACGTGTCGTGAGAACGGGCATGGACGATTTTGCAGTTTCTTAAGTTGGACAACTTAATTGAGTTAGGCAGTGAGAACTGGCAACTCAAGGCATAAGATGGGATAAAACATGTTTACATGGCGATTGAAATTGGCTATATGTAAATCCCATAAATCTAGGAATTGCAATTGATATTGGCAATTGAGCAAAAGCTCTACCATTTTGTATAAGGTTCATTACTAACAGATCAACTGATGTAATGAGATTATGACAATTTGGATCCTAGTTTTCAATAAATATTAATTGGTTATATGAATATGAACCTTGGGTATTTAATTGCTTATTGAAAAGGAAAATTATCGAAAATACTAAAATTGAATTTTGTAATTCTTTTGAATGTATAAATGCAACATTTAACCGTAAACGAGGTTTAGTCTTTGATCAGTAAATTGATCCATTCTGCTTTCAAACAAATGTTTGATCGAGAATAATTTACCGAAAAAGACAAACGAAGTCTCTTTTCCATGGGAGAAGCATGAGACTCAATCCTATTCCTTTTCATGAATGAGAAAGGTATAATAGGAACGTTTTGAATTGTCTAAATTCTAATGTAAATCATAGCAATGAATTGCACGTCATATTTTCCATAAAGATTTCATTACCTTCATTAGGTGAATGAATCCTTTTGTAACAAACATGAATGTTGGTTAACTGGAAAACATGTATATGAGTTAAAAAAAAAAATTAGAAGCTAGACAAATTACAGTGAAAATTGGTAAAAGGAAAACTAGCTTAATTTATCTAGTTGGTTTACTTTAACCTTTAAAGGTGCTACATACCAGTATGGGGATGGTAGACCTGTTAAGGAAGAAATTGCATACCCAATTTTTCAAGTTAATAACATTGATGGATAACCCATCATTCACAAAGTAGAATACACCTTTTAGTACCTTAGTAATGATTACGTATGGTTCTTCAAAGGTGTAGGAAAGTAAAAAGCAAGCAAGTTGTTTTCACTGGTTATGCAACACTTACAATGTTGTCAGATTCAGTGGGAGCATTTGTGTTGCATTACTGAATAAGAAGTTGTTCTATTGATTTCTAATTCAGTGGGAGCTACAAGCCTTATTTCCTGTGTAATAATCCAGATTATCTTCAAAGATAATTACTTTCCAATTATAGGAACTTATGTTTTTTAAGGAGAGTCATGTGCGTTTCCTTACTAATCAATATAGTCCTACATCTACTTGTTATATCTACGACACAAATGATATTAATCAAATAAACGAACGTGTATCGTGTTGTTTATCTGCTACATGATGTTGTTCCGTGCACAAGTGGGAGAAATCTTTATTGTGTGCAAGGTACAACACATATTAATATGATTTAAATGAATTCTCTTGACTGTAAAGTAAGAGAATAACGTTCTAATAGGAAATATACATTTAAATATGTATGATTGCCCTATTAAGAACATGTGTCAAGATGATAACAAAGACTACTTTATTTTCAATATTTAAGAAACACTTGTAGATACAATTTATGTTACGTGAGAACGTGAACTAGATTATAGCCCAAGGTAAAACCACGTGTCGTGAGAACGAGCATGGATGATTTTGCAGTTTCTTACGTTGAACATTTCATGGAATGACATAATAAATAAAGTAATCTAATACTACTTTGAATTTAAGTATTCGTTGAATGACTTAAGTATATGTAGTAAATATTAACTTGAAATATTAATTGAAACCTGAGGTGGTGTTCATAATTACTTTAATTATAAATGTTTATGATTTTGTAAAGTCACAAAACATGAAGTCTTTTTATACAAGAGTTACAATATAAAGTAAGACGTTAGCTTGCTATGTTTTAAGACATATGCATGAAGTCAATGAGTTGATCAATGACTAATAACGTATAGTGGGATTATAACTGGTATGTCTTTTGACTTGGTCAAGAATACTTGTGTTATAATGCATGCAATTGACTTGGTAATTCTATTGTACCATTAAGTTTTACTTTGTTGGTAAATAGGATAAGCCAGAGAGTAAATGGTTATCTTAAATATTGTTAGATTATCTTACAATATTAATTCTAATGAAATACCATAGTTTTATGGTATGTTCAGTTAGAAGAATCAAAATCTATTGGCATGTTTGATTCAAGATAACTATAGTTTCTTCCAAAAGTTATCAAGGTTAGTAGATTGAGTATAGATTGAATATACTCAATAAGACTCCAACCTAAAAGATTGATAAGACACCATTTGTTTATGGAATGTGATGAATCACATTAAGTCTTATAAATGAAGTTCTGAATTTGTTAAACTACTTATAGAGTGAGTTGTAACAAACTAATGTTAGGAACTGTCAATGTTTTTTGTAATATCCCAAAAGAGAACAATGTATTGTTGCTCTACTTGCTAAACTATTTAAAGGTAATCTTTAAATTTTTAAAAGGCAAGTGGGAGTTTTATTTAGATCTTGAAAGATTGAATTACAAAATACATAATCTTCTAAAATACACTGGCAAATATCATGATGAGGCTAAACATGTAAATGATAGACCTTAATATGATGGAATTGTCATTCATAGATCCGTAAGGATATCTCAGATATTTAATATGCTGAGGAATATGAGTTACAGGATCATGGTAAGCCTGTTAATCATAATGATGAATTTACCAAATGTTGAATTGTGGAAAATCAATCATACTATGAATGTAGAGATGCTGTCCATAAAGATAATCAACTTTAGATACTTGGTTTATCTTAATGAAGATGATTTGCTTCAAAGGATGAAAACACTAGTGGTTTAAATTTTTGTGTAGAAATCATATGGACAATATTGTACATATATTTAATGCATGTCTAGTTATAATAATATTAATCATATTTAAGCAATTAACTATGATTGAATATTCTTTTCTAGATACATTAAATAGAAGTATAAAGATTATAATTGTCTTACTTAGTTTCATTGATATGAAATTTTGACAATGAATATCAAAACTCTTTGTTGTGAATTACTTTTGCGAGGACGATAAGTAATACAAAGTAGTTTATGAATTCAAATAATCTTTGAATATGTACAGACTGCAAGAATCCATGAATGGATATATGCATGCATCTAGGAGATGATTCTTATGTTTAATATTAAATCCATGTTTGATTTAATAATTAAAATAAGATTGCTCATAAGTATTCCTGAAAGTTAGTGGAGTATTATTTATTTTTCTTAAATCTTATATGTTGTATGGGCAACTACATTCCACTTAAATTAAGTTTTAGTTGGGAATGAAACTTCGTTTGTAAGATTTGGAAATAATATATACAACCTTGGAATATATGTTTATTATTATAAACATATGCGGTAAATAAATGAGTCTAATAGAACATGATGAGTACATATCTTTGACAAGATAGTATATGAATGAGATCTTAAAGTCTAACTTGAAGATTCATCATGAACATCATGTTGTGTATAAGGTTGTTGTATCATGCTTGATTACAAGATGATTTAACAATATTGTAATATTTATGTTTGGATTTAGAATTGCATTCCTCTGCCTGGAGTTGCTCCCAGATTCTATACGACAATTGTTGTGTAATTGTCATAGTCAGCAAACTTGAGGTTTGGATGACACCAAACAAATAAATATTCAAAGTTTACAGATGTTTAAAGAGCATATTGTTGTACACAATGATGCTAGTATAATTGAGATGACACTCAATTCTAGTCATGGTATTCTTGATGATGACCATGTTGACTAGTTATGCTCAACTAAGAGCATAGTTGCATTATACATTAAAGAATAAAGAATACTTTAAACTTTAAAAGTTTTGAAAGATGATTGCCATATATAGGTGGTTCAGGTTGTCACGCACCTTATGGAATGATATGACAATATCAAGATATGTGTAAACACATACAAGAAATTCACTTATTGATTTTTTTTGAAATAAGTATTCTCAAAATTCCTATAGATCAAAGTTAGTTGAAATTATGCCTTGTCAACAAGTATGAGTTGCATGACTTGTGGCAAAATTCATTAACTAAGGATTATCATGTATTGATTTATTTAGTATTTGGATAAAGGATATTGTAAACATTATTATTCAAATGAAATAAAGTATTTTGTTATGTTTATTATTCATTTATTATAATGTTATCCTGTATTTGCATGTTTAAATCCTTGAATAACTTAAGTTATTCTAAATAGTCTGTTGTCAATCAATAACATGAGAATGATATTGAATTAAGACAAATCTCAGTATTAGTTAGAATATACTTGAAAGTATATTGATGCGTAGCATGACTAATTTCAGATGATATTCAATGATTTGAATATAGGACTTATCCCACCCGCATGATAATACTTTATGGATCTTTGTCATTAAGTATATCATGGATATTTATCCTCTGACTTGAGATACAAGAGATATGTCATGGATGTAGTGCATTTTTGTGAAGCAATCTAATGCTACACGTAACTGGTAGTTATAAGGGTTGTTTTCAGAAGTGTTGCGAAATTTATGAATCCTGCTTGTAGTCAAAATAGGATTTGTTTCCTTCAAATTTATTTTGAAGTACAATACTACTGGGCCCCTCGTAGGGTTGTTAAGATGTTTGCATGGCCATGCCCAAGGTCTTCTGGAATATGTTCAGAAGAATTGGTAATCTTAATCAATCACATAAAGCGAGAAACAGAATAGTCAATTAAGAAATGAGTGAGATCCATATTCTTATTAAACATGGTATTAGAAACAAAAAGATGAATATGATGATGAATCATCAAAACTTGGTTTTTCTCCAGAAAACCATACACGAGTTGTACCGGGGGAATTGGCGTGTTGCTAGACGCTAACCAATGTCATTTCACGTTTTGTAAACATATCCAAGTGGGAGCTGTTGGAAATGTATATATTTACAAACATGTGAATGTCCGGATTCGAACTCGTGACCACGGGATTGCACACATTAGCGAATGAGAATTAAAGTTAATAATTAATGTTTATGTTTACGATTAATTATTGCACATTAAGTCCGGTTAACGATCGTTAAGTATTTAACGGAAAAATGACTAACGACCGTTAAATGAAAAGAGAAAGGACTAGAAATGGAAAACTTGGAAAAGTTATGGGTTTTTCCCTTGGGCTTTCTTCATGGCCGGCCAAGGGGGGCTTTCCAAGCCCTAAATCATATCTTGTTCGCAAAGTTTCCCTACTAGTATATAAAGAGGGTTAGGTTCTAGGGTTTCATACACTTGTGCATTGAATTAACCCTAGATCTCTCCTCTCCTCTCTCTTGTCCTAATTTCGGCCGAACACCCCATTGTTAGGGAGTTTGGTTTCGTTTTTCTTAAACGAGGACTTGTGTTAGATCTAGCAATCGCTTGATTCGTTGGTTAATTCGTGTGTACAAGAACGTGGTAGTAAGACACTATTCTTACACCATATTGGTTTGAGTTGTAGAACGGTAAGGGACAACTCTTCAAACCACTTCTTTGTTTTGCTCAAAGGTTCTGACATTCGCAAGAGGTACGTTACGCATACTTTCGGTTAATTATTTATTTATTATGATCTTTAAGTCTTCCGCTGTGTACTCTTATGTTTTATTGTATTTTATATATCATAAACTAAACAAATTGTTTCTACAATACATGGATTTGTGACCTGAAGAAAGCTTGTTATAAGTTTATAACTTATCATTATCCTTTTTTTTCCTCTAGCTTCTTGCTATATTTTATGAATACATGTTAGTTAAAAAAAAGCGTCGATTCTCTTTACGCATTCTAGATTGATATCTGATCTTGTTTAATTGTTTCTACAGCCAAATTAAATGGATCATGGCCATTTGCATTTTCCTACAAATCCTTCCAAACTTACCTTTAGTCTGCATCTGCTACCACCTCAAACTGTTGTTTAATACTAGGCAAAATGAGTGATGTTTTGTATGGGCTTTCGTTGATTTTAGGTTCGAGGTTGGTATGGGAACCATGTGCAACAACTTTAGCAGTGACGCAAATACATTGTCACAAACTTGATAACGACTTTTGTGAGTTATCATATATGTATTTTGTCTCTACTATGAATCGAGTCACACTAAATTTTAGTCACTAAACAGATATAGCTGTTAGTGACCAAATATTTTTGAACACGCACTACAAGAATTGCCCTCTTTGGTGACAAGTTTTAGAGACAATGTCATGTCGTCGCTAAAAGACAAAAAAATCTAATTTCATTTGTCATTGACTTTTAGCGACGACGGCATCGTCTCTAAAGCCCTCCACCTAAAATTTCCCTGCCAAATCGATTTGTATATTCCAGACGAACCTTTAGCAACGACACCGTTGTTTCTAAAGATTTGCTCGCTTAATTATCTGGCTAATTATGGCGATTAACCGGTCAATTATGGTGATTAAACCTTTAGCGACGACGCCGTCATCTCTAAAGAGTTTTCTATTTAAAATTTAATATTCAGTTAAAAGTTATTATGAGTACCTTATAAAAAATCATTATAGCCTTTAGAGATGGCGTCGTCGCTAATGTGTCTTATATTAGTATTTTTTATTAATATATTATTTAATATTAATAAATTTAATTAATCAATTAAATTACTAAAATTATTAATTAAGCCGTGTTTAGAGGGAGCATTTAGCAACAACCCTGTCGTCGCTTAAGGTTTTTTTTTAATCTTTGACCATGAAACGAAGTGGGTCCCACTTGTCGTCGTTAAAAGCCTAACCCGTCATTGCTAAAGACCTTTAGCCACCGGGTTTAGTGATGGCGCCTTTAAAGACTTTTAGAGAGGACATTTTACCTTTTATAGACACCTCCTTATCGTCTCTAAAAGTCTCTAATCTTGTAGTGACGTACTAGAATGCATTTTTGTTGTAATGTAATATACGCAAAGTATCCCATCTCTCGTAAAGTTTGATAAGATATGTGAGTAGATAATTTCGTTAGAGGTAGATTAGCTTCAGATTACAATCTAAGCATGGTTATATGATGATTAATGTTGAAATGAATCCCTAATTATTTCTAGTAGGGACCATGGATGTATGCATGTAACACAGAACAACTATGTACGAATAAATTATACTCAAAATATATAAGTACAACTCGTGAACACGGTCACAAATTCATATAAGTAACCTGTATATATACTTTCTAGAAGATATGAAAACAAAGATTTAAATAGTGACACAAAAGGTGTCCCCAAAAGCGCTAAACTTTCTTTGATACATAGTGTTGCAAGGTGGATCCGTCACTTATAGACTCTTACAATCAGCACTGTTGCTGACACTTGCTATATGTGAAGGTGAAGTAAATATCTAGTTATTGTGTCTTTTTTAGAGTTTTCCTAGCATTTTCTTGTATGTCAAAACACCATATCTCGTTTAGTGCAAACACCCCTCTCTAAAGAACACAAATTTCAAATGCCTCAATCACCACACACACTCCTCGTATCATAATAATTTATTTAGTTTGATTTGTATTTAATGAAACTACCTAGTTGTAGGGGTGAGCATGATTTGGTTTGGCGCTATTTTAGGCTAAAACCAAAACCGAACCAATAATTTTGGTTCTTGCTTTTTGAAAACCGTCCAGTTTCGGTTTTATATGGTCCAGTTTTTAGTTTTTGGTTTCTTTTCGGTTTTTCGAATTATGTTGGTTTATCAAGGCTTGGTCTTTCAAAGGTCGAATTTTTAATTAAATTAACATTTTCAAGTTACAATAATAAAGAAACACACATTTATGACAATAAAAAACTAATGACAAATTGATACAGTAATAACAATAAAAACTAATTACCATAAAAATCCTTTAAGAAATTGTTTATGCGACCTAAATGATACATTCAAAAAGCAATATCTATTAGAATGCATTTTTGGTGTAATGTAATAGAGGTGAGATCAATACAAAACACATCTAATCTAAAGAACAAATAATAAGATCGCAACCATTCATTTTCTTTTCATCCAATGGATGAGATGAAAACAAAAATTAACAAAGGAAGGGTAAAAATGTAATTCTATAAAACCCACTTTCCACCCTTTTTTAAAAAACAACATATCTTGCAAACGGTAAATCTTCAAGCTACAAAAAATACACCATCGTGACGAGAAAAAAATAATCTTTCTATTGATATGCACTTTTATATACTTTCGACGAACTTTTTTTTCAAAATTTTCGTTCAGAAAAATCCCACGGGATTCGTATAAAAATCCCACGGAATTCGTAAAAAAATCCCACGGGATTCGTAAAAAAATCCCACGGGATTCGTATAAAAATCCCACGGGATTCGTACAAAATCCCACGGGATTCGTAAAAAGACGAACTCTTTTTTTTCAAAATTTCCGTCCAGAAAAATCCCACGAGATTCGTAAAAAAATCCCACGGGATTCATAAAAAAATCCCATGGGATTCGTAAAAAAATCCCACGGGATTCGTAAAAAGAAAAATCCCACGGGATTTGTTTATTTTAATCTAAACCGTTGGATGAAAGAAAGATGGATGGTTGAGATCTTGTTATTTGTTCTTTAGATAAATGTTGTTTCGTATTGAACTTTTCTCTAATGTAATATACTCAAAGTATCCCATCTCTCGGAAACTTTGATTTTTCCAAAATACAAAAATCAAACCATTGATTTTTCAATCGGTTTCAGTTTTTCAATTTTGATTTATCGGCTTTTTCAGTTTAGGTTCGGTTTTTCGATTTTTTGCACACCTCTACCAAGTTGAAGTCAGTAGCAAATTTAGTATTCATTGAATAAACTCTATATTTGTTAACTTAGTAACAACTTTAGTAAAGGTTCGCTAATATGTGCCCATTAGGCACTAGGCACATCATAAGATACAATTAATGAATATAATTCTTTTAAATAAAAAAAAACATTCAATCAACATTAATTTTTTTTTAACATATCAACATTTATTAAACTCTAAAATTACCTTGATTAAATAGAAATTTTTGGATATTAATTAACTTGAACCTTTTATATATAGAAAAGTAAACATGTACCGAGTGGGCAAATATTAGCAAAACCCTTTCAGTAAATAATGTAACATATCTATTACTTTTTAAAAACAAATTCCAACGTTTGAAGAAATTGACAAGCATGATAAAAATCAATATTATGATTATGATGTCCACGATCGTCTGCATCTTTAATATCTCAAATCAATTTAATTTGTATGACTCTCAATTTTTCTTTTTTAATTTTAATTGTGAAAGTGGTGAAATAGCAATAGATTTTCTATTATTAGGTAACATGGCCAATATATGGCCCTGTGCATGTTGAAGTGAACATTTAGATACCAGCTAAACTTGTTCACATGCAACCCTTTTGCACCTATATATATCTTTGAATCCTCTTACTCCCATTCACCCAATATCCTCAACACCACCCCCTCTAATACTTAGTAAGTGCAAGCTTTTAGTTGCTCGCTTAGAGATGGCTTCAAAGAGCAATGCTTCACTAGTTCTCTTGCTAGCCCTCAATCTTTTCTTTTTTGCCACGGTGAGTGGCTGCGGGACATGTGATAAACCTACCCCAACACCCAAACCAAAACCAACACCAAAGCCTACTAAGGCTACTTGCCCTAAAGACACCTTGAAACTAGGGGTATGTGCCAATCTGCTTGGTGGCTTGGTTGGAGTTGAAGTTGGTTCTCCACCTGTTAAGCCATGTTGCACCCTTATTCAGGGCCTTGCTGACGTTGAGGCTGCAGTTTGCCTATGCACTGCCATCAAAGCTAAAGTTTTAGGGATCAACCTTAATGTGCCTGTCTCTCTCAGCTTGCTTCTTAATGTGTGTGGCAAGAAAGTTCCAAGTGGTTTCAAATGTGCCTAAGCCAATCAGGATATGTGGTTTCTCTTGAGTTTGAAATTTATCTTCCGATTTTCTTACTTATGCATTGTAATGAGTTTAGGTGTTAAGGCTCATGTACGTGGTTACATCTCATTCAATATCCTTGCTATCTATTATTCATATTGTGTTTAGATTGTACTGGTAACGGATTGTTGAAAATAAAAGCTCTTTGGTTTATAAATATCTAAATATATTAGAATATTTGCAAATGTTTTCTAGACCAACTACACTACAACAATTTACTCAAGTACGTTTTTTATGTACCATGAGCAAAGAAAACTGATTAGAAGGTTGCATATCTACATTAATGGTAACTTGCAGTGGCGGAACTTGACCACTTATTTTGGGGGGGCCGAATCAGGGATTTGTTTGTAACCTCAACTAAATTACCCCTAAAACCTATAATAGTTACACTAGGTGCCGAAAATTTTGGGGGGGTCGGGACCCTCCCCTGCCCTCAAAGAGGTCCGCCAATGACGGTAAGTAGCATGAAGCATAGGTTTAGATCAACATCAACACTTATGATACTGTACTTTTACCTGTTTAGTAGTGTACAACAGTTGCATTGTATTCTCATGAATTTTTCAAGGAAGACCTTAGAAGCTCAATTATAGCCTTTCTGGTGCGAATAATCAAATATAAAATGTGAAAAAAAATTTAACATAATAGGAGTATTATACCTTCGTTTTTTATACATGTTGAAAAACTCTCCCGTGGCAATATTGGCGATTCAATCCCTAACAACCCTTATTGGTTCGTTAATTTAATTCTTTTATCAATTGTTTCCTTCAATGTTTTCTTAAATTCTTTAAGTTGCATCGTGGGTCGGTTGTTCTAAGATTTAATTTATTATCACAGTAGGGTATTGTTTCAATTGCTTAAGGTTATTTTTTATTGTCTGACGTTATTTAATTCTTATCAATGCATACATGACACAATATTCTTTCACATAAAAACCCTTAAGTCGATCTCTATCATTGTATCATCATCTAAACCGATTGAGTCATCATCATTACTATGGGTTAGGTTATTGCGTATTTATTGCTTATAAACCCTAGTCTTTAACTGGGGTTTAATTCGTTTTGATTGAAGAATAGACGTGGTTTTTGGGTACGATCTGCTGTTTTTAGCGTTTTAGGTTTTGATGTCGAAGATGGGAGAGGAGACCAATACTCAGCCACGTATAGTGGTTAATGATGCTAACGAATCTGATCCTACTGGTAGTGCTTCTGATTCTCGTTCTGATGGACAAGTGGAGCCAGTTTCACTTGGTTCAAGCCCTAGTCATGACACACCTAGTCATGACACGCCTGAGGGTCAAGATACTTTACTGAAAATTCGTGCTATTGAAAAACAAATATTTGAGGGAAAACTTGTTCTTATGGGTGAAGATGGGCAACCATTGAAACCTGCCGTGACTGTGGATGCTACTACTTCTACTGGGGCTAATCCAATTGAGCATCTTAAGGTACCTCAGTCACAGAAGGAGCTAGAGGAGATGCTTAATGCTATTGGTTATTATTCGAAACCTCCTCATGATACGAGTGATCCTATGGCTTCTAATGTTAATGGCCATAATAATGTTGGAATTGAGCAGGTTAGTGCTTTGAAAGAACCCTCTTCATCGTATGCTAGTGTTACTGAACCAAAGACACACACGTCAAACTTTCGTAGGTTGGAGTGTAGTGAAAAAGCTAAAGGTGTGGATCTTTCTGTCCCGATGAAAGTGGTTGAAGAGGTGAACACTAGATTTGAGAATACTTTGTATGGGTATTTCCTTGGTCAACGCCTTGCTTTTCCTGTTGTTGATTACTTTGTACGCAATGCGTGGGCTAAGTTTGGTATACAAAAGGTAATGATGAATGCAAAGGGGTTCTTCTTCTTTAAGTTCAATTCGAAGAAAGGTGTTGATGAAGTTCTTGAAAACGGTCCTTGGTTGATTAGAAATGTACCTATTATTCTGAAACCATGGACATTGAACACCAATTTACTTAAAGAGGATTTGACCAATATCCCGGTGTGGGTTAAATTCCATGATGTTCCTCTTGCTATGTTTTCTGATGATGGCCTTAGTCTCCTTGCCACAGTGATTGGTACGCCCAAAAGGTTAGATGCTTTTACTAGCCAAATGTGCAAGGACTCGTGGGGCCGTAGTAGTTTTGCTCGATGCATGATTGAAGTGAAGTCGGATGAGGTGCTTAGGGACAGCCTTACAGTTGAGATACCGTTACTTGATGGGTCGGGTTCGACTATTGAGAAGATACGGGTTGAATACGAGTGGAAACCTCCCCATTGTGATAAATGTATGATTTTTGGTCATACTCTTATTGAATGTCCTAAAGTTGTTGAACCTCCTACTCAGCCTACTAAGCGTGTTAATGATGGTTTTAAGAAGGTCAATCACAAGAAGAAGGGAAAGCAAGGTGGTTCTAATATTCCGGGTCAAGGAGGATTTACTAAACCTGTTGTGGGTAAGCAGTTTCAATATCAACCCAAAAAGACTCCTCCTGAACCTAAGACAGTGGAAGTCACTAAGAAGAATGTTTCTGATGTGGCTAGTTCGAGTGGAACAAAGATCCCTACATCTAATAAGTTTGATGCTCTTAATATGGAAGATACGGATGCTTCTGGTAGTACCTCAAATGACACCAACAAGGATGTGGATTCTGGTCGTACAATGGATGTTAATGAAGCTAAGTCTACTAAGACAGGTCCTGCATCACAAGAACCCCTTGTGAGTGATTTGAATGAGATGGAGTCAGGTGGGGCTCCTAATTCTTGTACTCCGCCCGCCTCTTCCACTAAGAGAGTTAACCCTTTTTCTAAAGTGGGAGACATCGTGGTGTCTGATTCAGAAGATGAGGTGATTGCTGACCCATTTGATGAATCTGTTAATCTATTCGGTGGTGGCCAAGAGTTTGAAGATGAGTATGATGACTATGACTACGATGACTATGCGAAGCAGGTTTCTGATCTTCCTGGGAATTTGGATGCTTTTAATGCCATGTATGGCACCAAGCTTCAAGGACCTAGGAAGTAATTTTCTTTCGTTATGTCCTATGTTATCATTTGAGTAGTGGTTTGTTTTCTGATTTAGAAAATAGGTAGTATCTTGTTATGTAAGCTTTATGCCTATGTAACGGGCTGAGATATGGGATTTCACTCATATCCTTTGTACTTAAACGTTTCTTTTGGTTAATATATTTACCAGGGTGCAGGATTACTCCCCTTTACCCAAAAAAAAAAAGTGGTCCACTAAAGAGTGGATGATAGCTTACAAATTGCGATATTTGGTTTATTGTAAAATGCATATGGATCTTTTGATTGGTGTTAATCTTTTCAGGGAGACAGTTCACACAAAATTGATGCATATCGATCTTTTGATTGCATAGTGTTAATCTTTTCAGGGAGACATGTTCCGCAAGTGTAACACGTACTATTAATCACATCAGATTTTCACAAGTGATTCGCATGTCTCGTAAATATTAACCTTTTGTTGTCATACAGTTTCATAAAATACCTATTTTTATGGTATAAAACTGTATAAGTATTTGATGCATATGTTGAAGACATTTAACTTTAACAAATTTGAGTCAATAGGTAAAATAGTACTACGTAATTTATTGTCATTCAGACATCAATTTAACTGCCGTTCACATAATAATGTTCATATATCTAATATAATGGAGAAAGTTGTAAACAGACTCTTACTTCTTACAATAAAATTATCTAAATTCGTTAGATTAAAATGTTGCCCACCAAAGTGAACATCTTCACATGGCGGCTTTTCCAAGATCGCCACCCAACCCGTTCCGGTTTGGTTAATTGAGGTATTAATATCTACTCGTCAAAATTCCCGGTATGTGATGATGATTTAGAATATACTAAACATCTATATTTTTAGTGACTTTTCTTAGGCTTCAAACCTTTGGAACTTGGTTTCGGTTTGGTTGTGGCAATATAATTTTCCAAAAGACTTGTCTCTCTTAATTTCTTGAACTTAAATATATAAGGGCTTGTTTTAATGTTATAAAAACCCAAACAATGTTTTGGTTACTTAAAAAAAGGGAAATTAAAAACGGGTTTGCTTCGATTTGAAACCGTTGAGAAAAGATACAACACTTATGGATGATATAAAAGTGCATTCTCAATCGTGGATTTTGCATAGGAATAGGCTTTTGAGTCCTAATTGGCTCGAATGGTTTTGTGACCTGAAGAAAGCTTGTTATAACTTACTGTTATCCTTTTTTTTCCTCTAGCTTCTTGTTATATTTTATTAATATATCTCAGTTAAAAAAAAAACGTCTGTTCCCTCTAAGCATTCTACATTAATCTGTTCTTGTTAAATTGCTTCTACAGCTCATGGATTAATGAAAGCCATATTGCAGCCAAATTAAGTGGATCATGGCCATTTGCATTTTGCTATATATCCTTCCAAACTTTGCCTCTAATCTGCATCTGCTGCCACCACAAACTGTTGTTTACATGTTGAGCACTTCTAAATTTAGTATTATTGGTTTCGTTTCAAATTTCTTTTTCTTTTTGTATTTTTAATTCAAACTTTGAAGATACATTGAGATCTTTCTAGGATTTTGAATTCTTGGTTGTTATATATGTGAATTGAAACCAAAAGGCTTTGGCTCAGTTGGTATCCACCTTCGAAAAACTAATGGGCCCACTAAAGAGATTTTGTGGATAAAAGGTTAAGGGTTCGAGTCTCGGGTCTTACTCACTTCAGTTGGTGCCCCATTAGGCCAGGAGAATTGTCGGAGCTATTCTTTGTTGGGTGGACAATGCCTGGTGCCAAAAGTCACATGAGGTCAGGGTGTTCCCGCCAATTCACACCTTTTTGTGGATATGTAAATTGAATCAAGGGTAACCACTTTAGTTAGTGACCTATAGTGACATAAAGTCACACCAAGTTCTAGTCACCAAACAGATATACTGACAATTTAAGCTGTTAGCGACGAAATACTTTCCAACACGTTCTAGAGTGGATTTCTATTGTAATGAATAATATACTCCAAGTATCCCATCTCTCCTAAAGATTGATCTACAAGACATAAGAATTTATAAACTTACATAGATTAGCTTCAGTTCTAAACATGATTTTATGATTTTTAATGTTGAAATAAATCTCTAATCCCTAATTTTCAACACCTTCTAAGCATGTAACATTAAATTAGTATCTAGATATGAATAATAGTACAACTCGTGAACGTGTGGTCACAAATTTCCTATAATCGAGCTGTATATACCTTCCGAAAGATATCCAATTTAGGCGACTTGAAAACAAAGAGACAAGACAACAAATAGATCGATCCAATTCACGAATTGAAGATGGAGCAGGTACTTTGCTTCACACGATTAAAAAAAGGATAAATATGAACAAAAAGACAGTGAGTTAGTGCAATTATGAAGAAAAAATGAAGTACAAAGAAGACAATAATATTATGTGGCCCCCTGACTAGCTAGCTTCTAATATATGTTTTTATCTTACCCGTGACACAATAGAAAGGGTAGTAGACAAACTCAGTTTTCGGCTTTCAGATGGAAGCTAGTTATTAGAAAAACTGATTCTGAATATAATCATATATCATGATCACGTCACAGAGCTGTTACTGTTACAGTAAACTGTTGCTAGCTAGATATGTGTCATGTGTCGATTGATAACTAACTTTTTGATCCCTAGTCCTACATTTCAAGAAATATCAAACAAACACACCATTATGAGATTTAGTAACTTCTTTGTCTTCTTCAATTCTTTGCCATCACCATATTTATGAATTTTTTTTTGCTTCTTATTTCAATACACATACACAAAACTCACAAAATCTTTTTTTCATAAGAAATTATTTAGTTATATGATAAACATCATGAATGGTGTTTTCGTGATAGTAGAATTTACTATCATAAGACTACAACAGAAACAAGAACGGGCTATGGGGATTTTTGGCGACGACGCCCTAAAAGTCACAAATGTTGTAGTTATAACTACAGGATCTATTTTTGGATATCATTTCAAATGTGTCAACGTAATTAATATATTTTGTGTGATTAAAGTATGATAAGAGATGAACACTAAATGGAAATCCAGATTTTCGGAGTAGAAAACTCTATTATTAGAAATTAAATCTAACTCGGTAAAAGACTCCGATTTATCCAATGGTTGTCACTTACAAACTCCCGCATGTGTTGGAACTCCTCTGCCCTCCCGTAATTTTGTCAAAATTGATTCAAACTTTTTTGACTATACCGTCTCTCTGTTTAGTGTTATTGCAGGACTGCTAACGTAAGAATTAACGATTATTGAATAAATTGATCCATGCATGCATCTAGGCACTGTGAATTTTTAATTTCGACAGATAAAGAAAATGCCGCCCCAAAATGCAACTCAAGATACAATCGTTTGTTATGCTCCGTTGATGATCACGACCCACGGGATATGGCAAGGAGATGACCCTTTGAATTACTCGCTCCCTCTATTCCTTTTGCAATTAATTCTTGTTGTTGTTACCACGCGTGTTCTAGTTTTCCTCTTGAAACCCTTACGCCAGCCTCGTGTTATATCCGAGATCCTTGTAAGTCTTCTCGTTATGTTATTCTTCCTCACAATCCCAGAATATTATGAAAATGTGAATGAATGTTTAAAAAAACAATCAAGCATCAAACGATCGAGAAATTGAGATTGAAATTTTGTTCTTTTATACCATTATTATTCCGTAGTATGATAATTTCTATACATGTTAACGCTCTTAAAAAAGTACTTGATATTTACAAATATTCATCAGTAATAACACAAATAGCATTAGCAATTATATCTTAGAAGCTAATTATGTTACGAATGCTAATGATTTTGTGATTAATTCAATATTAACATAATAAACATATGCAGGGTGGAGTGATATTAGGTCCATCAGTAATGGGACGAAATAAAACCTTTGCCAATGCAGTATTCCCATTAAGAAGCGTTATGGTTCTTGAAACAATGGCAAATATCGGACTTCTATACTTTCTTTTCCTAGTCGGAGTAGAAATGGATATTGCCGTGATCCGCCGCACTGGAAGGAAAGCTTTTCTCATTGCGTTCGCTGGAATGATTCTCCCATTCCTCATGGGCATCTCTTTCTCCTTCCTCTTACACCAAAGAACACAAGGCGTTAAACAAGGCACCTTTATATTGTTCCTTGGTGTAGCCCTATCCGTTACAGCATTTCCAGTGCTTGCACGAGTCTTGGCCGAGCTCAAGCTACTTAACACAGAGATTGGCAGGATCGCAATGTCTTCAGCTATTGTGAACGATATGTGTGCATGGATTCTACTGGCATTAGCTATTGCATTAGCAGAAAATGAGAATGTTAATTTGGCTACTCTATGGGTAGTTTTATCAAGTGCCGGGTTTATTGTCTTTTGTGTTTTTGTTGTCCGCCCGATGATTTCATGGGTCATTCGAAAGACCCCAGAAGGTGAAAGTGTTCATGATATGTACATTGGTATAATCTTGACCGGAGTTATGATCTCGGGGTTCATAACAGATGCAATTGGCACACACTCGGTGTTTGGAGCATTTATTTTCGGGTTGGTGATCCCAAATGGACCTTTAGGGGTTACACTTATTGAAAAATTGGAGGATTTCGTATCAGGGATTTTGCTACCACTCTTTTTTGCTATCAGTGGTCTTAAAACATCGATTAGTGCGATTGATGGTGCCGACACATGGGGCATTCTAGCACTTGTGATAGTACTAGCATGTGCCGGGAAAGTAGCGGGAACTTTGCTCGTTGCTCTAATGTACCAAATGCCATTTTATGATGGAGTTACACTTGGGTTGCTCATGAATACCAAAGGTCTTGTTGAGATGATTGTCCTCAATGTTGGCAAGGATCAAAAGGTGATTTCTATTCCTAATTATTACTGATTTTACCTTAAATATTAAAAACCGGATTTTATTCTTAGTATTGAAGACATGAATTTGTAGGTGTTGGATGAAAAGTCATTTGCAATCATGGTGGTAGTCGCGTTGGTGATGACGGCAATAATCACTCCAGCGGTGACACTAATTTACAAACCCGCAAGAAGATTTGCGCCCTACAAACGAAGAACAATCTTGAAACTGAAACCTGATAGTGATTTTAGAACCTTAGTTTGTATCCACACTCCAAGAAACGTACCCACAATCATTAACCTTCTTGAAGCCTCAAATCCTACCACGAAATCTCCACTTTGCATCCATGTACTTCACCTAGTCGAACTAACCGGTCGGGCCTCTGCCATGCTCATTGTCCACAACAGTCGAAAGTCAGGCCGACCAGCAGCCAACAGAACACAAGCACAATCTGATCACATTATCAATGCTTTTGAAACTTTCGAACAACACACAGAAAATGTCTCGGTTCATCCAGTAACCGCAATCTCCCCGTACTCAACTATGCACGAGGACATTTATAGCGTTGCGGAGGACAAGCGTGTTGCATTTATAATCCTCCCGTTTCACAAACAACAAACGGTGGACGGTGGAATGGAAGCTACTAACCCTGCTTATCGTGCAATTAACCAAAATGTTTTAGCCAACCCACCTTGTTCCGTGGGCATTCTAGTCGACCGAGGCTTTGGCGCCACCACTAGGATTGCAGGAAATCAGGTTTCACACCACATTGCAGTTGTGTTCATTGGTGGACCAGACGACCGAGAAGCTCTAGCATTTGCATGGCGTATGTCATGCCATCCAGGGAACACTCTGACCGTAATGCGGTTCGTTGCTGGAACCGACATCCTAGAGCCACCGAGTAGGTCTGGCCGGGTGCAAAACGACCCTGGGGTTTTAACAGTGGTGACAGACAGCGATAGAGATAAGCAAGCAGATGATGAGTTCATAAACCAGTTTAAAACAAGGATTTCAAATGAAGACTCGATTGGTTACACCGAAAAAGTGGTGAACAATGCCGAGGAGACGATGGCAGCTATTCGAGCAGTTGATGAAGAACATGATTTGTTTATAGTAGGAAGAGGTCAAGGGGTGGTGTCACCATTAACCGCTGGGTTGACCGACTGGAGTGAATGCCCAGAGTTAGGAGCAATAGGTGACTTGTTAGCATCGTCCGATTTTGCATCGACAGTTTCGATACTAGTGATTCAGCAGTATGTTGGTTCTGATATAGATAATTTCGATGATTCACCCGACAGTCCAAGAAACCAACCCTTCATGAATGGTACTCCAAAGACGAACCAACGACCGTCACCATCCCCAAGAGGGTCGTATATGCATGATACATAACCTTAAAAAGACTCAAATCCAAATTCGTATGTTGTAAATTAAGTAGTTGATATTACTTTTTTACATTGCTAGGTTGTTTGGATGCTTGTTTCGGGTGTGATTACATACAACATATAATAACTAGATTCGGATTTTGGTGTGGATTAATGTTTTTAGTTTGTTGCGTTTCTTCTAGTTCTTTCGTACCATTCTCTTTTTTTGTTTTTATTTTACCAACAACGGCGCCATATTACACTGTACCATTCATGTGCAAGCTCATAAACATTAGGGTCTCATGCATGTTGTAAATATTGTAAATAGGACTACTATTGTAAAAGCTGAAATGTTGTAACAGCTTTACATATACTTTTTTCACTCTCATTTGTAACCAACAACTCAATAAACCGTTTTTCCCTCCCTTTTCATTTTTCTTTCTCCATTGCTCTTCTCATGGTAACACAATGGAGTTCTGACTACTAAACTTGACCAAATTATTCACAGAATCGTGCTAGTGTGTGTCTAGTGTGTGAGATTTGTTTGTCTTCACGTTTCCACTCTATATCTTGTTGTTCTCTGTTTCTTGATCAATCACCATGCCTGATAATGTAGCTAATAACCTCACTGAACCACAACTCTTTCAAAACCCTTTGTACCTGCATCCTTATGATGGTCCACATTCGTTAAATGTTCAAGAAAAGCTTAATGGCACACAAAACTATATGGCTTGGCGCAAAGCAATTGAAATTGGTCTTTCTACTAAAAAGAAATTGGGTTTTATCAAAGGTACGATTCCAAGATCCACAATTGATCCTAATCTAGTTGAACTTTGGAATACTTGCAATAATATGGTGATATGTTGGTTAATTGGTTCTGTGAATGATGCAATTGCAAGATCAATTATGTTCATAGGGACTGCTAGTGAGATTTGGAATCAGTTAGAAAAGAGATTTGCACTAAGTGATGGTTCTAGAAAATACAAGTTGAATAAGGATACTTATGAGATTAGGCAGTCAGGTGGTACAATTAGTGAGTACTCTACAAAGATAAAGTGTGTTTGGGAAGAATTGGATAGTATAAATGTGTTGCCTGTGATTTATGTTGTTTCTCAAGAAGTTTCTGTGTTCTTGGATACTTTGAGTAAACAGAAAGAAGATAAGAGGTTGTTTCAGTTCTTGAATGGCTTAGATGAGCACTATAGTAATCAGAGGAGTCAAATTCTTATGATTGTGCCTCTACCTAGTGTAGAAAATGCATGTTCTATGTTGCAGCAGGAAGAGTCTCAAAGAGCTTTGTTTGGTTCTAATGTTCTTGAGTCTACTGCTTTGCTAAGTAAAGGAAAGTTCCAAGATAAGTGTGGTATTTATAGATTTAAGTGGCAACCTCTAGAGAAGTGCTGGGAAAAGGTTGGATATCCTACATGGCATCCTAAGTACAAGCTTAGTAAACAGTTCAAATCAAGAGATGGACAAGCAAGAAATCAGGGTAATGGCAATCAGAGGTCTGCAACCCATGTTGAAAGTGGTAATCTCAGTTTCACTCCACAACAGTTTGATCAGTTGCTCAAAAGTTTGCAATTGAAGAACTCTACAGAGGAGGAGACTGAGTTTGCTCATGATTTTGCAGAAGGTACTGCTTGTTTAAGTGGTCAAATTGATTTATTAGAACTGTTAGAGAACTGGATTTATGATACTGGAGCCACATACCACATGACACCTGTTGATGATAATATTTTGGACCCTTATTTGCTAAAAATTAAACCATAAATAAGGTTGCCAAATGTAGATACTTTATTGATTTCACATGTTGGGAAAGTTAGACTAAATAGTGATATTTTACTTAAGGATGTACTGGTTGTCCCTTCTTTCAAGTTCAGTTTGTTGTTAGTTCCAAAATTAACTGAGGATAACCAGTGTTTTGTGTCCTTTTATCCACAATTTTGTGTGGTTCAGGACTTGGCAACCAGGAAGGTGACAGGATTGGGTAAGATGAATTCAGGGTTATATCATTTTGTGAATGTGCCCTCTGAAAAGCTAGATGATGTTTTCAAGGATTTGGTCAAAACTACTTTGCTTAAGTTTTCCTTTTCTGCTTCTTTGAATAAGGTAGATAGTAGCTCTTATGGTCTTTGGCACCATAGACTTGGTCATGTGTATGATTTTAAGATGAAACATATGAAAGATCTACCAGTTGTTGTGTCTAAATCTAATGCAGAGTGTTTGTCTTGTCCAATGGCAAAATTTGCAAAACTGCCATATGCTTTGAGTGAGTCACATAGTACTTCTGTCTTTGATTTGATACATATTGATATATAGGGTCCATATATTATTATTTTTTGTAAAGGGGAGTAATCCTACACCATGGTAAATATATTAACCAAAAAACGTTTAAGTACAATGGATATGAGTGAAATCCCATATCTCAGCCCGTTACATAAGCATAAAGCTTACATAACAAGATACTACCTATTTTCTAAACAAGAAAACAAACCACTACTCTAATGATAACATAGGACATAACGAAAGAAAATTACTTCCTAGGTCCTTGAAGCTTGGTACCATACATGGCATTAAAGGCATCCAAATTCCCTGGAAGATCAGAAACCTGCTTCGCATAGTCATCGTAGTCATAGTCATCATACTCATCTTCAAACTCTTGACCACCACCGAATAGATTAGCAGACTCATCAAATGGGTTAGCAACCACCTCATCTTCAGAATCAAACACTACGATATCTCCCACTTTAGGAAAAGGGTTAACTCTCTTAGTAGAAGAGGTGGACGGAATACAAGAATCACTAGTTATAGGAGACACACCTGGCTCCATCTCTTTCAAATCACTCACAAGGGGTTCTTGTGATGCAGTACCTGTCTTAGTAGACTTATCATCATTAACTTCCATTGTGCGACCAGAATCCACATCCTTGTTGGTGTCATTTGAAGGAATACCAAAAGCATCCGTATAATCCATATTAAGAGCATCAAACTGATTAGATGTAGAGATCTTTGTTCCACTCGAACTAGCCACATCAGAAGCATTCTTCTTAGTGACTTCCACTTTCTTAGGTTCAGGAGGAGTCTTTTTGGGTTGATATTGAAACTGCTTACCCACAACAGGTTTAGTAAACCCTCCTTGACCTGGAATAGTAGAACCACCTTGCTTTCCCTTCTTCTTATTATTGACCGTCTTGAAACCATCATTAACACGCTTAGTAGGCTGAGCAAGAGGTTCAACAACTTTCGGACATTCAATAAGAGTATGACCAAAAATCATACATTTATCACAATGAGGTGGTTTCCACTCGTATTCAACCCGTATCTTCTCAATAGTCGAACCCGACCCATCAAGTAACGATATCTCAACAGTAAGGCTATCCCTAAGCACCTCATCCGACTTCACTTCAATCATGCATCTAGCAAAACTACTACGGCCCCACGAGTCCTTGCACATTTGGCTAGTAAAAGCATCTAACCTTTTGGGCGTGCCTATCAATGTGGCAAGGAGACTAAGGCCATCATCAGAAAACATAGCAAGAGGAACATCATGGAATTTAACCCACACCGGGATGTTGGTCAAATCCTCTTTAAGTAAGTTGGTATTCAATGTCCATGGTTTAAGAATAATAGGTACATTTCTAATCAACCAAGGACCGTTTTCAAGCACATCGTCAACCCCTTTCTTCGAATTGAACTTAAAGAAGAAGAACCCCTTTGCATTCATCATTACCTTTTGTATACCAAACTTAGCCCACGCATTGCGTACAAAGTAATCAACAACAGGAAAAGCAAGGCGTTGACCAAGGAAATACCCATACAAAGTATTCTCAAACCTAGTGTTCACCTCTTCAACCACTTTCATCGGGACAAAAAGATCCACACCATTAGCTTTCTTACTACACTCCAACCTACGAAAGTTAGATGTGTGTTTCTTTAGTTCAGTAGAAGTAACACCAGCATACGATGAAGAAGGTTGTTTCAAAGCACCAACCTTCTCAATACCAACAGCCCCATGTGCATTCGTATCAACCTTATCATTAGCATTATTATGGCCATTAACATTAGAAGCCATAGGACCACTCGTATCTTGAGGAGGTTTCGAATAATAACCAATAGCAGTAAGCATCTCCTCTAGCTCATTCTGTGACTGCAGCACCTGAAGATGCTCAATTGGATTAGCCCCAGTAGAAGTAGTAGCATCCACTGTCACGGCTGGTTTTAATGGTTGCCCATCGTCACCCACAAGAACAAGTTTTCCCTCAAAGATTTGTTTTTCAATAGCACGAATTTTCAATAAAGTATCATGACCCTCAGGCGTGTCATGACTAGGTGTGTCATGACTGGGGCTTGAACCAAGTGAAACCGGCTCCACTTGTCCATCAGAACGAGAACCAGAAGCAATACCAGTAAACTCATCATTCCTACTATTAGGGTTCATTGTCGATTCCTTATTCACACCAACCTGATCGGCCAAGTTAGGTGGTGCATCAATAGTCTGCGAACCACTAGTTTGATCGGCCAAACTAGTAGAAGACCTCACATCTTTAGTGCCCTTACGAGCACTATTGTTGTTGAAGAAACCTTTTTCCATCCCTCTTTAACCCTTAACCTGTCGAAACAAATCACCCCAACCTAGTAACAATCAACCAGCGAAACGCATGCACAATAGAGAAACAAAGCGACTAAAAACCCTAACTTATGAAAAGTTAGGGTTTAACCATTAACGACCAGATCCTAACCAACACCGATCATGAACACACCACTAAGAAAGAATTCGGATCAGTGAAGCTTTAATAGAACGATAACAATGATGATATAATAATAAAGTGTGAAGTTATTATAGATCGATTAAATATATATAACTTCCAACCTCACACGTTCTTTTGATAATAAATTAATTAACCATGCAAGTGTAGTATCATCAAAAGCTACAACAGCAATAAAAGACCCACCCACGTTAACCAATTACAATCGACCCACGAATAAAGAGTAAAAAATTATAAGGGTATATATAGGGTCCATATAAGGTGCCAACAAATGGGAAGTTTAGGTACTTTCTCACTATTGTGGATGATTGTAGTAGGGCCACATGGACTTATTTACTTGTTCACAAATCTAATTCATTCATGGCATTAAAGGCATTTCTTAAGTTTGTTTCAACTCAGTTTGAGAAGACAGTTAAGGTAATAAGATCAAGCAATGCTTTGGAGTTTGTAAAAGGGGAATGTGGACCTTATATGTCAAGTCAGGGCATTGTGCATCAGACTTCTTGTGTAGACAGACCTCAGCAAAATAGGAGAGTAGAAAGGAAATACATACACATACTTGATAGTGCAAGAGCTCTAAGATTTCATTCTCACTTACCTTTGAAGTTTTGGGGTGATTGTGTGACCACTGCCACCTATGTGATCAATAGAATTCCCTCATCTGTGCTTGGGAATAAGACTCCAAATGAAATATTATTGGGAGAAAAACCTGCATATTCTCAATTAAGAGTGTTTGGTTGTTTTGCAATTGTTAGCAACCCTTCAAGAATAGTTGATAAATTTGCTCCTAAAGGTGTCCCTTGAGTGTTTTTGGGATATCCTTCTAATAAAAAAGGATGCAAGTTTTACAATCTACAAAACCAAACAACCTTTGTCTTAAGAGATGTCACTTTTTATGAGCATGTGTTCCCCTGTTCTTCTGGTAGCATTGATCAGTTCTTATCTCCTATGCCAACTACTTTGCCTTGTCAGTTTTCTAATACATGTTGTGATGAAGATTTGACTCAAAATCCTGTTTTGTACCCTGTACCAAACACCCAGTCAACTGTCCCAAACACTGAGTCTGCTATACCAGATACAACTGTTCCAGCTGAATCAGTTCCTTCTACTTCTCAACCTGTACCACCATCATCTCAACCACCTAGGAGATCTACTAGACAAACTGTTAGACCTTCTAAAATAAAATATTTTGTTCTGACTCATACACCTAAGGCAAACCTGGTATCCCAAATACCCATTGTTCCTGAGTTTCAAGCATTTTTGTTTGCACTCTTACCTCAACAAGACCCTGTGAGTTTTAAAGAAGCTGTTAAGGATCCTGGGTGGTGTAAAGCTATGGACTGTGAATTAAGAGCTTTAGAGGAAAATGGTACATGGGAACTTACAATTCTGCCAAAAGGAAAGACTGCTATTGGGTGTCATTGGTTGTTTAAGACAAAATTCAAGGCTGATGGTACTGAGGATAGAAAGAATGCAAGATTGGTTGTACAAGGAAATAGACAGCAGTTTGGTGTTGATTATAAGGAGACTTCTGCTCCAGTTGCCAAAATGGTAACTGTGAGATCATTGTTGGCAGTTGCAGCACTGAAAGGCTGGCAAACTTGCCAAATGGATGTGTCTAATGCATTTCTTCATGGTGATTTGATGGAAGAAGTCTATATGAAAGTTCCTTTGGGTTATGCTGGTCAAGTGGAGTCAATTCAGGCTTCTACTCAAGTTGATAAGCAGTTGGTGTGCAAACTTAAAAAGTCCTTGTATAGGCTTAAACAAGCACCAACGCAATGGTTCTCTAAATCGTCATCTACTTTGATTTCCATTGGTTTTAAACAATCAAAAACAGACTATTCATTGTTCACAAAGAAGGAAGGTCAAAAGTTCACAGCAATCATTGTTTATGTTGATGACTTATTGATAACTGGCAATGATGACTCAGAAATTCAAACACTTAAGACACAGTTAAGTACTACTTTTCATATGAAGGATTTGGGTGATCTGAGTTATTTCTTGGGTCTTGAGGTTTCTAAGTCAGACCAAGGCATCTTCATTTCTCAGCAAAAATATGCAATGGAGTTGCTTTAAGAAGGTGGAGTTATGTATAGTAAGCCTTATAAGCTACCTATGGATCCTAATTTGAAGCTTCAAGCTGATGTTGGCTCTCCTCTACCTGATCCTGAAGTGTATAGAAAGTTTATAGGCAAGCTCATATACTTGACTGTAACAAGACCAGACATTTGTTACACTATCCAAGTTCTAAGTCAATTTATGCAGAGCCCAACATCTGTACATATGCAGGCTGTAAAACACTTGTTAAGGTACTTGTTGCAAGCTCTAGGTCAGGGTATTCTTCTTGGCAAAGATTCTGCAGTAGAGCTTAAGGCATATTGTGATTCAGACTGGGCCAGCTGTCCTATGACTAGGAGGTCTACTACAGGATATTGTATCTTGTTGGGTGACTCATCAGTCTCTTGGAAATCTAAAAAACAAGCTGCAGTGTCCAGGTCATCTGCTAAAGCAGAGTACAGAGCAATGGCTCTTACCTGTTGTGAAGTTACTTGGTTAGTGAATCTGTTTAAGGACTTGGGCATCAAAGATTTACAGCATGTTGACTTGTTTTGTGATAACCAAGCAACCTTGTACATAGCAGCAAACTCTGTCTTTCATGCTAGAACTAAGCATATAGAGGTGGATTGTCATTATGTGAGAGACCAATTGAAGGCAGGCAAGATTAATCCATTCTATGTTAACACCAAGTCTCAAGTTGCTGATGTGTTCACCAAAGTTGTCACAGTGGACCAGCATAACAAGCTTTTGAGCAAGTTGGGAGTGTCCCACTCTCCACTTGAGGGGGAGTGTGCAATCTCATAAACATTAGGGTCTCATATTGTAAAAGCTAAAATATTATAACAGCTTTACAAATACTCTCTTCACTCTCATTTGTAACCAACAACTCAATAAACCGTTTTTCCCTCCCTTTTCATTTTTCTTTCTCCATTGTTCTTCTCAATTCACGCCATTCGTTCGTCGCCGGTGAAACCACATCTCGCCTTTTTTTTTTTTTTTTTTTGTGAGTTAGTTGGGGTTTTTTGTTTGTGTGATGTTTTATGAGACTCACATTCACCAATAACAGATATTTTGTTTTTTGGTAAAGGGGTAACTCCAGTAATAGTTATTGGGTGTTATCGTTAAGGAGGGTGTTTTAGTTATATGGGTCTTATTAGTATGATGATGAGGTGACACACCAATAACTCTTATTGATGTGTTACTACACCTAGCTTTCTTACAGTGACCGAACCAGGGGGTATCCCGAGAGGTCCTGGGACACCCATGGATTTTTGTGGCGTAGTGTTAATTTTGTTAAAAAAAACCAACGATTTTTCTAAAATGCATCCCGTCCCTAAAAAGTTGTGTTTGTAGTATAATTTAGTTTATTCTAAGTGCACATGGTCATTTTGTGTCCTAGTTCCGTCCCTAATTTCTTATATTGGTATTTTAAGTAGCTTTACTATGTTTGTTTGTCATCAGTAAATTAAATAATTCAAGAGTCGTTATTTGACCGGTAAACAATGAACAGATATAACTAACTCAAACTATAAATCTTATTATATTCATAAACTGAAATCCTGGTAACATTATTGTTTTCCAATCAAATCCAAACATGTAAGTATTTCATATCCAAACATGTAAGGATTTCAGAGCGAAACGCTATAAAAATCCTAAAATTACATAATTATACGAGAACATTAAATTATTATAGAATCATAATGTACATGATTCTTCACACGTATGAAACATAAGCAAATATATATATTCTGAATAGAGCAAATATAATTAAGTATCAAACTTTGAACATTTATTCTAGAGGATAAATCTAGGCGCATTGGAAGCCGGAGGGGACCTTCTTTCCACAGTAGTTGAGCAAGAGGCTGAGAGAGACAGGGATATTTAGATTATTACCCAAGACATTAGCTTTAATGGCAGTACATAGGCAGACGGCAGCCTCGAGATCGGCAAGGTCTTTGATGAGGGTGCAGCATGGTGTCTTTGGTGGAGTTCCTACAACTAAGTGGAGAAGGTTTTTCAGCAAATTAGCACATACACCCAACTTTAGAGTATCTTTTGGGCAAGTGCCTTTGGGAGGTTTTGGTGAGGGGGTAACTGGTGTCGGAGTAGGAGGTTTTGGTGTCGGTGTAGGAGGTTTTGGTGAGGGGGTAACTGGTGTCGGCGTAGGAGGTTTTGGTGTCGGTGTAGGAGGTTTTGGTGAGGGGGTAACTGGTGTCGGCGTAGGAGGTTTTGGTGACGGTGTAGGAGTTGGTGGGCAGGCTTTTGGGGTATGAGAAGATACCAAAGTAAAAAAGAGAAGGTTAAGGGTAAGGAGAAAAGCAGTTGTTGCCGAAGCTCTTGAAGCCATTTCTAAGTGCCTCAAAGTGTTGTAGCTTGTTTGTTTTGTGAACAGATAGACAAGGAGCTTTCGCTATTTATAGATGGAGTTCTTCCCATTGGTTGATTAATGAGCTCCAATATTCGTTTATCACATCAATTTGTTTTAGACTAGCTAGAAAAAAAATACTAGCCTGTCAAAACTGGTTTATACTCATGTCACATCTTTGATAAAGCCATTATAAGTCCACAGGATCAAGTCATAGGCTTTTCAAAAGCCTTTTTTTGGAGGATAATTAAGCAACTAATTCAATTAATTTATGGCTCCAAAAGAACCTTTTTTGCGCAACTGGGAACTGGAAGAAGTACTTAATCGATCTTTAAATCGATGGATAAAGACATGTTGGTATAGATATAGAGCGTTCTCAAGTATTAAGCTATCCAAATACTCCCTCCGTCCTAAAATTATAATCCTCTATTGATTTTTTCGGTTTTTTTTTTACAACTTTGACCTTAAATATTTTTGTTTGTGTTATATAATACTTGATGCAAATTATATGAATGGATTGTGTTTTAAATGTATTGTATAACACAAACAAAAATATTTATGGTCAAAGTTAAAAAATAAAGACAAAAAAAATCAATAGGGGACTATAATTTTGGGACAGAGATAGTACAATTTAAGCAGGGCGTTTAGCATTGCAGATATAACTTGTAAAACACGTAAAGCAGGAGCCGCTACACGAAATTCAAATTGTCATCTAGTGACAGATTATATATATATAATGTCCGAAGGTGTCACTAAAGTGAGACAAAGTGGCATATATGTCATTGAAGATTTCACGTGAATTTCATAGACATAATAAGTGTAACGAAAACTAAAATCAATACTTCAGTATAGTGACACAAAAAGAGTGTAGGTATATGTTTTTGGTTAAAAAGCACTTTTTATAGATTTAACAAGCACTTTAATTAATAAGATATAATAGGGTTAGTGTCGTGTGCTTACCATACAAGAAAAGTCCAAATCCACTAATGAATATTACCATAAGCTCATTTCAAATTGAAGCTTTTAAAAAGAAAGTTATATATTTTTATACATTTTCAGATTAAAGAAGGCATAAGATATGAAATTGAATTTTTCTGGGTGTGTTTGTTTCGACCCTGTAGAAATGACGCTAAATTCTTTTAAATGCGTATGTTTGCTTTCAAGGATATGACATGGTGAATGGACAAGGTTTTCTCTCTTCAGGTTACTCGCGAAAGGGTGAGTATTTTTTTACTCGGATGTATGTGGTTTCACAAGGTTGATACCGTGACATTATCCGACGCTTCCATCGCCACCCCCAAATGAAAACACCTACCGAGGTTTGAATCATTGACCTCTTACGAGAAAATCTAAAACCTTACCGTCAGTGGCGGAACTTGACATTCATTTGAGGGGGTCGAATTTATTTTGGAGGGGTCAAATCGTAGATTTGTTTGTATTATCAACTAAGCTACCCCTAAAACTTACAAAATTTACATTAATTGTCGCAACTTTGGAGGGGCCGGGACCGTGAGTTTTCTCTAAATCATCCTTTCTTTTAGATATCTGCACTTTCCTTTTACGAAAACCATAAATATATTATGGAGGGAAAAAAAAAATAAGCAAATAGGATAACAAAGAAAACTATGTAGCGCCATGTGGGTAGCTTGTGAATGTTATAGAGAAAACATGGATAAGCTGTTAGATAAGCTAAGCCTGTTACATGGTTTAGATTTTTTTATCTTCCAAATTGATATTCTTGGGTCAGTTATGTGTCCATCGTTCACATGTTAATATTTACATTCTGCATCTCATCTTTGCTATCCTCATTACTATATATATTTGTTTGTTCCACAAAAATTGTCTAACTTCAATAAATAACAACTAAAAACATATAATTTTACTACTTTACCCTTGAGTATTTATTTTACTCCTCCCGTCTCAAAATATAAGTCTTTTCTTAAATTATACGCAGTTTAAAAAAAAAAACTACTAACTACACTTTTCATCACAAAATTCATTTTTGATTGGTTAAAATATCAAACTGAACATGTATTTTGGGACAGCCCAAATAAAAAATAGAAAATAAACTAATAAATTGAGACAGAGAAAGTAACATTTTAGCAGTTGGATTTTTAAAACGTAAACTTAGTTTAAGTATATAAGGGTAAAAATGACATTTAACATTGCTTTGATTTTACATTAAATAAATAAAAGATTTATTAGATGACTATCAAATTGAGATGGAATGAATAATTAATAAACACAAAAGTTGCATCTAATACACATAAAAAAAAATTGATAAATTACTTTGAACAAATTTTATACTTCAATTAACTATACCTTTCTTTTATTTGCACACTAACATGTGCTCATTTGGCACGTTATAAAAAAGAAAATGGTCGGGATGTCTACTTCACATGACTAATTATATGTCTACTCCATTTATTATTGGACGCATGAAATGTACTATTTCTTTCTTTTTACATATACCATTAATCTTAATTGCCACATGTATCAAGATTTTTGTTAGACACAAAATTAATGATACCAATTACGTATGCCAATCATTGCTCTTGTAAAAATACTAAGCTTTTGAATGATAAGTATTAATCATAACAATCTATAATGAAATTGAGCTTTTCTAGTGTTTGAACTTCTCATGGTGCGAGAAAACAAAGATACGAACTCTCAGTCATAATTCTATTTTGTTCAAAGCTTTCTAGGTGATTGAACATGAGAAGTTTTCAATTCTTGCAAGTATGTATGCATGCATGCATGTAAATGATGCTTATGAGCTTACTATATAGATTTACATATACATACGTAAACGAATTGCTTTGGATGACAATTATCTTATTAAGCTGATCAATAACTCAAGTGTTATCACAGTACTATATATGCGAACCTAAAACCTAATATAGTTTTCAGTACGAGTATTATAGGCATTGAATGTGATATTCAAAATGGGAAACTATTCTAATAGATGATTTTTTATTTTATTTTTTTTTTTAATGTTTTTATTAGTAACAGCTAAAAACACGAATGAATAGAAAGGAACTCTACAATGAATGGTCGTGGGACTAATAATTATAGTTTCTTGACACGTTTTCGGAAGCTTCACGTTCTTGTGGCTTGTCTTCTAGCCTACTGTCCAAATAGCTTAGCGATATCGGACGCACGTACACCATGCATAAGTTGTGGTACTGTCATGTGACACCGATGATATAGTTGAGGACTTGAGGACAGACTTACAAGATGGATTAAAGATCTATGATATTAAAAATACAAGAAAAACAAAATACGTGTTAAAGAAGCCTTAGTGAAAGTAGTTAAGTGTAGATCCGCTAATTCTAATGTTTAAATTCCTCCCGAGATATATCGATAATGAAATTTAATAATACATCTTACTATTACTAAACTCATGCATTTCTATTTTTGGGGAGTTTTTTTTTAAGGAAAATGATTGGCATATTTAAAGACATGCCTAATGATAAGATGATGACAAGTGAATTAATTAAAAGTGAATATTTAAAGTGAGAAAATGCATAAGTAATGTGTCAAATTATTAATGGTTTAGTTATGGTTTTAGGTATATATGTTAGGTCTCTAATCTCTTTATCATGCTATTTTTGTAATACTTATTTTTATTTTTATTTTGCCGTAGATGAGCTATGAAGAGTAAATTGCAAAAATCGTCCTTGTGGTTTGGTCAAATTGCACGTTTCGTCCTTGTGCTTCATTAAGTGCAAATATCGTCCTTATTTGGCACTGTTACGTTCACTTTTGGTCCTTCATCATTGCAAAAACCGTCCTTGTGGTTTGCCAAATTTCACTGTTGAAGGACCAAAAGTGAACGTAACAGTGCCAAAAAAGGACGATATTTGCACTTAATGAACCACAAGGACGAAACGTGCAATTTGACCAAACCACAAGGACGATTTTTGCAATTTACTCAGCTATGAATGAAAAATCTATACTGTTTATCAAGTTCACAAACTAGGAATGTTTGGTTGAAGATCGAATGGGCCTCCTTCAGGCCTACTTGAACTGAAGGCCCCATAGCAAATGATGGATAAAGAAACTATCAGCCAAAAAGAAGGTTTTAAATGCATGATCAAACCTCACCTTTAAGAGCTATGGAAAATTCTTATCGTTTTTAAAGTGTGACTTAAATCGGCAAAAAATATGAAATTATTTATAAATTTATATATCATATATCATATTTCATATATATCAAATTTACAAAAAAATGTTATACATAAAGAACTAAGCTATAAAACTATCTTTACATGTAATTTTCTTCACTTCTTAAAAAAAAGAAAAAAAAACTTTTTAATTGTAGTTGAATTCAAAAAAAGCGTCACGGCTCACGCATTAGCGTGTCTTATCACACGTTTCCATGCTTCATCTCACGTCACTCCTTAAGCTGACGTCTTGGTCTATTGCGTAGCGTGAAGGTCATGCTGACATTGCACCGCCATGACGCGCTTTTTAGAACCATGCCCAAAACCATCTCAAAGTTTTTTTTATTTTTTTATTATTTTCTATTTTTATTGTATTTTTTTTTTTTATTCAATCATTTCCGGTTGAAATTATTGCGTTTAGCCAGAAATGAACCAAGCTTAAGTACTTACAAAAATTTAGCTGGCATATAAACTAATTAGCCAAAAACTTGTTGCATAGCTAATAACTATTGTACGTTCTTTTTTTTTTAAACACTATAATACAAATAATAGTATCGATTTTGGATTTGATAAAGAATAAATAAATGTAGACACGTAAAATAGTTCGCTTTAAAGACACCTCTTTCATAATTGTATAATAGCATAATGAAAACGAAACAAGATGCAAAACCATATGAACCCGTGACGCCCACATGTATCTCTATGATTTCTTCATTTGGTCTCTCGAGTTAACCAATGTTTGTTTCTTTTCTTTTCTTCATCTTTTTTTTTTTTTTTTTTTTTTTTTTGAAAAAAATAAAAATATATTTAGCTCAATACCAAGGTACATGATACATATCCAAATCAGTGCTAAAGACAAATCCAAAACAGCCGATCTTGAAGCAAAAACAAACAAACAGACGACATACAAACATGAAAACTCTTACTAATGGTATACATGGAAAAGTCAACTCTCCAGTCAACTTTATTCATACAAACAGAGCATTAAGAATAGATGAGCAAAGCTTTAAGGATGAAAGTACTTATATCTCAGCAGATTGTATAAAGCATTAATGCAATCTCTCTGCCTGTAATGTAATGTAATAGTAAAGCAATGTAATAGTAGTGTAGTATATCAGCTTAGACAGTTTAGAAAGTTGCATAAATAGCCTTGTAATCCTTTATTTTGATTTAGTTGAATGATACACATTTTACATTTTACTTTCAACTCTCTCTCAACTTGCAATATGCTATAAGAGCTAACCTGAAAGGTCATCTACAACCATCATCATCTGTCATAACAAACTTTGACCACCACAGTAACAGCCTTTCTCGCCAAAATTCCAGCATTGTTAAACCTCACCAAAATCACTCATCTTACCATTAAAACTCATCAAATTCATTCAAGATCTCATTAAAAAACGATCGCAATCACTGAAATCATTCACTTTACTATCAAAATTCATCAAAATCATTCAAGAATCCATCAAAAATAGTAAAACTCACTGAAATCATGACAACTGCTGAATCAAGTGCTAACAATGAAGACACAAACTCGGTTAATCATCCTCTTTTCCTATATCAAAATGATCACCATGGATTGATCTTGATCTCCAAAAAGATGTTAGGATCTAGGAATTACAATTCTTAGAGAAGGTCTTTTATGGTAGTACTCAATGCAAAGAACAAACTCAAAATCATCACATCTGAGTATCCAGAACCTGATGCAAATTAACCAGTAAGAGCTTTATGGGAGAGGAATAAAGATATGATCATTTCATGGATGTCGATTACAATTTCTGATCAAATAAGCAAAAACTTAAGCTTTGTGCATTCAGCATCAGTACTTTGGTTAGAGCTTCAAGAGTGTTAATACAAATATCGTCATTAAACGTTATTTATATTTTTGATCTTTGCCTAAGTTTTGTTAACGACAAAAGTAAATTTAATTTATAAAAGCTTAAAGCTTGTCAAGTTCAATAGTTATTAAAACAAGCTTTCTCAAACAATATATTCATCATTCAAGCATTTACATTTGTGATTAGTGACATCTTGATACGACTCTAATCATTATGTATGATAGTAGTTTTTAGAATGTGTTAGGTTCTTAAAACCAAACACTACGTAAGCACTTGCATATTTCTAAAAATAGAAATACAACATATGACATCATGTTATACATCATGGAAATCATTGGAAGATTTCATTAAATATTTTGTGTGGATTTGTACTCTTCATATCTTGCACAATCTCACTTAGATATAGTTGACTTTAGCATGATTTGATATTTTGGCTGTCAGAACCCCACGGTACCAATTTGGTACACGGGCGGAACCCTTTTAAGGGTTCCGCGGTCCGTGGACGCTCCTGTCCATTTTGGCTATAAATAGCAATGCCAAGCCAAGTAGTTTTTTCATCCCTTTCTAACATACTCTCATACATATCTTCTCTCTAACCTTTCTAACTCAGTTTCATATCATATTAGTGATCTCTTTTGTAGCAAAGAAGATCAAGTCATATTCAAGCTTCAACGAGAAGTTGGAAGTCTTGTTTGTTTAGTGTTGTATGATCTAGTGTTGATCCATACTTTATTGCTGTATCAAACCATCATAATCTTGTGAGTGTGAGTGGTTAGTATTTTAGTCCTCAAAATACATTGTGTGTGGGAGTAGTTGTACCATTGGAAAGAACTCGACATCTAGCTTAGTGTCGGAAATAGTGTAAGCGAAGTGTAAAGGTTTTCTCCGTCGGTGAAATGAGCTTGTTGACTAGTGAAGTTAAACTCTCGAGTGTGAGACTTGGGGAGTGGAGTAGGGCAAGGAAAAAGAGTCCTTGTAGGCCGAACCACTATAAACAACTTGTTGTGGTTTGATCATTTCTTTCCCTATTTACTTATTACACATTGCTTGCATATTTCATTAACATACTCAAGATCAATATCAATTGATCTTTCAATAAGTTTCAAAACAAAGTTTTTAATTGGTAAACTATTCAACTCCCCTTCTAGTTTTCTACAATTGGTATCAGAGCCTCGTTGCTCAAGAATTTCTAAAATAACTTGTATTTTATAAACTTGAAATGATTCATGGATTCTGAAAACTTTAAAGAAGGGCAATCTATGCAAAGACCACCACTCTTTGAAACCAATGGATTTATCTATTAGAAAAACCGTTTTGAAACATATGTAAAATCAAAATATATAGATCTTTGGTTTATTATTGTTAAAGGAGATTTTAGTTCTACAACAAAGGATATTTCCGTTGATGAACAAAAGAAATTAATTGCTAAAAATAATGAAGCTAAAATGATGCTTTATAATGCTTTACCTAGAAAAGAATATGAAAGAATTTTTATGTGTGAAACCGCCAAAGACATTTGGGAATCTTTAATTGTTACACATCAAGGTAATTCACAAGTCAAGGATAACAAAATTGATCTTCTTGTTCAACAATATGAACAATTTGTTATCCCTGAAGATGAAACCATTGATTGTGGCTTTGCTCGTTTCAACACTATCATTACATCACTTAAAGCACTTGATGAATCTTTTCGTAGTAAGAACTTTGTCAGGAAATTTCTTAGAGCACTCCATCCCAAATGGAGAGCTAAAGTGACCGCTATTGAAGAATCAAAAGATCTCTCAATAATGTCACTAGACGAGCTAATTGGCAACCTTAAAGTTCGCGAAATGATAATGGAGAAAGATTCGGAGATCATCAAAGGAAGAAAGGAGAAGATCAAATCCGTTGCTCTAAAAGCAAAGGCGGAATCAAGCGATGATGATGAATCTTGTTCCGGTAGTGAAGATGAGGAGTATGCCATGGCCGTTAGAGATTTCAAGAAGTTCTTTAGAAGAAGAGGAAAGTTTGTAAGACAACCTCGAGAAGAAAAGAAGCCATTCCGAAAAGATCGGGATGATAAGAAGAGTAAAGGTGAAAGAAAGTGTTTTAGATGTGGTGATGCAAGTCATCTCATAGGAGAATGTCCCAAGCCACCTAAAAGCAAAACTCAACGAGCTTTTGTAAGTGGTGCTTGGAGTGATAGTGAAGACGATGAAGAATCAAGCAAGGAAGAGATCGCTCTAATGGCACATGAGTCAAATGAGGTACTTTCCGACTCTTCTTATTCTTCTATAGATGATGACACCTTGCAAAAACAATATAATCAATTGTGTGAGCTAAGTCTAAAAATCATAACTAAAAATAAATTTCTAAAAACCAAAAAGGAATTTTTGGAAAATGAAGTATATGAGTTGAAAGAAAAAGCAAAACGACTTGAAAAAGGAAAAGCAAATGACGATGATTGTAAATCATGTCAAGAGCTTAATCTTGAAATAGAAAAACTAAAGCTCACACAAGAAGTTCTAATAGAAAATAATTCTAAGTTTAAAAGGTTTAACAAAAACATCGCTCTTGGCAATGAAATAGTTAAAATCCATAAAACACCATGAGACATGAATGGGCTAGGTTTTAATGAAGTATTAATTCCAAAGAGTCAAAACAAAACGGCCGAAAAGGACGAACATTCTGTCAAAAGTGCTGCAGTACAGCACGGACCAGACGGAACCAAAATAAGGGTTTCGTCCGTTGTGCAAAATGGTACCGCAGGTACTTCAGCAGAACAGAATGTTCGCAATACGGACCGTACTGAATTTGTTAAAGTAACAAAGAAAACCAATGATAATGTTAAACTAAAACCAGCTATTATATCAGGAGTATGACTTGTTAAAAATGAATTTAGATCAAAAACTACTCAACAACGATATAAAACTTCTTTTGCCAAACGCCCCTTTCCTAAGAGCAACCACAACGTTCAACCTAACTACCAACACAACGGTTGGAATCAAAGTTTTCCTAGACCATATCAAACTCCAAATTACATGCCATGGAACTCTTACCCATCATTTCCATACATGAATCAAATAAATGGTATGTTTAACCCAAACGGACCCATGAGATATTGGGGACCAAATGCTTGAGTTATTTGCTTCTTAGGTATGCTTGAAAGTTGGATTGGAACCTGATGAATGGATAAAAGATAGTGGATGCTCACGACACATGACGGGCAACAAAAGTCTCTTCTCATCATACCAAGAGTATGACGGAGGTAATGTCACTTTCGGTAGCAATCTCAAAAGCAAAATCATTGGCAAATGTACGATTGCTCATAACTCCCTAACTATTGAAAATGTTGCTCATGTGGATAGGTTAGGATTTAATCTACTTAGTATTAGCCAACTATGTGATAAAAAGTATAAAGTACTATTTGATGAAAATGGTAGTAAAATACTAAAGATGGTATCACCATAGCTAAAGGAGTTAGGAAAAATAACATATACGTCATGAAAATAGATAAAACACATAATGACAAACTTTGCTTAACAACATTAGACGATAGCTCATCTCTTTGGCATAGACGCTTAGGTCACGCTAATATGAGACTTATACAAAACCTATCTTCAAAAGAGTTGGTTAGGAATTTACCAAAACTAAAATATGACCAACACTTTTGCGACGCTTGCAAAATCGGTAAACAAACACATAGTAGTCACAAATCTAAAAATATGGTGTCCACATCTAAGTGTCTAGAATTATTACATATAGACTTGTTTGGACCATCCGCTATAAGAAGCTATGGAGGCAACTTATACACTTTGGTCATAGTAGATGATTATTCAAGGTTTACTTGGACGTTATTTTTGAAAACCAAAAATGAAGCTTTTGATAAATTTAAAATACTTAGCAAGAAAATTCAAAATCTTCTAGGTGTCAAAATTGTGTCGATCCGAACGGATCATGGTCGTGAATTTGACAACGAAACTCAATTTGGAAACTTTTGTGATACAAATGGTATAACACATAACTTTTCCGCTTCACGAACACCTCAATCAAATGGAGTAGTAGAACGTAAAAATAGAACAATTCAAAAAATGAGTAGAACAATGCTTAATGAACAAAACATTCCTCAAAAGTTTTGGTGTAACGCCGTTGATACTTCTACATATATTTTAAATAGAGTCTTAATACGTCCTTTCCTAAACGAAACACCATATGAACTTTATAAAGGTAAAAAGCCAACATTAGGATATTTTAGAGTCTTTAGTTGTAAATGCTTTATTCTTAATACTAAGGATTATCTCACCAAGTTTGACCCAAAGTCTTATGAAGGTGTATTTCTTGGTTACTCTCAAACTAGTAAAGCTTACATTGTTCTAAATAAAGAAACAATGATAGTCGAGGAATCGTTGAACATAACATTTGACGAAAGTCCACCTCCCTCTAAGACATCACCTTTGGTAGATGATGAATTAGTTGAAAGTCAAATAATAGAAAGTCAAATTAATAATAACAAGGAAGATGAACCATCAAATAAGGAAATTGTCAACATCAAAGAATCTAAAAGTCATCCATTAGAAAAGGTCATAGGACAACTTAATCAAAGAACCTTAAGGTCACAAGCCCAAAATCAAAGTAATTATTTTTGTTTTGTATCCACCATTGAACCAAAAACCATAAATGAAGCAATAAAAGATGAATCATGGGTAATTGCCATGCAAGAAGAATTAAACCAATTCGTTAGAAATGATGTTTGGAAACTAGTTCCAAAACCCAAAGATCAAACTATAATTGGAACAAAATGGGTCTTTCGAAACAAAATGGACGAAAATGGTGTAGTATCTAGAAACAAAGCTAGGCTTGTTGCACAAGGTTATAATCAACAAGAAGGAATTGACTATGATGAAACTTATGCACCGGTAGCTAGACTTGAATCTATTAGAATATTACTTGCTTATGCATGTGCTTATGACTTTAAATTATTTCAAATGGATGTTAAAAGTGCTTTCCTTAATAGGTTTATTAACGAAGAAGTGTATGTTGCTCAACCTCCCGGTTTTACCGAATTTGAGAAACCACATCATGTCTTCAAACTCAAGAAAGCATTATACGGCCTTAAACAAGCACCTAAAGCTTGGTACGACCGTCTTAAGACTTTTCTTATTGATAACAAATATACTATAGGATTAGTAGATAATACTCTTTTTACCAAGAAAAAGGAATCACAAATTATTATTGTTCAAATATACGTTGATGACATTATATTCGGATCAACTTGTCAAGAACTATGTGATGATTTCTCTAAAATCATGCCTGACGAGTTTGAAATGAGTATGATGGGTGAGTTAAATTTCTTTCTAGGACTTCAAATTAAACAACTAGAAGATGGTATTTTCTTTAACCAATCTAAATATATAAAAGACATGCTTAAGAAATTTGGTCTTGAAGATTCCAAACCAACTAAAACACCCATGTCCTCGGACACTAAACTCACCAAGGACGAAGAAGGTGAATCCGTAGATAACACTAAATATAGAGGAATGATTGGTAGCCTACTCTATCTTACGGCTAGTAGACCCGACATTATGTTTAGTGTTTGTCTATGTGCTCGCTTTCAAGAAAACCCAAAGGCATCACACTTAGAAGCCTTAAAAAGGATTTTTAGATATATTAAGGGAACAACGTGTTTAGGATTATGGTATCCCAAAGGAACGGGTATAGAAACCATAGTGTATGCCGACTCGGATCATGCCGGTGATTATGTCGATAGAAAAAGTACAAGTGGTATTAGCCATCTCAACTACTGAAGCCGAATACGTCTCAGCCGGAAAAGCATGTCAACAAGCTCTTTGGATGAAGCAAGCTCTCGTAGACTACGGAATTCATCTCAAAGACATTGTGATACTTTGCGACAACAAAGGAGCCATCGATCTCAGCAATAATCCCGTTCAACATGCTCGTACAAAGCACATTGAAATCCGTCATCACTTTCTTCGCGACAATGTTCAAAAAGGAAACATTTCAATCGAGAAAGTATCCTCCGAAGACAACATTGCCGACATCTTAACTAAACCTCTTAAACGAGAACCTTTTAATCTTCTTAGACTTGGTTTAGGATTAATGGAACCAAACATGTAGGATAAACATAGCCCAAAACATTAGAATAATCAAAACAAAACAATTTTGTCTTGTACCTGCTACTGTAGCCACGACACCTAACGACAACAAAGACGGAACCAAATTTTTGGTACCGTCTGGTCCGTGGTGTCTACAGAAGCAAAACTGCTATATACAAATCATCCTCTTCCTCAAAACCCACTTTACCAAAACGTGTAAAACTTAAACCAAGCTCATTATTGTCATCTTCCCACTCACTAATCACTGAAGATAACATCATTGTAAGTATCCTAACTACATTTCATCTCTTAATTCTGAGTCTAGGATTCTTATTTATGCACAAAACTATCACAAATCATTACATGGGGTTTTATGTATGTTTTTATACCAAATATGAATTCAATTGGCAAATTGCATAACTAGTCATTGAAATTAGGTACTACATTATCATATTGCATAAACAAATCATGTTTCCCACTAATTGATAGATAATGAATATAAGGCCTTATTCAAACAACCAAACACCCCATGTCAAAAGTTTTTGAAAAGCTTCTCACTTGTAGGAAAACAAATTTTTTTTTCTCATTGCTAATACAAATAGAAACGTTAAATTTTCATCACTTGCATGCTCTTGAATACTAAAGGTATTGCATAACTAATATGCATTCCCGAGTATATTCAAATGAAGCCACATTGAATTAGGAGCATTTGGGTTATCTCATGGTATTTACCAAACACCCCACTAAAACCATTTTTGTGCATAAAATGAGTCGAGATAACCGCAACTCCAAATTGTTTTCATGTAGGCACACACTAGAACTAAAAACGTTAAAATTTATTCTAATTTTTTTATTTATTGTCCTTAGGAATAACCATGGTAGCCGCAAGATTCTATGATCACAAAGACACCCTTAACTACATTCCCAAACACCACAAAACCAAAGGACTTACCAAGGAACAAGTAGAAATATTTAGGGGTCTAGAATCAAGGTATTTCCATGAGGGTAGAACCATTCACCCATCCTTCCTTGAACATACCAATCTTCGTGAAGAACTAGCCGCCATTCAATTCGATTGTCTTCTTGACATTGATGAACCAATTTGTCCTAGGTTTGTGTTAGAATTCTATGCTAGTGTGACCGGCTTTAGTGATGAAGACGATGATGAATTTTGTCTTAGCTTTAGAATCAACCAAAATGACTACACCATCACCTTAAGAGAATTTGCTAAAGTACTAGGAATTCCCAACCGAGGAACTTGTGTCTACACGGATAAGTGGTCACTCACCGCTCTTGATGCAATCAACGACCGCACTTCTCCCTATCTAACCCGTTTGGCCGATAAGGATGTCATCCGTGAACACCTTTTTAACCCAGAAACTGATACAACCCGAGTAACCCGAAAGGGAAAAGAGGTAGACCGAGATCCATATGGAATGGAGCTAAATGAACTTAAGCTCGAATTTAATAAATGGGAGGAGTTACTTAGAGCCAACGTCATTAGCACCATAGGAAATAGGGATCACATAAACGCTTATCTTTGCCACATGCTCTACAACTTGTCCACCCGACAACCATTCAACTTGGCCTACTACATAGCTAGGAGAATGATTGATATTCCAACTCAAGGATCGGTTGCTCTTCCATACAGGATGCTTCTCGCCCGTCTCTATAGAAACTTCGCACCAATTCCACCAACCCCAAAAGGGATGCACCTTCACTATGAACTCATCCCTCACATCTTTGTACCTTTGAGTGATGCTTGAGTTGCTAAGACTAAAGGCAAGAGAGCTAAACCTCCAACTCCTTCATCATCATCATCAAATAGCTCCGAGGATGGTCTTCCAAGCTCTCATCTTCCACCTCATGAGTATTACGCATCTCTTCCCGAGATTGAGAATGAATCATCAGAATTCAAGCAAACTAAGGGAATGTTCAAGTGCCTTGGTAGGATGATGAACAAGATTTACAAAAAGTTGGACAAATAAGGGTACTTTAAGGAGTGTTTGGAACAATGCATTATCGTTAATGTTTGATACTATTTAGTTGTTTTTATTATGCAGGATGATAATATAACTTGAAACAATGGTGTATGCTAACAATCTCATGCAGGGGGATAGCACAAGTATGCTATCAAATTTTACCCATTTTCACTATATTGTGAAAATCGATAAGCCTTGCTCAAAATCTATGCTCCACTATGTTTATACATGTGTTATTTACTTTTCCTAACTAGAAATGTTTGGTATAACAGCTTTTGAGAAAAATTTCAGGTTTCGGAAATGTCCCCGACACCTAAAAACATACTCTGTCCATATTTCTGCACTCTACGGATCAGACGGCACCATAATTTTGGTACCGTCCTTTATGTAGTTTGGTACCGCCGTACCTGTACAGGCGGACCAGACAGCACCCTTTTTAGGGTACCGTCCGTGTATAGTTTTGGTGTCGTGGATCCTCCAGGTAATTTTCTGAATTTCGACTCTTTCGTGATTCCAAATTACCATCTATCACTTATAACTCAATCTTAACTAGTGTATACTCTTATTAGAACTAGTATAATTCACTTAGGTATATAAGAAATCCATTTCCCACCAAAATTCAAAAATTTGAAAAATCCACCCAAGGAGCCCTTTGGCATAAAGGAAGGAACCAAAATTTTGGTACCTTCAAATCCGTGGGTAATCTGAATGTTAGGAAATTCCACTCACTAGAACACATTTATTGCAAATCCTTTCTTCTTCACTCCATCTCTCTTGTATGGATTGACTTGGGTGATATGACTAGCATTCAACCCACTTCCAAATCATTAGGAACCTCCTCTCTTCAATGGTTTAACATCAAATCAAACACATTTCCCCACAATTTTTCACTTCTATAAATTGAGAGGTTTTATCATGATCATCCTCACACCTTCTTCATTCTTACTATTATCTAGCAAAGTAAAACCCAAGTCAAAAATGACAAAATCCTCTCCAAAACCTTGCAAGAAGACCGCTAGAATTAGCGTTAGGCCTTGTTGCTTCGTTAACATTAGCTCCTCATCCGAGTCCTTTCCACTCACAATCTCATCTCCCATCCGAGATGATACAAGCCTCACCTTGGCTACACCAAATCAATCACACATTGTGATCACCACTCCACCACCTACAAAAACACCAACTTCACCTCCTCCGGCACCCATCCAAACATCCAAAACACCCTCACCACCTTCACCACCAAGGTCTCCAACTCTCGTTCCTATGGAGTTATTTTCAACTCCACCAACTTCACCAAATCCTTTCCTAGAGGACTTGGATGACTTGCCTCCTAGGCCAAATCATCCACCACCATTGCCATCATTTGGCACAATTGAGCGGATTGCTCATGAGTTACCTCGGTCATCCCTTGACCCAAACGCCCCATTAGGGCCTAAACCTCTTATCTTCCACCCCATTCACAAAGACATTCATGGTCCTTTGTATGGGGACCATCCACTTCCCCCGTCAATGTCCCCTCATCTTGAGGACATTGAGGAGTGTATGTGGGATGCCAATCCCACTAGAGAGGAGATTCAAGCGAAACTCCACAACCTCCACCAATTCAAAGGCATGGTGGATTCTCACTTAAGTGAGACAATGCAAATGCACAATGCTTTGCTTGCATCCATCATGACCACTCCAAACATCCCCAACACCACCAACACATCCACCATTCCACCACCACAACCTCCCCAAACATTCTACCCTCCAAGGCATGGTTGCTCAACTTGTGAGCAAACAGGCCAAACCGTAGAGCGGACCCGGGTTATGGTCCATGAATTCCAAGAAGAAATGAGGTTCATCCTCAACCACATCCTTGAGCGTCTCAACGCTCTTTCCCATCCACCATCACTTTAGGATGGTTTTAGACTAGTCTTTCTTGCTTTTTTTTTTTTTTTTTTTTTTACTTTCTTAGGATCATTTTTATTTCTTGTACTAAAAACACATCATTGTGTTCTCTTTTCATGATCTTTACTCATGAAAAATTTTAACTAATGAATGTTGTTTATTATATTGGTGTCATTACATAGTGTTTGGAAATGCTTGTGAATGATCATTATTACTAACAATTTTTTTTTTTGTAGCTTTATTGTCACAATCCATGAATCTTCCCATTAAAGCACCCAATTTAGGGGGAGCTTTGATCAAGGGGGAGATAATGGCTCGGGCTCATTACATTTCGCATCGCCTCTTCTTTTTGTTGAGACAAAAAGGGGGAGAAAATATAGAACTTGATTATATTTATATTTTGACTTTTCTGAAGAAGTCAACTGCATACTTTGACTTTCTGAAAAAGTCAAACAGGATACTTCATTGGTAATACTTGACCTTTCTTAAAAAGTCAACTGCATACTTTGACTTTCTGAAAAAGTCAACATCATGCATCAACTAGTGAATTCTTTGACTTTCATAAAAAGTCAAACATCATACACTTGCATTATCATTCTCTTTTCAAGTTCTAAAACTAATATTTTTATAACTCTTGCACAAACCTTGTATCTTTTATAAAAATAAAATTTATATTTTGTCCTCAACAAAAAGGGGGAGATTGTTAATACAAATATCGTCATTAAACGTTATTTATATTTTTGATCTTTGCCTAAGTTTTGTTAACGACAAAAGTAAATTTAATTTATAAAAGCTTAAAGCTTGTCAAGTTCAATAGTTATTAAAACAAGCTTTTTCAAACAATATATTCATCATTCAAGCATTTACATTTGTGATTAGTGACATCTTGATACGACTCTAATCATTATGTATGATAGTAGTTTTTAGAATGTGTTAGGTTCTTAAAACCAAACACTACTTAAGCATTTGCATATTTCTAAAAATAGAAATACAACATATGACATCATGTTATACATCATGGAAATTATTGGAAGATTTCATTAAATATTTTGTGTGGATTTGTACTCTTCATATCTTGCACAATCTCACTTGGATATAGTTGACTTTAGCATGATTTGATATCTTGGCTGTCAGAACCCCACGGTACCAATTTGGTACACGGGCGAAACCCTTTTAAGGGTTTCGTGGTCCATGGACGCTCCTGTCCATTTTGGCTATAAATAGCAATGCCAAGCCAAGTAGTTTTTTCATCCCTTTCTAACATATTCTCATACATACCTTCTCTCTAACCTTTCTAACTCAGTTTCATATCATATTAGTGATCTCTTTTGTAGCAAAGAAGATCAAGTCATATTCAAGCTTCAACGAGAAGTTAGAAGTCGTGTTTGTTTAGTGTTGTATGATCTAGTGTTGATCCATACTTCATTGTTGTATCAAACCATCATAATCTTGTGAGTGTGAGTGGTTAGTATTTTAGTCCTCAAAATACATTGTGTGTGGGAGTAGTTGTACCCTTGGAAAGAACTCGACATCTAGCTTAGTGTCGGAAATAGTGTAAGTGAAGTGTAAAGGTTTTCTCCGCCGGTGAAAGGAGCTTGTTGACTAGTGAAGTTAAACTCTCGAGTGTGAGACTCGGGGAGTGGAGTAGGGCAAGGAAAAAGAGTCCTTGTAGGCCGAACCACTATAAACAACTTGTTGTGGTTTGATCATTTATTTCCCTATTTACTTATTACACATTGCTTGCATATTTCATTAACATACTCAAGATCAATATCAATTGATCTTTCAATAAGTTTCAAAACAAAGTTTTTAATTGGTAAACTATTCAACCCCCCTTCTAGTTTTCTACAAAGAGCATTATTCACAATTGGATGGACATAGGATCTACCAATTGACCAATGAAATTACTCAGTTGAAACAGATTAACTGCTCAATTGAATTGTACTATCAGAAACTAAAAGGTCTTTGGGATGAGATAGATGCACTAGAAGCCCCATACAGGTGCACTTGTAACTGTGTTTGTGCAATTGGTAGATTGAATTTCTTATGGATTTGAATGAATGTTTTGCAAATGCGAGGGGTCAGTTACTGTTAATGCAACCTATGCCAAATGAAACCAAAGCTTACACAATGATGAGGCAAGAAGAAAAACAAAGGGATACTAACATTCCAAAGTTCTCAACACCCACAGTTATGTCCATATTCAACAATTCAAGGTCATCACAAACTAAGAATCATGTTCCAAACACAAGACAAACCATAACAAGTACTATCCCAAATACTAGGAAAAGCAGTTTCAAGCCTAGTGTTATCTGTGGTAATTTCCAAAAATAGGGTCATTATCAAAGTGAATGTTATCAGTTGGTTGGGTATCCAATAGGTCATCCTTTGCACGGAAAATTTAAACCAACTGGAAATGGGTCAAACGGTGGTTCAAACAGATACAGTTTTAAGCCTAGGACTGTGAATATGATGACCGGTCAAGTAGCTAATCCATATGGTGCTTCTACAAGTGAGTCAAACACAAGTGGACAAACAGATGGAGCAGTTTTTGCAAAGATGGACTCACTTCAGAATCAATTGAACCAAGTCATGATGATTCTTCAAAACTCTCAAGGTATATATGATCCTAAACTCTTAGCTAATGGTAGGTACTTGTTTATAGCTTCTTGTGTTCTCTTTTTAAGGATGCTTGGGTAGTAGATAGTGGAGCTACTGATCACATTTGTATTGCCTTAACCCTCCTGTTTAACATCATTCATTGCAAAATCCCAATCATAGTTTGACTACCAAATAGCCATACAATCACTGTCACTACCATTGGTTCGGTAAGAGTTAAACCAAACCTTATCATGCACAATGTATTATACATCCCTTCATTTTCCTACAACCTACTTTCAGTCAGTCAAATCACCAAAACCACCAACTTTTCTATCATATTTAATCATGCCATTTGCATTTTTCAGGGCAATAATCAGAGGATTGCCCATGGAATCCAATCCGATGGACTGTACATCATCAAGTCAGAACATGCTTCACCTTCATCTTTAAGCTCATTGCCATCACCATCTCCCGCTGTAATGTCTCATACTAGCAACTTACATCTTTGGCATGCTAGATTAGGTTATCAATCCACTCATGTAATAAAACAAATAAAACAACTACCTAGTTTTACTATTGATGTATCTCAATTGCATTGTACTATATGTCCTATTGCAAAAAAACTGCTCTACCATTTCCTTCAAGTGTCTCTCATGCTTGTGGTTTATTTGATTTAATTCATGATGATACATGGGGACCCTACAAACATGCCACACTCAACCACTGCAAATACTTTCTCACTTTAGTGGATGGCTGTTCTAGGACAACATGGACCTTTTTGTTACCAACCAAACAACAGGTCACAACAACAATCAAAAATTTCTTTCACTATGTCCAAACACAGTTTAACACAAACATCAAAACTTTTAGGAGTGATAATGGCACTGAATTCGCCAATAACTCTCTCACTGGATTTTTTCAAAACAAAAGAGTCATTCACCAACCCTCATGTCCAAACACTTTCCAACAAAATGGCAAAGCAGAAAGAAAACACAAACATTTGTTAAAAGTAGCCAGATCAATACACTTTCAAGCAAAATTTCCAATACATCTTTGGGGCTACTGTCTCATGGATGCTACTCACTTAATAAACAGACTTCCATCCAAAATCCTAAACAATAATTCACCTTATGAAGTGCTTTACAAAGCACCACCAGACCTTCAACACCTCAAAGTCATTGGCTGCCAAGCCTATGCTTATGTTCACACCTCAGACAAATTTAGCAAAAGAGTTATACCTTCAATCTTACTTGGCTACCCACAACACCAAAAAGGATACCTATTACTGGCCTAAGACACTTTTTGTCAGTAGACATGTTAATTTTCATGAACACATCTTTCCTTTTCACACTGCAACTCCATAGCATACACCACAAGCAGACATCTTCACCCCTACTCCAACATTTTATCCATCATCAACAACTCTACTTAATGACAATTCCACCAACACATCCTCAACTCCCAACACCACACCATCTACTGACACCAACGCAACTCAATATTCAACCAATGCATCATCATCTACATCCACTCCAGAAGCCTCCACACCATCCTCAAACTCCAGTAACTCACAACCTACCACCTCTGAACCTTCACATACTATGTCATCCACCACAACTTTACCTACAACTACACCACAACTTTACCTACACCTACACAACCTCCACCATTACCTACACCACCCAGAAAATCTTGCAGAACCAAGACCACCCCCACCAAACTCAAAGACTTTCATCATTACAAACCTTCATCTAAGAACTCCACTACCACCAAACACCACACCTCACACTTCATTAATTACAATAATATCTACAATCCTATCACTTTACACTCATCACTTTACACTTCATTAACTCACTTCACAAATAAACTGAACCAACCTCTTATGCTCAAACGTCTAAGCATACCAAATGGATAGAAGCTATGAATAATGAACTATCTACACTAGATTCTAATCACACTTGGGAATTCACATTACTTCCTCCATCTAAACTACCTATAGGTTGCAAATGGGTATGTAGAATCAAATATAATGTTGATGGGTTCCGAAAGGCAGAGTAGCTTCAGCATCGAGTAGGGTATGGGATAGAGTTCGAGTGAGGCATCAACCATAGATTGCGGAACATTCGTCAGCGTAGGAAGGCCAACCGAGTGAAGCTCCTTTGGCCGTTCCGTGAAGTTCAATTGTATCGTATGTTAGTTAGAGAGGTTGGCGAACTACTAGGATCTATAGATTCCCCATCCATATCCAATCCCAACGAGAATAGAAGCGAGTAGCTTCCGGCTTGGCTTGTAGTCGTAGTCTTTTAGCTTATATAGTCGTCGGCCTTCCTACACGCATGCCCCCGCCAGAATGCCTCTTTGGTTCGGTATGAAGCCAAGCCGATACATACGATAGGCGAAGGAAAGACCCCCCATTTCATAGCGCCTGGGGAACGCAAGTTTGATTGAGGATTGGAGAGGAGGAAAATAATCATAGATATGCCGGTCATTAGAAGGAAGAACCACCATAAAAAGATTCCTCGTGTATCATTTGTAGCAAAATTATGAACGGGAGCTAGCAATCCAGACCGTATTGAAAAGGTTCCTGAGACACAGCATGGAAAAGTCACAATATTCAGAAACGAGGTCCAAGAATGAAGAAGGGGTAGAATTACTAAATGAATACGAGCTGTAGCTAATACCCGAGGCATAAAAGAAGCATTTTCCACGGGATCCAGAAACCACCAGCCACCCCGACCTAATTCATGATGAGCCCACCAACTTCCTGGCAAAATGCCTACGGTTAAAAACCACCGACATGTCAAGATCAAAATTTGAATTGGTTCCTGGTCCTGGTCAGTATAAAGCTAGTTTAGTTGCCCAAGGTTTTACTCAACATGAAGGAATTGTTTACAATGAGACTTTTGAACCTGTGGCAAAGATGGTGACTGTGAGGACTTTACTTGCTGTTGCTTCCATCAACAACTGGTTTGTGCATCAGCTTGATGTCAACAATGCTTTCTTTCATGGTGATCTTGATGAGGAAGTTTACATGAAGGTGCCAAAGGGCTACAACCATCCTCTTCTTTCAAACACAGTTTGCAGGCTAAAGAATTCACTTTATGGATTGAAGCAAGCCAACAGACAATGGTTTACCAAGTTCACAACCTTTATTCTTTCTATTGGATTTGTTCAAAGTCATGCAGATTCATATCTTTTCACTTATCACAAAGGTTCAAATACTTTGGTTCTTTTACTATATGTGGATGATATCTTGTTAGCAGGGAATAACTCAACTCTTATCTCAGAAGTCAAAGATCAGCTTTATCACACATTTAGTATCAAAGACCTTGGTCCTCTTCACTATTATCTAGGCATTGAATTTTTTAGAAACTCAAAAGGGGTAGTCATGACTTAAAGAAAGTATGCCTTGGATCTCATAGAATATGCTAACCTTTAACATGAGAAACCTGCTAAGACACACCACTTGACCCAAGAATCAAACTAACCTATACAGATGGTGACCCCTTACCAGATCCTTCTCATTTTAGGACCCTTGTTGGTAAGCTCATTTACTTAACAATCAGCAGACCAGACCTTGCCTTTGCTGCTCATCTCCTTAGTCAGTTTTCTCATTAACCTCACACCTCTCATCTTCAAGCACTACATATAGTAATTAAGTACATCAAGATGAGCCTAGGCCAAGGATTGTTTCTACCAAGGCGTAATACTCATACTCTCTATGCTTACTGTGATAGTGATTGGGCAAACTGCCTAAACTCAAGAAGATCTATTTCTGGATTTCCATTCTTTCTGGGATGTAGTCTCATCTCTTGGCATTCTAAAAAGTAGCCTAATGTTTTTTATATATATATTTTTATATAAAACGTTTTTATATAAAGTTTTTTTATATAAAAATGTTTTTACATAAAAAAATTAAAAAAGTTTTTTATATAAAAAAAAAGTTTTTATAAAACATTTTTATATAAAAATGGTTCATATAAAACAACATTTTTATATAAATTTTTTTTATAAAACGTTTTATATAAAACATTTTTACATATAAAACAATTTATATAAAACTTTTTTATATAAAAATGTTTCATATAAAATAACATTTTTATATAAATAAACGGCCATAAGAAAAACGGACAAAAACTGATAAAACGGACAAAAACGAACAAAAATTGATAAAAACGGGAAACAAATTACGTTTTTGTCCGTTTTCTTTTGCTTTTATCCGTTTTTGTTCGAATTTTTTTTTCTGAATAATTTTTTTCGTCAAGTAATTTTTTTTCAAAAATGTTTTTTATATAAAAATGTTTTACATAAAAAAGTTTTTATATAAAAATGTTGTTTTATATGAAACGTTTGCCCTACACTTCAGAAAAAGTCCAAAAGTATGGATGAAGTAAGAAAAAGTACCCGGTTCCCCTCACGGCTAAAGGGTACATCCGGGTCCGGTAAAAAAGCTTTATATAAAAACTTTTTATATGAAAACGTTTTATATTAAAAACATTTTTATACAAAAACTTTTTTGCACGTAGCAGTGCAGTCAACGTACCATCTTTGCACTTAATGAACCACAAGGACGATTTTTGCAATTTACTCTAAAGATAATCCAAGTACATTTATTTCTGCTTAGAGCCCTCCCAACGGTAACGGCGTAACGCCGTTATAGGCATTTTAACGCCGTTGGGGGCGTTAAACCCGTTGGAGGCGTAACATGGTAACGGCGTTATAGGGCAACCGTTGGGTTGCTAACGCTCGTTAAGGGCAGAAAAAAAAATTTTGTAAACTTTACACAACTAGTCCCTCAACGTCTAGTATCCGTTAGAAATTCAAAAAAAATTACAAAAAACCCCCTTAACGGCTAGTTAAAAAAAAAAAAAAAAAAAAAAAAAAAAAAAAAAAAAATTACCACTATAAATACCCAACTAAAACTCTATTTTTTTCACACTTCCATTCAAATTTTATATACTTCCTCTTTACACTTTCATATTTCAAAAATCAAATTCGTTCACAATGGATCCAAATCAAGCTGGTGATATTCCCCTGTCTTGGTTAGACGTTGATGACCAAGAGGACTTCCAATTTATGGCGGCCACGTACGAGTATCACCTTCAGTTGGAACAACAAGAAGGTATTGAATCTCAACATCCTAGTCGTTCTCGTAGCCATGTATATCGTGAACGTGAGCTTGCAGAAGAAAAACATACGTACTTTAAAAGGAGACAAGAAAGTGACCGAAAGGATGTTGAACGTGCTTTTGGTGTTCTTCGAGGCCGTTGGGGTATACTACAACAACCGGCACGTCAATATGAAATTGCCACGATACGTAGAATCATGTATTCTTGCATTATTATGCATAACATGATTATAAAAGATCAAAAATTTGCTTTACGTGACTATAACGAACTGTGGGTGGATCCGTCAGCAAATTTGAGGCAACGAAGATAGGTTGAAAGATGTGATACGCACAGTCGTAAGGCAAAAGAAATACACGACCGACAAACGCATACCCAACTCCAACAGGACCTTATGGAGCATGTTTGGCAGAAGAATCTTGAACGACATAGACAACAACAAGAGAGCGACGATGAATAAGTATTTGCTATGTTTTTTTTTTTTTTTTTTTTTTTTTTTTTTTTTTTTTTTTTTATTTCGTTGTATTTTTTATATTATTATTTTTTTTTAATCTCGTATTGTAATATGTTTTTAGTTTTAATGAAATGTTTGTTTTAGTTTAATAAATGAAGTGTTTGTTTTAGTTTAGGGGTTGAACTTGAAAATATTAAATATTATTGGTGTTATGGTGTTATTGGGATGTTATGGTTGTGAGTGTTTTTTGGGGATGTTAATGTTAAATGTTAAAGCTGATGTGGCGCTGACGTGGACGGTGTTATTGGTGTTACGATTATGAATGCTCTTATAGAAGAGAGAAGACAGACCCTTATTAGATTTTTCCATCCGTCCTTCATCATATTAGAAGATTTCAAACCTTTTTCAATATTTTCTACATCTTTTTTGTATGATTTCAAACCTTACTTACACAACCCCACCAATCACAACACTCTATTTCCATCACACGGATCACAATCCAAGGGCACTCCATCACCGACAACCTTTTAATCTAACGATAACAATACCCCTAAACTCCCACCCACCACTATACAAAACAAAGTTTTTGACCAACTTATAGTCTTTACAAAACTTATTTGCCATTCTATAGTGTATCTAAAAGTATTAACCATTTTATGGTAAGTCCTTCTAACATTAATTTATTATTTTCTTTCTAACTTTTTCGGTTGCACTGGAGATCGGATGACATTGTCATGTCATTGTTTAAAGAATAATTAATGGGTCCTACTATTGGAACCCTCCCTATGGATGTGACTTCATAGGGAATATTCCCTTTGTCCCCTTATTTTTCCAGCACAACGCAGTTTTTTGTCAGTTTCTGTTCCGTATTTCTGACAGTTTTAAGCGTTTGGCTTATTAAACTTTATATTTACAGTTCCGCATTTTCAGGTTTATAGCTTTTTGATATAAACAAAATTATAAAAAAAATAATAAAAAAAAATAAATAAATAAATAAATAAATAAATTAGGGAGGGTCCTAATAAAAAACCATGGGGGTCCTAATAACTCAGCCCTAACTAATGGTTAGAATGTTATTTAACGTTTTGTGGAATGTTTGAAAATATTAGCCACTCAATGATGTTTGTTTTCAATTTTAAAACCAGTCATCTATTGTTTAATGTTTTTGCTAAAAGAAAGATTTTATTAAACGAAAAAAATGAAAAGCTAGGCCTCGACACTTCATTTGTTGTAAATATAATTATTTACCTATAAAATCTCCATTAATGTCACCAATAGAATTATGTTATATGTATTGATTTTTTTTGTTGAATCATTATTTATGCTTAATCTTTGGTTGGGTTTTAGTTCGAGTAATACAATTTCAAGTGGTAAATTAATTTGTATTTAAATTAGCCTTGAGGTCAATAAATTTTGGGTAGATGAATTTCGAGAGGAAGATGAGGTCGATGAACCAATTTTCTTGTCAAATAATTTTACGTTTGTGCAAATATTTTAACAAACTACTATAATAGTGTTTTTTCCCCTTATTTTTTCACTTGCTTAAATGTCTATTAAACAATAAAAAGAAGTACTACATATAATGGTTGTCGAATACTATTGACAATAATATATGTGCAAAAGGTTATTTTAATAATCGAAGTTAAGAATTATAACTAGTGCAACCGGAAAAATTAAAAAGAGAATATCTATATCTATACTACCTTAGAGAAAAGTTCATTATAGAACCAATATTTGCCATAGAACCAATCAACCAATCATAGCCACTCATTTCTTTTATTAAAGATATATTCACCTTTTTTTTGAAAATTAAATATCTCACAAACCGTTAATCGTTACGTCAAAAAAATTATACCATCTCGACGACAATTAAATTATCTTTCTATAGATATGCATTGTTATATACTTTCGACGAACTTTTTTTTTTTTTAAATTTCGTCTAGAAAAATCACATGTGATTTGTAAAAATCACATGTGATTTGTAAGAATCACATGTGATTTCTTAAAATCATATGTGATTTGATTTTTACGAATCACATGTGATTTTTAAAAATCACATGTGATTTTTACAAATCACATGTGATTTTTCTGGACGAATTTTAAAAAAAAAAGTTCGTCGAAAGTATATAACAATGCATATCTATAGAAAGATAATTTAATTCTCGTCACGATGGTGTATTTTTTGTAGCTTGAAGATTTACCGTTTGCAAGATATGTTGTTTTAAAAAAAAGGTGAAAATAAAAAAATGGATGAATGTGATTGGTTAATTGGTTCTATGACAAATTTGAGTTCTACATGGATCTCAACTCTACTACCTTATAATATTTTTAGGACTTTTTAAGGAAGGAAGTATTAATTTTTTAATCCTACACATCTTACTATAATTAGTAATTCATATAACTAAATTCTACACTATAATAATTGTATTATAATGTACACTAATGACACATTAAATTTTAGTAATAAAATGAATGTTACAAACTTACAATAATAAAAATTTATAGTCGTAACTTTTATCATAAACATTCACGTTATACAAAGTTTAAATGAGTATAAGTATGAATATCTATATTTGTATTGATATACTTTACGAAAATTCAAATACACATCTACTCTTTTCGAATTATCAAACAGGTAAACCGTCAAATAGTAACTCTCACTGCATACCACTTAAAGATCAGGGTATGAGAAAAACTGACATATTTAACACCGCCGATGTTTTACACGGGTACTATGCTAGTAATAAATTAATGTAAAAAGGATTTAGTATAGAATGGTTAATACTTTTAAATACACTATGGAATACTCTAGAATGGTAAATACACTATGGAATACTTTTAATACTTTTAAATACACTATGGAATACTCTAGAATGGTAAATAAATTTTGTAGAGACCATAACTTGGTCAAAAACTCTTATAAAACACACCCCCAATCTCACTGTCTCAGCAAAACCAATATCCATTTCTTTTCGATTTCCACACACACAATCAATGTTTTCGATCTGGTAGCTAAAACATTAACATCGTCAAAATCATTAGGCCTTCAGGTCACGTTATCCTTCAATCTGATTGTTCATTTTTTTTTATTTAATTTTTTTTCTTCTTTTTTTTCTTTTGGGTAAAACTTGATCGTGTTGAGATCTTTTAATACACTTGTGCTAGGGTTTTTGATTGCTTTATTTGTGTTGGCTGATTAGTCTTCATTTTGAATTAGTGGTTAAAAAATAACAACACTCAGTATACGTTCACTAGTGTTATTTTAGAAGCTTATGTTTGTCACTAACTTTTTGCGTTTTGTTTTGCTAAACTTGTTTTCATGTACATTCGACACTAAGTCTTGTAGTACGACATAAAATGAACGTCCATGTTTTTTTTAGAAGCATCTTAATTAATCTAATCCGAACCTGTTATTCCATTCTAGATTGTTAGCTGCTTCCGATAATATATTGGATCTAATTTTCTTGTCGATTTTAGCCCAAAACATGCCATTTTTCGTTTTTTGCTTCCAAAGTACTTAAAATGCAAAAAAAAAAAAAACGATTTAGGGCAATATTTGATCAAATACGTACGACTTTAGGGACTAAATGACCCCTTAAAAAGATACCAAATAAATCCTTATCAAAAATCCTCGAGCAAATGTGCTTTTATCCTAATCAATTTACAAGTTAGTGGTCATTTAACATTGGTTTAAAAGTAATTACAACACACATTCGATCTACAATAGTCCTAACAAGCACAAACTAGCACTTCACATAAAGTGTTTGGATTCTCACATCTCTCGGGTGTATAAGTTATATAACATGTATGAAAACCGGAAAATAAAACAATCTCTACCTGACATAGCACATACATTACTCTAGGCTTGAGAACGGATCAAACTTCCACCACTTTGACGTAAGCACATAGGATAAACTATGAAAGAGGGCTTTTAAAGGGTTGTAACGTTAGGTGTAAGGGTATGGAAAATACGGTTTTGTTGAATATAGGGAATTTTACTAGTAGCAAGTCAATCATTTAAGTCAATCACATGTACAAGGTGGCATTGCTAAGCCAAGACTCGACTCACTAACTACTAATCTTCTTTTTGTATTTTCTTGACACTATCTTGATTTAAAAGAAAGATAAAAAGGCGGGATGGTAGCCCTTACGTTTTTCTTTTCTTTTTAGTGTAATATAGTATTTGGTAACCCATATGTATCCAAGAATTAATGATGATGATCAAAGCAATCATCAAGAGAGAGTATATACACCAAACAATCAAAAGAATACGTTTCTAAGCCCTCGGAAAAAATCATTCAAAAGAATGGTAGCTAGTGAAACCCTGTAATTGTAACAAGGTAGATGCCGGTTTCGTCGTCGAAGCATGTTTCGGCGGTAGCCGAAGAATAATCATGAGGTTGTAGTTCAGAGATGTCTCAACCGGATGCAATCCCAAAGGTGTTTGAGCAAAACCTGTGACGTAGAGAGTTTTGTTGTCTTTGAAATAGGAGCTTACATGATATAGGTTTTTGACACCATGGAGAAGGAAAGCGACCTTCACCTGGTCTGGTGTAGAGGAAACATGGGAAAGTTTATGATTTTGCTCGAGTGATTGTTTGCTAGAGAACAAAGACAGGATCTTGAAGCAGAGCGCAACAAGGTAAGGCAGGATGGCCGCTAACATCTTGATAAAAGCTGAAAAAGGAAAGAGACATGATTAGCAACATTGAACAAGAAGAAAGAGATAATAGGATGACCACATACACATATGATTATGATAATTAGTTTTTAGTATTATTAATCAACAAGAGATCTAAAAACATATATGTTATTTTATACATACTACTAAAATGTAGCTGCTGCTATAGTTTCCGGTTTAGTAAGATGAATAGACTATTATAACCCAAAAAACAATCCCAGTTATGTCTCAGGTTTGGAGACTTGTTGCTGTTTAATTAGTTTGTATATACAGTGAGTTTTTCTCAGGGCAACAAATTTATGTTTTCCTAATTAAACAAAAGACATTTGAGACCAATAAACATAATTGCAACAAGATAAGCATGATGTGAAGAAAAATGAAACTAATGTATTTCGTAACCAATGTATGTAATATTCGTAACCCGCAGATGATGATCGAAGCAATCATCATAATCTAAACAGAGTACATAACAGGGTAGTAATAATGAAAAGAATACTATAATCATCATTTATAAGAATGTTAGTGAAATCCTGTAATGGTGATGAGGAAGATGCGGGTTTCGCTGTCGAAGCTGGTTTCCGTGTTGGCCAAAGAATAATCGTGGGGGGGCAAGTCAGCAAAGTCCTCAACCGCATCTAATCCCCAAGGTTTTTGGGAAAAACTTTTGATGATTAGTCTTGTGTTGTCGTGAAAATAGAAGCTAACGAGCTCTGTGTTACTGACACCTTCAAGAAGGAATGCGACTTTGACCATAGTTGGTGTTGAGCAAAGATGAGAAGTTCGATTATTTGTGTTGAGCTTCTGTTTGGAAGAGAAGAAACTGATGATCTTGCAGAAAAGTGCGAGAGCGTAAGGTAGGACCGCCTCAAGCATACGGATAAAAGCTGAAAAAATTATGAAAAAGGAAAGACATTATTATTAACATTGAAGAAGAACGACATCATATGATCATAGTAATAGTGTAAAGTACTAAAGTAACACAGGACCAGATATGATTATTATACAACTATAAAACAGAAACAGATTTTATCCAACATCATTAACAGAAAAACAACCAAAACATAATTTATTAATAAATCATGTTTTTATAAGCCTTATGAAGTCTTTTAGTAGGAGTACTTTTCAACAAAAACTAGGAAAGAAGAAGATAAAAAAATGCAAAAGAACAACATGATATCTAAAAGTAGATTTTAAGTTTTATTAGTACTAAAGAAAGAAAGAAAGAAAGAAATATGTGTTTGACTAAAACTAAAGCAAAGCATATACTAATAAGAAAGCAGAGCATTATTACCAACTATGGCATTGCAGAATGATGCAAAGTCAGAGGGGGATACTTTTCCGGCTAACAAGTCCCATAATTTATGCCTGATGACATTGAACGCAACTGAAAACGCCTTAGAAAAGTCGACAATTCCATGATTAGCATTAGCAGCAGAAGAAGAAGCAACAACTTGTTCTTGTTGTTGTTGTTGTTGTTGTTCTTGATTTTCAACAGTGATCTCATCCATACCACCAACATATCTATGCCCCGTTTCTTGAATATCAACACTAGCAGGAGCAGCAGATGTTTCTTGAATTTGATCATCACCAAATTCTCCATCACCATTATGTTGTTGTTGTTCTTGATTTTCAACAGTGATCTCATCCATACCAGTACCACCAGCAGATCTATGCCCCGTTTCTTGAATATCAACATTAGCAGTTTCTTGAATTTGATCATCAATAATAAAACCATCTTCACAAACAATGTATTCACTCCCAACATGAACATCATCCCCACCACCATCAGTTGAAACACGAATCACACCATCATACCCAGAAGTACAATCACCCATATTAACATCTTCCCTACCAAGAAGCTTACGAAACACCTTCCCAATCGTCATTAGAATTCTTGAGATTTGAATTTTTGCAACGGTCACTAAGAATTCTTGAAATTTGTAGTTGTGGTGGTAATTTTTATTCTTTTGACGGTGAAATTAGTTAACCTAAGCTTCCCTATTATTTATGATACAAGATTGTTGTATTATGTCTGGAAATAATGATCTGTTTTGTAACAAACCGACCGTTAAGTCATTCTTACCCCTTTTTAAATTTTTGTAACAATCCCATCTTTTTTACTTTTTTACCCCTAATCCTCCTTGTCACTTTCCCCTTTTTTAATCTCGCCTTTCTTTCATTTATAGTACAACATAATATTAAAAAAATGTTCACTAAAACTAAAAATAGATAAATTTATGTTTGATTTATATTTAACTTTTATCGTTAAACAAAAACTTGCCATTCCTTTTTGCAAGACATACTCAAATGATAAGATAGAACATCTTTTTTTTTTTTTTTTTTTTTTTTTTTTTTTTTGGTCATAAGCTTTGATTGCAAATTTATTCTATTAACTCATATCATCAAATAATCTTTTTGCAACATATTTGGGTTGCCTTTCTAAAGAGTTTCCAAATTGATTTGAGACGACTTGAAAATCAAATTCATTCGACGCCTAGCACCCGGCTAAGACCAATACCAAAGGAAGGGGCAATAGTCAAACACGACATCTTAATTTCAAAATTAAGGGCTAAATAGCTTGACGAGCATTGCTTGAAATTCTTGAATGCCTCAACCCGCACATGAGGAAATATCCGAACTAGAGATGTAAGCCATACTCAAATGACAAGATATAGCACATTTTTTTTTTTTTTTTTTTTGCATAAGCTTTGATTGCAAATTTCTTCTATTAACTCATATCAACAAATAAACATGCTTTTAAGACTTATTATTAATATCTACAACTTCAATTGCTAATGCGACCATATACTAGTGCCCCTTTTGAAAATGCTAAGTCGAAATATCAGTGTACAACTCCGAAAATTCGACCTCCTATCATAATCTTTTTGCAACATATTTGGGTTGCCTTTCTAAAGAGTTTCCAAATTGATTTGAGACGACTTGAAAATCAAATTCATTCGATGCCTAGCACCCGGCTAAGACCAATACCAAAGGAAGGGGCAATAGTCAAACACGACATCTTAATTTCAAAATTAAGGGCTAAATAGCTTGACGAGCATTGCTTGAAATTCTTGAATGCCTCAACCCGCACATGAGGAAATACCCGAACTAGAGATGTAAAATCACAAATAAAGATATATCTAGAAACCAAACTAAACATTTACTTGTAAACAAACTTGGAGATAAAGTCAAAATGATTCAAGCTGAAGTTGACAAGAATCCATTTAATGAAGAAATCAAGAAACAAAGTTGCATAGGTTTACAAGATCATAATGAACCTATTAAGGATGAAGAGAAACTTTTGATGCAAAAAGCTATAGTTGACTGGTTGAGAGAAGGGGAAAGGAATACTGAATTCTTTTTTAAAATCATAAAGGGGAGGTCCCATAAAGGAAGGATAATGACTATTGATCGTGCAATAATAGGCACTACCAGGATTCGATGGTGGTCGAAGAGGATGTTGGTGAGGGATGAGTTGCCAAGCTGTAAGTAAGCTATGTCAACACAAATGAAAACACTACGTTAAGTGAAGCACATGGGTTTGGCCCTGCAAATCACCTCCGGCGTGAGAGTAAGTATGTGTAATTGAGATAATAGTAAGTGTGTAATGTAGGTGTGAAAAGCATGATCATACTTGAGTGCTCTACCCGTCTATTTATAGGTGATAAAGTGGGCATACACACGTTTCTCACTTGAACCGGCGCAAGTGGGAGAGTCCCACGCTTTTAGGGGATTACAGGGGGTTGTGTACCACGATCCATATCTTGGTGGAAAAGCTTTGACAGAGAATTAGAACGTGTGTTTGACTTGGTCAGAGTTATCCTCTGAGCCTAGTCTTATCGAAGGACACACCCCGAGGGTGTTGTGCTTCGGTTGGCAAATTATCATTCCAGTAACCATCATGAAGATAGTTTTATGCCATGAGAACCTATTCGAAGGCGCTTAGATGTTTAGTGGGAGTGGATCCTAGTGAACTCGGAGGGGTGGCCTCCTAGCCAACTCGGAAGGTACGTCATCAAGCTCCCCAGTCGAAAGTGATATATACATGTATGAATGTATTGCATGCGACTTCAAAATATTGCCTCAAAACCCTAACATCAAAAGCCCCAGCGGAATGATATCTAAATACCCGCATTAAATGGTAATCCAACTTGGTTCGGAATTAGTTAAACTTATTATGATTATCCACCAAGAGCCGCAGCTTGGTTTTCGTAACTGTCTTATCACAGAAAAATACCCATTTGAAATCCAGTTGTGTTTTTAACCATACACTTGTACGTTTAGGTGCATACCTATTCGACTATAAATATCCTCATTCGTCTAAACCTTTTTACCCCCTCTCAACTTAGATCTTTTCCTGCATAACATCATCTTCTTCAATAGTTAAATATTTCCATCTTGTTATTTTGTATAATCATGAGTGCCAAGTTTATTATTCGTTCCCAAAACTGCACTATGACCCTGGATGACTTAACGTCACTCATAGTTGATTATGATATTCCCACTGATCTCCAAGTCTTGCTCCCTGAAAAACATCAAACTGTATTCGATGCTCCCGATGGCTTTTTTGCTCTATACGAGGACTCCTTTAAACTTTCTAACTTAAGAATCCCGCTTCCAGAGTTTGTTTACACCATTTTTGAGTCCATCTATCTAGGTTGAACCCCTATGGTCTTGCCAAACTTACCACATTTGATGTGATGTGCAAAGCCTATGGTGATGAACCATTTGTTGATTTGTTTAGGGGTTTCTTTAATTTGTACCCTGGTGGAGACTGGTTGACTTTTGCCAAGAGACCAAAGTATGATGTACCTGCCATTCTTTTGAAACCTATCACCCATCTTGATGATTGGAAAGGCCAATTCTTCTATAACCAAGAATCTATCGTGCCCAAACAATACCTTGAGCTTTTATCAAAGGCTAATAGGCTAGCTAAAATGTCTTTCAAAGACAAAATCCCGTATGAAGTTCGCAAAACCCTATTTTACAAACGTCTTACCAGATACCCTGCTTATGTTCGAACCTTCCCGGATCCTATTCTCTACCTTGATGGTCTGAAAAACTCGTGGGAGCATAGCCCAAAATGTCCTGCCATTTGGAGCCGTGGAAAGGGTATTTATATCTCCTTTTTTGCTATACCAAATTTCTTTACCGTTGATAATATATCAACGTCTTTTTCTTGCAGAAATGGCCTTCAGAAACTTCATGGTTATAGCAGATGATGATGAAATGAGTTTTCTACCCTCTGAACCCTCATTGGACAATGGAGATGGTTCGCCTTCAGCCTCCAGCCTTTAGATTATTTCAATCCTGAGCAAACGACAGAGATAATAGCGTATTTGAAGGGGTCTTCGGATCGCGAGCAACCGAATGTTGTGGCCAGTGGAAGTGTGGCCGAGAGAATGAAGAGTCCCAAATCTAGGACCAAAAGTTCTACCAACGCCGTTGCGAATCGCAAGCTCTCAGCTTCCAGTCCTCTGCCTCGATTTACCTGTCAAAAATCTGTTGCTAAAGCCCTCGGAGGACTCTACCTGGCCATCTCTGATGATGACGAAGGTAAACTTTCTTACCCTGATTTGTTTGATGGCCGATCGTACGCATTCTGATGTGTGTTTTATTATTATTATTATTATTATTATTATTATTATTGTTGTTGTTGTTGTTATTTATTTATTTATTTATTTTATTATAAAACAACACTTTTATTAAAAACTCATAGGATTACAAAAAATTAGTGGGGAGCCTCGAGACCAACTGAGCCCCCACACCTCTAGCAATGGCAAAACCAATCCTATTAAAAATATGAACTTCTGCACGCGCTCCAATGTCCTGAGTCATAGAGAATCGTCGTATACGCTTAAGTAAGGTAACTGCATCTTTCTCAAGTTCTCCAAAAGAAGAAAAAGAAAAGGGGAGAAACCCATATCCAATATTCGCACATTTCGCATCGTACTTGACACGTTTACGGTGCGCAACATCAATGATCGCACGCCCTGGTAGAAAATCAGTCATCCCAGATTGCGTCAAGGGCGACGATCCCGTGAGATCAACACATACATCACGCCCACTATCCCACGAGTAAAGTAATATATCAGTCGGTCGCAAGGATCTGTCCCCATCACCAGAAAGCCCAATATCCACCTCCTTACGAGCAGAAATTCCGGACCGAGAGCATATATCAACAAGAACATCACGCACAAGGTTATGCCGATGTTTAATGCCAACAATACCCGCACACGAAACGGCATGATCCCCGTAAATATCTCCAGAAAATACCTTAGAACAAGCTGAACACGGTACCTGAACAGTGAAAAGAGGAACACCCAAACGATAGCATAACACACAACGATAAGCCCTGGCGTTCATAGTTTGTCCCAGTCCAGATATCGGAGCCACCCTAAGCCAATCCGAAGTATGATCCTCCTTTAGTGAACTCCATAACGCCATATGTCGAGGAGAAAGATGGAATGTAGATTCAACAGTTTGGGTAACCCTATCGAAATATATATCTGCCAATTTCTTCATAAGTTTGGGGGCAGCGACCTCGCTAGGGTTACTCAAAAGGTCAATATCCATATTCACATTAAAAGTACGTAGGGCATCATCAAAAGAAGGACCAACAGTAACAATACCAGAACTAAGGAGAAGCTTAGACTGTAAACTAGCATATTGAAGTCTAGAAGCAAGGAAGGCATAATTCAAGACGTCACCTGCAGAATATAGCCCAAGCCCCCCAAACGCAAAGGGTAAGGTGGCGAGTCTCCACTGCCAATCACCAAAACCAGGCCCAGAAGCAGTGACAATACGCTCCAAGGAAGAACGAAGTGCCGCATCAAAAGAAACCTGAGCACACTCAAAGACCCGAGGAGAACATGTGCGCATAGAAAAATATAACTTAGAAATACCATCACATGTACGGAGAAGCAACAACTCGCATTGAGGGTCATTGAGTTTGGCAACTGCCTCCATAAGTTTAATAGATTTAGCAACCCTTTTCAGGACCAACTGACTACCAAACTCAAAATCCACACTAACAGGTCCACCCAATAATTTAACACCATGTGAGGGGCGAGAAATATTGGGGGGGGGGGGGAAACACTGGCATACCTGCTTCTGGGGTCCTCCTGAGGCAAAAAAACTTCAGTTTTATCAACATTGAGGTGTAAGCCACGACAAGGTCCATCCGCCATAATCAACTCCAAAACCTTACCCACAACCAAGGTATCACCAATAATAGTGCCATCATCCAGATACCAAGCTTGAAAGGAAAGGTCAAAAGAATCTCTAATCTTACATGCCAAGGGATGTAATACTAAAGCAAAAAGAAGAGGCCCGAGCGGATCACCTTGTTACACACCTTGATGAGACCAAAGAGTATGCTCACCATAATAAAATCTAGCGGGACTAGAATAACATAATTCAACCCACCGTGAAATAGCCGGGAAATGAAGCCGAACCTCTCGTAACATAACAGCCCGATCCACCATGTTGAAAGCATTTTTAAAGTCAACCAACAACATAGACAGACCAACATCATCCCCCCGGTCCTCAACCAACCGATTCACAGTGTGAAGAATAGCCTCCCCCCCCCCCCCCCCCCGCCCGACACACCAACACCAAATTGCAAATCATCTAAATAACTATCTGATGAGTGGCCAATCATAGAAGCACAAACCTTGGAAACTAAACGCCTCCAAACAGTCCCAACCGCTATAGGACGAATACCCCCTCCTGGTTTGACTAAGGGTGTGTGAGGAGCACTAGCAATGTACTCACCCAACTCCCTCGGGCATTTACCAGCAAGAAAAAGGTTCACCACTTGGGTAATAGAAGCGATCAACTCATCAGAAATAGCCACAGCTGCACCAGTTAAACAATCCAAAAGGTGTTGGGCACGGAGCCCATCTCGCCCACAAGAAGTACCACGAGGGAAACTCTTGATCATGTCAAGAACGGTGGAAGGGGATGCAGTAAGGTGATGATGACCGATAGGTATATCAGGCAAGGAGGAGCAGACTGAAAGGGGTGCTTAGCTTTTAAGTCCTCAAGAGTAGAAGCGTCATAAGGTGCAATACCAGAAGACGAAAGAACTCTGACCGCAGCAGTATAATGACCATCACAAATCTTCCTCTTACATTGCTTGACATTGCGGTCACCAGGGTCCAAGCTATCATCATCAATATTGGACCATAATGGAGAAGGTTCAGCTAAAACCTCCCGCACAACCCGCAAACTGCCACCAGGAAGGTCCCAAGCATGAATAGCATTAACAATATATTCTTCCTGTTGTTGACGCTTAGTGACCGACCTACCCTCTTGACTACTCCTCGGGCAAAAGGTTTTAAGAAGACAAAGAGGCATGACCAACAAACCCACCCAACATGAAATGTCATCAGGCGTGCAGATCACCTTATCGAGAGCTCTTTTCAAAGTACGAGAGAACTCCAACCGACATTTGGGAGGGATGGATTTGACAGTCCGCAATCCCTTAGAGAAGAAAGTATCAAGAAGAGGTAAATCAAAACCCCCAAGCTCGTCCAAAACCGAATCCTCAACAATGGCTACCTGGGAAGGAACCTGCGGTTTGGTGAGATCATATAACACGAACCGAACAACACCATCACCACAATCAGGAGGTGACACAAAATCAGACCCCGTACCATGGCGACACTTAGTCCTGAAAGTATGCGTTTTGAAACAACCACCGCACAACCACAACCCCATACGCTTAAGAGTAACCTCGGCCCTTTCGAAAATAGCCAAATCCGACAAGAGAGACTGCTTAGTTGTAGCAAGAGCCTTAACGCTAAAATGCCGGTCACATAAATGTGTGATCAAGGATGTTTTAGTAAGCCCATTACCACCACCATCCCGACATCCACCAAGACCCACAAAGGGACAGTGAAATCTTACAACCGGCATAGCAATCAAACAACAAAACCACAACCTCTTATAACAACACCTCAAGTAAATAAGCAACAGTACCAAACGTAGCAACCATGCAAGCGAAGGCACGCAAAAACAACCCAACTGAAACAACCAAACCTTTGAGCAAGGCGCTCGTAATAACCAGAGCCAAGCGTTTGGTGACTGCCCAAGACCAGAAACAAGCGTAGAGTAGTAGGCTGAAAACCAAAGTTTTTTGTACCCAAACCTTGCGAACCAAAGCTTATTCGTACCAAAACCCTTGAGAAGACTGCCCAATACCAACTCCCAAGCCATGCGCAAAAAAACAGCCAACGAACCACAGTAATGGTTTAGGAGAAAAGATGGGAAGCAACGAACCTCACAATTGCGGGAATGCCCCTAGAAAAAGCAAAAGGTGGAGGACCTGTTCTGAAGGCCAAAACCTGCTCGAAACACCAACCTGCACCGAAATCCGAACAGGAGCACCAACAATATGGGGGTAACAAACACTGTGCGAATGCTCGAAACCAACAGCTACAAACGAAATAAAAATTTTCAGGATACAAGAAAACCACTATAGAAGCAAACGAACCCCAACAAATGTTTTCAAGATTCAAAACACCCGCTGTAGAAGACGATCTGGGAAAAGAAGACAACGAGGCCAATCCAACAAAGAAGTTGAAAAACTGATGCAACAGGGGAGTGTTGGATCATAAATGCAGGGACGAACATGGTGAAACGGGACGCCCATAATCACCCATAGTGGTGAGAGAACTGAAAACCCTAACCCCGACAACAACCCTAACCCAACGTTTGGAGGCGTTTAGTTTAGGTTTATTATTATTATTATTATTATTATTATTATTATTATTATTATTATTATTATTATTATTATTATTATTTTCTTATAAACATCACTTTTATTATTATTATTATTATTATTAGGGATAATTCCATATTTACCCAATCTAAACATGAAAATGTCATATATACCCAAAATACAATTTTTGAATGCATGATGTACAATGTAATTAAAGCATGTTTTGGGTAAATATGACATTATCATGTTTAAATTGGGTAAATATGGAATTGACCCACTTATTATTATTATTATTATTATTATTATTATTATTATTATTATTATTATTATTATTATTATTATTATTATTATTATTATTATTATTTTAGGTTTACATGACGTTCCAGAGCTCAAAACTCCCAATGAGTGCCATCGACTAATTTCCAACATTGCTCATCTTGAACGGGCTTCTTGGACAGTCAGTCTGCCAAGGAGCTTTTTGATCTTCATGATCGTTGCTACTCAAGGCAGGCAGTGTTTTATAATGTAGTTAATCAGAGGGCTCGCGAGCTTCTGAAAACTGTAGAGCAGGTCAAGGGTGAATGTGAGGTTATGAAGGAAAGAGAAAAGGTTAGGGAAAAGAAGTATGTTGAGCTGGAGGCCAAATGTGAAGCTGCCATGACCGAGTTTGATAAGAATCTTGCCCTTTTCGTTCTTCGTGAGAAAATAACATCATTGCTGGGCGAGGTCATGAAGCATAAGGAGAGCCTCGATAAGATGCTACAGTAAAGCCAGAAGTGGGTTGGATATCAAAAGAAACTTACAGCTCTGGAATCAAAGATTGCCGCCCTCGAGGGTGAGAAAACTAGGCTTGTAGAGGTCGAAGCCCAGCTTTGCCAGGATTTGGTGAGTAGCAACCATGATAGGGAGGAGACTGTCACGAAGTTTGTTCCGTATATTGCAATGGAACTATTGCAGAGTGACAAAGTGGGGCAACTGGTGGCTCGGTTTACGTTGGACTTTTAGCCACGACTTTAGGCGCGCGGCTAATTAATGTTCGATCACAAGGAAAGCTTTGAAAAAAAATAAAATTAAGACTAAGAATTCAAACATAAGAAAATATCAATCCCAGTATAGATTGTTATGATTATAATTAAGATCGGTGAATAATGTTAACATTATTTTCTTTTATTGAGTTCTAATCCTGTTGTATAACGTACATGGTAAATAACGTAGTATTGCAGAAATAACCAATAAAAGGACTGAAGAAACATCATAGAAAAGATATCAACATACTACATTCCATGATAAGAAAAAAAAATGAGATATGGCCTATAATTGTATCTTGTCACTCTATCCTTTTATATGTATTGTATGTTTTGAACGGCAAAAAAATCATAAAATACACAACGCAAAATGCAAGTTTGTTACATCCAATTGCAAAAAAAGTTATTCAATACATATAAAAAGATAAGATCATAAGTAAGATACCTTTATAAGTCATTATAAAAGAGATAATTTATGCAGACTTGTCAAACAATCACTTATGAGTTGTCATATCATATTCTAGTTTGTTAATCTTTAGCCCATATTGCTCATTTGTTGTGCTATTATTCGTGAGCAATATGCTCTTATAATCGTTGAACTCCTTCGAAGATCCAACTTGCTGGTCCTTGTGAAATGCAAATCATATGTTTTTTAAATAAAATATCTTGTAAACGGTAAATTTTCAAGCTATGTAAAATACACCATCACGACGAGAACTTTTTTATTTTTTAATAGATGGGCACTTAGATATACTTTCAACGATTTTTTCTCTCGAACTTTAATTTTTAATGTTGAAATTTTCGCCCAGAAAAATCACGTGTAATTTGTTATTTTCAAAATTAAGTGTGATTTCACAAATCACGTGTGATATTTAAGATCATATATATATATATATATATATATATATATATTTATCTTTCAGTAGACAGGTAATTCAACATATACTTTCGAAGATTTTTTTCTTTCAAACGTTATTTTTTAGTGTTGAAATTTTTGCTCAGAAAAATTACATGTGATTTGTAAAATCACTTGTGATATGTTATTTTAAAAACCACGTGTTATTTCGCAACTCACATTGTGATTTGCAAGATCACATATTTTTTTATAAAAAAAAAGTAACATGTAAAAACGCGAATTTAAAAAAGTAACACGTATAAGAACGTATGAAAACAGTTGAAAACGTATAAAATCGAAGAAAAAAACACGAATTAAAAATACGCGGATTTAAAAAAACGCAAATTAAAAAAAAAAGCGAATTTAAAAAAAAGTTAATTTAAACAAAAAAATGTAAGTAAGAAAAAAAAAAGAACAAAAAAATGTGAATAAAAAAGAAAGACAAGAAAAAAAATAACATGAACTTAAGTTTATCTACTAAATCTTAGGTTAATCTCCACCATTAGATCAAACTAAATGGATGGTGGAGATTTGTCCCTTGGTAAGCATAGATTTATAGGTAAGCAAAATAAAGTGACTCATGTATATTAAGAGGTGTTTGTGGAAGATGGTTTGCTTTTTTCCACTACAAAATGGATAAAATTATGGTATGCGTAGTTGATGCATGTTTTAATTGATAAAAATATAATTTTACACTAATCCTTATAGGCCTAGCCCATTAGCTTAAACTCGGTTAATAGTTATGATTTTGTTCGTGCCATTTTTATTTAATATCATATGTTGGATTGTTCGTAAGCAAATGAGCTTATAAATATATGATGAACTCTTCTAGGCGTTCATCGTGCTCGTCCTCATGACTCATGAGTCATGACAAACTATTGTTCAAACCTTAACCAGATGACCAAAAGCTGCCAAGCATATGCTAGAAAGCTACGAAGGCTAATGGTTACTAGATGGAACCGTTTAATCCCATGTAAGATAAACATGTCGTCTTAGAGAGTCCTAAATGAGCGACTTCTGACTAGATACAATCTTGATATGAGAGGTATTGATCTCCACACGGTTAGCTGTCCCATTTGTTATGATGGAATAGAGACGGAGTTTCACCTTTTCGGCCAATGCAAAGTGGCGATTGATACTTGGAATGGTATTTTCAAGTGGTGGAACCTTACTGATAGGCATTTCTCTTGCATTGCCAACGTGGTCAACCTTGCGGATCACTCAAACCTGTCGGCTCACTACACTCCCCTCCTTGATGCCGTAGTCCAAACTACTATTTGGGTTCTTTGGCGATTTAGAAATCATTCTACATTCGGTTCAAAAAGGCCAAAGAAAGGGCTTATTCTAAATGACATTAAGCTATAATCTTTCACTTGAATCTCTAGTAGGCGAAGAAAAGGTTTTTGTAATTGGATCGAGTGGTTTAGCAACCCTCAGATCGCTCTTTCTATTCCTATGTAATTATGTTCCCCTCCGCCTAACTCCTTGCTAGTGTGTTTTTTATATAATTGTCGTTCGGAAAAAAAAAAAAAAAAAAGAAAAAGCTTTTAGTTCATGAATGTTAGAATTCTTGGTATGTAACCGAATACCATACCAAAGGATGTAAAAAAAGAGAAGAAAAAAAAAGAAAAAAAAAAGGTTCTTTTGAGATACTCTATTAGTGTTGCACCAATGAAACAAGTAGTGACTTTTTCTTGATTCTTTTTTAGGCTGTGTCTATGAGGAACGGCACAAGAAGGGGAAGAAAACAAAAACCACACCAATTAATACACATAGGTAACAAAAAACATTGCGTATAATTAAGGAAGTAACTCTTTGAACAATATAATGGATTCGAAACTCGATCTGCAAAACATCCTACACGACTTCATTGATTCGAGAAACAGAACATCCTTGAACGCTTAACACCATGCATTATATTTGGGAGCAAGTTAAATTCAGTAATAAGTTCAGTACCATACAAATACAATTAGATAAATAAAAAAGCTTATAGCGTAACAATAACAACTAAATAGTGGTCTAGAGATGGTAAAGTAATGTTTCAAAGGAACTTGACGGGGCACGTTATGAGGATTCTTGCGAAAAGTAAGCATGAGGACTCCATCTTTCAGTTCAGACTGGTACGTGGTCTTGTACAAATCGTGGTTACCTAAATTAATCCTGCTGTGGATTGATTTGAAAATACAAGGGGAGGGGTATTCGGGGGAGTGCTTAGGTTCGAAAAGGGCTGAGATAAAGACCGCATTGAGTTCCCTATCCCACTCGGGACGACACGAACTTGATTTATAATCCTTTGTTTCAAAGTCGTCAAGTATTATGGTTAGAGTTTCATCAGTCTCGATCCTCTTCTCTTTTCCGGGGATACTTAAGGACACGTCTTCGAGTTTTTCACCGTTCTTCAACCTGTATAGCGTATAACTGTATAAGGAAACCTCTGTAATAGCGTTTCTTCTACTTTCGACACCACATATCCTGCATGTGTTGGTTAATACATAATCATTAATATTTATTTAGAATATAGGGATCATGAATGAACTAAAGAGTATGTAACGACTTACCAAAAAGATCTTCTTTATTATATGATTCGAATAGATCAAGAAGTTGATGATTCTCTAGACACCAAAGATCATCATAAACCGGAGCAGGAGGAGAAGATCTTGTCAAGATATCGGAAAGAAACCGGCATATGCGAACAAACAAATTCATCTTCGATCGATCGATTCGTTATTCGTTTCGAATCCATTATATTGTTCAAAGAGTTACTTAATTTCGAATCCATTTTAATGTAAAAAAAAAAAAAAAAAAAAAAATTATGACCATTTTATTAAAGTGCACCCCATTACTAAATTAAATTGCCCCTCACCTTAAGATCAAACAATGTAAAAAACCTTAGATCTCTGTCTTAATCTAAAAAAATATCATTTTTAGTGTAAAAAAAAATTTATGACCTTTTTATTAAAGTGTATCACGAATTTTATCAAAAAAAAAAAAAAAAAAAAAAATTGCCCCCCGCCTTCTAAAATCCTGGGTCCGCCACTTCATGTATGTCTAGTTTTTTTTTATATAAATTGCCGTAGATGAGCTATGAATGATGACTCTATAATGTTTCGCAAGTTCACAAACTCAGAATGTTTGAGTCGCATGGGCCTTCTTCAGGCCTACTGGAACTGAAGGCCAAATAGCAAATGATGGATAAAAAAAAACTATCAGCTAAACCACCTCAAATTCTTGTCTTTTTATGTGATTGTTTATTCGATCGTTTCCTGTTGATATTATTGCGTTTAGCCAGAAATGAACCAAACTTAAGTACTTACAAAAAAATTAGCTGGCATACAAAGTAATTAGCCAAAAATATGCTGCATACCTAATCATTATTGTACGTTCTTTTTATTACAGTAAAACACTATAATACAAATAATTGTATCGATTTTGGATTTGATAAAGAATAAATAAATGTAGACCCGTAGAATCGTTTGCTTCAAAGACACCTCTTTTATAATTGTATAGTAGCATAATGAAAACGAAACAAGATGCAAAACCATATGAACCCATGACGCCCACATGTATCTCTATGATTTCTTCATTTGGTCTCTCAAGTTAATCAATGTTTGTTTCTTTGATTTTATTAGGGGTGAGCACGGTTCGGTTTCAGTCAGTTTTTGGTTAAAATCGAAACCGGACAAAAAAAATAGGTTTTTACAATACTCAAAACCAAAACCGATAGGTTTTTTTAGGTAAGTTCTTTTCGTTTTTATCGGTCTCGATTCAATTTTTCGGTTATTTGTGTTTTTAACCGCTGATATTGAGCTTGGCCAATTCTTACCAACAAACTCGTTTTATGTAAGAAAACTGTCTATTTTTCTTTAACTTTTTTGTTTTTGTAAGCCTAACGATGTTATCCCAAGTTTCTACGCATACACATATATAAATAAACACACAATCATCAAGTCAAACACACATATTCTAATCGTTATCGAATATGTATTGATATATTGTCAAATAAGCAAATATCATTAAGCACACATAGACAAGAAACTACTTCATAGTGACATATAATACTAGCCAGTCAAGCAACTCTTAGTTAGTAGCAAAATGAGATATTTTACACTAGCCAACTTTGATAGTAGCAATTAGCAAAAGTGGGCATGGTCTTATGAAGTAACTTGGCAATTAGTCAATTACTCCTGTCGCCTCAAAATTATGTTCACATTTCCATTTTGTGATTTCTCAAAATAATTCCCACGTCCTCATTTAAACCAATCAAAAGTGAATTTAGTGGATATACATATTATTTGATTGGTCGAAAATTGTAGTGATCCCGATTTTTTAAAACTTTGTGTTTATGGTTTTCTAACAATAATTTTAAGATGAAGGAAGTGCTAGCAAAAATAAATAAAACAATAAGTAGCAAAATAAACTACAGACACTATATATCAGTAGATCATGATCTTCTATCCTTCAATCTTCAATCTTCAATCTTCAATCTTGTGTATTTTCCAATTTTATCAAATCTACATTGAATGATATTTTTTAATAGCAAGAGAGATTATATCTAAACTTGAAAACATTAAAAAAACTTTTTTAGTTGGATCTGTTACCCAACCCAAATAGGAGACCGGATTACCTGAATAACTCGATAAGAATTTTTAACCCATTTAACCCGATCTGAATAAGCTTGTATGGGTCAAGTTACGCAGGTACGCATATTTTTCTCAACCTTACTGTTAGATCTTAGAGACAACATATATCTGGGGTAGTTCTTATGAACATCATATGAAATTTTTAACGTTGAATTCTATTTTTCTTTGTTTAACTGATAAAAAAAGAGGGATGTATAAAAGAAATTTTCGTTTTGTAGCACATAAAAGATGTCATTAAAATTTATGTCACTAAAGGTTGGAAAGAGTCAATTAATGTAAAACAGTGTCACTAAAAACAATTACAAATTACAGAAAAAGGTTTGGGAATACATATATATAATTTTTACCATTTCAAACACAATTTGTTGATAAAAGTTTCAATAAATTCTAATATTAAAATTTTTACTCACATATACCTAAAATTAGTGACACATTTTTGTTTCACTAAATGTTATTTAGTTATTTATTTTTTCCTTTCTCTTTTTTAGATGAAAGGTGAATATATATTAAACTCATTCCTTTCTCTTTTTTAAATGTTAAACACATACTACCAAACAAAGCTACCAATGAAGTTGTAAGGACATTTCCAAAGCATCAATGAATGCAACAAGTATAATCAAAAGAAACATTCAAACTACTACTACCAAACAAAGCTACCAATGAAGTTGCTATAAAAAACATACAATATAATGCAAGCATCCTAAGAGCCATCCACCTTATCTCCAAGGATATACAATATCCTGACTACATTTCCATCCAACTGAGAATGCAAACAAAGGACCAAATTCTGCAGTACACAAAAAGCCCAATGATGCAGAGTCAGGAAGAGACAAAGGCAATAACTACATATACTAAATGTTTTTTTGTCACAGCATATATATTTAAAAATAAATAAATAAACTAGCAAGACGCAAGAAATACAAACACCAAAACGACACTTGAAAGGCTTCCGCAAGGAGAATACGTAGCAAACACCAACAAGCAACACCTAAAAGTAAACCGCTAAATCAATAACACGCCCAAAGCACTAAATCTTATTCGTTGTAGTGAATGAAGATTTGAGTTTTTGATAAATAATGGCTTAATTAATTGGGATAATTCGATAAGTGAGATTTTGACTTATAGTGATCAAGTTATATACTTAGGTGTTTGATAATACACAACTTCCATCTCTCAATTGGTATATCCGAAGTGTTTAAAGGAGGTCAACAGTTTCCAACATAGCTGGTTCATGATACCGGGACAAGTTTCATCGTTCATGAGTCTTAAGTTGAATGTTTCTCTATCCATCGACATTACTTAATATGTAAGTGGTTTGGTCATAAGCTCAAACATGTCCAGAGAACGTATTTGGTGAACCACCAATCAATCGACTGAAGTAAGATGTAAAACATGCAAACTATGATCCCCTTATAACGGTGCAGAACATAAGTCCCTAGCTAGCTACTTATGAAAATGAAGATGTTATGAACAGAATGAAAAATGGCGAAGACTAATCACAATCTAGTTGTAAATTGTAACAGATCACATAAAAAATTGACGTGAAACAATTTCCAAAAAAGTAACATGGAGTTTTTTAAATAATTTAAGATAATTGTATAATTTATAATTTATTCATGGGGCATAGACATGATACATTATTGATAAATTTCATCTATAAATACCTTGAAACACTTCAATACTTCCACACCCAACTTAACGCTAGCAACCATTTCTTGAGCTAGTTTCTCCTAAAACCTTATTAAAATGGCCGGTTCAAGGGCATTGGCAACAACTGCTTTCCTCCTTACTCTCAACCTTCTCTTCTTCACTCTTGTAACTTCAACTTCTTGCCCACCACCACCAAAGATCCCTAAGCCACACAAACATCATCACCACAAAGCCACTTGCCCCAAAGACACCCTTAAGTTAGGTGTTTGTGCTAACCTGCTCAACGACTTGGTTCACCTAGTTGTCGGCACACCAGCAAAGACTCCTTGTTGCAGCCTCCTCAAAGACCTTGTCGACCTTGAGGCCGCAGTTTGCCTTTGCACCGCTATTAAAGCTAATGTTTTGGGTATTAACCTCAATGTGCCGGTTGATTTGAGCTTGTTGCTTAACTACTGTGGAAAGAAGGTCCCAAAGGGCTTCCAATGCGCATAGAGATCTTTGATTGTATACCTTTGTTAATAGTTTGTTTCATTATCTTTCTTTTCTTTTGGTGTGTTTTCCTTTTGGATTTGAGTGTTGTATTATGTTGAAGAATCGATTTGATTAGGAAGGCTCCTCACCTTTCTCGTGTGCTTACACCATGTCATAATGTAGTACGTGACTAGGGTTGTATTATTGTGATGAATAATAAAAATACAAATTCCAAATAAATGTGTATTGTTTCTGAAAGATTCCTACATATCGTATCTTATCATCTTTTACTGGTTAAAATTTTGTAAATCTCATGTAGTAACCGAAAAGTGGTCAAAATTAGAATAGATAGGAACAAAAAGGATGGTTACTACTTACAAATGATCCAAAACAAAACTAGAGAGGTCACATTGGCCTAACAACACCCAAAATTGAAGTCTGCCCCTCCCATATACCATATCTATATGACATAGACCGAAGAATATACGAGATGCAGCAGGTAGATCGAGAAATCAGCCCACAAACATCACAAATATTACAATTTGCAAGCACCATGGGATGCAAACACCAATCACAAATATTGACACCCACAAGCTACGAAAGACAACACATGTATTTCAACGCAATTCGTGGAAAGATAACACTCTTTTATTTTTAACCACCAAAATAACATGTAACATAGACGGAATGGTAGCTTGCCAAACGGTTATTGGCTTTTTGGGAAAAAATCATTCTTCCTTGATGATTTATGATTTCTTCTATAGATCTGAGAGATATATCTTGCATACCGCACTAAGTTATACCTTTCGCCACCTGTCCCAAACCCTAGAGCAACTCAAGAAGCAATGAAGGGTCGTTTGTTCCTCATCGCCACAATATGGACAAAGAGTTAACCGAAGATCAATACCTATATGATCAAGCCATTTGAGAACCAGAATTCTTGTTGAAGATCGAGACTTTTTCAGAATGATCTTATTACACCACAATGTTCGGACCATTCGACCACTGTATTCGATAAAAGAAGTGATAAAACAAGTGGTCTCAGATCATTTGACACGGGTAAACCGAGTAATGAATTGGTTGAGGTTCAGATTTCGTTATCCTCGGTTTTGGAAGTTCACACGAGATTTGAATATAGTTTATATGGGTATTTCGCGGGCAAGAAAGTTGCTTTTCCGGTTGTTAACAATTATGTTCGAAATGCATGGAAGAAATATGGTAATGTGCGTGCCATGATGAACGCAAAAGGCCTATTTTTCTTCAAGTTTTCTTTGGCCGATGGAATGAACGGTGTTCTAGAAAATGGACCTTGGTTCATTCATTCCAAACCTATCATCTTGAAGAAATGGACTCCGAATGCTAGTATGTTGAAAGAGGATTTGTGCTCGATTTCCGTTTGGGTAAAAACTCATGACATGCATTCTTATTGTTGCTTTTACTAAAGACGGATTGAGTGCTATGGCCACTAGACTAGGTAATCCTATTATGCTCAACTCCTATACTAGCGATATATGTATGCAGTCATGTGGACGTTTGAATTATGCTAGAGCTCTTATTGACATTAGGGCTGATCAAGATATTAAGGATACCATGGTTATAGTTGTCTCGTGTTTGGAGGGTAATGGAGATGTGCTTCATACCGTTAGAGTGGAATAAAACCATCTAGGTGTGGAGATTGTATGGTATTCAGTAATGATGAAATGAATTGTTATAAACGTGTTGGCCATGAAGAAAAAAAATACGACGACAAATGACGGTTTTCAAAAGGGTCCAAAGACGGCTGTTTGTGGTCCATGGTCCGAAATTCCAATTTAAACCAACGAAACAAGCTTATAAAGTTGTGTCAAAGAAGAAGTGGCTAGTGCAAAAGTAGGTACGTACATCGAACCCTTTTTATGTTCTCAACTCGGTTACAAATGATGATGTTTTAGGGAAAAATGAGGTTAATGCGACAAAAGCTGACGTGGCCCCAAGTGTTGAACAGGTGGATACTTATAAGAATGTTACAAAGAATGACAAGTTGATTGACTAGGATGTCGAAGATAGCGAGAGTGATGTACAGGGTGTGTATGAAGAAACTGTGACCTTCATGGCATCACAAGGTTCGAAAGGTGGAAGTGGTGGTGGGAATCCAGACTGGTATGAACGTTGGAAAGATACTTTTGATGAAGACCCATATGATTATGATGAGTATGAAGCATTCAACCTAATTGAAGAACAAAAGACTTATGTGATGCGCTTAAAATTAAGCTCCATGGTCGAACTAAGTGATATGTTATGCTTGGTGTCTTTTGAGTCAATTGTAATCTAGTGGTAGTCGTTCCCTTGTATTTTAGAAGTAGTAGTGCCTGGTTATATTAGTTTTACCGTCTATGTAACGGGATGAGATGTGAGATCCACTCACATCCATTGTACTTAAATATATTCACTGGGAGTAAAAACCTTTTACCCTAAGAAAAATCATCTTTTTTTCTTTACTGTGAAATGACCATTTCAAGTGACCATCTCCAAGTATCCATTTTTTTACCGTGAGATAACGATATCAAGTGACCATCTCCAAGTATCCATACATGTTATCCGTTAAGGAAGAATAATGAAACACATTTTTAGCAATTCAATATTTTATAGACACATTCCTCATCTACTCAGTTAAATAATTATTACTTCAAAAAATACCCCATTCATTCGAAGACAATGTTGATGATGAACAAACCACATATATACTACAAGAAAAATGGGATTTAGTGACGAGAAGTAATGGTCGCTGACAGTGGAAAATTCATCACCAAACCGGTTTAGTCACAAAAATCAAGGTCGTCACCATAAGTCCGTCACAAAGTAAAAAAGTGACGAAAACGAGGTCGTGGCTATTTTGTTTCGATTGTGCTCGTTACTGAATTTTGTCACAAATATAGTTAAAGTCGTCACTAAAAAGTTCTACTAACGGGGCAATTAACTTCCATTAGTGAGTTTGCGACGAAAAAGTGAAAAGGCAAAAAGTTGAAAATAAATTATTTTTCATCTACTTCTGATCAATAATTAGTCTCGGCTCTTTATCATATTAAGTAATAAGATGAGATAAAAAATGCTTAAATAATTGCAACGGTCAAGTTAGTGACGAACTTTTTCGTGACTTTCAATCCAAAAGTAAGTGAGGAAGATCTCGTGACTAAGAACCATAACAAGAAAAAAGTTTGACAGATACTACCAGTACTTGACTCAGTGACCAAGACTTTCGTCACTAACATGTATGAATCATTAAATTTAATTCAGTGACAGATTAATGACAACTTATTTGCTTTCATCACTAAATATATACTAGTGACAAAATATAGTCATGATATTTTAAATCATCATTATATTGTGTTTATAGTGACTAAAAAGGGTCATCATTGAGTTCTAGTCACTATAACCCTTTTTTCTTGTAGTGATATACATGTACCATGTTTTTTCTAATATATATCATTCTCTTAGAGCATTATAAAAATGTTTAGATTTCAGTTCATTTTCAACCTATCACCCTGATGCTAGAAACTTTTTCAAGTCAATCTCAACTTACTCCACCTACTCACATACCAAACTCCTAATAGCTTAATGAATAAATTGAGCTTAATAATATATCCTCAACATTTACTTCCAATGCATCAACTTATCTTTAACTTTTTATTTTTAACTCATGCTTTGAAAATGCTCTTAGCTTGTCTTGGATTTCTTATGTTATGTATACATGTGACAAATCAAGATCTTCCTTAAGCTTCTACTCATCTACGTTGTATACATATGACGACAATTCAAGTAGGAATTCTAATTCCTTAATCCATAAATAAATCAGCTTTTACAGCTGTCGTTTTATATAGCAGAATTTTTGGCTTTGCTTTGAAAGGGCCTGTTGATTATTAATTACTACGGAGTATTTTAAAGAGTATATATTACTTTAAAATAAGTAGCTAACTGATAGTCATCATTAATCATTAATCTATTATTTCATAAGTAAACCCGTGACCCTAAGAACCTTCAATAATGCTAAACATTTTCCTTAAAATTGAACGTGTCGATAGATCAATCGAGTTGTTTGGTAGGATACAGCCATTTGCAGTCGTGGGTTTTCGGTTTCTTCGTTATTATATTAATTTGTTTAAGTTATCTTTACCTACCATATATATAATATAAATTTATTCAAATAATATACGTGTAAAGTGACATTTAATGACACAATGAAAATGTGTCACTAAAAATATGGCTTTTATTGACATGTTTGAAAAGGGAGAGTATACAATCACAATGTTTATTTGACACTTTTAGAAAAATAATGGTGTCACAGACAAATCATGTAAAAATTCTCACCCTTTCTTAGTCACTAATGGTAGGCAGCTTCTACCGATTGAATTGAAGTTTTTGTTGTGCTTTTTAATTTTATGCCCTTTTTTCAACAGATTTTATGCCTAAAAGATAAGCATATGTATATATTAGAGCTTTAGTTATTCTTTTTAAAGTTCATTATGTCACTAAACGACATTTCTTAAACAACAACGCTCACCTAAAAGGAAAAGATTGAGATTGCTCAAGATGCATGAGTCATTCATTACTTCATTTGACTCACTATATACTTCCTCCGTCCCATTTTATAAATCCATGTTTGAAAAGTCAAAGTCTTTTTTCTCAGAATTTAACCGTAATTATTTTTTTTCGTATTATATACTACTTGATGAAAAGTATACCAATGAAAATACATCTAAAGCACAAATCAATTTATATATTTTGTATCAAGTATTATATAACACGAAAAAAATAATTACGGTCAAACTATGAAGAAAAAGACATTGACTTTACAAACATGAACTTATAAAATAGGACGGAGGGAGTATTATTTATCTAACTTAATATATTTCATAAGACGCATTTAATCGTTTTGAGTAATAACGCCGTACAAGCGTTTCTACGTTCCAAACTAAGCTAAGTATCATTGCATCTTCTAATTTTTTCAAGTGGCGAAATTATATTGTAAATGAACTAGCAAGAAGCTAGAAAAAAAAGCAAAAGAGTTACATTTTCATACAAGAAGTAATTGGATTGTATAGCCAATCGATCCAAGCGGGATTAATTCATTTATTTCTATAAAGAATCCAAGAGTGCGAGAGAACTTTGATTTCTTCGACAAGTGTGTCTTTCCTTGGCGGTTCTAATAAGTTCAAACAAATTCGGTTCCAAAATCTCCATATCACCCAAGTTGCCATGTGAATGACAACGTCAAAACAAACCTTTACATCGTTGTTGAAATTAATGTTATCGGCCCACATGATAAGGCGAAAAGGATCTTTAGAATAATAATCCAAACCCCACCTTAACTTAATAGCAGTCCAAATGCCAGCGGCAATTGAGCAGTCCACAATACAAGCAAATGCTGAGTTGTTTCTAGGTCTCCACACGTACTCTCCAGTCTCCATCACAAACCGGCCGGCATCTTATGAATGAATGAATATCAATACCACGTGCATTATTTTCTCAGCTCATCCTAACAACTACACCATTGTTCAAAACTGTTACATGTTACATTCTAGATAAGAACAATATTTGAGTTTACACAGGCTCACTCGATAACAATTTCATGAATATGGTCGAGGGTCATTTGCATACTTTTATGTTTCATTTGCGGACTTTGATTGGAATAGAAGAGGAAATGTAGCCTTATTTTAGTGTGAGGATGAAAGCTACACTATGGTTGGGGATTACTATCATTATATTGTGAGGGAAATGTAGTCCTTTTGGTGAATAGGTGATAGTATTCGTCATTTGAATCGTTACAATAGCAGCATGAGTGTTTGTATAGCTTTAGTATGCTGTTATTTAGTTTTTTGCAGCCTAATACTATGGCATGTCATTAGTAACAAAAGTTTGCAGTATACTTGTATATAAGGTTGGAATATATATAAATTCACCTTTTCAAAAAAAAAATCGCTTCATTATTATTTATAGGTTATCGATAAGCAAGTTATGTTGCTTTTTTAAAACAACGCTATACAATTTTGTTTTGTAAACTAATCGCCTTAAAACATAAATGAGAGACTATTGCCGTTTATAAGAAAAACACTACGTAGCATTTGTGCTCAAAGATCGTTTATTCATATCAGTATATGTGTGGTACGTGTTGTACTTGTATAAAAAATTGATAATAAATATATATGACAACGATCTAGCTAGCTGTAGAGAGGGGACGAATGAGGACCGTTGTGCAAGCAAGGATAAAGATGTCTGGCTGCAAATTGCAAATCATGACTTGGCAAAGGTCACATGCAATTTCGACTCCTATCTTGAATTCTAGTGATAACACAAGAGTGAAAATATTTTAGTTTTTCTTATGTTAAGTGTACTAATTAATCAAGTATAATAGCATCCCTATAACAAATAACGCGAAAACTAAAATATATGGCTAGGGCAAATGGCTAAAAATCACCTAAGTACTTCAAAATGATAATAATCTCCTACTATACAATTGTTTTGGTTAGATTATGTAGTAAAAAATCATCGCGATTATTGTTGTAAAAATATTAAGTAATCTATAAGATTATAGAGAGTATAGATTGTTATAACAAGGTCCACAAAGTACAAAAAATGCAAGGTGCTATAGAACCCACAAAATCTGTTTTCCGGATGAGGGAAATTTTGAAGTGGTCCTCAGCAAGTCACAAGGAGGAAATCAGAGCTTATGGTGCATAGCGTTTTGGTAGAATATCGTTGACAGAATCCTGTAAAAATAATGGAAGAGATTATATATATCATATCATCAACCTGTTTAACTCTAATTTATGTTATTGGTTGCTCTAATTTGATTTATGTTTCACAAGAACGATTACACATCTCCCATTTCGACCTGATGATCAATCATAATGCTAAGAATGATTGAGGCTCCATATACATCTTATCTAAATTGTAATCTTGATAACAATTTACCCAAATGTCGGACACTAGCTCATGTGCAATACCCATTAATTATTCTTGTGAACATTTTTAGCCCAACATATGGAGAGTAACATCCACTATGTGAACAAAAACAAACACCATTCGAATAAGTCACAAGTAAAAATATGCCACTATGATTCTAATGAACTGTACGTTGGTACCATAAAAGAGTTTTTGATGTAAAGGATCGAAACTTAGTACGTAAAAAGATATACAATAAAGAAGCAAGTAATTGGGTCCACTGTAAAAGAAAATGAGTGTGTTGTCAATTAAAAAGCCACCATTAGATCAGACAGCAAACCTGAAAAGATAAGACAAGAATTATATATGAGAGCAAAAGAATGCAAACAAATAGAAGCCTCCAAACGATTAAGATCCACAATTCAAAAGGGCCAATCTTTACGACGAGCTAACGAAGAAGATATGTATAACCATGTGCATGGTCTGCTGAAAAGAGCAAGTACAACATATGCAGGTTTGGCATAATAGGAACACAAATCTTTAAGCCTAGCAGAACACAACAGAATGCCTTCACAAAGTAACTGCACACACTACTGATGAAGTGTTAGCCAATATACTATGGATTTTTGTGGCGTAGTGTTAATTTTGTTAAAAATACCTTAATATTTTTAAATGCACCCGGTCTCTAAAAATTGTGTTTGTAGTATTATTTAGTTTATTCTAAGGAAAACTGGTCACTTTTTGTCCTTGTTTCGTCCCCGGATATAACAGTCTTTAACTGACCACCACTCCCACCGTACCCGATGTTTTGAACAAACAAGTAAGTGACTTGACCGGTTTACATTAAGGTGGCATAATAAACGGGTTGGATCGATGGTTAGGTGTTATATTATTTGTGCCATATCACAACAATGAGTTGAGATCAATATAGAACTCATATTTGTCATAGAACAAATGAACCAATTATAGCCCTCCATTTTTTATCTAAATTAATACAAAATCATTTTCCATCTTTTTTTTTAAAACAACATATCCTACAAACGGTAAATATTCAAACTATAAAAAATGCACCATTGCGACGAGAATTAAATTATCTTTCTATAGATATGCACTTTTATATATTTTTGACAAACATTTTTTTTCAAAAATTCCGTCCGAAAAAATCATATATGATTTTCAAAAATCATGTATGATTCGATTTTTACGAATCATATATGATTTTTGTTGACCGAAATTTTAAAAAAAAAATTGTTAAAAATATATAGTAGTGCATATCTATAAAAAGATAATTTAGTTCTCGTCGCGATGGTATAATTTTTATCGCGTAACGATTAACGGTTTGCGAGATATTTAATTTTTTAAAAAAGGGTGAAAGTTTATCATAATAAAAAAATGAATGTCTATCATTGGTTCATTGGATTTATGATAAATTTGAGATCTATATTGAACTTTTGCCTCACCAGAATATGTACTATTTACTATTAAGATTTTACCTCAATAAAACATTCCTTTTTATTAGTAGTTCTTAGCTCTTAGTTTGTGCGTGTTTTCCAACACTGATCCTAAGGGTTTTGTTTAGAGAAAATTTTTTAAATGGACACTTTCTCCTAGTACTTACGCATATAAACCACGCCCATACAATTTTCTAAAATGAACTTTTCAATATTAGACGTTAGATTGGTAGCGTAATACGTTTTAAACCGTACACGTGTTCACCAATTCTCTGGGCGTGGTCCAGGCGAGAAGTTTGGGCGTGATGCGTGTTCTGGGCGTGACCTGGGCGAGAGAATGACCAAGGCGTGCCCTGGGCGTGGCCCTAGGCGTTGCCCTGGCCATGGGCGTGCGTTATAGACATCAGGTTTTGTGGCTATCTGCTGCCTTAGATGGATTTAAGCTCTTTGATAAGAGAAGCCTCTAATTTAATGCAGGATCTTACTAAGAAATTTAATGCAGGATCAGGTTTTGTGACCCCAGCCAGGGGCGCTGCCCCTTGGACCCTGCCAGGGGCTGCCGCCCCTTGGACCCTGCTACCAGGGGCGCTGCCCCCGGACCCCCGTCCCTTAGGAGCTTCGCCCCTAATATCATAATAAATTCAAGTAGGTGTGCACTCCGCACCTCCAAACATAAATGATGTCTTATTATGATGAAATTAGTCAAACAAGTTAACCCAATTACACTAAAATATCCAACATATGGACAGGTAGATCCCTTAAACGAATTCCTTCCATATGTTTGAGATTGACATTGTGACCGAAGGAATCTTGCCTATAGTAAGGAGGTCTTGCCTATATTATAAAAAAAAAAAAAAAAGTCTTCTGTGTCTCAAAGGAATCTTGGTCCCCACCTATATATTAAATTTGTTGATGTGACACTTTTTGGTTCGTTTTCGTAAATTCAATTTGTTTTGTTCAATCTGGTACATAATACTTTTTGGTACATAATACATTTTTATAAATAAAAAAAAGGTACACAATGTATTTGCTGATGGGCTTTGGTCTATGCCATTATGGGCTTTGGTCTTATCAGATGGGCCTAACGACAGGCCAATGCAATTGAAGATTTATGCTTGCTGTAAATAGAGGCCTTTTACAATGTGTTTGGGTTATACTAATGGACTCAAACGCTCATGTTCAGATCCATTATTCTATGCAGCTGATTGAATATTTCAGTCTTTTGTATTGCAGTCATTTAGAGTGAGCTGGTCTTCTCATCATATACTTGAACAAGACACTGTCTACCATATGATGTAGGATTAAATATTAAAAAAGGGTCATATGCATGAGGGCTTGCTTGCGGATCTAGTTGTTTAACATGGTAGCAACCAAATAGGATACCGATCAACAACTTCGTGACCTTGGGGTTGGGCATTCTCTGCAAGAATCACAATTCACACCTCTAGCGTGAATGTCCGTTTTGGCCGTTTAGGCTAATCATACTTAAAGTGTGTAATTTATGAAACCTATCTGATATTGTAAATACATAACATACATATAACTCAAAAAGTATGCATCTTTAATAAAATTCATGTTATTAATAGTGTTATAAATTCTTGTGTAGTTCAAATACATAGAAGACCACACATAATACAAAAAATAACGTAAATTGTTTCAATATGTCTGCATACGTACTGTTTGATTTTCATTAAATAAACATTGCATAAACATAAAATATGGTCGATAGATAATCAAGTTCAAAGACCCAACTGGCTTTGCACCTCCAGAATGGTCTTAGCCGATTTTTGAAGTTGTTGAGACTCCTCTTCACTAAGATGCAAATTTGTCACTCCCAACACTCCATTTCTCCCTAGTTGTGTCGGCAAGCTAATAAACACATCGCCGCCATCAATACCATACAACCCTTTGGCTAACACCGAAACAGGGTGTACCTTGTGTTGGTCTCTTAATATAGTACGAGCTAAGTTAGCCACGGAGTAACCAATGGCCCATGATGTATAACCCTTCAACCCAATAACTTCGTGTGCTCCTTGAACAACTTCTTTGTGGATCTTTTCGAGTGTTTGCTTCTCGTAAGCAATTTGTTGCCTCTCTAAGAAGCTGAGTATTGGCACACCACCTACACTTATGCTTGACCATAGTGCGACCGATGAATCTCCATGCTCTCCCATGATATATGCCTTCAACATGTAAATGAAAACGTTTCCACTTAATATTTATATTTAAGGTCATAAATGCTTCTACAAGAATTAAAATATGTTTGCATGACTTGTAATACTAACCTGGACATCTTGAGCATTGACATCAAGATGATCAGCAATGAGAAACCGAAACCTTGAAGAATCCAAATTGGTACCCGACCCAATAACCCGATTAGCAGGAAGCCCGGATAATTTCCAAGCAACATAAGTCAAAACATCCACTGGATTCGACACAATAAGTAAAATAGTCTCAGGTGAAGCAGCTGACAAAGGCGGAATAATCTTGGAAAACAAAGCCAAGTTCCTTTGCACCAAATTAAGCCTAGACTCCCCAGGTATCTGGCGAGCCCCAGCAGTTACAATCACAAGATCAGAACCAGTAGTACTTGAGTAATCAACCGAGGCAGAGATAGTGGTACGTGGAAGGAATGCAGCCGCATGCTGGAGGTCAAGCATCTCACCACGGAGCTTGTCTGCATTAACGTCCACAAGAGCAATCTCGTCAGCAAGGTCTTGGGTCAGGATGGTCTGAGCAATGGCCATGCCAACGTTTCCAACACCAATGACCGATATTTTGGTGTTGCGGCTTGTGGCTGATGGTGGTGATGCACCATGGATCGGCTTAAAGAAGGATTGAGCTATGTCTAGTCCACCTGGACCAAGAGCCAAAGATGATGCACTTTTCTGCATAATGTTTCCTGTTAAAATGTCTACACAAAACAAATGTTATATAATTATAAATATGAAAAGGATTGTGATGATTTGATACGAAGAGGTTCGTATTTATAGATGCAAAAGCAACGACCAAAATAAACTAACTTTTTCTTCAAGTTTTGCATTTCAAAGGATATTTTATTCAACTTAAGTAATATACTATTTGACTACTTTTAGGGGCGTTTGGTTGGGGTAATTTGAAATTCCGGAATTTTAAATTTAGAAAATTAAAATTCTTGAGAATTTAAAATTCCGGAATTTAAAATATCTTCGCATGTTTGGTTGACAGAAATTTATAAATATATTTTTTTTATTTTTTTCAATATAAATTTCATAAATATTCTACTTAAAAGTTTATAAAAAAAAAGTTTATAAAAATTTATAAAAAAATTTTATAAAAATTTTATAAAAAAAAGTTTATAAATAATTTATGAAAAAGTTTATAAAAAATTTATAAAAAAAGTTTATAAAAATTTTATAAGAAATTTATAAAAAAAATTATAAAAAAAAAGTTTATAAAAATTTATAAAAAAAAAAAAATTATAAGAAATTTATAAAAAAATTATAAAAAAAAAAAGTTTATAAAAAATTTATAAAAAAAGTTTATAAAAAAAATTCATAAATATTTTATTTAAAAGTTTATGAAAAAACAATAAGAAAAAAAGTTTATAAATTTTTTTTTTCAAGTAAATTAAAATTTCTCACTTTTTGGAGGCATTTTGATTCTCCCCATTTTGGCAATTCGGGGAATTGTAAATTACTTCAAATGACTACATTTAAGTTACCAAACGGGACATTTGAAGGGAATTAAAATGCAAATGGTCCCAATATCCTCCAAATTGCCCCAACCAAACGCCCCCTTAGAGATTTTGATTTTAAAAGAAGTTTCCTGCGAAGAAAAATTCAGTTTTCAACCGATTGACAAAATATTCAACATCCTTATATTCAATTCAAAACCACGTACCACTCTAGAATGTCTAAAAGATTTATAACAAAGACAAGAGTACGTACATATTGGTTCTAAAAATAGATCAAAAAAAGAAAAATAAAAAGTGACTTACACGAGTGACGGGACTACGGGTATGTCTCACGACACCTATGGATTTTTGTGACTTTTTGCGACGTTTAGTTAATTTTTGTAAAAGATCTGATTTTTTTTAAATGCACCTGGTTAAAAGAAACGTGTTTTAAGTAATGTTCAATTTTTTTCACAATAAATATATCGGGCTCAATTTAGTATTGGTTCCGTCGATGCTTACCCTATGTTAACAGTAACTTTTGACTTTAAAGGGTTTCGAAACCATGGGTGGCTCATTGTATAAAACGCAACAAATATGGTGTTTTGTAACCAAAATTTGAAAGTTTTGCCGGTCTAGAAGGGTCATGTACGTGTTTGTCCTCCCAAAGGAAACAAAAGTCTTGTTTCAACAATTGTCCTATTAATTATCTTTTACATTTCAAAATCATTACTATTCACTAATAAAACTACAATTAATTTGCAATATTAATATTAATATCTAACATGAAAAGGAAATATAGAGATGGTGTTTAATAATGACTGTTACATAAATTAGAAAAATATGCTAAAGTACTAAAAAGGCAAATCGGACATATATAAACTTAAATGATCTTTGTGTTAAACAGGTGAGTCGAGATAATATGGATACACATGAGATGTTAAACGGGTGAGTTAAGATGATATTAATATATAAAATATGTTAAACGGATGAGTTGAGATAATATTGATACGTTAAAATGGATTTATAAATGCAGGAACGGAGCCAAGTGATACCTTTGGTTGGCCAAGGCCCACCCAAAAAGAATTTTAGTTTTTAATACCGTGGTCCGTGCATATAAAGTGTAAATTTGTAATATTGGCCCATCCTAAGATAAAAAAAAAAATACCTCTTCCAAACTTTTGCCATTCAACTTAGACGTGCAGTTGAGTACTTAAATATTGCTAATTATTCATTGCATCCTTTATTTTTAATTATGAATATGTTATTTGGTTTCAAATATGTAAGATTGTATAACATTATATCATTTTTTTTTTACTTGTTGTGTATTAAAAGTTATGGTTGGTTTGTATTACTTTTAAGAACGGAGCTAAGAACAAATATGATTGGGTGCACACATTTTTTTTAACTATGATATAATAAAGTTTAAGATGCTAACTAAATAAGACTTAAAACACATTTCGATGGATCTGGGTCATTTAAAATGCATTTAAGAAAAATCGGTATTTTTACTTAAAATTAGCACTACATCAAAAAAAATCTATAAGTATCCCAAGAACTCACGAGACCCCTGGCTCCGTCCCTGACTACTTTAGTTTATACTATTGTTAACAATAATTCTCAACATTAACAAGTTATATTGACTAAGAAGCATAATTTATAAAAGGCAATGGTTATTATACTCTAAGATATTAATACATGTTAGTAATAGGGTTTCACGATTAATGTTTTTATTTTCTTGAACTTCTATTTTTGTATATTGGCCTACACGAGCAAAGAATCCTGGCTTCGTCACTCTATAAGTGTACCTGTGGAAGAGGAGATATTGTGCTAAGAAAATCATATCAAACTCTTAACTTTGGTAAACATTACTATGCATATCCTTATTCAAAGTTAAACAATCACAAGTTTTTTATTTATGTAATATATAAATAACTTGGTTGTTAAAAAGACATTTCTTATGATTCTACTTTGTAACAGCCAAAACAACAAGAATCCGGATGTGGAAGGATGATTTGATCTCCGGCTCAGTATAAGCTAGTCTTCAACACCTCAAGGTTCTTCTGGATCTACACCAACACATCAAAGTTATTCTCCCGGGCCTTCTGGATTTGCACCAACACATCCGAGTTATTCTTCAGGATCTTCTGGATCTGCACCAATAGAGTGCTCAAATTGCAAGGTCAAAAATCTAAAGATAAAGATGCTGGAGGCAAGGCTTGAAATAGATAGACGTCCGGAGGACCACGCATGTCAGTCAGCTGCAATACTTCATGAGCTTTTAAATGACATGGAAAATCTTCGTATGGAGTAGTAATCCGTATGTTTATTTTGATGTGTTAATCCATATGTTTATTTTAATGTGTTAATGTCTAAACGTTTATCATTTGCAATGTGATTCGTATATTTTAGTTATTTGAGTGGCTATATATTGTGTAAATGGTTTAAATGAGTTCGGTTAATTAAGATCATTAATTTGAATAGCTATATTGTTTACGCGAAGATGATATATGTTCGCAATCGTCTATCGTTTCGTCGTCTAGTAGACTAGTACATAAAGTCATTTAAATCATTTCAATTGATTTAAATCATTTATATTTAGTTTAAATCTTTTCAAAATCATTTATAATTAGTTTAAGTTATTCTTAATTAATTAAAATTATTTATATTTAATTTAAATCGTTTTCAATTAATTTAAATCATTCTTAATTTATTTAAATCATTTAAAAATAACTGAAATCATTTTTATTCTATTTAAAATCATTGTGTATACATTTTTGGCGACAACACGTATTACATATTTTTAATTCATTTTTATTGCATTAAAATTATTTATAAATCATTTGTAATTTACTTAAATCATTTATAAATCATTTACAGTACATAATTACTTTTGTCCTCGCCAAAAGTACTTACATATATATACATAACACTTAATTAAACTAATGCTCTGGTCAAAACTTTGTCAAGACCTTTAGTGAGGACGTGTCCTTGCCATAAGATCGGGGGAAAATCGCGGGAATAATTAGCGAAAATGAAAAAGTTGGGGGGAAAACTAAAAATTGGTCAAACATTTGGCGAGGACTTGTCCTCGCCAAAAGTTTGCATTGAAAATTTATCCCCGCATCTTCCCAGGCAAAGTCTTAAACCGGATTTTTTTGCCGTTTTTTTGATTTTGGCGAGGACATGGGTGTCCTCGCCAAAAGGGTCGTCATGTTCTTTTTTTTCATGTAGTGTATCTCTAGATCTCGTACTTGGTATTCTGGTAACATATCTTGTTTCGTTAATTATAAGTAGTTCGAGTTGTAAGGCTGGATGTAACGCGTGGTTTCAAATTCGTAGGTTCAGATAATGTTATCGTAGACCTAATGTCCTCAGATAATGTCCTTTATCTGAGAGGTTGTTACAACTAAAGTTATTCATAATTATAATAAACGCACCCAAGTCTCATATTGATTACTGTATATTGTTATAACATATCACAACGCGTCGAGTTTTGTTGTTTGTGGCTTCGCTTGACGCTATGACAGCAACCCATAAACATTTTCAATGCTGATGTCACTTATCATTCATATGTTTAATTTTCAGTGTTAAAAAATGAAAATCATATTGTAATGTACATGTGTTCTTGTAATGTAAGCTCAAAGACAGTCAGTTGAGCGACTATCAGATTCACAAGCATATGCATAATTCTGGTATCAAAATATCTGGACCTGGTTTCATAGCAGAACAGAGAGACCAAAATCATTAGATCAAAAAGCTTATGATTATTAACAATGATTAAACAGACCAGGTGTTTTGGGTTTATTTTATATACAGACATTTGAATCGTGTCAGAAACCTTTTGATGAAAGACGCAAGCGATATGCTGTTATGATTTGGCGTCAGAACTCCTGTGAAAAAAGGCTACTGGTCCCCGAATGTGTTTTCTCCACTGTACGTAACGTAAAGGAAACCATCTTCATCTTTCTTCTCTTCATATATCGCGGACATGATTGCCCCTATAAACGACAAACAAAACAAAACGCAATCATCAAAACACTCTTTCTTTGTCCAACATCTTATTATTACTGATTTCCATGTTTGGTTGCCTAAAAACTTTAAGAAACCTAAAGTATGAATCAACCTAAAAGCCAAACCCACACCTAATTCATTATGTGTTAGCCTCAATTTGACATCAACTTTTGGATCGGTTAACTAACTTCTATATGAAAAACAAAAAAACTTTATATGTGTGTCATTTTCATAACAGTTAATGAGGTTTATAAATCCGAGAGTGTCTATTTCATGCTTGAATCACCCAAAGAAATAGAAATGACAGAAAATTAGCTAATTATAAGGACATGAGCAAATACTGTACATCACATTAGAATGTGCAGTTCCGTAAGTTTATTCAAATTACTCTTCATCTTTGAGAGGAATATTCGTAGTTTCGTACACATAGCCAATTTTGTGAAAAAATGCTTAGAATTAGTATATTTTGTTCATTGAAACCTAAGATTATAAGTTGAGAACATTAGGACAAACTTGATCCTTTTTTTTTTTTTTTTTGTATAGAAAATGCTTTTATAATTGCGGATCACCAAAATTTCCCACAGTTCTGCATTTTCTGAGCTTCTGCCCATTAAAGCTTCAGGAACATGAGCTCACTTTTAGTTTCATACTGATACGAGTCTTTTGGATCTATAAATGAAATTTTCGTAATTTCTTATCAAGTCGGCAGAGTGATATATTTGACTTCAAAAAGTCAAAAACGTATGTTTATTTATTGCACGTTGGACTATAGATGTTAGAACACTTGAAATATCTTCAAATGTCCTGTTGATTCTTAGAACACTGAGTTTCCCCATTTTAATCATTATACCGGTATACCCTACTGAATAATTCATGTGCTAAGAATCACAAAAATACAGAATGCACTATAAAAACAGAATCGATACGAATGGAAGTGTAGAGTGTCACCTGTTGGAGGCAGGGCGTTATCAACAAATATGAATATAGCTTTCTCTGCACTTAGCTTGATCCTTTTACGAATTACATACACAAATTGACCAACTGTTAACTCAGCTGGAACAAGGTACCTGCACGTTTCCATATTCAGCTCACTTACCCAACCACATCAAAATACAAGTATCTCACTGACTTGAACTACGATATTACGATTATCGTATTAAAGCCACACTTTGTAGCTAATATTAGTTATTCCAAAAGTGAGCATCTGGTTTACTGATATCACTGGTGCAAAAGTCTAAATTTCAAATTTCGCATAATTTGGATTTGTTCAACACAACGCGTATCTTTTCAAATGGAAACAGACGTTTCCATATTACTTTTGTTAAGCAAAACATTTTCTACTCAAACCGTATAAATTTTACAGTGTTACTATTTAGGGTAAAGTCACAAGATAAACTAACAAATGAAGTAAATTAAAACACATTCTTGTCACTTAATAATCCCAAAAGTGACAAACAAAAACAGAAAAACTAGCATGGAACAGAGTTAACTAAATTAAGCAGAAGTTGCAAAGGAAGGAAAAAATAGTATGTTCCATACTTTTTCTTATCGATATTGGGAACATCACTTCTTTCTGCTTTCTCGACGATCACCTTATATATAATAAGGAACAGAAAGGTTAATTGAAACTCAAACCAAGAAAAAGAATTGTACTCAAATAGTTGAATTTGACGCTAAATGAGGTTCGTAGACTAACCGGGATCCTATCAGAATATTTATCTCTAATTCTAGCAGCCTCGGCGCGCCTCTTCTCTGAAACCAAAACCAACGCCAATGAGATTAACCTTTAAAACACAATTGTTGCAAATAATCTACTAGCTGTATTCCATCAACTAAAACCTATGATCATTCAATCTTAACTAGAAAAAGTGGGTGAAACAATAAGTACATATGTATTATATAACATGTGGACATACCAAGATCATTCTCTTGCTTGAATAAACTCTTTGCCATCTCTCACTGCAATTTACTAAAAATGATAAAAGAAAACAAATATATATAGATATAGATAATGAATAAGTCAAAGTTTTAGATTATAACTCTTATCAAACATCTCACCTAATTAAGAAAAAAATGAATGATCCATAAACAAGTAGTACATGTCAAATATATATATAAGTACAGCCAGAGGGGGCTCGGAGGGGTGTGCAGTAGGTGCCGTCGCACAGGGCCTCCACTTAAAAGGGGCCACATTTTTATTAATTTTGCATATAAATACATATAATTATTAAACATATATGAGTCATATAATTCAAGTTTATACGTAATTTCTCTTCAGTTTACAAATGTAATAGAGCTTCTTTGTTGTTATCGCCTAGGGCCACCGAAAACTACGAGACGGCCCTGAGTACAGCTATGTTTCCTCAAAATCATCCAACCAACAACTACACAAAATATATACAAATGAAAAAGCAGTTGAAGAAACTAACCTTATTTGTGATTTAATGAAACAAAACAACCAAACTTAAGTATGTGTTGTGTTGTGTGTATAAAAAGGCATTATATTATGATGCTTCAGGGGAGGACTAAACTTGCAATTTACTTCAAACTGTCTTTTATTTTTTAATTATAGGTCTTTATTTATTTTTGTTGACACTATTGGTCCTCCAAAGTTATCTGTTTGTTTTGTGATGCTATGGCCAAAAGCCCTTACGGTCGACATGTGGTTGGCACAACTGCTTTCTCATTTTCTGTATTATCTTCTTCTATAAAGTTGGTTAATAAGGGTTAGTGATATACATCATCAATCAATCACTTTTAGTGAAAGCATACATAGATAACAGTAAACTTTTTTCGATCACTCAGTTGTTTGTTTACATTTGTTTTTTGTTTCATCTAACATCACTATATGCAACTCAGAAAGACAGAGACTGAGAAACATGACCATTTCCATTTGTATAAGATACGACAGAAACTAAACCCACGGGGCTTGAACCACCACGCGTCACTGAGCTGTAGATCATTTAGAAACAATGTGTGTTGATTACAAAGCCTACGCAGCTCTACGATGCTTCTGCTGTTTGAGTTATTAGATCGTGTTTATTACTTTATAGCTTGAAAAGCATCCTGGTTCAAACCGATACACAAGTACGCAACTAACTTATCTGTTGTCGTCATCTGTGATGAAATGAGAGAAACCTACTCTATGATGTTTTGGATATATCGATAACTTTGTATACTTGAAATTTGCTTTTGTTGCAGAAAAAATAACTTTGCCCTCATTTTATCTAAAAGCCTTTTACAAGATTGACACTTACAGATAACAAAAGCTAAAGAGTGGGACTTGCTATTAACGGGTATTGTTGGGTACCATTTTGCAATTTCGTCTTTATACCAAACGTCGTTTTATGCCACAATACGTATTAGCCGCATACCAAACATCGTTTTACGCCACATACTGTATTACGTATTAGCCACGAACATACCATGTTTTCCAGGTTTCATATATCCCAATTTAACACATGCTTGAATCATCAACCAAATAGAATTCAACTTTCTTTGTGCAAAATGGATCGACTGTCACCAAGATGTGTACCCCTTATGGATGCAAGCACCTACTTGTTCAAATGACTTGTTTCATTGTTCTGGTGGCACAAGTAGACTAAAGAGAAACTAGTTTCTAAGTTGAGAAGGTCTGATCAACATGACAACATCAACATTTTGAATTTTTGAACTGCATATTCCAATAGGCAGTTGACATCATATGACAGGAAATTTTTAATCCTGTGAAGATGATTAGGCAACCTTAAATTATCCAACGAACGAAAAGGTGAATAAACATTTAAACAGAACTACTGCAGTTGCCTATCTGATAATGAAATGAGTGAGTTGGGGTTCACATCGCAGCAAGTTCTAACCCTTTTCACCGTTGGATTTTCTAACATCAAGGTTACGATATCCAGGTTATCATCACATATACTCAAATCAAGTAAAGCTTTTGTTTTCACATATATCACATGATCAAAAATCGATGACATCAAGTATCTATAACCATGTATATCCAGGTTGATTGGATATGCATATTGGCGGATGCTCACAAATCCAGAGGTCTTTATCCAGGTTGATTACTTAGATGTAATTGCATCCATAAGTTTGTATTTGGGATACATAACACCTATGATAACAATCAGACCTGTGGCTGTGATGCTACTACAGAAGTAGGGATGTAAAAGAATATGCTTATTGCCATTTTGTAAGATCATCTTAAATGTATCGCAAGCTCTTTTATAGTATTTGAGTTTTCACTATCTACAGAAAAGAGCATGGAGCAAAAGCCGGATTTATACATTGAAGCACAAATATGACCTTAAGTTGGCCCGTGGACAGGCAATTACAAGGAGTCAAGGACCTAACTTGAAATGCATCTTAAACCAGTGACGTAACCATTTGTTACATAATTTTTTACAAGGATAACAAAAAGGCACTAGGATGTAAACTCCAACAGAAGTGAAGGTCTAGAGTTCATTGCAAGTACAACGGCATGGTCAATATGAAGAAATATTGTCTTCATTGACACAGCCCTAATAGTTTCCTATGTAGTAGTAATTGATGATTATTTGAAAGTTGAAACTAAAAAACCATCTTAGAATGGGAATGATATAAAGCAAAAACATACCATGTTTTATATCCCAATTTACACATGCAGATAATCAACAAAATAGAATTCAACTTTCTTTGTGCAAAATGAATCGACTGTCACCAAGATTATGAATGCAAGCATCTACTTGTGCATATGACTTGTTTGATTGTTCTGGTGGCACAAGTAGACATCATAAGATGATCAACATATTCCAATAAGCAGTTGACATCATAAGATTGGAGATGTATAATCATGTGAAGATGATTAGGCAACCTTACCTTACATGATCCTACACACGGAAGGTGGATAACATCTAAACAACAATTTAAACAAAACTGTGCAGTTGCCTATCTGATAATGAAATGAGTGAGCTGGGGTTCACATTGCATACTTAAAGGGTGAAAGTGTTAGTTTTCTTGTACTACTATATACAGGCAGCTATTACGGGGACATTCTTCACCTGCAATCGTGCCCTTTCCTACCCTTTTTGCTGTTGGATTTTTCTAATATCAAGGTTACGATATTCAGATTATCATCACATGAACTCAAATCAAGTAAAGCTTGTATTTTCACATATTTCACATGATCATAAATCCATGACATCAAGTATCTATCCATATATCGCCAGCTTGATTAGATATACATACTGTCACGTGCTCACAAATCCAAAGGCCTTTCTTAAGGACTTCTAACTTTCTAAGCACTCATCAACGTAATCACATCCATAAGTTCAGTTTTGGGAAATATAACCCTTCCGATAAAAACTAGACTTATGATGCTACTGCAAAAGTACAGATATCAAACAAATGGTAATATGCTTATTGCCATTTTGTGAGATGACCGTCAATGTGTTGCAAGCTCTTATAAAGAGATTCACATAATGCCTATCATTTCTTACATAGCCTATGTTTACGCGATACAGTACTTGAGTTTTCACTATTAACAGAGAAGACCATAGAGCAAATGGTGGAATTACACACCGAAGCACAAATATAACAATAAGTTAGCCGATTAGCCCGTGGACATGCAAATACAAGGAGTCAAGGACCTAATTTGGAATCCATCTTAAACCAGTGATGTAACCATTTGCAGGTGGACTATTGCTGCGTTATTCCAAAAAGGCACTAGGATGCAAGTACAAACGACGTGGTGAATATGAAGAAGTATTGTCTTCATTGACACGCCCCTAATAGTTTCCTATGTAGTGTATCTGTAGTAGTAATCGACGATTATTTGAAACTAAAAAACCATCTTAGAATGGGAATCATGTAAAAACTTGACTTAGCGTAGCAAAAACAAGTCATTTTGTTGAATAAAATCTCACACATGGGCGGAGATAGGGAGGTGTCCCGGGGGTCACGTGCCCCCCTAGCAAAAAAAATTGTAGTGCTAATAAAATAGTTTCTAAAAATTATCAAAATGTGCCCCCTCGAGCAAAAATTTCTGGCTCCGCCCCTGATCGCACATATAGAAATGTATAAAGCTAACAAACACCTATAGGGCATTTCAGATATTACAGTAAAATACATATTTTGTGAAATCACCAACACAAAGCACAAATATTTGTATTATGTCATATTCAACTTGTTTTTAATAAGATTAAGGGGATTTTTTCAATACCCCTTGACGAATTACAAATGGAAAGAAAAATGATTAAAACCTGAAGGACTAGAAATCATCATTATTGTCATCTTTTGGGTTCTTTTGGTTCTTGGGTTTTCGATAGTTTTCTTCATAGTGTTTGGCAATAACGAGACCAGACTTGTAAAGCTTGTGGATGTTTGGAACGTCGTAGTTTTGAGCAACGTAGATCCCGAACCCTGTTCCGATCATAAATGATAAGCTGCTCTTTATTATTCCCATCGATGAGAAGATCTTCTTCTTCTTCTTCTTGTTTGTTGAAGTTGTGGAAGAACATACAACTAGGGGTGTCATATTTCCCGACCCGACCCGGACCCGAACCCGACGAAGGATATTCGGGTCGGGTTACTCGGGTCCAAAATCCAATTCGGGTCAATCGGGTCAACCCGATTAACCCAAGTACGAACTAGGGTCGGGTATCGGGTTCAAAATATTTGAAAATTCGGGTTCGGGTCGACCCGATTAACCCGACTTAAATTTTTTTTTTTTTTTTTTTTTTTTTTTTTTTTTTTTTCTCGATCTTTATTTAATTGAAAGGCCCAAATTAGTGCATGAACATATATTGATTCATATATTTGGTTACAACCCAGGCACGCTACCTAATTACCTATTGAAACTATTGCCCCAAAACTATACCAGACCACTAAAAGGCCCATTCACTTACAAATAGACAAGGTTATAAACGGCGCGTCACGTAGTCGCATGACCAAGTCTCACGCTTTAACGATTAAGATAAAGCTTTTGCGTTTATAAAGCGTGACATAAGACGGTACAAAATATGAATATATTTATATCATATTTTATATATATTGAATTTACAACAAGACGTGACATAAGCTAGCATAAGGCGTGGTGTGGCAGCATGATCAAGCCTCACGTCTTTACGAGGACTTTGCTCCGTCATTACGCGCCTTTTAAAACCATGCTTGTACAGAAAACATTCGTGGGTGCTCCATCGATTCGGTTCGAGTCACTCGGGTTAAATTTTTTGCAGGCATAATGGAGAACTTAATAACACCAAATTCAAATTTGATCTGATCAGATTAAAATCGAATTTGAATTCGGCTCAGTTTTTTAGTTGACCTGAATTACGTAATTTATATTTTTTCGTTAAATTATATAGATTTTTAGCATCAAGTGTATTTAATTATAAAACTTAGAAAATGAATACTCAAATATTTAGTGAAAAAGGATAAATTACTAATAAAAAAGGATTTACAAGCTTACAAAATATTATATCTTATACTTTAGATTTAAGATCATTTGAGGACAAAAGATTCTTTACATACCAAGGGATCAATCTCCACCCTCCATTTTTATTTGATCTAATGGATGAGATTAATCCCAACAATTTAAAAAACCCACTTTCATCATTTTTTTTCAAATATTAATATCTTTCAAACCGTTAATCGTTAAGCGAAAAAAAATATACCATTGCGACGAGCATTTAATTATCTTTCTATAGATATGCACTTTGATATAGTTTCGACAATTTTTTTTTTCTTCGTATTTTTCACCTTTTTTTTAAGTTTTTTCGTTTTTTTACGTTACTGAAATTTGCATTAAAAAATCATATACGATAAAACACTAATTTGAATATCACATGTGATATTAATGTTAAATCATATATTATATGTAATATCACATGTGATATTAGTGTAATATCATATATGATATGTAATATCACATGTGATATTAGTGTAATATCACATATGATATTACATATCATATATGATTTAACACTAATATCATATGTGATAGTGTTTTATCATATATGATTTTTTTTTATGAAAATTTCAGTAACGTAAAAAAAACAAAAAAAATACGAAAAAACGTGAAAAAAACGAAATTTTTTCTTTTTTTCGAAAGTATATCAAAGTGCCCGTCTATAGAAAGATAATTAAATGCTCGTCGCGACGGTGTAAATATTTTCGCTTAACGATTAACGGTTTAAGAGATATTTAAATTATAAAAAGTAGGTGAAATAATAAAATGATTTTAATCTCAACCATTGATTTCTTTTTAAATGGATGGTGGGGATGAGTCCCTTGGTATGTGAAGAAAGTTTGGTATGTAAAATAACTCTCCTCTATACTTTAAGAAGTTTAAGTAGTTTTTTTAATATATATAAACATATCTATACATATATATGAGGCTAAGCATGCCACATGTATAATGTTTACATGGCACAACAATGATGACATGGAGCATATATGATGACATGGAAATGATGAGATGGCACCATTGTTTGGAGAAACTTTAAAAAAAATGGCGCCTTAACCACCGGAGCAAACCAATTGTTGTGATATGTGACTCCATTCCTAAATCCATATTCAACCTGCTGACTTACCATTTACACTTCCTCTTTCTATCATATAAGAAAGATCCTGAATTGAAATTACACATCTTCAAAGCAATCAATGCCAGTCAAACAACATCTCATCATCCCCCATTTCACTCGCATTTCCAAATTCAAATCCCCATATATCAAAACGCATTCCCTAAAAAATAGTGTTTCTTCAATCTCTACCATGTTTAAGTCAATTATAATTTGAGTATGATTATTTGATTTTCAAAATGTTATTTCAATACTTTGTTCATTCTTATAACCTAATATAAACGACGGTGATCCAAAATCAGAAATAAAGATTATAATCGAATTTCACCATGTATCTTCGATAAAACCAAAAAATTTATTATTATTTTTGGTTATTTTGATTGTTATATTTTTTTTACTGAAATGAATGATTGTGTTTGATATGCATTTAACGATTTTTTTTTTTTTTTTTTTTTTTTTATTATTTTTATTTTTATGTTAAACTTACAATCTATGAATCAGTTTCGGGTGTATTTTTTTAAAGGTATCAAAGAAGATGCCTTCAAGCAGAAGATAAAACCACCCAAGAGGGTTCTAGCAAAGATATAGTAAGCAATCACTTTCTGGAGATCTGGTCCATTTTTTGTTTTTCGTCATTTTTTATAAGTAATCCTTTCTTGTACGTGATTCATGATGATATAGTGTTTTTTTGAAGACATTTTATCATTGTACTTTTAAATATATGAATGAGTTTTATAATTGCAGAACCATAGTTGATCGAGTCCAGTTAACCTTTCACGGATATGCTCCATAAAGAGTTAAATTGAAAACATATGAGTCTATTTCTTAGTGAAAAGAGACCATACGATTGATAGTTTGACATATAAAATATCCTCAATATGTTGCTGATTTTTACATGTATTTGCTAATTTTTTTGTTGCAGATCGGCAAGTCATCTGTCCAAGAATCGTGGGCTAATAACGTGAGTTGGCATCTAGGTACTATACTCAACTATTGAATTCATTTGAAATAAAATCTTGAACGACATAGCGAAATTACTAATGAGTTTGTATTCCCTGATGTTGACTAATGATTTTTAATCATGATGATCTATCATCCAAAGTCCAAACACCCAATGTGTCAAACATTAGTTTGTTTCTTGATTTTTTTTATGACGCGTGTAGTTTGCACTGGTGATGTTGATTCTTTGGTCTTATATTTTTCGGCTTGCAAGGTTGCGGGGTTTAGCTCATGGCTTACTTACAAGACATGAGTTGAAAATTATAAGCTGATAACCAAGAAAAGTGATTAACTTGCTGATGGTCGCTTGCAGCTTAGCATGCAAATGTCTGCTTGCCGCTTAACTTGCTGGTGTCAATCTTACTTGCATTGTAAAATAGTATGCAGTAATTCTTAATGTTTGATACTGTAACTGTTTGATAGGATCATTGTTTTAAGTAGGGTACATATGATTGCGAAAATACTAAAGATACATGTAAATATGTAATGGCAATATGTTAAGTGTGAAAAAGAAATGTATTTACATTGTAGCAGTAATTAAGGGTGTAAGTTGGTCTATTTTGTTTTGCTTAATTGTTATAACGTAGCTGACAATATATTGTTTTGTGGTTTGTGTGTTTAGGTCGATGGAGGTGGATGGTGTTTGTGGACACGATGTGGTTGACACCGCACTTGACGGTATTTCAATCTTCCCTCATTAATAATTTTGTAGTTTCGTTTCTGAATATGTATGATGTATATGTTGGGTTTAGGGGGTGTTTGGATTTCTACGAGAATACAAGTATTGGCTTTTATCTCTTCATTATATTTTTTAATCATCAACGCTACCTAGCCATGTGCAAGAATTGTTGGAGATTTGTGTTTTTTTCCCGATTGGTAATAATAGCTAGAATCTTAGTTGTGAAATGACTTTTCGATTGTGTGTATTTTTTTAGTCGTTAGTGGCTGCATGAAAGGAAAATGCTAAAAAAGGGCTATTGCTGTGATGTTGTGTATGATGGTCATTTGAGATTAAATGTTAGTGTTTTTTTCGAACATTATGCAGCCAAAATATGTACTTCTACAGGAAGGTAAGTGACGAAGGAAAAAGAATAGCTGGTGACGTTGGCGAGTTATCGTTAGGGTTCGTACAGAAATGTTCGAAAAAGGGCGATTGCCGTGTATGATGGTCAGTTCTTTTAATGCTTTTCTTTGGTAAAGGCGTGGTCAGCTAAGGCGACAAACCAACGTTTGCGGATTTATTTATGTGCATGTTCTCATACTGTATGTAACTTGCCTTTTAATTTCTACTCGACAATAATATATTGCTATTGTATGAAACATTATATTAGTTACCTCAAATTATATTATATACGGCCATCAAAAAATCTAGCACACACCCCGCCGCAACGCGGCGGGTTTCTGCTCCTTGTTGTTATATATTGCACAACCATTGTTATATATAAATAAGTGGTATGTTATGAATACTTGAATTTTTTATGATGCAAATGATATGATTTTAGGTTTTTTTATTCAACGGCACAGTTGCTCAGTACATATCATTCCACATTGTTATAAATTTACGATTTCCTTTGTTTCACAGTTTATATTATCAAAAAATATCATGAAGCTAGCCCGCCCATTCGGGCGGGCTATGAAGCTAGTAAAAATATATATATATTTATTTGAATTCGCCTTTTGATTCAGTTTTTGATTTTAAATCAGTTTAGATTTTTCATTTTTTTATTTTTTCATGTCAATACAACAAGTCAACTAATTTACACATACATATTAGTTTGGCCTATTGACCTATAGGACTCGTGTATATATGTATGAATAATTGCAAGAGCGGTATGCAAGCTATGAATAACACGTTATTGGTATGCCACATCAATGTCACATCATACAACTTTCAATAACACATTAATAACTAAAACAAAATCATTCATAAGAGCACTCCCATTCGTAACGCCGGAACGGCGTTAAACCCAAAAATCAAGCCCGATAACGTGCGTTATTGCGTTATACCCGATGGGAGTGCAGACCTTTCACGCCGTTAGTCCCTGGGCGTTAAGGGACTAACGCGCGTTATTTAATAAAAAAAAAAAATAAAATAAAAAAAAAAAAAAAAAAAAAAAAAAAAAAATCATTTTACCCCCCAAAACCATTTCAAATAAATTTTCACTTACACCCCCTCAACTTATTCAAATTCAAATTTAAATTGTACTGGTCAATTCTGGGCGGGACAAATTCAAATTCAAATTTGAAATTTAAAAATCAAATACGAGCGGGATTTATTCAAACTCAAAATCAACTCTGCCTATATATATAACTCTACCAGACACTATCTATAACACACAACACACACAAGTTACATACACAACTCACACACACAAAAATGTCTCGCAAAGATTTTTCTCAGCAATTCCCCAGCCCAGAAAAGTTGTCGGAAACCAGCTTTCCAAATCCAAATCACTTGCCGGAAACCAGCTTTCCAACTCTACAAGAACATGATGTTTACTCTACACCACCAGAAAATGTCTTTCCGGTGGGTTTTGAAAACATCCCGTACCTCCCAATTGTTCCTACTCCACCTGTGAACAGCCCACAGGTGGATTTTCAAAACCACCCGAGCGGGTTAAGTGAGGCTTCCCTCCGGCAACTGGAACGAGATGAAGAAACCGTAAGGGAGATTATGGAAGAGCAGGCACGTGAAGAGGCTGCTCGCCGTAAGCAAGAAGCACGGGAAAACTATTTCGACATAATGGAGAGTCGATACTTTAATGGGGAGTTTTATTCTCCGCCAACCAGTTCTGATGGTTGGGACTCAGATGATTCGTTTTTTTAAGTTTTAGTAGTTTTATTTTCGTCAGTATTTGAAGTTTTTTTTTTTTTTTTTTTTTTTTTTTTTTTTTTTTTTTTTTTAATCTCGTATTGTAATATGTTTTTAGTTTTAATGAAATGTTTGTTTTAGTTTAATAAATGAAGTGTTTGTTTTAGTTTAGGGGTTGAAATTGAAAATATGAAATATTATTGGTGTTATGGTGTTATTGGGATGTTATGGATGAGAGTGTTTTTTTGGGATGTTAATGTTAAATGTTAAAGCTGATGTGGCGCTGACGTGGACGATGTTATTGGTGTTATGGTGTTATGGATGGGAGTGCTCTAACACACCACTAACATGTTATTGGGTCTCACAAAATACCCCACTAAAAATACTCACTCACTCACAATACAAAAAATAAATAAATAAATAACACAAAGAAAAACAATTGGCTTGAGCCACTCTAGTAACTCAAATGCATTTTGCATGAATTTGACATGTTAAAATGGTATGGCCGTATTTTTTTTTTTCTCTCTTTGGCATGTTATTAGTAACCATACCTTGTGCTCTAAGTTGGTATTGACTAAACAGTGTATCACCGTTTCTCCCTTTTTAGTAAAACAAATGTTTGACTAATTTTAGGTTAACATATATTGTAAGTTGGAATTAATATACAGATATGCTTTGCCAATAACAAAAGTAGACTTTTTTTTAACATCCATCTTGATATACGACTCATTTTACTTAACTCGTAAAAATGTTAATAGTAAACATTTAATAGACAATAAAAGTTCTAGATATGGTGCAAAGCCTCTTGTGTTTCATGTGAGTCCCTATGGTTAGTACATCGAGAGTGGGGGACAACACTTGGTTATATCTTGTGTTTGTGTGATCAGTGATATGGTGGTTTTCTTATGCTTGTTTTGGTTTTGTCTCTTTAATTTGTAATTTTCTCTTCGTTCATGTTTTTTTCAAAGGCTCGCTATTTTTGTCGGCTTGTTGATGTGGCGGGTTGCCTTTGTTTGTATCTTAGTTTGTTTTTGCTAGTAATATATCATCTGCCTTTCGAAAATAAATAAATAAATAAATAAATAAAAAATCTAGACATGGCATGATCAAAACCACGAAAGTTTGTTAGCTACCATCTTATAGACAATGTGAGTAATGCTCAGTTTACTTCTGATACTGGTTTGTACTAGTAATAACTTTGTATCATGTAGCGAGAAGATAATATTTTGTCATTTCCGATTTACCTCATATTTTAAGGATAAATTGTTTCACGTAATGTCTCGCCTCCAACGACCACAATATTGTATGTTTTACCCGTTGGCTCACAGCTTTTTGTTACAAATGTCAGCCACCACAATAGTCGTGTACATTGACCGGTTATTGACCTAACCGAACCGGTTTCGGTCAACGATCAAAAAACCGGTTTTGCCAAAACCCAGTTACGGTTCGGTTTGGATTTTGAGGATAAAAAACGCAAACCGTTGGAAGCCAGTTAAGGACGGTTAGAAACCAATTTTTCCAAATAACCGGTTAGAAACCGTTTCTTTCTTCTTTTTTTAGAAGTTGTTAACGGGGTGTTTGGTTCGGATTTTCGAGTATCTTTCGTTTTTACGCGTTTTCTACACAATAAACTCAATAAACTTTAACTTTTATTTAATAAACTCATAATACATCAAACAATAAGTATTTGAAACACAAAGCTAATACATTTGAGCAATTTATTCATCAAACATAAACTAACTAAACGACATCATCTTCAAGTCCCATATCATCTTCAGGGGACCGAGCCTCGGCAACTTCATTATCTCGAGCGATTTCTTCATTGGAAAGATGGGTTGAATCACCTTCTCGCACATCTTCATTTTGTACTTGTTCTTCGTACTCTAGGGGATCTACAAGACTTGAAGTGTTTTGTATACGTTCGGCCGCATCTAAGTGATCCTTCAAGCAAATACACATCTTCAAAGATACCGGTGTGAGTCTTGTTTTTCGTATCAATAATACCCTTTCACTAGTAGAAAATGGGGATTCCGAAGCAACCGTAGAAGCTTCTACGACTAGCAAAATCCCGGGCCATTACGGATAGAACGGGAAATTGATTTTGCCTTCCTTTCCACCAAGCCAAAATATCAAAATTGTTGAATTCTTCAAGTGCCATATTTTGAATCCGATCGGTTTCAATATATCTCCCAATATTCATTAGTTGTTGATTGATCACTCCTAGCTCGTTTCACGCTTTCTTGTCTCAGACTATAAGTAAGTCTATTTGCGGATCCAAGGTAGCATTTGTAGAAAGCGATGAAAAGCCGAACTCGTTGAAAGTTTGTTTGACCATATTTATTATAATAAACATCAAATAAATCTTTAAAACATTTGTTGAAATATTTTTTTTGCATTGTTTGCAAATAAAAGGTCTTCTTGAACCAAATCCAAAGTAATTTTTTTAATAAGTAATTCGACCTCGCTAACGTTAAAAGATGGGTTTAATGCGGCAGCACAAATAATTACCGTTGGAATTTCTTGAAAATATTTTATAAGTTTTTCTTTAATTGGTTGAACCATGGTTGCAAAAAATGGAGCATTAAATTCGAATTGGCCTAATTTTGAACACATTAAAAAAAATTGGTTAAGTACCAATTGACCCGTGGGATAATAAACACCCGTTAATAAAATTGTTGCTTTCTTAAAAATTTTGAGTAATTCGATTAGTTTTTTTAATAGTATCCCATTTTTGAACCGAAAACTTTTTATTTTTTACGAACTTTGCAAAGTTCGTCATGAAAAGTTTGTTAAGTATTTTTTTTGACGTAAACCACAAACAAACATTTTATAAGTCGAATTTCATCTTATAAAAACGTCCCAATTAGGAGCTAAAAAAATGGACTATGTTTCTTCACACAATTTCAAATAATTTCCATAAGTAGCTTTACCCGATTGAATATATCTTCTAACATTATTTTAAAATCTTCTTTTACCTTACTTATTTTGGGTGTCACTAGTCTGTCTTACACAACCAAGTTTATAATGTGTGCAACACATCGATATCATAAAAAAATGCCTTGCAAGGGTGGTTCGTATATTAGTATTAGTTTTTGGACGACAATTGTATTATTAGGTGCATTATCAAATGATATTGAAAAAACCTTCTTGTAAGTTAAAATAATTTATTACATCTCGTAACATAGAAATAATGTATTACGTAAAACGACTTTTACCTTATGTTGCACGTACTATTTGTGTCATCGATATCTAGAAGCGCGGTGATCAACATGGTTTTGCCTGCGATAAAAAAACGAAGGCACGAATACTAGAAGACTAATGAACGATGAGCACCCATATTACGCGAGTATATATAGGCTCAGAATTAGTGTTTCGTACTTGTGCCCCAATAGATAAAGTAATTCAAATATAGAAAAGATATCGGTGAAGATAATCATCATTTTTAAAACCTTCGGAACATATCTCTCATATTTGAAAACGCGTATCTGCTATGCCCAAGACTTTTACGACACTAAAGTTTCAAAAAACACACCCGGTTTCTCAAAAGGCTTTTTATTCGCATTTTCGACACGTTTATGTTTAAGGCGCCTATTAAAAAACCCTAAAACAGCCGTGACTTTTTCTCACTTGAAAAATCGATTGACCAATGAAAAGGCTTAGATTTAAAACCGAGACTTCTCATTAATTAATCGACTCTCTCAATTTGGCCAAAATAAGTTCTCTTATTATATAAAAGATTTGAGATGGCTTGTGCAGTAGATATTGTTATAGGAAAAACTCTTTAAAAATTATTTTGCTTTGGATGCTATTACTAATTAGCCTAACTTTTTCCGAATAAGTTAACCAAACATCACTTAATTGCAGCCCTCATTTGTTTTGTTACCAGTTACCTTAAAATACCTAGTAGTAATAAAGACCACGTAAAAAGAACCTGTACAAATCTTGGAAAGGTATCGAGTTTAGAGTCGGATCTAAGTAAAATAATCTTTTAATAAAAAAGTAGCTTGAAATATTGTTAACTTTTAAGTGCCCTTGGGAAGTAAAAACAAATGAGCTACAAAGTATGTATAGAGTGTAGACCTGTTTAGCTTTTTTAATAAAGACACGAAAAAAGTCATCACTTTTAATTACCCAAAAACTTTTTACCGCCGTAGTTTTTTCAAGGTTATAAATAGTGTGAGGCGTGGCGTAGAGGCATGACCAAGCCTCATGTATATGCGGCTAATGCGAATATTTTATGTTTATAAGGCGTGTCATATAACGGCACAAAGTATGAAAATATTATATATTTATATCATAATTCATAAATATCAAGTTTACAAAACCATGTGACATAAGACGGCGTGATGACACGTGACGGCATTAACAAGCCTCACGTCTTTGCAAGCTTTTTAAAACAGGTTAGTTTTTTACATTAAATAAATAATTAAAATTAAAAAACAGGAAAAATAGGTAACGGAGTTTTGTCGTGCCGCCGTCCTTTCATTTCATGACTTTAGACTGACCAACGCGCTTATTAACTAGCGTGTAATACACGTCCCTTAATGTTGACAGCACAGTGACTGTTAGGCCATATCACAATATAGCTGGTGAGGTGATTGAGTGTGAGTTCTATGTATAGTCCTTGAAAAATTTACTTTTTACATATTCAACTTTTACTTTTAATCTCACTTGATTGTGATTCTACATGTCTCCTATTTTGTATAGCAAATACACTTGTTAGTTGTTACCATCATGGACAATATTATTGTCCTATCTAAGTACCTAGAAGAACCCCATTTGCTTGCCTTGTTAAAAAAAGAGGTGATTTGCTTTTTATTTTGATGAAGACACTCAATTATATAAACAGTTTGAACATATTATAAATATACAAATATGTAGTGCAAAAAATAGAGTATTTCAATCAAAAATATAAATGTGCAAATAAATTCTCTTTTAGAGAGTATTTACATATGTTAGTAGTTCAAATATGATTAGACCTAGATTATAGCCGAAATGAGTTATGTCAAAGTTTTGTTTCAAGCAAGGAACTCGCATTTCGTCCAAGTTATTTATGAAATTCATTTGCCATAGACAATGTTTAAATTTAGCAATACGTATTATGGTTTTAACATTTTTAATGTAGTCTAAAATCATTTGTAAAACACTAGTATATATTTACAAATGACTTGACAAATAGTCAAAATAGATCATAACATCTTAATTAAGTAGCGTACATTTTAGTTAACTAATCGTTATCACTAAAACATCATCTATTTATCTCTTTAAAAAATCTGTTTCTAACTTTTATTTCACATTGCTCTCGTGATAACATGTCATTCTCAATATGATCATCCAAAATTTCTTCTTGAATACTACTCTGGTTATTAGAGTGAATCAAAATGATTGTGTGACTTACAGGGCGTTTGTTTAAGCTTATATGTGGCTTACGAGCTTATTTGTTTTTCGGCTTATATTTCATAGGTCTCAATTTTTCGGTTTATTTTGAGACTTGTGGGCTTATATAAATTTATTACGATATGATATACTTATATAAGTCTACAATTATCAAAATAAACAAAAAGAAAAAAAGAAAAATAAGTTTTAAAAAATATAAGCCGAAATCACATTAGCTCACAAGCTTACATATAATTTATGTTTGTCACCGAGCGGTGTGGAGCTTTTTGAAGCAGTGAACAATGAACATTTTGATTTATAGTAGTTGTTTGGCAAAAGAGCAGTGAGTTTTGCTATTTTTTAAGAATGCTTATTTTTCCAATATTTTTTTAAAAAGCAGTAAACGATAAGCTATGACTACTGCTCACATCTACTGCTGCCTAAGGGTGTGCATGGTCCAAAAACCGGACCGGACCGGCCAAGACCGGACCGGACCGAAAACCGATTTCGGCATAAACCTTAGACCGAGACCGGACCGAATGTGGTCGGTCCGGTGTCGGTCCGGACCGGTCCGGTCGATCCTTCGGTCGGTCCGGTCCAAATTAGTTCAAATTCGTCGGTTATGGTCCGGACCGGACCGGACCGAGGACCGAATTAGTCCAAATGCCAAGACCGCGTACCGGACCGAATGTGGTCGGTCCGGTCCGGTCTGGTCTCGGTCGGTCCAATCCGTTCGGGTTGTATGCTCACCCTTACTGCTGCCTACTGCTACTGCTAATGACATTTTAACAAACACACCCATAAACTTAAAACAAATACTACCCATTTAGTCTAAATGATTGGTTTATGAAGCGCTAGTTCTTAATATAACTATTGAGCGGGCAACAGTAACCCCAAAACACTGTAGCACAATAAATGCCAACTTTTGCAAGTTGGCAAAAATAGTCTTTGAGATTTAAGTGTCGTTGCAAAGTAAGTCCAAGTTGGCAAAAATAGTCCCTAAGGTTTAAGTGTCACTGCAAAGTAAGTCCTTTATAGCAATTTGGCAAACAAAAGCAATCCTGCTGCATCGCGCGGGTTTCCACACTCGTAATAAACATTACGAGGGAGGGAGGTATTCGATATTTACTAGGAAAGTGAAGGAGTGAGAGAGACTTGAGGGTAAAAGAAAGCAACCCCTTTTTTTATTCACTTTTTATTTTTTATGAAGCAAGTACTACTGTACTAGTACCCTTGTTCCAACACATTTCACTTTCACCCCCCAAAACCACCACAGTAATTAACAAGGCCATGGAGATGGAGGTCATTTGATGATGATATGTATACTACTTAAATAAAAAGGTTTATACTTTCTTGTCTCTTTTATTTTCCTCTTCAAACTTTGCTATTGCTACTATACATATGGTGTTAGTTGTTTTAGTTTTGCTGTCTCAAACACAAACAATGACAGGTAAAGATTTTCTTAAAAACATGTTTTTTTTTTTTTTTTTATAAATGTTCATGTTGTGGGTGGGTGGCTTTTTAGTTTATTTTTTTGTGTAGTTAGATCTAAGAGAACCAACATTGAACTTCATTCTTGGATTCAACTAAAAAAAATCCCATGTTTTTCTTGAATATGTTTTTTCATTTATGTAGGGGGTGTTTGGCTAAGCTTATTTGGGCTTATTTTTTATAAGCTCCAAATTTACGGCTTATTTTGAGACTTGATAAACTTATATAAGCCGACAAGTCTCAAAATAAGCCATAAAATTGGAGCTTATTAAAAGTAAGCCGAAATTTCATTAAATTTCGGCTTATTTTTTATAAGCTCCAATTTTACGGCTTATTTTGAGACTTGTCGGCTTATATAAGTTTATCATATCATAATAAACTTATATAAGCTGACAAGTCTCAAAATAAGCCGTAAATTTGGAGCTTATAAAAAATAAGCCCAAATGGGCTTATGTTTAATAAGCTTAGCCAAGTAGGCCCTTAGTTATAAGCTCAAATTTTACGGCTTATTTTGAGACTAGTCGGCTTATATAAGTTATCATATCATAATAAACTTATATAAGCTGACAAGTCTCAAAATAAGCCGTAAATTTGGAGCTTATAAAAAATAAGCCCAAATGGGCTTATGTTTAATAAGCTTAGCCAAGCAGGCCCTTAGTTTTTGTATTTAAAATCACTAACTAATGTTTAGTATTAAGTTAACCCAACCCCCAAAAAAATACTATGTTCATTTTTGTTGAGTAATAAACTCAGGCTTTCTTGAAACTGGTAATTTTGTTTGTTTTCCTTCCCTTTTTGGGTTTAATACTTTAATATTTAATTTTCAGAAAATGACCATGATTTCTTGAAACATGTTCTTTGTTAACTTTATTACTAGTAGTATGTTAAGCAAGTGTTTTGATACCATTTGTTTCTAATTGTAGGTTATGGTTTGATTAATGATCAGTAGATAGATGAGAGATATGGCAGCACATGAAGTTGCGCCTTTCACGCAACCACCAATACATTTCAAACAAGTAAACCGCAGTAGCTTTGGTAGCAGCAATAATGAACCAATCTCGGTTCTTGACTCACGCCGCAGCCCCAGCCCTTCCACCTCCACATCCACCCTTTCCTCCTCCCGCATTCACCATGAAATGCCGAATCTCGTCCCCAAAGATGAGTGGTCCGAGCTGCAGCCTATTCCTGCGCTTTTTGAGTTACAACGTAGTAGTAGTAAGATATTTGGTGGTGTTGGGTTAGATGATTGGGAACGATTGTTAGCTGATTCCTGTGGCGGTTTACAGGTGCCGTGGATATCTGGTGATGTGGATGAGACTTCTGTTACGCGTAAACAACTGATGCAGAACAACCAATTTGACCAAAACCCTCAGGTTATTCGAAAGCCCCCTGCTTTTGATCGGAGTCATGAGTATCTACTTGAGAAACAGAACCAGCATCTGTCACTCCACCAACAGAAGTCGATGATGGCAGCTATGGTGAAGCAAGAACCACCAACACCTGGCCCTCAACTGTCACACAACCACCACCAGAAACAGCTTATCTGTGACCAGCTATACGCCGCGTCTGAGCTAATGCTATCTGGAAACTTTTCCCATGCGCAAGGGATATTGGCGCGGCTCAATCACCACCTTCCTTCACCTATCTCACCACCCCATAAAAACCCAATCCAAAGATCCGGTTTTTATTTTAAAGAAGCATTGCAAAGGCAGATGGCTTTTGGTATGTCAAACTCAATCCCGACACCTTCGAATGGTATGCTTAAGATGTGTGCTTATAAACTTCTGTCTGAAGTTTCACCAATTATACAGTTTATGAATTTTACTTCAAATCAAACATTACTTGAAGCTGTTGGTGATTCCGATTACATTCATATTATTGATTTTGATATCGGGTTTGGTGCTCAATGGGCTTCTTTTATACAAGAGCTTCCTAGAAAAAAGAACAACAATGTTAACGGTGGTTGTTCATTGAAGATAACTGCTTTTGCTTCACCTTCAACTCACCACCCTGTCGAACTCGGTCTAATGCATGAAAACTTGTCACAATTCGCTCAGGAAATTGGTATTGCGTTTGAGCTTGAAGTTGTGAACTTTGACTCTTTTGATCCTAATTCGTTTTCAGTGTCGGGCAATGAGGCTGTCGCTGTGAATTTTCCAATATGGTCAACCTTGACTCATTTATCTGCAATTCCGTCGCTTCTGCATTTCATAAAACAACTTTCACCGAGGGTAGTGGTGTCACTTGATCACGGGTGTGAAAGGGCGGATCTATCGTTCGCTCAGTGTCTTCTCAACGGCCTCCAGTACTATGAAGTTTTATTGGACTCCATTGATGCTGCTAAGGTTCCTTTGCACACAACTAACAAGATTGAAAAGTTTCTATTGCAGCCTCAGATTGAAAGCATGGTGATAGGGAAACTCAAGTGTCCGGAGCCAATGCCACATTGGAAGACACTCTTTACAGCTGGCGGTTATTCACCTGTTGTGTTAAGCAGTTTTTCAGAAGCTCAAGCAGATTGTGTAGTGAAGAGGACTCAAGTCAGGGGGTTTCATGTCGAGAAGAGGCAGACGTCACTTGTGCTTTGCTGGCAGAACCGTGAGCTCATGACTGCTTCAGCTTGGAAGTGCTGATGTGATCCCACATGAGGTTTAACCGTTTAAACTTTAAACTAAACTTGAACTCATTTTGTATTAGCGATATGGTAAACATATAAACTAAGGTTAGATCCTTCAAATCATATTGCATGCAACTTGTGTGTTATCTATCGATCCAGTAATTGTAGTAACTTAGATCTCTCTAATGGTCATATATTTCATCTATGCCCGCATTGATGTTTGATATATGTATGTTAACCGTACTGATATTGTATATGCACTATCTTGGAATGACCGGCCGTTTTATGATACCATTACATGGAAACCGTAGAATAGACATATAGATGACCATCATACTTGGGTGTGCAAAGTTAAATGTAACATTTGTTTTTAGCTAAACATTAAATGCAAAAGTTGTGTGAGAGACAGATTTTCTCATGACTTCATATGGTACTTGAACAATAATGCATATGACAGAAGGTGAAATAGAAATGTCATTGTCAGCTTTCATCGTCTATTGTACCCTATGTCTAAAAAAGTTTTACCTTTGCTCATATTGATGAAAATGTGCTGAATTTGTACATTATTGTTTATTTGTGAAATGTTTTACAACTGAATTTCACTTTTGAAATATGAAACGGAACGTTACATTTTTACCTTTAAAAGAGTATCCGCAGATCGCAGCAGTCACTAAGAATACTGCCGGTCATTGCTTCATCGTCAAATAACCATATCATCCAACTGCTTTCTTACAACGGTGACCCCATAACCACTTTTGAAATAAAAAAGGAAGTTGTTTTGTTTGCTTGGTTTCATGATCACGAGGAACCCGAGCACATGCTGACCAGTGACCACACAGTAGCGACACTGAGCCATAACGACCACAAGCAGCACGCTGAACAATTATAAACCCATTGTGAGCAACTGGGCACTAGGTTCTATTTAAACATAAACACCATTAGACCAACAATCATTTTCATTCCACACCAACAATTATAAACCCATTGCGAACACAAAGTGTGCAACGTTATAAGGCTGGCTGATGCCTTATAACGCAAGCCCTATGGCTCCACTCCACAACCCCTCCAAGCCATAGCACCTTGCGCCAAAATTAACAGCCGAGTTATGTCATTTTTGTGTGTGATGTATGTGTTTTATTGAGTCAAGTGTGGGTCAGGCTGTCAGGGGGTGTCCTATAACTTGAGTGATGAATAGAGGTGTTTTGGGGTTAAGTTACACGTTCTGATTTATAAAAAAAAATGCTGATGGAACAACACTTTTTGCTATAACACAGCCGTGTAACTCCCAGACATCTTTGCTCTAGTCATTCAATTCTCAGTTTGCAAAATATCTTCAAGAACTCGTGTAGTAAATTAAAGGCTGGTGGGGTGCCATGGTTGATCAGGTGTACAGGATTATGTTTTGGCATCACCTGATTAATTGCAAAACAATGGGACCCTCGAAATTTAATTGATGACTGATGAAGTCCTAACTCCTAGAAAGTCAGTCAATGGGTCCTTCTTTCTTTTTCACCTCTTCTCATCCTCATTTCCTTTCACTAATAATGTTACATTTAGATAAGTTTATGTTACATAAAACACAAAGGTTGTGTTTGGCTAGGGGCTTATAAGAGTTTATGAGGCTTAAATTTCAAAAGCTCTCTTATAAATCTTGTTTGGCGTAGAAACTTATAGAGAGGCTTTTGAAATTATAAGCCCAAGCCCCAACCCCAAAAATAAGGCTAAAGTTTTTATAAGCTTCAAATATAAGCTTCGCTTATATCAAATTACTTAATTACCCACAAAAATATCTAATATATACATATGCTAATTTAATTACGTCCTTTTTAATAATTTTACAATAATAAGCTCCAACATAAACTAATTTGCGAAACAAGTTGATAAAAATAAAATTTTAGTTTCGGCTTATAATATAAGCCCCAGCTCTAGCCCCCAACTCCAGCTCCAACTCCAACTCCAGCCCCAGCTTTTTGCGTCAAACATACCCATAATGTAGTTACATTCATGTCCTTAAATTTACGCGCTATTTTGATTCCGAGTCCTAAAAAGTTAAGAAACTGAATAAAGAATATAAGGCCAGGTGGTAAGTATAATGTATGAGAAATAATATATCGTCCTGCTATTTGCGTCTACTTTTCTTTCTACTCATACAATTCTGACAAGTGACCAAGTGACAGTATTGATGATTTGAATGTAGAGAGATAATTAGTGAAAAAAAACATATATCATATATTTGTGTGTGTAAGAGTATAATTAAGCAAAACTCTAATGAAGTAATGATATCAGTAAGTTACTTTGATGAAGATGGTGACTCTTTACTGACCAACAAAGACTCCTTGGACTGAGGGATGTGGTTGGTTTGTGAAATGATTGATAAGCCTTTTTTTGAACCCACATGATCCAATCATTAGTTTGGTCATTTGGGGTCATCATGCATCTGTCACATATTTGTTTCACAAAGATGAATGTGATTATCTTAGCAAAACCTTTTAAGATACGAAAATAAGACATCCATGAACTAACTTAGTTTAATATTTGGTTTAATAAGTCCAAAGTGATGAACCACCCTCATTTAAACAAAGTATTACTTTAACCACTCACTTTATTGATGGAAAAGCTTTTGTAAAGTTTTGTGCATCAAGTGTATAGCGATTTAACAGCTAGAAGTTTAGCGGAAACAATGTTTACTGGGAGACTGTAATGGCTGGCTATTTGAGAATTGGCGGGAAAATGTATTATGTATCCAGAACACAGGTAGGTTTGTTTTTCAAGGCTTCCTACAGCATCCATCCCTGTTCGTTGAAGTTAAAGTTGTCTTCAACCAGTACTAACGATGGCTCAAATGTTTCATCAATTTCCAGATATCTATTTACTCTTATGATTTTAGTCGTCGTAAGTCCTAACTTTCATTAAATTGTACGTATTATTGTAAGCAATAGAACAACTTTAAACGTGCCATATTCGTTTCGATTCTGAGAGCATGACGAATAGTTGAAATGCGACGTGTCTGTATATATTGCTATATTCTAGTTGCTTTAAAGGTTTTTCTTTATTGTGACCTCAAAACATATATTAACCTACAACAGCATAATCGTGACACTTCATAAACTTTTGCCAGACAAGAAGTTATAGTATCTCTATGTTATACAAATATAGATTTACTCTATAGATATATACAGACTCGACATAGCTGATTCCTTATCTATTGAACAGCTAATGGAGCTTAGCGTATCTGTCTTCCTGCACAATAAATGCCAGTCATCAATGTGTACCAACTGTCCGGGGTTAGATTCTTGAATCTTTTTCTTGTCGAGAATCCTTATAATCCCTTCTGTTTTCCCAAAGAGAAGAACCGCATACCGGATATTCTGTTCTCTTTCCTCAATCCCACTTTGACGGCATTGTTTGGAAATAACATGCTGCAGGTTCGTAAAACAAGCTGAAAACAAAGTGCAGATCATGAGGGACAGCTTTTCAAATAATCTCTGGCTGCAAGCATATTCAGTGTCCAATAGAATACTTTCACATATTCTGTACATGGAATTTGCAGCCAGCATTCTGATGCACCATCTAGACGGGTCCTCTTCTAAAAACCACTCATTCATATGGATGAAATGTGTCTCCGCATATTCCATGAATTTTTCCTTTGAAATATCTGAAAGGGCTTTGATAGTTTCTTTGATCCCCTTCCCTTGAAGTGCCATCTCATTAAGATCTACCTCTAACCATCTGCCATCGAGTTCAACCCCTGACCAAACGATTTCTTCTGCTATCCTGACATTTTTAAGGTCTTTCTTCGCATCCAGGTTATCTTCGATCTCTCTGATATACTTTAGGCCTTCATGTACACTACTAACCAGTTTCTCGATTAATTCTCTATCAATGGATGGAATTGCAAGTGCTATGCTTGTTAATGTCACAACGGGGAGAGCCCAACAATTTGGAGGTTCTGAAAAACCTAGTGACGGAACTTTGTCATTGTCAAAGTCCTTCACTCCTGTAAATGCCAACGAAGAATCAACTTTTTCCAGAAGTTCTATGAGATTCTTCGGCTTCTGCTTTTCACCTATTTTTATCCAGTGAGCGGTAGCATCACCATTGTTTTTCATCATCAGGTCCACCAATTCGTCTTCTCCATCAAGATGGATAACAAAACGACTAAGATTCGTATCTGGACTGTGTTGTGATCCCAACTCCGAGTCATTGTTGGAAATACTATTTTGCCCTTTAATAAACCTCTTAAAATCCAAGAACCTACCTACAAGGAAAATCGAAGCGAACCTAATACTTTGGCATGACAAAACAATCCCTTGCTGTACTATAATAAGCAACCTAAAGATTTGATACTTTGTTCTGTGAGCTAACTTTCTGCCATGCCGACCACAAATGTTTAAGTCTAACGGCTTCATTTGCCACAGAAGTAGCTTCTTTATCCAGTACTTTTCCACACCTATCTCTCTACCACGGGCCTTTTTTGCTTTCTTTGGACAGCTGAAATTGATAGCCATGAACCATCTAACTGTAGGTGAAATTGTACCTATCCCTACTGCTATGGTTTGACTTATGAGCACCATGGTAGTTGACCATTTATAATCAGATTCTCCTTTGCAAAATTTGAGAGACCAAGGCATCAAGTAGCTTCTGAGTATTGCCTCTACTAAGACCAGAGTGTTCAGAAGACAGAATGCCCCTGAGGCTGTGCACGGTGCTGAGCGTCCTATTACAAATTGAGGACCGGATGAATATGCCAGTATCCAATACTTTTTAAAATCTTCCCTAAGTCCTTCAGCTACTGATAAATGTTTCTTTCTCGAGCACTCAATATTTGTCAGTTTTAGTTTCTGGCTATATTTTATATCCAAGTAATACTTAGTGGTCGGAATAGCCAAAGATAAAGAGCATGCAATTGCAAGTAAAATTAGCATTAGAAGCATAATGAAAGCATGTTCTATCCAAAATACAAAAATAACTCCGGTGCTCATTTGGATGCAGATGTTGGCGACTGCAGTGATAACAAGAATTGCCAAAGCTACAACATTTACAAACAGTTCAGTATTCTTCATGGTTCCTAGAGAAGGCAATAAGTTACCCATTACAGCACATATGAAGGCAGAACTGCTTACTTTTGCTAGCTGATCTTGACGGTGAGGCATGGTGGCATTCAAGTCCATAGAGAATTTTATTGCTATAGCTATAAGTGTTAGGATTGTAGCATTAAGAGCAAAGAATTTGCAAGGGAACCAGAACTTTTTGTATCTAAAGCCATGTAAGGCATCTATGGTCATGGCTATGCCACAGGCCAAAGCTGCTCCTGCAACGTATATGCCGATCCATGGCATCGGCTCATCGAACCTTGACTCATTCATAGAGCCATCTTCCTTGCAGCCACCATTAACCATCTTCTCTTGTGTTGGTCTTTCCTTTCTATTTTAAATTGTTGTTATTCACTTATGGTTGGACTTTTAATATCTTGGTTCTTGACTGTTGACTTTTTAAATATATGATCATACATATAAAATCATATTATAAGTTTCTTTTCTTAACTTTTATCAGGAAAAGGTTATGTGCTTATCTTTATGTTTATTCTAGCAAGACAAGCATTATTGTATAATATTTCACTTAACCTCCTTAATATTAATATCTTACACTTCAACCCCTGTGTTCTTTACTAAAATGAATTGAAGCAGGTCAAGGCTAGGGAGTTCAAAACTGAATTAGACCATAACAGTTAATAACTAGCATCTAAAAACTGTAAACTTTTGCTGTATATTCCTTTTCAGGAACTCTTACATATTACAGTACTAACTGAATTAGACTAAATAGGAGAACCAAAGAGGAATATCTATATCTAATTGTTCATTGAACGACGACACTCATCAATGTATGCAATTGATGCAAGTCAAGGCTAGGGAGTTCCCTTTCCGAAAGGATTTTTAGAATCTCTTCAGTTTAACAGAGAAGGGTAGCTGCAGTTCGTACACTCTCTTCTCTCTTCCTAATAGAACTACTATGACATTACACGCGAGGTAAGTTCATGAAGCATGCACTCGATGTATCAGCTATCATTGTTGATAATTGCTGAAACAATTTTTCATCTGTCACATGTTCACTTCCTTGGTAGTCTAGCATTATGGTTTGACATATTCTATACATCGAGTTAGCAGCTATGGCGTTGATTGACCAGTTATTAGGAATCTATTGGCCTCCGTTTAAAGTTCCTTCTTCCATAAGCTTTATCACATAACCATTGAAGAGTATACTCTTTGTATGTTCTTGAGACTATTCTTGAGCCACATATCCTGAAGTTCAACCCCACGCCACACTAATTCACTTGCTTTCCTAGTGACCACTAAATCACCCTTGCAATCCAAGGTTTTTACCACGTGTTTTACATACGAGAAGCCTTTTTTAACACTGTCTAGTTAAGTTATCAGGGACATCTTCTTTGATGCTGGGTACACCATTGCAATGAAGGTTATGACTTATGACTGAACAATAAAATCACAAATGTTGGACCCCTACTTATAAACTGAATTACAGCTGTGCACATTATCATAGCTGAGTGTAGTTTGTGTAGACAATATTAGAAAAACATTGATCATGATGCAAATTGCCCCACAGACACAGCAGGCCTCAGAACTATCCATCACGAAATTGTATGCTATGAGATGCCACTTGGTGATATCGTCTTGTAGGTTCTATCATTTCGTTTCTTTGTATGCTCAAAATTGTTACTGATACATACAGATGTATCTCTGTGTGCATATCTCTCGGTATTTCAGTTCTAGAAGTTTCTTAGAGGCTAGCTGAAACCTTAAGAGCTGAATAACTCATTATGATTAGCATAAGAAGCATTGAAGAAAAGGTTAGGATAAAGAGTTGTTTAAATGACTACCGGACGAATCATTTCTCTAGTGACTTCAATACAAAGATTGACAAAAATGGTGGCTCCAAGAGAAGGCTGGTATAGCCAACAAGCATGGTGCATGCAAAACCGTGCTGCTAAACTTTGCAAGCAGACGTAAGAGAAGCTGCATTAACTAAGAGCAACAACAAAACCATGTATACGTCTAGTACGCGTGTGTGAAATTAACTTTGTAGAAGGCAGATCATGAAATTAAAGATGTGCTATTGAGGGGCATATAAATATGGGTTTGTTTAAGTAAATTTCGAGATAACCGTAACGTTTGAGTAGCCATACATAGTTAAGTTGCAGCCATGGGTTGTTAATTTTTGTTAGGAATGAAGATGCATGCGCTGACTAGTTTTGTTAGGAAGAAAATGGGTTGTTTATATTAGTCGTATGCGCCAACACGTGCCACGTCAGCTTTTACCATAATACATTTTTATAACACAAAACCTCAAACAAACCCTTAATAACATTTCTATAACACTTCACAAAAACTTCACTTTATAGCAAAAAACGTTATTAAAAAAAAAAAAAATGATCACTCTGGCTATAACGGTGCAATTATAGCGCCGTTATATGCACCAAGGTGCGCCTATAACCTTAACTCTAAGGCTGGTTTTTATGAGGTTATTGTGACTAAGGGTGTGCATGGTCCAAAAACCGGACCGGACCGAAAACCGATTTCGGCATAAACCCTAGACCGAGACCGGACCGAATGTGGTCGGTCCGGACCGGTCCGGTCCAACAAGGCCAAATTCGTCGGTTTTGGTCCGGACCGAGGACCAATTAGCCCAAAAGCCGGGACCGCGGACCGGACCGAATGTGGTCTGTCCGGTCTCGGTCCGTGTCGGTCGGTCCGGTCCGTTCGGGTCATATGCTCACCCTTAATTGTGACTATCACGCGTGATCCTCATAAAAGAGCTCTCCATCACCTCTATTTTTTGCACATAGCGGTGATCACCATCATTTTTTTTTCTTTTCTTTTTAGTGTGTGTATGGGTATATTGTGAGATATGTTTGTATAAAGTGATTATTTTTTATATTTTTTGTTTGATGGTGACTATAAAAGGTAAAAGGTGGTGTTGGCGCTGGCGTGGAGGTGGTGATAGTGGTGACGATAAAAACTAGTATAATGTTTGGTTTTGAGTAAAAGTTGGGGAGGTGTTTGGTATTTAGTATTTAGGAGAGGGGCCAAAGTGTCCATAAAAACAAAACAAAATGGGAAAAGAAGAATCATCATAAAAAAAAACTACTGTAATAATTTTTGAAGAAATGGGATCAAATAATAATTACTTGTGCAAGAACCCTTCATATGTTTACAAAAAAGATTTGGATCTAAACTCTGCTCTTGAAAACCTCAAAGCTTATAATCATGCCACCTGTAACAACAACAACTCCACTCCAAGGAATGAAACATTATTCCTACAATCCAACCGCCGTAAGAGACGGATGACGTCACCTCCTCCTCCTCCGGAGGATGATGATACAACTGATGGGCCCATTTCTCACCATGATTATATTCTCAAAATCAGGTTTCATATATATAAATTTTAAATTTTAAAGGGTTAATTAATTACCTAGAAATTCATCTAACTTATCATTTATTTTTGGGATAATACATTTAAAAAATATTATACTTGTCCAAAAATAGTCTTCTAAGCAAGGGTGGCAATTTCCGACACGACATGAACCCGACACGAAGTTAAATAGGTTTGGGTCAAAACATGTCAACCCGTCTAACCCGTTTAATAAACAGGTCGTGTTTGGGTTGAATAAGTATTAAACAGGTCAACCCGTGAACCCGTTTAAGTATATAAGACTCTAAAAATAAAATATATATAACTTTATTTTTATGTTGAATGTAGATTAAATGTATTTTGTTATGATCTTAATATGAGTGAATTACGAATATATCTCAGTTATCATTGAAATTGACGCTTATAACTAAGAAAATTGTCCTATATTTATTTGTATATTGTTTTTATCATATTTTAGATCCTTATATCATTTTTACATTTAAACTAGTTAAATCAACAAACCATAAACCTTATTCACCGCCTGACCTATTTATTTAAACAGGTTAAACGGGTTACACGTGTTATCAAGTCTGGGTTAGGGTTGAGTTTCTTGACACGATTAATAAATGGGTTGTGTTTGGGTAGAGGTTATACAAACCCGCGAACCCGAATAGGTTAACACGAACACGACTCGATTGCCACCCCTACTTCTAAGTATCGAACAATTTTTTTCTTATACGGGTACTCTAACTTTCAATTTCGGACTTTTTGAAGTAATTTTGTGACATTTTTGCCTCTGGATTTTTAATAATTTGAAGGGCAAAAATGTCACAGTACCTAAAAAAAAGTCCGCTCACAAGAATTTTTAAACAAGTATGATGTTTTTTTAATGTTATCCCTTTATTTTTTTCTAATTGTGTGCCACCTTATTTTGCTCATGAAATTGACCATTTTACCTTTCGCTAGTGGATAGAAAGTGTAAGGGTAAAATGGTCATTTTACATGAGCAAAAATACACAAAAGTAGCCACTTGGATGAATTTGTAGGTAATTATCCCTATGTAAAAGTGATGTTTATATGTTTTTGTATGTTGCAGGAAGGAAGCTAACTCAACTCAACCCGGCTTTGAGGAATTATCTAACGATGTTTTCCTACAAGTATCCTTATTATTATTCATAAAACCATTATGTTAGCAATAATTCAAGTCTCGTTTTTTCATTCTCATGATGTTAAGTTGTCATTCTTGCAGGATAGTTCGGGACGATTAATGGCGTATGATAGTAAGTTCATCCTCCATCCCCGAAACATTTCCGTTTTCTTATATACTGTAACTTTCTGATTAATTAATGGCGATATACTATATAGGTGATCAGGACAATCAAGAGCCTGCTTCGACACAGGATATCTATCAACAAAAGAAGGATACAAGTAATGCTGGTCGGTTCACTTCTCGTGTGTCTCTCTCACATTCGTATTACCAAAAACTTAAGATATTCTATACAGTTACCAAATTTTATGTTTTCAAAATGTAACTAAACTTGATTTACTCATCACTTAATATGTAGACGATGTTAATTATATCTGCCTGCTCTGCTCTGCTGTTGTTACTATGATTCCAATTCCTGTCACAGATGACTTTTAGTCTTTGTTTTGTTTTCTTATGCTACAATATTTTTAGGAAATAAGAACAGTACTGCTGATCATGTAAAAGAGAGAAGTGAGCAACGGTTTCCTGTTCCAGGAGAGCCTGTGTGTGTGGTCTGTGGAAAATACGGAGAGTATATCTGTGATGAGGTACTTTTTGTTATTTCAGCTCACTTTATACGTGCATTATTCAAGCTAACAAGATTTTGTTGGGTCTTTCCAATTCTTGTGCAGACCGATGATGATATCTGCAGCATGGATTGCAAAGCTGAACTTTTGGACAATCTCAAAACTTTTCAGGTACATAGATCATTGTTACCTGCTTTTTTATTATTATGAAATAGTGTCGAAATCTGTAAGCAGGGGTTTAAGTACTTGATTTTAAGGACGGGTTGTTTGTTTCTTGTAGTGAAAAGGATCTGTATCCAACACAATTGTTAGGAGTTTTAGTTTTTCGAAAGATGTAACAACTAACATTACTCTAACTAGTACATCTCCTGTAACGAAGTTAACCAGAAACAAAATAACTGCTATATAAGACATGCCAATTTTCTTTCAAAATTGACCTTATAATTACTTTTGTAGGCGCCTTCAAGCAGCCAGAGCATAGTTGAAGTCTCATCTGAACGTATATATCCATCACAAGTTTATGAAAGTGGCGGAGATACTTGGGATTTTAACCGTCATCGCTGGTCAACAAAGAGATCTAACCTATGTACTTATGAATGGTATTGTCACTCGTCAACATACATTGAAATAAATCTCTTAACAAAAAATGTGTTCTTTGAAAAACAACACTCACAAAGCTTATACAAAGATGATTTTTTAGAACTAGTAACCATAGTATGTGATTGTGGTGTGCATGTATGCACCCCACTGCTTTACTTAACCTGAATTTAATTCTGTTGCTGTTTATTTTAGTTGGAAATGTAAAAATGCCGGTCATCTTGCTGAAGATTGTTTAGTGGTGATGTCGAATCTTCAATCTTTCTCTTCTGTTCATCTTGCTGAAGATTCTTCATTCCGAGATCTAAGCTGTTTCTTTATGCAGGCATCATCATCTGTAAGTGGATCAAGCCGTATACCCAAGGATCTTCTTGAGCTATACAAAAGGTTTGTTAGATACTCCATCTTTATGGTTTGTGTATTAACTCATGTTTTGTTGCCTTAAAATATTTGGTTAAAGTGGTCAAGGGTCTAGTTAATTTGTGACAATCACTCGTTTCCACCTTTTTGATGTAATGTTTCTTGCTACATATAGAAATCAAAATAATCTAATAACATTATTGTCATTGAAACGTTACACAACCTACAAAGTTAAATATGGTATGAGCATTTAAGTCTGTTGGAGACTGTTAGACATTTTTCTTTATGCGCAGATGTCACCAAATCGGTAAGAAGTCAGCTGCAGCCAAGTGCAACGCCTGCCATAGATCAACTACTTTGGCCACGTGCCTTGATTGTAGAGTTTCATTTTGTGATAGGTAAGAAACTCTTGCTTTAGAGCATGCTATAGGGGTGAGCATGGTGCGGGTTGGTGCGGGTTTTGGTAAAAACCGAACCGCATCCGCAATTGCGGTTTTTAAAAAATGAGAATCCGCAACCGCGCGGTTTTGCGGGTTTGCGGTTTTGCGGTTTTGCGGTTTGATTTTGCGGGTTTTGCGGATTTTAAAGTTTTTTTTTTCAAATTCTATTTTTTGGTATATATTTATTATAGAATAAATATATCATATGGTTACATAATGAGTAAAAACATATATATACTAATGTTGGGTAGTAGTATGAAATTATAAATCTCTAGAATAATAAAAGTCAAATGCGTTGAATTTTTTTTAAATTTCGACGATATATTGATAGAAAAACAAAATTATATGATATAAAAACTCAGACAATAATTAACTATTAAAATTCGTTTGAAATAACTAATTATGAAAATATTAACAAAAGTATTTAATCATACAAAAATTATAGAATATAGTTGGTTTATTTAAAATAAAAATAAAAATATATATGAATATGACTTTGCGGTTCGGTGCGGTTTTTGCGGTGCGGTTTTTTGGTGGAAACCGAAACCACACCACAAAATGCGGTTTTTTTATTTTCAAGAACCGCACCCGCGGTTTTTGTTGCGGTTTCGGTTTTTGCGGTGTGGGTTTTGCGGTTTTGTGCGGGTTTGCGGTTTGCGGTGCGGTTTCTGCTCACCCCTAGCATGCTATAACACAAAATAGCTTATGGTTTTTCATTGCCTTATATGGTTTTGGTATAATTTTACATCTTTGAAGCCAAATCTCAGTTACGTCACAAAGATGCCTATTAAAATGGCTGACTAAGAATGGTATCCATGTAAAGCTAAGTTATTTACAACTGAGACATCATGTAGGACTTTTTCCGTTGACCATGTTGCTTACATTAGTTAACAATAGTATTTGTTTCGTACATTACTTCTTCCTTTAAAAATTTTTCCAAAGTACCCCCTAGAAAAACAGATAAATTTTGCAGATCGTAATCAACATTTACAAACAGGGGAATAAGTAATCTATTTTGTAACTTCACCGAAAAGGAACAGTTGCTAATATTTTGGGAAATCTAGCAAATAATTAGTTAAATATGTTATTGGATGGAGGGTGTATGATTTTTATCAAGACCTCTCTTGCAAATCTTGAACACTTCTCTCAGAGTAGATGGTACGATCCGGATATATTTTAGTATAAATAAAGCTTTAGGGGTGTAATTCTTGTTATGTTGAATGATGAAACATTATGGATTATTTAACTGGTATCCACTCGGAGAGCTTATTGACATCTAGTCAGCGGATAAAACCTATATTCTTAGTATTTACTGTTTTTATTCGTTTATATCACAAGATCAGAATAATAGATTAGACTACAGTTTTTAACTTTTATAAATTTCCAGTGCAGGACACTTGGTCGAGCATATACAGACACGCCCCTCCCATACAAAGTACTACTCATATAAGCTGAACCGTCTTGTGAGTATTCTTCACCGCAGCTTTAAATACATATTGTGATTGCTGTGTGTGTTGAAAGTTACCTTTATAAAAATAATTTTATACACAGAAAATTGCTGAGAACAGCACATCAGCTGGTTTCTATTATTCACACGGCTTTTTTGTACTATATTTTGTTCTTTGTAATGATTATGAAATGAATTACATAGGTTAAATGCTGTAAATCAACTTGTAAGGTCACCAGTATCAAGGATCTTCTTGTTTGTCACTTCTGCTTTGATAAAGCCTTTGACAAGTTTTACGACATGCACAACGCAACCTGGTATGTTGTTATCTTCATTGGAATCTACAACCCTTCTTTTGCTAGTAATGCTGTAATTTTCTATATGATATCAAGAAGGTCATGACTGCTTATAGTGTGTGTTTAAAAATCTTGAAATATAGGAAAGCAGCAGGAATTTCAATTATTGCTGGCTCTATATGTTGCGAAGATCACTTTACTTGGTAACGTCTACTATAAAATAGCTTTATCTATCTCTCTAAGAAGTATGTTGTGTGACCTACAAGGATAAAAAGGATTATGAACTCTATTTGTGTAGTTGGCGTATTTTAAAAATTGTGTCAAAATCTTAAACAAGTATTTTGGACCAGAGGGTGTATTGCTGTACTCGGTTCTTAGAAAAAAGTCTACGTTTGACTTTTGTGTGTCAGCTGTTTGACTCTTAAATTTCTAATGATAAACATGATATTGGCTCAAGGCAAAACATGATCGGTTTAAGTGTTGAGCACCGAGTTTAAAGTTGAATTTTGGAAAAATGGTTGTCGTTTCTATAAGAAAACTTGGAATGTTACAATATCTAATGCTCGTCCTTGGGTGTCACAGGCACAGGATGAATTGCTTGAATGCTGGCGTCGAAGATAGTGCATATATTTTCGAAAGGCACATTGTAAACAAGAATCGATCTCAGTTGTGTGATTTCATATTCTAAAAGTATGTTCTGTATGAAAAATTGAAAAGCTTTGGCTTTCTATGATGTGATTTTCATTTATACGGATGCTCTAATCTACCCTAATGTAGATTATACACACTTGTCACTTAATTACTGAGAGTGGGAAATAAGAAACTAAAAACATAACACAATATCAAATTAAACTCACTTTTATCTCATTTTCTTAAAACAATCCGTGAATCATTTAAAGGAACAAATAATACTACCGCGGCAAGCATTTTGTTTTCTTTTAATAGATGAGCGTTTTCATATACTTTCAACGATATTTTATCTTGCTTTTTCATTTCTTTTATTTCGGTAATAAATTTTGCGTGATATATCATATGTGATTTAACACTAATATATGAATTTCAAACCTTAATCAACGAACATTAAAATTAACCCATTTTATAAGTTTTGACATTTCGTGCATTGTAAATTGGATTCATCGCTTTTCAATAATATACACAAAATAATTTTAACTCTTAACATATAATGTATGTGCTAGCTCAGTTGGCCACAAAGGTGTCTTTAATGTGTCTTAGAGAGGGGATGTTTGGTTAAGGGGGTCTCAAGTTCGAGTCTCACCCGGGACTTTTACCCCTTCAGGCGATAAAGGAGGAGCAGGCGAGTCTCAAGGTCAGCATACTGCCCAATTAGATGTTACTACTGGACTTGAACCACTAACAACCAACAAACCGTTCAAAGAAAAAAATTCTTAACATATAATCTCATATTATTTTTGAACCATAGACTATAATCGCACGAGTAAATATCGCATATCATAAAAATAACGTGATGTTGAACAAAAATTATAACTATATTTAAATAAACATAAATAAATTATAATTTTAAATTTAAAACCTAAACTAACCCTGCATGTATGAATCATGAATCATAAGCGAATTCAAACTCAAATCATAAATCACATGTGATTTTATAATGTGAATTATCAATACCTACACAAGAAAAAAATGAAAACCTGAAAATTCTCATGTTTTGTCCAATTTCAACTAATTAATTAATCACTAAAATCTTGAAATTCAAATCTTATGTGTCATATATTGTTGTACGTAAAACATATGATAAAACTTTTAAAGTATTACTAGTATATAAAAAGATATGTTCATTTTTCCAATAAAAAATTGATTGGGATGACTAACTAAGTATGCCTAATAACATGCCTAAACATATGTGTCAGCATCTTAGTGGGGACAACAAGGGACCTACTTTTTCACAAACCAATAATTAATTGACACATCTATTAGTCACATATTTTAGGCCTCCCAATCATTTTTCAAAACATATATGACCTTTGTTAGTTTGAACCCGTCCAACGGTCCAAGTTATCGATATGTATCCACAACTATTCGATATCAAGTGAAAGTAGCTTTAGTAACTTTCATTTCAACCACAGAGCTGTGGCTAAGTTGGTATTCATTTCTCAAAAATTTATTGGCCTACCGGAGAAATTTTGTAGATAAAAGGTCAAATGTTTGAGTGACTCTTGCTCACTCTAGTTGGTGCCCCACAGTTACCGAAACAATTCTTTGAAGAGTGGACAATGCCTGGTGCCAAAAAACACCCGGGATCAGAATAACTTGCATTTCTAAGAGCATCTCTAACTCAAAACGTTTTACCTTTGTTCAAAAACTCACATTAGAATTTGAGGGTGTTGAAACCTATTACTCTATCCGTATATAACACTATCCATGTCATATATCACTAGCAGGGTACTCGCGCGATGCGGCGACGGATACCCTGAAATAAAAAATTTCAATAAACCATGTTTTATAATCTAAAAACGTTTTATGTGACGATAAATTTGCGGATGCCAAAACTTTCATGTCGCATATTTCAACTCTTTAGAATATTATATTAGGGTACCCGCGCTTTGCGATGACGGATATCAAGTAATAAAATTTTCGGCAAAAAATGTTTTCAATTTTATGTTTTCTCTTACAATAACTTTACTAATTGCGAAAACATAATGAGTTTGAGTAACTTTAAAAAAAGTGATGGATAATATCAAACTAATTCATATAAAAACAATTGAAAGTTGCGTGATTTTGCGTTGCGGTAGTCAATAATGTTATGGGGTTATGGTCAAATTAGTTGATAGTGGTCCGTAGTCACAAGTAAGTAGAAACATTTTTTTTATAAAATATGTACATATTTTTGAACATGTTTGTATCATTAATATTGTTTATTACATTTGTCCCATATAGATAAAAGATATAAATAAAAGAGTACTTATAATGTATACATCTTGTAAAGTATATATTTATGAAAAAATGTTTGAATCATTAATATTGTTTATAACACTTGTCCCACATAGATAGAAGATATAAATAAAAGAATACTTATAATGTAAAGAAAACTTACATGTTTAAGCAATCATTTAGAGTTATCCATGAAAAGTATAATAATTAATATGGAAAATGATATTCATGCCTAAAATGTATGCCTAAAGATATGCCTAACAACAAGATCACAACATGTAGGGGTGAGCATGGTGCGGGTTGGTGCGGGTTTTGGTAAAAACCGAACCGCATCCGCAATTGCGGTTTTTAAAAAATGAGAATCCGCAACCGCGCGGTTTTGCGGGTTTGCGGTTTTGCGGTTTTGCGGTTTGATTTTGCGGGTTTTGCGGATTTTAAAGTTTTTTTTTTCAAATTCTATTTTTTGGTATATATTTATTATAGAATAAATATATCATATGGTTACATAATGAGTAAAAACATATATATACTAATGTTGGGTAGTAGTATGAAATTATAAATCTCTAGAATAATAAAAGTCAAATGCGTTGAATTTTTTTTAAATTTCGACGATATATTGATAGAAAAACAAAATTATATGATATAAAAACTCAGACAATAATTAACTATTAAAATTCGTTTGAAATAACTAATTATGAAAATATTAACAAAAGTATTTAATCATACAAAAATTATAGAATATAGTTGGTTTATTTAAAATAAAAATAAAAATATATATGAATATGACTTTGCGGTTCGGTGCGGTTTTTGCGGTGCGGTTTTTTGGTGGAAACCGAAACCACACCACAAAATGCGGTTTTTTTATTTTCAAGAACCGCACCCGCGGTTTTTGTTGCGGTTTCGGTTTTTGCGGTGTGGGTTTTGCGGTTTTGTGCGGGTTTGCGGTTTGCGGTGCGGTTTCTGCTCACCCCTAACAACATGTGTCAAAATCAAAAGTGGAGATTAGGAGTGAGAAAATATGCATGTGACGTGTCAAACAATGAATTAGTTAGGCATGAATTTAGGCTTATATATTAGGTCTCCATATCATTGCTCAATTAATATACTAATATATTAATCATTGAATTATCACTTACCACTTTAAACATTTGCATCATTTGTCTTAAAAAAATTATGACGACTTTTACAAAAAACCGTTTTTTGCTTTTGTGGTTAATTTTATTTAAAATAATTCAAAATTTATTTAGATTAATTCTCGAAACACTCTTACGATATAATAATAGTTTTTTGGAACTTTGTAGTTTTGCATGCATTTTAAAATCATATTCATTTATATGTGCATTTATGGTCTGTCATAAATGAGTTAGTGGTTGTTCAAGCTGTTGCTTGAAGTTAATGTGCCACTTCAGCCATATTCTATTGTACTTAACTATTTTAAATTTTTTTTAAGTAATATATTTTACCGGGTAGAATGCCCTTTACCCAAAACTTGCATTTCTAAGAGCATCTCTAACTCAAAACCTTTTACCTTTGTTCAAAAACACGCATTAGAATTTGAGGGTGTTGCAACAAATAGTACTTAACTATCCATGTCATATATCATTAGGAAGGCGTTATAAAAAAGTTAGCACAATTTGGACTACTCACACATAGCCACAATAGTGTTTTCCTGAAACATGAAAGGTCTAGAGTATCATAATTTTATTTAAATGATATTCTAGAATCCATTGTATTGTATACTCTAAAGAATTAAAGTTGAGCACACCCGCAATGACTCTTGGGGAATTTTAACGTTGTGAGTAGTGTTCCTTAACCAATTTACGTATTCATCTTATTTAATCTTATCGATAAAACCTTCGTATATATGTTCCATAAATACCAATGACATGACTTGTTGAAAAAAAAAACTTTGAAAAAATGTTAAAATATTGGACACGATTAATATTCAAATATTTTCTTTGTAATTTCATCGTCACACAATCACATTGATTGAAAGGATATAAAAGGTTAAACAATAGCACACTCACAAAGACCAAATTACGCTATTCTTCAACTGCTTAATTATTTTTTTGCAAAAGTTAACCAAAATAAAATAAAAGTGTTAACAACTATGTACACTCACAACTCACAAGGACACTTTTTAGCATTTTGGTTGTTGATATTCTTTAATTATTTGTAAACCATTTTTTTTTTTTTTTTTTAAATGAGAGATTTTTTTATTTTTTTTACAATAAGATGGCAGGCAAACGGGCAACAAGCTGTGCCGCAACCCCTTTTTGAATGGCAAAACCAATTCTACTAAAAATGAAATTTTGTGACTTAGGGGTCGCAAAATTACTTTGCACAACCCGTTGAACCCTAGTCAAAAACTCCACAAAAACTCCATAATTATCTCTACAGAAAAGGAGATCCACTCCCAATCATGAGTCATGACTAGTTGATTATAATCCCGTAAGAAATCAAGAGAGTAAGCTATTTAGTGATGGGATACATGCACAACAAGGCTAATTTATTTGATTTTAATATTTTCATTAATCTCATGATGTTAGGCTGCCTCCAGTAAGGAGCTCCAATCCCCCTCATTTTCCCTGCCACGTCAGCTTTCTCTTTTTGGCGACCTTCAGGTGATTGGGTGCCCCAGTAAAGACGACCTTTAATAAAATTAATTAAAAAGGGTGAGTGTTGTTTTATGTGTGTGTTTGTTTCGATCGTACATACGATCGAATTGATGATAAAAAGCTCCGATCGACACCTCCCACAATAACAAGATCGAGTGGGGATCGATCCTCCCAATCGATCTTCTCTATCACGATCGATATTGCTGCAAGCAGCCTTATTTTTGTTAGTATTATGTATATTGTATAGGCATACTTATATTATGTACGAGCTAAAGCCCGTGATCTTCTAGGGTTATGTAGCTATTTGTAGACACCGGTTGAGGATCGGTATTCATTTCAATAAGACACCAATACATGGTATCAATAGAAAAAAACCTTAATATACGCTTTTTACCGCTGCTACTTTTCCGTTTGCTTTACTGTCGGTCGTTGGCACAATAATTGCCAGTCGACTTGTTTAAAGCTTGTTGTCGACCGTTGGTTGCAGGGGTGTAAACGAGCCAAGCGTTTATCAAGCAACTCGAGCTCGAGTTCAAGCTCGACTCGAACGAGCCGAGCTTTTATCGAGCTCAAGCTCGGTAAAATGGCTCGAAACATATAATGAGTCGAGCTCGAGCTTTTGATAGCTCGGCTCAAGCGGTTATCGAGCTTTTCGAGCCTTAATATAGATATATTTTCCTATTATTTTTATGTATGTAAATAAGGGCTGATTTGAATATTAACCTAATTATAAGGACTAACTCCATAAAGGATAAAATATTTTCTAGTCTTTGTTATGAGAATTTTATCGTTGGTTTTATTATTCTTAAAAATATATAATTTGCAAATCGTTTTGACTATATTTTTTTGTGGCAACTGCAATTTACAAATCGTCTTGACACGGAATGGTGTATCTGCTATTTTGTTCGAGCTGAGTTCAGCTGCAAATACTAGTTGGCATAGATTCGAGCTTTTCATATATATAACTTCAAGCTTTTCAAGCGAAGCTCGAGCTTTGCTCGAATCCTGCTCGAGCCGAGCTCAAACTTTGATGGTTAAAGCTTGACGAGCAATCGAGCCGAGCTCGATCCAACCTTTTATCTTTCGAGCCGAGCTCGAGCCTTGTTGAGCTCGGGCTTGGCTCGGCTCGGCTCGATTACACCCCTAGTTGGTTGTGTGGATTACCAGTCGACCCCCATTGTTTCGTTTACAAAATCGTTGTTATCACAGTTTTCTTCATTAAACCCTACTGTATCTGATCCTCATATACACACCAAGAATGATTGTCATTAACCCTCCCCCACAACCCATCATTCTTCTCTCCGACAAACTCATGGCCATCAATAACCTAAATAACCTAATCCCAGTCAAGTTGGATGTGGACGAGATGAATTATTCATCATGGCTTAAGCAATAGCACCATTCATAAAGACCAAATTACGCTATTCTTCAATTGCTTAATTATTTTTTTGGCAAAAGTTAACCAAAAAAATAAGAATGTTAACACAACTCACTAGGACACTTTTAGATGGGGTGTTAGGCTAGTCCCAGTCGTGACCTGGGTCAACCTGCGCCACGTCAGCTTTCTCTCTCCAGCGACCTGGGACAACCCGGATGCCCCAGTCGAGGACCCAAGGAATTTAAAAAAAAAAATCATTTTTAACATAAACTAAAATTTCATTAATAATTAAAATGTTACAATGCTAAATAAAAATAATACGAAATACATAAATCATAAATCTAATCTGAATGCTCCCCGCATGCAGAGTCGTGCGAGGGAGTACGAGAACCGGCAAATCCCTCGAAGCGAGCCAAATCTTCCTCGTCTAGCAGAGGTGCCCCCGGTAGCTCGAAGTTGGTAGTCGAAGTTGATGCACCAACACCATCGTTTTTGTTCTCCCGATAGCTCCAATTGATTTTGGTGCTGACGTTGTTCGTTATCTTCTGAACACAGCGCCACAACTTGTCAGCAACCTCGCGATCTTTGCGGGCTTGATCTTTCAAAAATTTGTCGATCACAGCTTTTCGTTCAGGCGTAATGTCATTGCAACTCATGTAGTTTTGTCTCATCTGTTCCTTCTCCGCTTTCGCCTGGTCAAACAATTCGATGACGTTTATAATAGCGTTTTTTCGAGCCTCATCGTCGTTATTGCATTGATTTTGAACGTACACTTGCATATCTTCAACGGAATGGGGGAGACGGCAAGCCATAATAAATCTTGTGTTGAGAAGTATTTTGAGGTTGAATTGTGTTTGAAATTGTGTGTTAAGAAGTGTGTTTGAGATTGGTATTTATAGGATGTGAAAAGTGGTAAAGTTTAAAAAAAAGTTTTTTTTTTTTTTTTTATTTAAGAAGGCAACAAACGGTTGAAATCGAGTGAGATTTCAACCGATATCAAGATTTTTACACCCCAACCGATCTGGCGACCCAAGCACCACAATGGTGCCGACCGATTTGAACATCGGTTGAGGGTGGATAATTTTGAAGGCCAACCGATGTTAACCTCACGGATGCGACCAACCTTATGGTCAACAAACCCACCAACTTCACATAAGCGTCACATCACTATTTAGCATACTATTAAAACCCACCAAAGGCGTAATGTTTACCACCAAACCCATTTTTTTTAACAAATTTCATCAAAAATTAAATTAAATTAAACTTTCATTCATAATTAAAAATTAAAAACACTAAATACATTACATTAAAAATTAAAATCTTAATTTAAACTCCACGTGAAAGGTGTTCGACCAAATCGGCATGAAGGTTTTGATGCGCGTTTGACGATTTGATTTGTCTGATAACTTCTAGCGTTTGTTCTCGAGTTCGTTCGAGGTTGTCCTCACGATGTTCTTTCTCCGGTTTCTAGTCAGGAGATATCGCTTTCTTTTTGTGTTTTCGAATTAAAAGTTTGTAATATGATGCATGTATACATTATATTGTTTATTTTATCAATAGACATCGCACCTGCGAGATTGACTAATATAGCTTGTGAATAGCTCTCGACTCATTTGGAACCTCTTCCGGCATGTATATGCGTCATATATCGGATGCTCATTAAAATCAGCGGCGATTAAATGATCATGAGCACCGTAACGTTCTCTACTTAAGATGTCTTGTACGTCGCGGCCTTTCATATTTTGGTCTATTCTTAATAAACAACGACACACTTTTTAAAAATGCCAAGTTCATGCTATTAACTTCTTCTTCCGACGAGTCTGTGAACATGAATGATTCGGAGTCAATTTGAAAAATGAGGAATGAGAACTCTTTTGTTTGAGTTGGGTAGATATTGAGAAAGATTATGTTTGAAGTTGTGAATAAAAATGAAAGGATATGGAGTATTTATAGTTAAATAGATGATATTGTAATATTTAATAATTTGTTTTTTACAAAATCCAAAACATGACCGTTGGGGGGTATTTTTTGCCCATTTAGAAATAAAATAAGGCGCAGTTGGTTCGGTGGTGGTTAGTGGTTACCACCAAACAATGATCAAACCAAAGGGATGACGCGTGATGCTTGGGGTGTAATGGCTTTCATGCATTATAGTTGCCACCAAGGAGATCTGTAGGACCTTAAATCTATCAACCTTATCATAAACCCAACACGTATATCACTTTATGCGTAGAACTCGTTCAACACAAACACAAACATATGGGTAAATAAAGAAGGAAAGATTAAGATGTTGGTGACTTGATGTTTATAAAACCGTGTATGTTGTGAGAGAAATATGAAAACAATAAGTTGTATATTCCAAAGAAAACACACACACACACACTCAAGCACACCCCTCAAATGAGACTTTGAGGGGTATTTATAGTCTAAAACATAAACGCCCTAATGGGCTTTGGCTTGGGCCTCGTGGACTTGGATTGGATAACACATGATGAAAGGCTAGCTTAACTTAACTTATAGCCAATTAACTTAGCCCAATTCACGAGCCCGTTGACTATTCTAGCACGATATCTAACACATGTTACAAAGTTCCTAAATGTGAATGACCATCACTTCTAATAAAAACTATTAAGGCTAACAATCTCCCCCTAAGGGGTGGTCATTCAAATGATGCTCCACTTGATTAGGTCTTTACTTTCCTTGAGCTTGAACTTTGCGTGTAGATATAGAATAGTCTTGATTCTTTGTTCCTTCATGCTTTGTGAGCAGTCAATGGTGTTGTCTGCCGTTGTCAACTTCGTTGGTTAGGTGTCTTCACGTCATTCTCCACCATGCTCACACTTCTATTTGTCTTTTGGTTACCAATGATGTAGTTCTCGAGTCTTTAAACTTTGTAGATTTTTTGACATTGACGAAGAATCATCTTTGACTTTGTGTTGCCTTTGATTTTGATGAGAACTTTCATGTGTTGTTGGTATGAGCATGTGGAGAATCTGCACGATCAATCCGCTCCGGAGCTTCCATAAGAAGAAAACATAAAAACAGGTTAGTAATAAGCGGATTCCGGCACTTACACGTTTGAATTTCGAGGATGTTAACAGCATAGTGTGAAAACACGTCTCTAATTCTTACAAAGGCCGTTCCTGAACTGGAATCCCACAAGTGAGATCACGGGATATACCGAAGTACATCTACAGTTCAGATGAGTCGCTGAGGTACACCGAAGCATCACCCCACGACTGTAGACCGTTTGAGACACACTAAGCGTAATCCACGGGGAGTTACCGAAGTGACCTGCTGTCAGGGCTGCTTGATGTTGACCCTGGCAGGAGTTTCCATTCAATCACTGAAGATCACAGATGTGAAACTTCTCATAAATGTTCTGGCAGATTGCTAAGACCTGCGTAGGACTCTATAATATATCACTTGTGTCCTTATTGATGAACAACAAGCGATGTCATGTCAAGTGTTCCTATGAGATCTTTTGATGAATCTCGTGGCTCTAGACTCAATAGTGCATTTTGGTTTTCCTGAGCGGAGACTAGGGAAAGGGTCTCCTTCTTTAATATCAACAATCTCTAAGAGAAAGTCGATAGATTATGTAGGGTTCCCAGTGAGAATGAAACAAATCCCTTTTGAGAGGAATTGAGTGGCTAGAAGGTTTAGTGCAGTGCGTCACTGGGTCCATGACGTCTTTGTCTTCAATACCGGAGTCATCTAAGTGACAACCAGTAGCATATGTATTGAACTCGGTTTCTGCCCTAAGGTTGAATATGGAGGGCTATTTCTTTTCACCCTTTTTCATTACATTTCTTTTTAATTCTTCAACCCCTTCTTTCTCCTTTCTCACATTACTCATTTTTCAATCATACCTAAGGACTTCTAATACTAAACTATTGGTGATGTTCTTGGGTAGATCCCTCCGGCTCTGGCAGATCATAGGACGAATTTTCTATCCTTAGTCACCTTATAACTCCATGACTGTCCTATTGTTGCCATAAAACCATTTTTCTTGAAAATCTCTCAGAGTGTTTATGATAGAAAACATGTTTGAGACACTCCGAGAGTTTTATGTTTTCATAAACACTCCCCCTTCACATGTGCTTATAAGTTTTGACAGAAATCTGCACAGTGAGAGTAGAGTTCGCACTTTTTGAATTGATCGGCTCATGATAGACAATTCCCCACGAGACACGGTTACGTTGCCTAGTTAAAGAGTTCCATTGTCAGTTTTTAGGTGACAACTAACTCTAATAACTAACTTGAAGTTGTAAACACTCCTTGAAAAGGAGGTTAGACCCATGAAGGTGCATATCTATCACAAGTTTCTCGAGATGGTACATTTACTGACTTTGATTCCTGTCAATTCATTGGTTCCGTCTGAGTCGAGCTCGTTTTGAGATTCAAACAACGATTTTGATCACATTTTAATCACGTCTCCTCCCCCTCAAAAATAGCATAATCGTGATATTTTTGATATCCACGGATTAAAAATCATTTTTAGAATCTTTTAGGGAGACAAACGGATATGATTTAAGCATGAATTTGGAACATTTTGTTTTATACTCCCCCTTTAATAAAGCATAATCAATTAAAGGGTTTTAGAAAGAGTTATCTTGAGCACAAAATATTTTGAAAGATTTTGAAAAATCTTTTTGAACAATCTTGAAAAGGTGCTCAAGATGATGATGATTTCTCATCATTTTTAAATGTAGTGCACTGAAGCGTACACTAGTGATTTTCATTAAAAAGCACGAGTTTTGATTTGAAGAAATAATCAAAAGTCATCATTTTGGTCCGGGTTTCGTACTGAAGTATACGAAAGCCATTATTGAAGAAATTTTGAGAAACGACATGTTTTGGAAAACATTTAAATAACTATCGCTCAAGCATCTGTACATACCCGTATCATTGTTGAGTGACATTTCTAGAAACGTACAGAATATCGATTATACGAGAAACATGTCGTGAGAAGAATATTTTTGAATTTTTGATTTTCTATTGTTTTTGTATTTTTTGAAAGTTTTATATTTTTATATTTTGCTTTTGTTGGTTTTTCAAATTTTGTATTTTGTTTTTCAAAAATATTTACAGCGAAGCTTTTTGGAAAATCATTTTCAAGAAGATTCGAGAAGACGTTCTAACTCCTCAGGGGTTAGGCTTCGCATTCCAATTCGTCGAACTAAATAGTCAAACCTTTCTTTTGCAAGGGCTTTAGTTAATAGATCGGCGAGTTGGTAATCAGTCTTCACGAAGAATAATTCAACAGTACCATTTTTGACGTACTCTTTGATGAAGTGGTATCAGACACGGATATGCTTAGTCTTTGAGTGATGAACATGATTGCATGATATGGCTATGGCACTTTTCGAGTCACAATACATAGGTATTTTATCGAAAGTAAAGCCATAATCTGTGAGTTGTGTTCTCATCCATAGAACTTGAGCACAACACGCAGATAGAGACACATACTCAGCTTTAGCGGTTGAAAGTGCAGTGCAATCTTGTTTCTTTGAAGACCAGCTTACTAACTTTTCACCCAAAAATTGTGCTCCTCCGGATGTACTTTTTGCTGTAACTTGATCACCTGCGTGGTCCGCATCTGAAAAGGCAATTAGATCAAATCCGGATTCCTTCGGATACCAAAGACCCTTGAGAATGGATGTCTTCAGGTACCGAAAGATCCTTTTAACCTCTTTGAGGTGCAGTTCTGTAGGCTTTGCCTGAAACCGTGCTAATAAGCAAACAGCAAAATGAATATCTGGTCGACTAGCAGTAAGGTACATGAGAGAACCAATCATGCTCCGATATTTCTTCGGATCAATAGGTTTCCCAAACAAATCGGCTCCAATTTTTGGTGAAGTTACCATTGGTGTTCCGACCGAGTCACAGTTATCCATACCATGCTTTTTCAAAATCTCAGTTGTATATTTAGCTTGATTTATAAAAATTCCACGTGGGGATTGATGTATTTGTAAACCAAGAGAGAATTTTAGTTCCCCCATCATGGACATTTCAAATTTGCTTTTCATGAGATTTTCAAAGTGTTTTGAAAGATTCGGATTAGTGGACCCAAAGATGATGTCGTTCACATAAATCTGAACCATCAAAATGTCGTTTTTGCATTTTTGTGTAAACAAGGTAGGATCAACTGTTCCTTTGGTGAAATTTTTTTGGATAAGGAAAGAGGACAGTTCGTCATACCACGCTCTCGGAGCTTGTTTTAAACCATAGATTGCCTTTTTGAGTTTGTAGACGTAGTCTGGATGTTCCATGTCTACGAAGCCTTCTGGCTGACTCACGTACACTTCTTCTTTCAGAGTTCCATTCAAGAACGCGGTCTTAATGTCCATCTGATAAACCGTGATGTTTTTGTGAGCTGCATAGGCTAAGAATATCCTGACTGCCTCAAGTCTAGCTACCGGCGCGAATGACTCTTCAAAGTCTATCCCTTCCTCTTGTCTGTATCCTTTGGCCACAAGACGAGCTTTGTTGCGAATTACAGTCATCTCTTCATCCCTTTTGTTCTTCCATAACCATTTGAGATCAATGACGCGAATGTCAATTGGTCTTGGAACCATTTCCCAAGAGTCATGAAGACGGTATTGGAGAAGTTCCTCCTGCATCGCTTCTATCCATGCGGGTTCTGCCATTGCCTCGCGAATGTTCTTTGGCTCTATATTGCTAATTGAGCAAAGGTAAATGCACAAGTCGCAATCGATGGCAAGTTGATGTCTCGTCTGAATTGGCCTTGAAGGTTCACCAATAACTTTTTCAATTGGGTGGTCTTTTGTCCACTTCAGAGTAGAAGGATACCGTTGGTTAAACGTATGCGAGTTAGATGGTTCTCGTAAGCTTGAGGATGATTCAGCTGATTCCGTGGCAGGGTGCAAGAACTGTAGTAGATGTAGATGATGTTGATGGAGTTGGTGCATTGGTTTCGACCGTTGTAGATGCATCTTCTGTTAGTTGTGGTAGGTGATTTTGAGCGGGTGCAGCGGAATAATGGTTTGATGCACTTGTCGAAGTTCCACCATAGTATTCATCGAACATTAACTCGAAGAAATTCTCCCATTCTTGTTCTTTAGGATTGTCAAATGAAGTTGATTGAGCTCTTTGAGGTACGAGTCCTGAACTGATGTGTCCAGAAGTCTGCTGGTTTAGTACGGGTTCTAGAGCGCGTCTCTCAGAAGCCATCTTATGTGGAAGTTCATCATTTCACATTCATCGTCTCCATGGTCCTCCTAGTTCTTCTGTTATACACCCTGAATGCCCTCGAGTTATCTGAATATCCAATGAAGATTCCAATATCACCTTTAGCTCTCAATTTACCTAGATCTTCTTTGTCGTTCGTCGGATAGCACAAAGAGCCAAACACGTGAAAGTAAGAGATATCAGGTTTTCTGTGGTTCACAAGCTCATACGGGGTTTTATTGAATCTAGGATGGATTAGGGATCGGTTCTGAGTGAAACAAGCAGTGGCAACAACATCAGCCCATAGAAATAACGGTGCACTAGAATAAATTAGCATTGTGCGAGCAGCTTCCACAAGAGTTCTATTTCTTCTTTCAACTACCCCATTCTGCTGTGGAGTTCTAACAACTGATGTTTGATGAGTTATTCCAACATCTTCAAAATAAGCTCTTAACTCCTGATTTGTGAATTCTGTGCCGTTGTCTGTTCTTACAACTCTTATAGGAGCTTGAAGAAGTACTTGAATACGTTTCAGGAAGGTGATAATGATGCCTGGTGCTTCGTCTTTTGATCTCAGAAACTTAACCCATGTATATCTCGAATAATCATCGATGATAACAAGAATATACTTTTTCCCATTAATGCTTTCAACTCTCATTGGGCCACATAAGTCCATGTGCAACATATGTAACTTTGCTTCCGAACTAGGTACGGTTTTAGGTTTATATGATGCTCTTTTGCTTTTTCCTTGTTCGCATGAAGGACATAAGTGATCCTTGGTGTATTTGAACTTTCGAAGTCCGTTGACGATGTTGTCTTTGTCAAGATTGTTGATGGTGTCAAAATTGAGATGGGATAACCTTCTATGCCACAACCAGGACTGTGTTCCAGATGCTCGTGTCATAAGATATATTGGTGATGAAGAGGCCATTTGATTGATGTCGATAGCATACAAGTTTGTATCACGATTCCCAGTTAAGAGATCAATGCTATCCAAGTTTCTAACGAAGCAAGTATTTTTCCTAAAAGCAACCTCTAAATCTGCATCACAGAACTGCCCGACTGAAAACAAATTGTGTCCCAACCCTTCGACATAGTAAACCCGAGTGATCAAATAATTTCCAAAAGGTAGATCTCCATAACCCATGATAGCTGCTACATGATCATTTCCAAAACGTACGGTTCCCATGAATTTCTAGACGAAATTGATCAGCAGCTTCAGATTCCCGGTCATGTGCTTGGAGCAACCCGAGTCGACGATCCAAAGACAAATTTCGATAACCTGCCAGTAACAGAAAAAGAATATTGTGGAAACCGTTTTGATTTTGGTTCCTTTGGGTTAGAGGTAAAATCCTGATCACACTCAAAGAGGTTTTCTACAGGGAATTCTGGTTTATCACTCATTCTACCATTCTGGAGTGTGAAAGTTCTACCTGTGGGTTTCCAAATATCATCCCTAAAGTATACACTATAGTTCCTGTCAGTAGTGTAAAGTCTAAGTTTTGCGACTAGTCTTCCTACTCGTTTAGCGTAAGATCTTTTTGGAACGTTCTTCTTAACAGGCTTATAATTCACATTCTTAGAAACACAATCATCTTGAACGTTAATTAAAGATTTCTTGCAAGTGAAACAAAGAGATTCAACACATTCATTATACTTAGCAAGTTTCATAGGTTCAGTACATTAAGATGAAATGTCTTTCTTATTCAAAAACGGTAAATTCCTAGGGTGTTCTTCTACTTTCTTCTCTTTATTCAAGCTACTACTCCTAGAGGCAGTCGAGACTCTATTGTTCCTTGTATTGCTCTTAGGCTTTAGTCTGCTGCTCCTAGAGGTGCTTTCTAGTCCTGTAGAAGGTAAGGCACACGCATTAGGATTCACATTTTTATGAAGGGAGGTGGTTTCAGCTTTCCTAGTCTCTTTAGAGTGCTTTTCTAAACTTATGTCGTTTGTTCCATATGTTTTAGATGTGGAGCCAGACGCATTAGTGGTACTCATCTTAAAAAGGCCAGGTGCTAAAACTTTTGGTTTCTCGATAACCGCTTTTCCTTTATCAACATGTTGTTCAGGTAAGGCATGTGGAGTGACTGGTTTTGATGAAACATTTTTCTCATTGACTTTTGGAGGAGGCATAGAAACAGACATTTTTGGTTTGGAAACCGGTTTAGGAACATTTGCTTTCTCCGCAGTCAATGGTTTTTTAATCATAGTATCCACTGCCTTTCCTTTTTTGACTTTCCAGCTGAGCCCTCAAAAGATCATTTTTCGCTTTCATGTCATTGTAGGCACGCTCATACGACAGTTTTTCATACTTGCATTCCTCAGTTTTTCGATCAAGTTGTTTAAAATATGAGACATTTTCTTTTTCAAGTTTTTTAAAGAGCTTTTTCATATTTTGAAACAATTTCGGAAGTATCAGACTGGAGTCTTTCATGATCTTCAACAGAATATGTTTGCAAAATGATGGACATAATATCAGTAGTCAGAACATCTTCGAAGAGTGAATCATTTAGATTTTCCAAAACTTTGATGTGTTCAACTCTTTCATTAGCTTGCTTTACCAGGGATTTATGGTCCTTGACAAAGTCAGTTGTTTCTTTCAAAAATGCTTGTTCAAAATGAATTACCCTTGAGTTGATGTTATTCAGTTGAGGGGCAATTTGAGTTTCAAAAAACGTTTTCTGTTCATTATCAAAACTATTAAACCAGATGTTTGTTGTAATATTGGTTTTAGTTTTAACAGTCTCTTGAAGATCCGCAATTCTAGTTTTCACATTTTCCAAAATACTTCTGGCATCACTTGTGTTAAAAGGATTGTTTGAAGACATTTGTTCAATGTTCGAAAGAGATTTTGAGACAACAACTTGTTTTGAAACTGGGGTTGACACTTTGTTTGAAACACTTGGTGTGGTGAAAAACGTTGATTGTTCTTTATGAGAAACAAACGAAATACCATTAATTTTGTTCCATTTGTTATAATCAATTGGTTTGATTTCCGGATGTTTTTGTTTCATTTTTGATCTACTCTCCTCAGATAGTTCCAACGTTTCAAGAGAATCATGCACAATTATAGGTTCATGCAAAGGTTTTCCATTGTTTAACACATTCTGAGATTTCTGAGCTTTCTTGAGGAACGAAGAAGGGTTGTTACCAAGAGCCATTTTATGTGCAGTATGAAAAATCGGATTTACTTGATTAGAAAGCATCTTGTTTGTTTTAGCGGAATGACCCGTTGTAAGAAGCAAATTATCCAATTTTTTGATAGTTTCATTTTTATCCAGAATTTCATCAAGAAGAGAATCTTCTCGTTTTGAAAAATCAGCAATCAACTGTTTATTCTCTTTTTCAAGATCAGAAAACAGTGCTTTTTGTTTAGAAAGTTGGTCATTTAGATCAGAAATTTCCTTGTTTAAATATTTTATTTTCAAGTTCAAATTCACATCAAGTGTGTCATACTTGAGTTGCAATTGTTTTTCTCTTAAAACATAATCTCGATAACCAATTTCTAATTCTGATAGTTTGTTTGTATGAAATTCAAAGGCTCTGGCGTTCTTTTTGTAACTCTCAAGCTCAGCGGTCAATTTAGCATTCGCTGCCTTAACTTCGCGATTGACCGTTCTAACTTTCTCAATTTCAATGCCACATTTATTGATTAATGATTCAAAATAAGCACGTGTTTCCTCATCAGTCTCAGTATTTTGTGCCACACAGCCTCCACTAGGATCCACATCTGGAGTTTCAGAGTTAGTATTGCTACAACTCGGATTGTCCAGGTATGTATCATAAGTAGGTGCTGGCGTCACATAATGCTGTTCGTCATGAGTAAACACATCAAATATGACATTGTTATAGCATGGATCAATGATTGGTACCTCAGATACTGCGTTGGCGTCATAGACAGGAGGTGCGTCAGAGTCAGTGTCGTACTTAGTCTCCTGAAGATTTGCCATGAAGATGCAGTTCGCATTGATTTCCTCGAGGTCTTCCAAATCATCCACAATAGCGAAAAAATCATTTTCCTCAGCACTTAACTGCATCCCTGCTTCTTGCTTCTGTGCTAACAGCATAGCTTTTCGAAGAAACTCAGCATTCTTCTTGTGCTGCTTAGTGGGACAGTTTTGTGCCATGTGACCCACTCCTTGACAGTTATAACACTTAACCTGATTACCCTGATTCACATTTCCATAATTCCCAACGATTGGAGCTGTAACATTCCCATTCTGATTACCCACTGTTCTATTCCCAACATTCTGTCCCATATGATTTCCAACATTCTGACCCAACTGATTACCCTGATACGGAACCGCCTGATTACCCATACGAAATCCAGTAGTATATCCCTGCTGATTCCCAATAACTCCAACCATTTGTCCTTGATTACCCATATTCACACCCGGCTGTGCAATTTGCCTGTTGCGAGTGTTTGATGAAATCCTTTGATTGTTGTTAGTTGGTGTGGAATAGCGACTTCTGAATGCTTTACCCAATAAATTAAATACCTGTAGCAAAGCTGCTTCTTGTTTAGTTTCAGGAACAGTGATTCCTTGTTCCTGGTATTGTGGATACTGTTGTTGTTGAAGGACTTGTTGTTCTGGTGGATAGAATTGTTGTTGAGGGATAACAGCCTGTGGTTGTGGAATGTATTGCTGCAAGTTGTTGTTGGTGGAAGATGATGAAGCTTGTTGTTGTGTGTTCACTGAAGTTTGAGTCTTTGCAATGAGTGCCAATGGATCATGATTCTTTGCCAATCTTTCTTTCCTGACTTCATTCACTTCAGCTTGGTTTTGTTTTAGAAAATCATTTAGTTGATCAAAGTTCACCTGATGTAAGTCTTTTGTTTGGTTGACAATAGTGACATATCGTCCCCATTCTTCTGGAAGATTGTTCAGGAACTTGATGTTTTGAACGATAGTTCTGGGTGCTAACTTGTTTCTGATAAGCTCATTCATCAAAGTACAAAACCTTCTATAGTAGGATTCAATGGATTCTCCTGGAGTTGAAGTGAACTTTTCCCATTCAGTTAGCAGCTTGTTCTCCATGTCTTGTTGACCAATTTCTGTTCCATGACAAAGCCGTCTAACACGTTCCCACATATCGAAAGCAGTTTCACAACTGTCTACAGCAGCAAAGATGTCTCTTGGTAAACCCAGTTGGACAATATGAATTGCCATGTCATCTGCATCGACTTGTTTCTGATCCTCTTCAGTGTATTCTGATTCATTTTGAAGACGAGAGGATGGTGGAACGGGAGGTGTTGCATCAGCATTTCCAGGGACTTGGACTTGTCGAGGCTTGAAGGGTCCATTCTGAATGGATTGAATCATCAGTTTTCCATTAGGTTTGGTCTTGATGTAACGAAGCATACGACTTGTCCATTGAAGATAACCACCTTTTTCCAACATAGGAGGACGGTTTTCTGCACCGGCTGCATGAATGTCTTGTTGAGTTGCCATTGATGAAGGTATGATCTGATAAAGTTGATGTAGGATCGATTCAACGATAAAGGAGTTGTGTTTAATAAGATATTGCCGTTTGAAGTTTTTTCTGAAAGTCGTACTCGTGAACTTGGTTCTTAGGCCTAAAAATTTTTCTCCCAAAATTTGAAATTCACTATAAAAAATCAATTATAAGGTCGTATGAAAAATTTGAGTTATGACAATTTTGACGCCAAATTTGACCGAAAAAATTTGAATTTGGGTCCAAAAATTTGAATTTTTGACCAAACTTTTCCAAGTTAAACCAAAATTTGAATTTCGCGTAAAAATTGAACGTTTAGTCTCCTCAAAAATTTAAATTTTACTCAAATTTTCCCGCCAAAAAACTTTTTTTTTTTTTTTTTAAATGAAGAGCTTAGGCGTAGACACACGAAGTTACGAGTAGACAATGCTTAGGCGTAGACACACGAAGTTACGAGTAGACAACGCTTAGGCGTAGAGATTGTGCTTAGGCGTAGAGATAACTTACGCGTAATACCCAACTTACGCGTAACAATAGAGTTATGCGTAGACTAAAAACTTAAACGTAGAATCCTTATGCGTAGGATTTACTTATGCGTAAGACAAGCTTAGGCGTAAGAAAATACTTATGCCTAAGAAATTATACGCGTAATATTTAGCTTATGCGTAAATCTAGGGTTTAGCCCAAAGATCCTTTACACTATCACAATGTAAAAGATATCCAAAAGTCGAAGTGTTCCACAAACTTATCCAAGTGAGGGAAGCACTGAGTCACCGTTATAGCTCGAAGAAACTGCGTAGGACCTTATGCGTAGAAAAAGGGTGTTGACTTTTCTTACGCGTAGAACTAGGGTTTTGACCTACGCGTAAAAAATTTCCAGTGATTCAAACAATTTATCTTGCACAAACAGCCTTAAAAACACTCGAATAACACAAAAGTGTTGACCTTTTTCACCCAAAGTGCTTTGAAAGCTTATGCATAGAAATGAACTACCCAATTCGTACGAGTTTAAAAATGATTTAAAACACGTAAATCTTCGAACTTTTTGCAAAAAACTGAAACTTTAACACCAAATAAACCTTAAACCACAAGAATCTTGAATTTTTAAGTGTAAAAATCAAAGCTTTAAGCGTGTCAAAGATGTATAGCGAGAGCTTTACGCGAATGGTACCAAAACTTCAAAACAAACACAAACACAAACACTCCTAAACCATTGTTAGGCGATTGATACCAATTGTAGGACCTTAAATCTATCAACCTTATCATAAACCCAACACGTATATCACTTTATGCGTAGAACTCATTCAACACAAACACAAACATATGCGTAAATAAAGAAGGAAAGATTAAGATGTTGGTGACTTGATGTTTATAAAACCGTGTATGTTGTGAGAGAAAGATGAAAACAATAAGTTGTATATTCCAAAGAAAACACACACACACACACACTCAAGCACACCCCTCAAATGAGACTTTGAGGGGTATTTATAGTCTAAATATAAATGCCCTAATGGGCTTTGGCTTGGGCCTCGTGGACTTGGATTGGATAACACATGATGAAAGGCTAGCTTAACTTAACTTATAGCCAATTAACTTAGCCCAATCCACGAGCCCGTTGACTATTCTAGCACGATATCTAACACACGTTACAAAGTTTCTAAATGTGAATGACCATCACTTCTAATAAAAACTATTAAGGCTAACAAGATCTTACTCAGGTTCGTTTTTATCTTTGCAAGATCGAGATCGCAAGATCGGATCAAGATCTTAAAATCTACAAATGATTACATATCCCAAAAATAAAATTATATGAATGTTTCATAGAAATTTTGTTTCTAAAAGTATGATTATGAAATGTTTAAAAAGATTAACATGTTGTTTTTTAAATTTTACAAAACATATTCCGTAAATTTGTAGTTTTTTAGTTTGTGGTTCGAGAAAAGTCCGATCGGGTAGGATTAGATATTAAAATCATATGGTTAAAATCGGGATCATATTAGATCCTAAGCTTGCAAAGATTCCATATAACATCGTGATCTTTTTTGCTTTACGGTATCGTAAAATCGTAAGATCTTAAGATCATAATAAAGATCTTAACAACAATGGTTGCCACTAATAGGTGATGCACCAGCACCATAACACTTAGTCTTAATATTTTATTTCTTCTTTGTAAAAAGGTTAAGGGGGAATTGCATATATGTCTACTAAAACTTAAAAACTTGCATATTTTTCATAATATAAGTTTTTATTGCACGATGTACAATGCAACTTAAGCATATTTTGGGTATATATGCAAATATACAAGTTTTAACTTTTAATGGGTATATATGCAATTGCCCCAAATGTTATGTATATATTATTCACAAAAACTTATAACACTTTACAAAGGGTTATTATGATTAGCATGGTCGTTTCGTGATATTCGATGACCCTATGCAATAACAACAAAGAGGTCCTATAACACTTGTAAACTAAAGAAAAAATTGCATGTTAACTTTGAATTATATGACTCATATATATTTAATATTATACGTATTTATATGCAAAACTAATAAAAGTGTGACATTTTATAAGTGGAGACCCTGTGTAACGACACTTATTATACACCTTTCCGAGACCCCTCTTGTGATTAGTTCAAGGACATTCCCAAGAACAACCAATTCATACCATCTCCTGTACAATTAATAGAAATAAGACAAATATTTTGGTTGTTGATATTATGTAATTATTTATAACCATCTTTTTTAAAGAAAAGGGAGAGGACCAATCATGACTTGTACTAATGTTCATTCTTAATGGTCTGTTTGTGCTTAATTAGCTTTTGAAATATTGCTAACCTTCCTGATATATGTAGAATTTTGGAACTTATAATGATTAATTTTCAACATAAAATTACTTGAGTTGCCCACCAACCTAGAGGTTGTGGGCTCAAGCCTCATTGAAAGCATTTATGAGATAAGTGAAAAAAATTGCCGTTCTAAAAAAAAATGGTACTAGTATATCACAACAAAACTAACAAAAGGTATTTTATAAGGGTGCAGGGTGCACCTCGAGGAAAGTTGAAGGAAACTAGCGTCAATAAGAAACCCCACACCCACTTGCAGGAAAGTTGCGGCAAAAATAAAAAAATCTCCCTTGCTGCACTATAGTCCCGCAATAAAAAAGAGAGATAAATGTTTTTTTTTTTTTTTTTTTTTGTATTATTTTCATGGATTTTTCTAACATGTGCCCCGGAGGCACATGTTAAGCACATAAAAAGGACGGTGGGACCCATGAAAAAGACGTCCGGACCCATATATTTTATTTGAAAAGTGTATTTTTTGTGGGTCCGGACGTCCTTTTTCGTAGGTCCCACCGTCCTTTTTGTGTGCTTAACATGTGCCCCCGGGGCACATGTTAGAAAAACCCTATTTTCATACTACCTCCGTCCCATATTGACTGTCCTGTTTGACTTTTTTAAGTTTTTCTTTGTCAACTTTGACCTTAAATATTTTTGTTTGTGTTATATAATACTTGATGAAAGTTATATCAATGAAAATACATTTAAACCCCCATTCTATTCATATATTTTGCTCAAATATTATATAACACAAATAAAAATATTCATTGTCAAAGTTGAAAAAAAAAGACTTTGAAAAGTCAAACTGAACAGTTAATATGGGACGGAGGGAGTATTTTGTATGTGTATGTGTGTTTTAATGACAAAAGATAAGAAAAAGTTTTTAAAAAGTGAGAGAAGGTGCTGCAAAAATTGAATGAAAGAAAAAAAAAAGTTTTGTTGACATGAAGTTGATATGACGAGAGAAAACCCTCACTCACACCCTTCAGACTAAGCGCCTTAATTGCTTCACACGTCTGGATAATATGTATATTAATTATATTCCTATAAGAAAATCAAGGGCGTAAGCTATTTAGTGATGAGATTCATGCACAACAAGGCTAATTTATTTGATCTTAATATTTACATGCATTAATCTCAGGATGTCATTTTCATCTCCGTTACCATCAGCTTAAAGAATGTCGTACAATAATAGAACAGTCTTTATCTATTTAAAGTAAGCTATGTGACAACTTTTACATTAACTTGTTCTTTGGTTATTTTGTACTCTATATTATTGTAACTTTTTCTCAGATTTATCTCAAATACTTCAATTTTTACCGGTAATGTAAATAGTTATACTGTGGTGACATAACTAACATAAGTTTCTTTAAATGCATCTTGCTTGGATGATGAAAGAAAAAGAGAGGATGAAAATAGAACAAAGTTAGCAATGGCCCCGACCCGACGTAACTAAAACTAATGCAACTCCCGGCTAGAGTAGTCTTACGTGCCGGCCTGCCTATATAAACACGAATGTCATTAATACAACAAACAGTAACTAACCCTAGTGATTTACGTTGTAATTTTCTTAACTAATCTTCTCTATTTTGGGAAAATTGTGACAGTTAGAAAGGTGTTAGTACTTTCTTTTGTCCTATTTGGGTTAAGCTGTCAATTTTGAGATGCACATGAACCTGTACTTCCTCTTGCATTGCCTATATATTTGCTTCACTTGATTTCATTATCAATATCAATCAAACTTGCAAGATTTTGAGATGTCAACTACTATTCCTGTTTCTAGTGTTTCTTTCTCTTCATCTAAGTCACCTTTGGTAGTTGACGATAAAACTAGCACGAAACAAGATGTTATCCGCCATACCATGAATTTCGAACCTAGCATATGGGGAGATCAATTTCTTACATATGATGAGGTTCTTATATACATGTTTCTGCTTCATTCTTTTTTTGTCCATTTTGTTGGAATTGTATGTCATATTTCAGTTTTTGTACATGCAGCCAGAAGATTTGGCTATGAAGAAACAGCTTGTTGAAGAGCTCAAAGAGGAAGTCAAGAAAGAGCTAACAATCAAAGGCTCTAATGAACCAATGCAGCATGTCAAGTTGATGCAACTTATTGATGCAGTCCAACGCCTTGGCATAGCCTATCATTTCGAAGAGGAGATTGAAGAAGCCTTGCAACATACCCATGTTACATATGGCGAGCAGTGGGTCGATAAAGATAACCTACAAAGCATTTCACTTTGGTTCCGACTCCTACGACAACAAGGCTTCAACATCTCATCAGGTTTACTTTACAACCTTACTTGCACATGGTCATTCACACGTACCCTTTGTAATTCAACTATTAGAATACAAAAATCAACTTATGAAATGTCTTTTAATATGCATAACATTAGTTTTAAAAGGACTTTTTGCTACAGGAGTATTCAAGGACTTCATGGACGATAAGGGAAATTTTAAGGAATCCTTATGTAATGATGCTCAGGGAATTCTTGCTCTGTATGAAGCGGCATATATGATGGTGGAAGGTGAAACAATACTAGATAACGCTCTCGAGTTCACTAAAGCTCACCTTGACATCATAGCCAAGGATCCTTCTTGTGACTCTTCCCTAAGAACCCAAATACACCAAGCGTTAAAGCAGCCACTTAGGAGAAGGCTGGCAAGGATAGAGGCGTTGCATTACATGCCTATCTACCAACAAGAAACATCCCACAATGAGGTCTTACTGAAGCTTGCAAAATTAGATTTCAGCGTGCTTCAATCAATGCATAAAAAGGAACTTAGCCACATTTGCAAGTACGTACCATACACACGGTCTATATTATTATATATTCAATTTTTTTTAGCTAATTTAGAGTTTAATCTGGCTAAGGTGCTAAGCAAACATAATATAGAGTCGAAACTCAGACCTCATGGATAGCTCGAATCATAGGGCAGTTCAATTGGTTTAGTTTGTTTATACTCTTAATTTTTTGTCTTAGATGGTGGAAGGATTTGGACATGCAAAACAAGCTTCCTTATGTTCGAGACAGGGTAGTGGAAGGCTATTTTTGGATACTATCCATCTATTACGAGCCTCAACATGCTCGAACAAGAATGTTCCTAGTGAAAACAGGCATGTGGTTAATCGTTTCAGATGATACGTTTGATAATTATGGTACTTATGAAGAACTTGAAATCTTTGCACAAGCTATTGAAAGGTAAACAATATACATTATTATGCTTTTATACCAACAAAGTAGACACTATTATAGTTCGTATAATCAGTTAATTGCATAATTTCTAGATGGTCAATAAGCGGCCTGGATATGCTTCCAGAATACATGAAACTAGTATATCAAGAGCTTGTGAATTTTCACGTGGAAATGGAGGAATCACTTGAAAAGGAGGGAAAAACATATCAAATTCACTATGTCAAGGAGATGGTAAATTACATATTCTTTAATTTTGTATTTCATGATTTGGATAAATATAAAGTTATGTGATTGTCTCATCTCGGATACAATACAGGCAAAAGAGTTGATTCGCAACCTCTTGGTAGAAGCCAGATGGTTAAAAGAGGGGTACGTGCCAACTCTTGAGGAGTACATGTCTGTGTCAATGGTGACTGGTACCTACGGCTTGATTATAGCGAGATCTTATGTTGGCAGGGGTGATCATATCGTCACCGAGGATACCTTTAAATGGGTGTCCTCATATCCTCCTATTATAAAAGCTTCATGTGTGATTATAAGACTTATGGATGATATTGTCAGCCACAAGGTACTATATATATAGACTAGTACTTTATCATCCATTTAATCAAGACTCTAAAATACAATGATGTTGTGAGATAATTTTTATTACTCGATATTTCAGGAGGAACAAGAGAGAGGCCATGTTGCTTCAAGCATCGAATGTTATTCTAAGGAAAGTGGTGCATCAGAGGAGGAAGCTTGTGAATATATCTCGAAAAAAGTTGAAGATGCATGGAAAGTTATAAACCGAGAGTCGCTCAGGCCTACACCTGTCCCATTTCCACTACTTATGCCTGCAATCAACCTTGCACGTGTGTGTGAAGTCCTATATAGCGTCAACGATGGCTTCACTCATGCTGAGGGAGACATGAAAAGTTACATGAAATCGTTCTTCGTTCACCCTATGGTTGTCTAAGATTATACCGTTATTCTAATGTTGTGTGGGCTTGTTGCAGCTTTCTTTTCTTCGGTTTTCTTTCCTTTGTGATATCGTCGTGTCAATGACCCATTCTCTGTTAAGATTATGTTCTTTGTATTGTTACATTTATAATAATCACAATTCCTAGTGTGCAAACACTTCGAAGCTGTATTGTACTCGATTTCAATTTCAATAATTTCTATCTCTACAACTCTTCTCTATTGACTCCTCTTATCTCTTGAGTCTCCAATTAACGCTATAACGTTAGGCCATATATAGCGATCCAAGAAAGCTAAATGATCTAGCGATAATGGACGAGGTTAGTTAAGAGCTGACTTGATTCAGTATTAGTTTGTACCACAAACTATGTGATTATATTGGCATGTAGCTTCAAAATTCAACTTCCAACAATTAAAGCACATGTGAGTAGATATTTTTTGGATTACCATTGCTTTAAAGCTCATTTTTACCATTTTTTTTGAACTCACAGCTTGCCTATTTTAAAACACAAATTGATAAGTCTGTATTATAAAAAACATAAACATTAAGCAACATGTGAGTAACGGGTTTAAAAGCTAATAGTTAACTATGATAGAACAAATAGCTAGTTAATTAACTCTATTTCATGATCAAGATATAAATTATCTCTAATATTGCAATGATAATGACAGATGTATTTATAAAAAAAAGCATGTTTCATAGAGGAATTAGAATAAAGGAATATTTTCATCCCGGTTAAAGTTACATAGTGTATTTTATTCTTTTAAAAAATGGTATATTTCATAGTCTACCAATGAGGCTAATATGAAATCTATCATGGGTCCCGTGCTCTTTCTAGTCATAATTATCGGGAAAAAACATATTTTTCATCTCAAAATAACTGTCACTTAAAAAAACACAATTAAAAAAATATATATTATTGTTTTCTCTCTTTTATTTTTTACGAAGTAACAGTTTTACTTTTAACTAAGTAATTAATATCTTCTTTAAAATTTGTAATTAATAATTTCAAGCAAGATCAATATGATAAACTCGATCAAATTTTCCTATCTCTATTTAGTAGTGGACAATTAAATTGTGACATCTCAAAATAAAAAATACGGATTATAAAATTGAGACTGAAAGAGTAATATTTTTTAAATTGGATATACAAATCTTGAGGCTCTTTAATTTGTAAATGGTTTAAGCGTTGAATTAGGATGTGGATTAGAATTTAGTTTAGGATTTGATTTAGGTTTAAGACTAACCGTATCGCATATGGTGAATGTGTCGGGAGTGTGCAAGTTCACACATGACTCCATTACACACAAACAAATTCACGGGCCAATGAAAGAAAATCAAACTCACAATGGTGAGTTGTCACAAAATAAGCTTTCAATATTTAATATTTATTCATAACATAATAAAAAAGTATATAAAAGGTCTCATTAAAAAAATACATGGCTAAAATAAATTCGAGCAAAAAGTAAATTTAATTTTACACGACTTTTGATAAAAAAAAAAAAAAAAAAAAAAAAAAAAAAAACTAATCTTCATGTCATCAAGTTCATATGGTAAGGAGAGTTTTGTAGAATCTAAATAGGAAGATTAAGATCACTCTTAGAAAATTCGTGTACACTAAACAAACAAGCTTTCTATTTTACTTTCACTCCTTTCCCTTTACTCAAAACCCCATAACAAAAACCCCTTGTAATTAAAGCAAACACCCATATTGAAATTGAACTAATACCAATTTTCATTACAATTTATTTTTAAAGGGGTGTTTGGTTTATGGGTATAGGTATGGAGGAAAGGGTTTCATTCCCAATCAAATGTTTGGTTAAACCTAAAAAACTATAAGTAATCTAAATGTGAAAAGATGTGAATTTACTAAACTCGTACCCATAACGATATCCAATGTTTATGTATTTAGTTTGAAAGAATATGAATGTCTAAAGAGAAAGTCCTTTAACTCGTTTGAGTATGCGTGAAGTAAAGTCAAACCTTATAGATTAGTCGTGAAAAAAAAATCATTTTTGAGTTCACTTTCTAGCGATTTTTTTTTTTTTTTTTTTTTTTTTTTTTTTTTTTTTTTTTTTTTTTTTTTTCAAATTTAGTCTTGTGTGACTTCATAAAATCCTCAACATGTGTCCAAAAGTTGATGGGATGCTACACCGAAATGACGTTTTGTATGAGATAGTTTCTTTTTTGTCAGACTGATATGATTTTTTTTGTTTTATTAAAAAATAGAACCCTCTGTAATTTTTCTTGCTTTACAAAAAATGTTTTGCATTATTAGAAAGGTAAAAGAAATTGATATTTTTGAAAATTTCACAATTAATTTTGGGTATATTTGGCGCGGAGCGGTATAAAACTTTTTTGAAGGGTAAGTGATGAGCAATGAACATTTTTTGTTTTAGTAGTCGTTTGGCAAAAAAGCGATGAGCTTTGGCTAAATCTAAAAAAAAAAACTAATTTTTCAATGCTATTTTGATAAGTGATGAATTGTTGCTACTGCTCACACCTGCCCAAGGTTAAAAGTAGTGCGAGGCATGGCGTGGCTGCATGACCAAGCCTCACGTCTTAACGGCCAAAGCGATGTTTTTACGTTTATAATACGTGACATAAGACAACACAAAATATGAAAATATTTATATATTTATATCAAATTTCATATATATCGAGTTTGTAAAAAGATATGACATAAAACGTGACGTGAGGATATAACCACTTTTTACGCGTTTACAAGACCTTCGAGCGCCTTTTGAAACCATGGTCCTGCCCTTCACAAACACAAGCAAAATGCAAAGACCATTGAGGAGTATTTAAAAAAGTAAGTTACTGAGTAACAATTGTCGGTAGGGCTGAGCGTCGGTCATAAACCGACCCTAACCGAACCGAACCGAGAAAACCGATGACCGAAAACCGTGAAAAACACGAACAGAAACCGAACCGAATGTTGTCGGTTCTGTTTTTCGTCGATTCGGTTCGGTTTTGTCGGTCTAGATGTATTTTGGCATGTTTTTGTCGGTTTTGGGCCGAACCGGACCGAACCGAACCGACCTAAAACCGAAAGCATGTAAAAGACTAAAACCTAAAACCGAAACCGAACTGACGGGCTGCCGGTCCGGTTCGGTTTTTGTCGGTTCGGTCGGTTTCGTCGATCCGGTTCGGTTTTGAACCTTCGATGCTCGGCCCTAATTGTGGTAACAAAAAATTATAATAAGCCGAGTTAAATATTTTTATTTTTTGTTTGTTCCTCTCTTTAGACAGTTACCGTAAAAATAAATTACAGAACAGAAATCGAAACCCTAACAAACATTCTCAATCTACATACTATCAATCAACCGATCATATTAAGAGTGAGCTGGTGTTGGGGAATGAGCTGAGGAGAGGTTTTAAGAAAATGAAGAAGGAGGCTGAGGTGGCGAAAGTTGTGTTACCTGAAGATGAGAAGTATCGGTTGGGGTACGGGGTTGTTGGGGGGGGGGGGGGGGGGGGGGTGGTTGTCTACATCCTAGCTACCCCATTTCCCGGGGAGCGGGCTTAGGTATGTTGTTGTGAGAGAACACTAGGTTCAAAGTCTTGGTTTTTAGAAAATGATATGAGGTAATATATAGAAAATAGTGCAATGAATGATGCATTTGAGATTGAAAAATTAATGAATGCTAGCAAACTAGTGGTTGGCAAATGGTGACTACTTATATTCTAGTGCATATGCTTCTTAGGCAATCCTTGGTAACTTTATAAAGTTAGTTCTATGAGGACCAATATATGATTCGGAACCAAAACCAAGTCGAAATATATTGATTTGTTTGAAGGAATAAGAATATTTTATTTAGCTGTTGTTAAGATGGATTATAAGAATAATACAAGTGAATTAGTATTAGGGAGTGGGTTGAGGAGAGGGCTTAAGAAGATGAAAGAGGCCGTGGAGGATCCTATGATAATGAGTCTCTAAAATGAAGGTTGAAGAGAGAGGCAAGAGAGAAGGAAAGGGAACGAGCTTTGCTATGGGGTCAGAATGATAGAGTAGGAAATAGTGAAATACAACAAAGTAACTTTTAAGGGGATTAGAACGACCTTGTTTTCATGCTGTATAATGTTCTGATCTGACCTTATACAGTTAGAATTTTCGTGTGTCAATTGAAAGCTCATAAGTTCATCAGTGCTAGTTTTAAAAGAATGTGCTGAAATGGTGGCTATACTTAAGGCTGGAATTAACCTAATTAGAAGTTAAAAGAAGACAGGACCTCTATGAAAACTAGTAAAATAAGCATTGCTGATTTGTTTTTTTGTTTTTCTAATTGTCGCAATAAATCTTTAACACTGCGTTGGGATGGTAGGTTGAACGTTTTAGTGATACAATAGTTAGTAAAACTAAAGGGTACTACCAAAATGTCATCAATGAGTTTCTTTCTTTCCGTGGGAAAGAGGAAATTACAAGCGTCATCCTTTGACTCCTGATCCATTTGCAGTTTTTTTTCATATACTTCTACTGTAGGGTCATTAACAAGAGTGTCGTAGCTAGTTGATGTCCTAACAATGATAAAAAAATGCATGTGTTCAACAACTAATTGAGGAAAATAGAAACTAGTCTGAAGTCCTGCTAGAAAAGGGCAGGTCTAGCAATGAGAAAGGTATAGTTTACAGCAAAAAGCATATCTTAGCGGAAAATAGCGGGTGGCAAATGGTGTGTATTATCAATGAACTAGCATAAGGGTGACCTCGGTTCCGGAACCGCACGGAACCGAGAGAACCGAGAACCGGAAAATGCATATCTTAGGAACCGAGAACCGGACCAAAAAGTGTGTTTCGGTTCCGGTTCGGTAATGCATATCTTATGAAGGTCTTACAAACAAGAACTCTATGTTAATAACCACTCAAGATTTTTCAAAGTATATTAATTTTAAACTTCAACCAAAGGGCTTGTAGCCTAGTGGTATCCATATGGTGCATCTATATTCTGTATTTTTTATATTGTGAGTTTGTTAGTTTGCCTTTCTCTAAAAAATAAATATATAAGCAAAAAATATTTTGATTTTGAACTTTAAACTTCAAAGCATACTCATGGTAATCAAACTGAAGGACCTTATCATGCAAAATCGGGGCATAGGTTTACTTCGCAAGGCACTGCGAAAAAGTTGCTAAGCCATTCGTTCTGTATGACAAACATAGCTATTTTCTGCAGCAATGAGTGAGCACTTGCCCTATTTAACGACAAAAACTTGAATTGCTAGATTGAATACAACAGTGAAGAAAAACTTACATCAGTTGTCGAAGATGGTCATACTAATACGTTTTATTTCTTGTACCTGCAGGAGGTAATTAATCCAACTGATCCTATGAGTTACAAGAAGGCAGAGCCACCAAAGTTTGCTCTAGTAATTGCTTTATATTATTTTCTCTGTAAAGTAACTGGTTCCTCATAATATGTATTGACAGTAAGTACAGTTAATTACTAGTAGTTGTCAGTCAATTGCCGAAAAGCTTTTATATATTCTTGCATAAACTCCTGAAGGTGGATTCAATCAATCTGTATCGTCTCTGAAGCTTTGCTATACTTCCACTCACTTGAAATGATCATTCTCTTGTTGCTATTTAGTTTGAGGATATGTAAACAGGGCATCACATCATGGGTTCTTATCAAAAAATATCTAATTTTGTCCAGTGATGGGGTGACAATTTTCCTGGTCAATGTAAAAGAATCAAACACGCTGTCAATTTTTTCATTTTTTTTAATATGAGGAAACCCCTTACCAAGTCACCTTTGTAAATCGTGGAGGGACGGATTTCACATACCACCTCGCAAGACCCATGGAGCTTGGTAAGACAGTAAATTACTAGCCCTCTGAAGATTTCAATTAACAGGGCTATGGCAGGTGACCCTAAGAAATTGTATTTTGTGGGACTTATGACAACTAAGAAATCGTATTATTAATACTACTACAGTTAGTCTCCCTCATGATCACAACAGTTACTTATGAACCGAGTTTTTGGATTCCCACGATCCTCCCTGTATCACATTTGCTTAATAACTTTACAGTTTTAGAACTACGTGACGGTTAATACAGCAGCAGCAGGTCTCAAAAATGTAAAGTTTGTAGCTCAATAGAATTGCCCTCGCGCTTTGTCATAAAATCGAATAGCTTAATGAATCCTATAAACATCAAACTTATAAAACGGCAATTATATGTATCATTCCAGTTTTAATCAAACTTATAAAACAGCAATTATTGTCATTGAAACGTTACACAACCTACAAAGTTAAATATGGTATGAGTGTATGAGCATATAAGTCTGTTGGAGACTGTTAGACAATTTTCTTTATGCGCAGATGTCACCAAATCGGTAAGAAGTCAGCTGCAGCCAAGTGCAACGCCTGCCATAGATCAACTACTTTGGCCACGTGCCTTGATTGTAGAGTTTCATTTTGTGATAGGTAAGAAACTCTTGCTTTAGAGCATGCTATAACACAAAATAGCTTATGGTTTTTCATTGCCTTATATGGTTTTGGTATAATTTTACATCTTTGAAGCCAAATCTTAGTTACGTCACAAAGATGCCTATTAAAATGGCTGATTAAGAATGGTATCCTTGTAAAGCTGAAGTTATTTACAACTGAGACATCGTGTAGGACCTTTTCCGTTGACCATGTTGCTTACATTAGTTAACAATAGTATTTGTTTCGTACATTACTTCTTCCTTACAAAGTTCCCCCTAGAAAAACAGATAAATTTTGCAGATCATAATCAACATTCACAAACAGGGGAATAAGTAATCTGTTTGTAACTTCACCGAAAAGGAACAGTTGCTAATATTTTGGGAAATCTAGCAAATAATTAGTTAAATATGTTATTGGATGGAGGGTGTATGATTTTTATCAAGACCTCTCTTGCAAGTCTTGAACACTGCTCTCCATTTAGATGGTACGATCCAAATATATTTTAGTATAAATAAGGCTTTAGGGGTGTAATTCTTGTTATGTTGAATGATGAATATTATGTATTATTTAACTGGTATCCACTCAGAGAGCTTATTACAAGATCAGAATAATAGATTAGACTATAGTTTTTTAAACATTGTGAATTTCCAGTGCAGGACACTTGGTCGAGCATATACAGACACGCCCCTCCCATACAAAGTACTACTCATATAAGCTGAACCGTCTTGTGAGTATTCTTTACCGCAGCTTTAAATACATATTGTGACTGCTGTGTGTGTTAAAAGTTACCTTTATAAAAATAATTTATACACAGAAAATTGCTGAGAACAGCACATCAGATGGTTTCTATTATTAACACGGCTTTTTTGTACTATAATTTGTTCTTTGTAATGATTATGAAATGAATTACATAGGTTAAATGCTGTAAATCAACTTGTAAGGTCACCAATATCAAGGATCTTCTTGTTTGTCACTTCTGCTTTGATAAAGCCTTTGACAAGTTTTACGACATGCACAACGCAACCTGGTATGTTGCTTTTTGCTCTTAATGCTGTAGTTTTCGATATGATATCAGGTCATGACTGCTCATAGTGTGTGTTTAAAAATCTTGAAATATAGGAAAGCAGCAGGAATTTCAATTATTGCTGGCTCTATATGTTGCGAAGATCACTTTACTTGGTAACGTCTACTATAAAATAGCTTTATCTATCTCTCTACGAAGTATGTTGTGTGACCTACAAGGATGAAAAGGATTATGAACTCTATTTGTGTAGTTGACGTATTTTAAAAATTCTGTCGAAATCTTAAACAAGTATTTTGGACCAAGAGGGAGTATTGCTGTACTTGTACTTAGGAAAAAAGTCTACGTTTGACTTTTATGTGTCACCTGTTTGAAGTAATAAACATCATATTGGCTCAAGCCAAAACATGATCGGTTTAAGTGTTGAGCACCGAGTTTAAAGTTGAATTCTGGGAAAGTGGGTTGTCTTTTTTATAAGAAAACTTGGAATGTTACTAATGTTCATTCTTGGGTCACAGGCACAGGATGAATTGCTTGAATGCTGGCGTCGAAGATACTGCATATATTTTTGAAAGGCACATTGTAAACGAGAAGCGATCTCAGTTGTGTGATTTCATATTCTAAAAGTATGTTCAGGTCGAAAAGATTTGGCTTTCTATAATGTAAATTTTATTTTACGTATCTCTAACACAGCGTGAACTAGGGTATGTATCTTGTAATGTAGTTGGTCATTATATATACGTGGATACTTGCACATTCGGTAGATAAAATGGGGTTTCACTTTAAAGGAACTAGTGGCAGTCCCACTATTACGGATGTTTATCCTCCGATTTATGAGCGGTTCTACTTTGAGGTTGATTTGAGCAAGGCTATGAACGAGATTTCTGATAATTCGACAAATGACCATACCATAGAAGATGCCGACTCATTTCTCACTCTTGATGACTTAATACCGCCAGGTATTGAGAATGTCGTGAATGACCCGGAGGGGGATATGTTGTTTCTTGATGGATTGCTTGACTCCCTTCTCTCTGATGAGTCCATCATCACTGATCCCATTGAGCCGACGTGTGAAGATAAAATTTCAAACCCGGGATATTCGTTACAAATGAGCTTCATGTTACAACCATTATCCGAGAAAAGGATCCTCTGATGGATGCCTTCATTGTTAAGCTTTCAAGACTTATTCTATACCATGGACTCCCTTCTTTTTTGGAGTCATCCCGTCGCCCTCCCGCTAAACCTCTGGATGATGGATTGTTCTTTCATGATATGACCTATGTGAGTTTGGAGAGAGATATTTCCGTACCGTTTGTGCTTCTGCCCGACATTTACCCCTGTCACACCCCCAAATTACCTATTTTGCAGCGGAATGGAATTCCTGGGGATTGACTGTCATAGCATCACAATCACAGTTATATCGAACGACCTAAAGTGTCGTTTGGAAAATACATCGTTTGATTTAATAAAATAATCAGAGTTTACAAAGTATAGGTCCCAAATGAAAATCATCTTGTGCGGAAATAAATTTGTTATTCAAACGATGTTTTAAAGTATATAAAACCCAAGTGAAACGCGTCGTCACCACGACTCTATGATAAGTCCACATGCATGCCATGAAGTGAATGCCTTAAATACCTGAGATAAAACATGCTTAAAACTGTCAACACAAAGGTTGAGTGAAATTCATAGGTTTAATTAATTCGTTTGAACACAATATTCGTAGTGTGAGTTACATTGTTTCACACTCATCGTTGAAAACAAAATAGCATTTATTTCACTAAGTTCATGACAACCAAAGCGTAAACCTCGTACAAATAGAAATTGGTAAAAATCGTTTCATCGCAGCCCTAATAGGTAAACTTGCCAATTTACCTTAATGATTCAAATATAGTGCGTTCGATTTCCCCTAGCTGGGTCAATAAGAACGGGAGTGTTAATTCCAATAGGCCTATTCACAATATTCGCGCTCACTCGCAAGTGACTAATGGTGCATGATGTAGGGACTTCAAACATGGCAATTGATTACTTAGTGACAATAAAACATTTGGATATAGCATACATTTCAAAGCATTTGTGTTCGATTAAAAATAGTTGAGCATGTATCTCCCCCAAGAGTTTGTAGAACAATTAAGTAATAGAAAGTGGGGCAATGAACTCACTTGGTACAATGATGCGATGACAAAAGTGAGTACACCGAAATGTAGCGTGAATCTCTAACTTGAACCTATTATGAATGATATGATATATGATAAGTTACAATGTAATGTTATGCATACAATTCATACGATATCTATACCACTTGTGAATTTTTGAAAATAATACTTATCGTCGAAAAATAATTCTTATAACGTCTTGACAATTTAATAATTACTTTTCAAGCATTTACGTTGAAATGATATCATACGATAATCATTTAATGATTCACTAAGAAATTATAACTTTTCGTCGTAAAATAATGTCGTTGAAATTTTCATGAAAGTGACTAAACGGCCTCGAAAAGCTAGTCGTAAAATGGTGCACGTCGAGCGTTAGGAAACGAACTCAACGGTTTTGGGAAGCTTGTATCATTATCTCAAAGTTTTAGCATTTAAGTTTTCGTCATAGAGGTTCCGATCATAGAGGAAAATATAGCTAAAGTATGGTACTTGTGTCCAAAATATAGTTTAAGGGTGGATTTCGGCAAAGTTTGAGTGACTATATTTTATTCATTACAACTCCGCTAGACAAATGGTCGGACATTTTGGAAAATATGCTAGGCGAACTTACTTTTACTAGAAGACATCATTTTATAAAAAGTTCTACATCAATGTTAAAAACGACCTTCAACATGGTCACTTGTTTTGCCGTAATACTTGTCTATTAGAAATATAATAGTTTTTCTTATATAATAAAGTTACGACAACTTTGTGAAAACGTGTATAATTTAATCGTTACAAGTCCGTTTTCTACGTTTTATATGTCCTTAGCTTCGTATCAAAGTATACTAATATATTTTTGATAAGTCGAAATAATTTATAATGCCTAAGCCTCATTTTTTACTCGTACAAAATAGACGTAACATGCTGAAATTTTCAGAATTTATAGTTTTCGTCGCTTAACTTGAAAAATTCATATCTTCTTCGTTATAGCTCCGTTTTAATCCGTTCAAGCGGCCACGTTTTCGTTTTAAAGTGTATTTTCTAAATATCTAGGCCAAAATTTTTTATTTACTGTCGAGATTTCCAGATTTCAAAAATAAGGACAGACCCTTTTTAAAACTTGTCGAAATGAGTTTTTCTCGCGCCAAACCTATTCTAACCCATTCAAAACAACTCCGAAGCTATTCTAATCCTACCATACACCTTCTTAGGGTGTCATGGGTTCCTAGCCATCACCAAGAGTGATATATTACAAGGAATAATTATAGGATGACTTATTTATATATAACTCTTAAAAACAATGTAAAAATGGTACAAACATCATATGACTTGCATGTTTTTACTCAAATATGATGTAATGAATATGAAAATGAATATGAAATATGATCATGAATATGAAAAGCTTACAAGTTAACTTGATGAGGTTTATGATCAAAGGATTTTTCCTAATCACCCAAGGTTTTTATTGCACAACCTTAATCAAGAGTGATACTAGAGTATATAAAACTTGATTAGAGAAAAAATTATAATCTCCTTCTTGGTCCCTTGGTTGGCCGGTTCTAGCAAGAGGAGAGGAAGAAATGGTTTTGATCTTAAAACACTTTGAGAAATAAAGTTGTATGTGTTGATATTTTGAAGTTTAATACATTAAACTAGTTTAGGATATTTACAAACCAAATGACTCACCCCTTTGGTGGTCGACATACATAAAACAAAAAGAGTAGATGCATTTAATCATAATCAAGTGTTTTAATGTTGAGTAATGTCTAGTTAATTAGGAATTATTAGTAACTTGTGTATTTATTTAAGCATTTTGGGTAGCGTTAGCTAAAAATAAATTTTAACGGAACAAAATAAAATGTATTGAAGTCATAAAAATTATAAAAATGCATTTCTCACAAGTACTGAGTGAATAAATATTTATCGTGTTGAATTTACGAAAACCGTCGTAAATATTTATACCTAACAATTTATATACAAAATAAATTGAAAACATCAGGTAAATTAATAATATAATTTTTATAGTCTTAAAAGGAGTATAAAAATATATTAGGAATATTTTTGGAAGTGTCAGATCAATTTTTCAAAATAATGTCTACGCGATAGCGTTTATTTAATAGGAAAATAAACGTTTAATGAAAAATGCAATTCCATGCATGAACCGATATGAAATGATGTTATTGATGATATGTAGACTAAATCTAGTCTATATGAAATGTCCTCGATGAAATGTTCATGAATTCGCAGCTAAACCATTAAGGTTACGCGAATTTGATACTCGTAAACCTAGTTTACGATAAATGATGAAATAGTGAAACTCGAATAGTGATTTGAGAAATGACCTGAAAGTACGAGTTGTCACATTCGCCCATCCAAAAAGGAATTCAGTCCCTGAATTCAGTTCGTGTTGGTCTATCGAATTTTGAGTTTGTGATGAATATCGAGGAGAGAAGACATGGAGAAGTGTCGTTACGGTTATTGATGATTGATAGTGTACAAAACATCATAGTAGAGAAAATATTGGATGAATCTCCCACGAGTAACACTTTGACTTTGGAATATGTAAAATTTTTGCTTGCACTAAGATTTATAAATAACTGCTCCCAACATAACATGATCCCTCCAGAATTAGACATAGTTAGCTAGGCTATGTATAATTAAGGAACGATAATGTGACATTCGGTTTAGTTGTTATAACTCTCAATGTTTACAAAGATTTAAACCGTGTCGTTAAAATGGTAGTTAAAGAAAAAGGAAGTAAAATTCTCGTAAGTGACAACAAATCAAAAAGAAAATAAAGTACGATAGATGAGAATATTTTACAACGAGTGGTTTATCAAGCAGTAATACATCTTAAGTTATAAAGATCCGGATACGATGGAAGACATAAACTTCGTACGACATAATACATAGGGAAAAATAAGACTGTTAGTTTTCGAACTTCTTCAGTCTTCCGTGTTGTTGAAATCCTGTTGAGCTTCACCTCCTTCTAACATGTATGCTTTCCCAAGAGCAGCTTCAACTTGTTGACCATGGTTTTGAGGACATTGATTCCGATAGTGTCCTTGCTCCCCACATCCGAAGCATGTGACTACGGCTTTACCTCTACAATCCGTGGCTAGGTGTCCCGATTTTTAGCATTTGTGGCACTTGGCAGGGCAAGGACCCGAGTGATGAAACTTACATCGATTACATAGTGGGTGTGTTCCAGCATAACCTCTGCCTTCTATTGGTGCAGCGACATAAACCATTGCAGCTTCTTGCCTTCTATTCTGTTGTTGATGATGGTTAGTGTTACTGTTTTGGTTGTTGTTATTATAACCTCCTTGGTCATTTTCCCATTTTCTTTTGTTGTTGTTGATTTGGTTATCGTCGTTGTTGTTGTTATTTCGGTTATTGTTGTAGTTGGTGCGGTTGTTGGTATTGTTGTTACGGTTGGTGTTGGTAACATTTCCCTTTTTCAAAACTTGTTCCATGAGCTTTTGAGATATTCGGATAGATTCTTCAATCGTTTGCGGATCAAAAGAAATCACGTCTCCTTGAATAATCTGGGGAAGTCCCCCAATGAAAGCCTCCAGTAGCTTCTCGTTATCCGAAACCATAGATGGGCATAACGCGGCCAATTCTTGAAACCTTCGAATGTAAGTATCAATGTCATACCCAACAGTTACTAGTTCGTAAAATTCGGTCTCCAACTTTTTCACTTCCGTACGCGGACAATACTTCTTTGTTAACAAACCTTTGAATTGCTCCCAAGTGAGCTTGAAAGCATTTTCCATTCCCATTGGCTGAGCATACGAGTTCCACCAAGACATTGCCCCATCTAGTAGTGTACTCGTAGCAAACTTAACCTTGCTATCCTCCGGGCAATTACATAACAGAAACACAGACTCCATTTTCTCGAACCATCGAACCATGGCAGTGGCCCCTTCGGTACCCTTGAACTTAGTGGGATCTCCGCTTTTAAAGTCCTTATATGAACAACTTCTAACCCCGGACCCTCCTGCAATACCTGCAGCAGCAGCAAGTCTAGCGGCTTCAGCTTCCGCCGTAATTCTAGTAGCTTCAGCAGTTGCCGCAGCCGCGGCGGCATTAGCAAGCCGGGCAGCTTCAGCATTAGCTGCAGCCTCAGCGGCAGTGGCGAGTCTAGCGGCTTCGGCAGTGGCTGCAGCCTCAGCAGCATTGGCAAGTCTAGCGGCTTCGGCAGTAGCCGCAGCCTCAGCAGCAGCCGCCACTGTTGCCCTTTCAGTCCTTAATGCATTGGCTATACTATCCCTCACAAACGTTTGCATAGCCGCTTGAGTCAAAACTTGTGGAGCTTTCTTTGGCGCCATTACTCTTCAAAATAAAAGGAAATGTAAGATGTAGCAAAGTCCTATGTTAATAATAAACGCTCCAAAGAGATGTGATATGAGGTGAAAAGTTTGAGGTTATTTTTCAAAATGATCGACGGGTTCCCAAGAAATGGGTTATGAAATGTTGTAAGTGCTTCAAATGTATGATGGTTTAGTGACTTAATGTGTGAATAACATGTAACTCGACATGTTAGTGGTGAAACAAAGGAGTGAGAGTGACTTTGCCCTAATTAAAGGTTTTGTCTCAGCATTCGACGTTATCGGTGATGAATCAGCTGATATTAAAATTGCGATAGGGAATGACAAAGCATTCTCCACATTAGAGTATGAGGAATTGATAATGGGATGGGTAATTAAAGGCATCCATGTGACAATCTATTTGAAATGAAAGTAAATAACTCAAAAAATGTACGTATAAACCGCATATAAAGTGAATATGCACTTATGATGAAATGATGAGATGCTATGATGATGTAGTTAGAGTCTAGGGTCAATGATGCAACCTAGTTCTCTATAACTGAAGCTCTGATGCCAATCTGTCACACCCCCAAATTACCTGTTTTGCAGCGGAATGGAATTCCTGGGGATTGACTGTCATAGCATCACAATCACAGTTATATCGAACGACCTAAAGTGTCGTTTGGAAAATACATCGTTTGATTTAATAAAATAATCAGAGTTTACAAAGTATAGGTCCCAAATGAAAATCATCTTGTGCGGAAATAAATTTGTTACAATTCAAACGATGTTTTAAAGTATATAAAACCCAAGTGAAACGCGTCGTCACCACGACTCTATGATAAGTCCACATGCATGCCATGAAGTGAATGCCTTAGATACCTGAGATAAAACATGCTTAAAACTGTCAATACAAAGGTTGAGTGAAATTCATAGGTTTAATTAATTCGTTTGAACACAATATTCGTAGTGTGAGTTACATTGTTTCACACTCATCGTTGAAAACAAAATAGCATTTATTTCACTAAGTTCATGACAACCAAAGCGTAAACCTCGTACCAATAGAAATTGGTAAAAATCGTTTCATCGCAGCCCTAATAGGTAAACTTGCCAATTTACCTTAATGATTCAAATATAGTGCGTTCGATTTCCCCTAGCTGGGTCAATAAGAACGGGAGTGTTAATTCCAATAGGCCTATTCACAATATTCGCGCTCACTCGCAAGTGACTAATGGTGCATGATGTAGGGACTTCAAACATGGCAATTGATTACTTAGTGACAATAAAACATTTGGATATAGCATACAGTTCAAAGCATTTGTGTTCGATTAAAAATAGTTGAGCATGTATCTCCCCCAAGAGTTTGTAAAACAATTAAGTAATAGAAAGTGGGGCTATGAACTCACTTGGTACAATGATGCGATGACAAAAGTGAGTACACCGAAATGTAGCGTGAATCTCTAACTTGAACCTATTATGAATGATATGATATATGATAAGTTACAATGTAATGTTATGCATACAATTCATACGATATCTATACCACTTGTGAATTTTTGAAAATAATACTTATCGTCGAAAAATAATTCTTATAACGTCTTGACAATTTAATAATTACTTTTCAAGCATTTACATTGAAATGATATCATACGATAATCATTTAATGATTCACTAAGAAATTATAACTTTTCGTCGTAAAATAATGTCGTTGAAATTTTCATGAAAGTGACTAAACGGCCTCGAAAAGCTAGTCGTAAAATGGTGCACGTCGAGCGTTAGGAAACGAACTCAACGGTTTTGGGAAGCTTGTATCATTATCTCAAAGTTTTAGCATTTAAGTTTTCGTCATAGAGGTTCCAATCATAGAGGAAAATATAGCTAAAGTATGGTACTTGTGTCCAAAATATAGTTTAAGGGTGGATTTCGGCAAAGTTTGAGTGACTATATTTTATTCGTTACAACTCCGCTAGACAAACGGTCGGACATTTTGGAAAATATGCTAGGCGAACTTACTTTTACTAGAAGACATCATTTTATAAAAAGTTTACATCAATGTTAAAAACGACCTTCAACATGGTCACTTGTTTTGCCGTAATACTTGTCTATTAGAAATATAATAGTTTTTCTTATATAATAAAGTTACGGCAACTTTGTGAAAACGTGTATAATTTAATCGTTACAAGTCCGTTTTCTACGTTTTATATGTCCTTAGCTTCGTATCAAAGTATACTAATATATTTTTGATAAGTCGAAATAATTTATAACGCCTAAGCCTCATTTTTGACTCGTACAAAATAGACGTAACATGCTGAAATTTTCAGAATTTATAGTTTTCGTCGCTTAATTTGAAAAATTCATAACTTCTTCGTTATAGCTCCGTTTTAATCCGTTCAAGCGGCCACGTTTTCGTTTTAAAGTGTATTTTCTAAATATCTAGGCCAAAATTTTTTATTTACTGTCGAGATTTCCAGATTTCAAAAATAAAAACATACCCTTTTTAAAACTTGTCGAAATGAGTTTTTCTCGCGCCAAACCTATTCTAACCCATTCAAAACAACTCCGAAGCTATTCTAATCCTACCATACACCTTCTTAGAGTATCATGGGTTCCTAGATATCACCAAGAGTGATATATTACAAGGAATAATTATAGGATGACTTATTTATATATAACTCTTAAAAACAATGTAAAAGTAGTACAAACATCATATGACTTGCATGTTTTTACTCAAATATGATGTAATGAATATGAAAATGAATATGAAATATGATCATGAATATAAAAAGCTTACAAGTTAACTTGATGAGGTTTATGATCAAAGGATTTTTCCTAATCACCCAAGGTTTTTATTGCACAACCTTAATCAAGAGTGATACTAGAGTATATAAAACTTGATTAGAGAAAAAATTATAATCTCCTTCTTGGTCCCTTGGTTGGCTGATTCTAGCAAGAGGAGAGGAAGAAATGGTTTTGATCTTAAAACACTTTGAGAAATAAAGTTGTATGTGTTGATATTTTGAAGTTTAATACATTAAACTAGTTTAGGATATTTACAAACCAAATGACTCACCCCTTTGGTGGTCGACATACATAAAACAAAAGGAGTAGATGCATTTAATCATAATCAAGTGTTTTAATGTTGAGTAATGTCTAGTTAATTAGGAATTATTAGTAACTTGTGTATTTATTTAAGCATTTTGTGTAGCGTTAGCTAAAAATAAATTTTAACGGAACAAAATAAAATGTATTGAAATCATAAAAATTATAAAAATGCATTTCTCACAAGTACTGAGTGAATAAATATTTATCGTGTTGAATTTACGAAAACCGTCGTAAATATTTATACCTAACAATTTATATACAAAATAAATTGAAAACATCGGGTAAATTAATAATATAATTTTTATAGTCTTAAAAGGAGTATAAAAATATATTAGGAATATTTTTGGAAGTGTCAGATCAATTTTTCAAAATAATGTCTACGCGATAGCGTTTATTTAATAGGAAAATAAACGTTTAATGAAAAATGCAATTCCATGCATGAACCGATATGAAATGATGTTATTAATGATATGTAGACTAAATCTAGTCTATATGAAATGTCCTCGATGAAATGTTCATGAATTCGCAGCTAAACCATTAAGGTTACGCGAATTTGATACTCGTAAACCTAGTTTATGATAAATGATGAAATAGTGAAACTCGAATAGTGATTTGAGAAATGACCTGAAAGTACGAGTTGTCACAACCCCGCCCAACCCACCCATTCTCTTTCCTTCGGGAATGAGGACACCATCTTTGATCCTAGTATCTTTACCGCTTGCTTCCCCAAGGACAAATGAATTCGGGTATGAGTCAGGCTAGCGACTCGTTGAACAAAAATAGTAGTGCTTCGTGGGTGGCAACCCATGCTTATCTTTCTATCTTCTTTCTTATTTCTAATAAGTGACGTGAGGAGGTTCGCCTCTTCCATTTCTCGTGTTTCGCGTTATTGTTGTTTATGTACAAGATTTCCTCGATATATGAAGACTCTCGTGCTCGATGTTTTGTCTTTTCTCCACTCGAGTTTCATGTTTCGATGCTGACGGAAATCCGATATCCAAAATCTTCATCGATTATCGTTTATCCATTAGCATACCTAATAAATGGCTTTAGATTTACGTAGAGAACCCTTACCTTTAAACATTGAGGACAATGTTTCGTTTTAGTCTGGGGCGGGTAATCTTTCGATTAGATTTTTTGCCTAGCACTTTGCGGTGTACTCATGCAACTCCGTTTTTCCTTAAAATAATGTCAAAAATATGCAAAAATTGTGAAAAATTCAAAAATTTTGAAGCTTTTGTTAAGTCTTTTTGATTGAAAAGTTTGCTAGTCTCTTAGACAAAAAGCTATAAAATGCGAATTCTAGCTCACAAGGCCAAGAATTTGCAAGTTTCCCTAACTGACTTTAAATATGCATAACTTGATTTCATTTGACGAAACATTTGCTAAATTAATGTATATGTTTTGACACCTTGTTGACTTTCCGCTGGTGAGAGTAGGAATAAAATTTTGACTTGACTGGGCGTGTTGAGCCCTAGCTTGTTCCCTTAACCATTGATAATTAAATTATCGGCTAAGCATTCGCGGATCTCATTATTTGAGATTTTAAATTAGGGAAGATCGAGAAATGATAGAGTTTATTTAGAAGTTAGATGCTAAGCGTAGAGTAGTTGGTTCTCTTTAGAGCTCATCGAAGGTACTTGTGGCTTTTTGCTCCCACAAAATTGTTTCACCATAAAAAAAATAACTAAAGGTGTTAGGTTTTGGTGTTAATTAGTTTTTTATCTTCTTAAGAGAATTCTTGTTTTAAAATTGGGTACACATCAAGGTCACGTAATAAATAAGTTTGAATAATTAAGTTATGAGATGCGGTTCGAGATCGGGCCCTTGGATCCTTATTTCCAAAAGGTTTTAGGTCTTGACTACCCTTTTGCACTGTCCCTTGGACTTCTATCCGGGATTGTGTGAGGTTTTGGTCTCACACCCTTGGATCCTCATTTCATGAACGTTTAGAGTCTTGGAATTCTCCGGCGTAACGGCCCTTGGATCATTTACTCCGAGTAGGTCAAAGGTCTTGGAATTACCCCGTGAAGCTCCGTAGTTTATGATACATATCGTCAATGAAAAGTATAAGTGTAAAAAAAAATGAAAATGAAAAAAGTCAAAAATATAAATGAATAAAATCACTTTGATGTGGACCTCATTTTTAAGACAATGATTCTCGAGAGAAGATGGAAAACTACTTAGCGTCTAAACTTTGTATCTTAATCGAACTAAAAAATTATCGAAACGAGAAAATATGAAGAAATTCATTTCTCACCAAAAATAAAATAAATAGAGGAAAATAGGAAAATTGGAGCAAAAGGTAATCACACAATTAACTTCCATGGGTAGTGTTGGCATCTAACTTGTAATTAAACAATGATTTTGATTTTAAGCTTAGTTTGGGAACTCGTGAAAAATCAAGGACGATGAATTCTATCCGTATGGTCACTTCTTTTTAAGTTGTGTTTCCTACTCCGTGATCCTAAAATGTCTTTCAAAAATATGTGGGAGTCATTGATTGACATGAAAGCTCAACAAACCGTCACTCCAATGGAATGTGCTTAATCGTTATATTTATATATGTGAAAATAAAAAGGTAAACGGGGCATTTTTAGAATTAAGGATTTCTTAATCTTATTTGAGGAATGCTTTGATACTTCTCATAACATTAGTAGAAAGAGGTTGAAATCTTTGGTTTTAGAAGCGTGAGTTGATGACATTGCATGAGGACACAACAATCTTCTAGTCTGGGGTATTTTAGTATATGTGATAACATATACCTTTTCTTTATCAAAATCAGACCAAAAACTAACTCCTAAAGCCATAAATGTTTGTGTTTTTGTGCTTATGTCTGTGCAGGCACGAATATCCGCAAAATGGACAAGAAAAGACAAAATGACGAAAAAACGAGCATGAGATTTGAAAAAGTGCAAAAAGCTGAGGCCGGGGAAGAAATTACAATATTGGATCATCATTTTCTCAAAATGGCAACTTTAGTCCTTGAAGATTCATCATTGGCAAAATTGGTCCTTGAGATTTATGAAATTATCAAATTTGGTCCTTAGAGTTGTAAACTTGTCAAAAATCACCCTTGGAGTCACTTCTCAAATATTACATGAATGGCCCTTGCATTTTTCACAAATTGTAAAATCTACCTAAACTTAAAACCTAGTATATTCATATATTTTTCATCAAATATTATATAACACAAACAAGAATAATTATGGTCAAAGTTGAAGAAGAAAGACTAAAAAAGTCAATATGGGACAATAATTTTGGGACGGAGGGAGTATATCCTAACCTATCACACAACCGGATCCATATACCCCATTCCACTATCCTAGCCCAACACAAGCCCAATCACTCCTTCACCCTTTCCCGTTTGAATAAAACCCAAGCCCAGGTCAAACCATTTAACCCCCCCCCCCACCCCGGTCAACAAACTCCCAAATTAATATCCCCAGTCAAACTTCAACCCTCGCCCAATTTTTACCCCATGTCACTGTTTATCTCTTTCCCAATATTTTACCTTGCTCCTCGCCTTAATTACCCCTACATTAAATGAGTAAATCCTTCTAGAATATATCTGACATGGCAGAAGTGACAAGAGCAAGGGAATGACAGCATGGCATATTAGAGCTTTCTGATTGGACTGAGCACAACATCAAACAAATCAATGGCAGAAAATGATTGAGTGGTGACCAAGGGATGATCAAGGGCCATGATTGAGAGTTCCTGAAGCTTCCTCAGAAACCCTAGAAGACCTCCTGTGCAGCTTATAAATAGACCCTCATCACCACAGTTGAATCTGTCCAATTTTCATTGCTTTTAGAAAATCGTTACCAACTTTACATGTTCTGTCATTTTACTGCTTTTAAATAGTATTTTAGTTTAACTGTAATTCCAAATTCATTCTTGTATCTTGTTTTTATTCATTTTCTATAAAAGTCAAACCTTGGTCAAACAACTTATTCTCTGCTTATTGTGATTTGAGTTGCTTTAGTTGTTTGTTAGTCACTCTTTATTGCTTATAAATGCTTTTCAAATCCTTTTGTTCGCTATCATTGCACAATCCTTCAAAAAACCATTAATAAGCACTTTCAGAGCAATAATCTGTTATACAGCTTATTGAGTTTTCAAAAAGTTAGTTTTATCTGTGTTAAAGTGATTTGGATCTTTGGAAGTTTTAATTTCTCAATTTTTAAGAATAATTATGTTTTTAGAAAAAAGCCAAAACACCCCATTAAGGGGAGTTTGGCACAAGGAGAAAAAGCTGAGTATACTAGATGTAAGCTAGGTTTAATGGTCTAATTTAGTGGTAGGAATGTTTTCAAGCTTATTTTGTTCTTTAGTTTTCAATATTTAAGTCTAAATCTGAATTTCCTTCCATTTCTTTTGAATCTGTCATAAAGTATGTCTTGTCCAAACATTCAAATTCAATAGTCACTTTTAAGGTCTTAATCAGTTTAAATATTAGTTTAAATTGTATTTTCTTAGTCTTAGTATATCATAAATGACCTTTTTCAGTTTATTTGGCATATATAAGTGTTTAGATTGCTTAAAAGTGCCTAGTCATGTCCCTTTTTCTGTCTGTTGTCATCAATTTTGTCCAAAACACCTTATTTTGCAATTGTTATTTGCTTATTCCCTTAGTGAAATTGTTTGATTTTTGGTTTAAGAGTAGCTCATAGTATAGATATAATCTGATTTGCCTTTATATAGTTGTTAGAGCTTATTATTGGTGCTTATTTTAGCTTGCAAGTTCCCCCTTGTGCCCCCTAATAGCCCAAGTCTGCTAATTAACACAGCAAACTCTTTTTTCTTATTGAAGTTTTATTTAGCTTATCTGCTTATTGTAGTTTCCCAATTAGGTTTAGTTAGAATATTTAAGTTCTTTTCCACTCTTAGTAGCTTATAGGACTAGCTTTTAGCTTCTAGGTAGTGTGGATTTTGATAGACTCTTTGGACCGTTTAGAGCGCTAGGGTTCGACAATAACAAAGACTAATACATTGCACAACGGAATAAATAAAACGATACTTTGTTACTGACACAAGGTTTTCATTCACTAACACTAACTAATCTTAGACGTTTATAGGAACACGTCTACTAACTAAACTAATAACCTAGGCATTTACAAGACTATACGCCTAGGACACACACACACCTTTAAGTTGACTACATCTTGGAAGACTTGTATATTAAACCTACACCCCATGTCCTCTTTATATACTAGAGGATTAGGGTTTACAAATCTCTACTAAGGACTAATAAATAAAACTTCTTTTGCAAGCAAGTCCTTCCATCTTTTTGTAGGTTTCCTTCTTGTCGTATTAAGTCCCTCTTGTTTCATTCTTTTTGTCTTATCAACTCAAACGTATAATTCCTAACAATCTTCCCCTAGTTGATAATGACAAAACCATTCTTGAACGAACTTCCCTAGACGAAGTAGAGAAATTGAGATCAGGGATCTCACCATGAATGAAACAAGTATGTCTTCCTTTGTCTTCCCTTTAATCCATGCTATGCCACTCAAACATCTCTTCCCCCTTTTGTTATTATCCAAATAGGGAACGTATGCAAATAATGATCTTGACCACCACGAACCAATATCATACTTCCAATCTAAGACTTCCAATGTTTAAAATCGCCCACCATTACGCACCATAAGAAAAATGGATTCAAAACAGTAGAAACTCCAACTAGCAATAGGAATAATGATCAACAGTAGTAAAAATCAAACACTTCCCCTTGAGTGATGCATGTAGATGGTTAAACATTTAACAATAAGCTTCCCCTGAAACCCATATGTTAACCATCTTCTTGATTCTTCAAATCTGTAGGCTCCATGTAATGATCACTAATGAAGAAAACTAAGTATAACCAACTTGATGAAGAAGTAAAATAACCCAAACTTGTATCTTATATCTTGCACTATAGATGACATTGAACGTATACCTATGTATAGGGAGACCTCAATCTCTTGACGATAATCACTAAGCACAATAAAGTCACTCCTTTAAGTGTTATGTCAATTATTTGTCATAATCATTGAAGCACGAACAAGTTACCTCCTGCTAAAAGGTATGATAAAAAACGTATCCAAGTAATTCCACTTCACCTTCAAATAAGTGATAAATAATCCTCTTCGTAATCAATTCTTCAATAAATCTCCAAACTGAGCCTTTTAAAAACGTTTAAGAACAATTAACCAAACTCCTTGTGTGTGTGAACTAAATCTTGTGTGTGTCATTCGATATCCTTCAAACCATCTGAACTTCCCTCAAATTCAGAACCATACTAGAACCAAAAACAAGTCGTTCTATCCGATATCGATCAAAACTAGCAGCACTTTAAAACAACGAGCAATACTTTGAAACCTCGAACAGTACTTTGTGAGATCAGCAATACTTTGACCAAAAGAGCAGTACTTTGAACATAAACAGTAGTACTTTGATCAAAGAGCAGTACTTTGAATAAATCCTAACGGTACTTTGAAACACACAACAGTACTTTGAAAACTCTATTTGCAGCCAACTTCGACAGCATATATCTTTCACATAAAATCTCCAATTAACAATCCCTCTGGTGGAAAGTTAGATTATCTTATAGAGAACATCCAACTATTTCGTTACTATCCAACGGTTAACGAAAAAGTTATGATCGTTTCAAAACAGTGCTGTAGTAACCTTACGAAGAAAAAAAATTAGTTTCAGCAGCAGACTTCGACAGCTTATAACTTTTGATTGAGTGCTCAGATCAACGATCCCTTCGGTGAGATTAAATATAGATATACCAAGAAGCTCCATTTCGAATTTTAGCCCGATCCAACGGTTCATTAAAAAGTTATACCCTCTTGAAAACTGTGTTGCAGAAAAGTTGCGAATTTTGCAAAAAATCGATTTTCTTCATTCTTTTTCGCCAAGAAACCTTGTGAATCCCTAGGTAACGAGCTCCCCAATCTCTGATACCAATTGTGGAGTTTGATAGACTCCTTGGACTGTTTAGAGCGCTAGGGTTCGACAATAACAAAGACTAATACATTGCACAGCGAAATAAATAAAACGATACTTTGTTATTGACACAAGGTTTTCATTCACTAACACTAACTAATCTTAGACGTTTATAGGAACACGTCTACTAACTAAAATAATAACCTAGGCATTTACAAGACTATACGCCTAGGACACACACACACCTTTAAGTCGATTACATCTTGGAAGACTTGTATATTAAACCTACACCCCATGTCCTCTTTATATACTAGAGGATTAAGGTTTACAAATCTCTACTAAGGACTAATAAGTAAATTTCTTTTGCAAGCAAGTCCTTCCATCTTTTTGTAGGTTTCCTTCTTGTCGTATTAAGTCCCTCTTGTTTCATTCTTTTTGACTTATCAACTCAAACGTATAATTCCCAACAATCTTCCCCTAGTTGATAATGACAAAACCATTCTTGAACGAACTTCCCTAGACGAAGTAGAGAAATTGAGATCAGGGATCTCACCATGAATGAAACAAGTATGTCTTCCTTTGTCTTCCCTTTAATCCATGCTATGCCACTCAAACATCTCTTCCCCTTTTTGTTATTATCCAAATAGGGAACGTATGCAAATAATGATCTTGACCACCACGAACCAATATCATACTTCCAATCTAAGACTTCCAATGTTTAAAATCGCCCACCATTACGCACCATAAGAAAAATGGATTCAAAACAGTAGAAACTCCAACTAGCAATAGGAATAATGATCAACAGTAGTAAAAATCAAACACTTCCCCTTGAGTGATGCATGTAGATGGTTAAACATTTAACAATAAGCTTCCCCTGAAACCCATATGTTAACCATCTTCTTGATTCTTCAAATCTGTAGGCTCCATGTAATGATCACTAATGAAGAAAACTAAGTATAACCAACTTGATGAAGAAGTAAAATAACCCAAACTTGTATCTTATATCTTGCACTATAGATGACATTGAACGTATACCTATGTATAGGGAGACCTCAATCTCTTGACGATAATCACTAAGCACAATAAAGTCACTCCTTTAAGTGTTATGTCAATTATTTGTCATAATCATTGAAGCACGAACAAGTTACCTCCTGCTAAAAGGTATGATAAAAAACGTATCCAAGTAATTCCACTTCACCTTCAAATAAGTGATAAATAATCCTCTTCGTAATCAATTCTTCAATAAATCTCCAAACTGAGCCTTTTAAAAACGTTTAAGAACAATTAACCAAACTCCTTGTGTGTGTGAACTAAATCTTGTGTGTGTCATTCGATATCCTTCAAACCATCTGAACTTCCCTCAAATTCAGAACCATACTAGAACCAAAAACAAGTCGTTCTATCCGATATCGATCAAAACTAGCAGCACTTTAAAACAACGAGCAATACTTTGAAACCTCGAACAGTACTTTGTGAGATCAGCAATACTTTGACCAAAAGAGCAGTACTTTGAACATAAACAGTAGTACTTTGATCAAAGAGCAGTACTTTGAATAAATCCTAACGGTACTTTGAAACACACAACAGTACTTTGAAAACTCTATTTGCAGCCAACTTCGACAGCATATATCTTTCACATAAAATCTCCAATTAACAATCCCTCTGGTGGAAAGTTAGATTATCTTATAGAGAACATCCAACTATTTCGTTACTATCCAACGGTTAACGAAAAAGTTATGATCGTTTCAAAACAGTGCTGTAGTAACCTTACGAAGAAAAAAAATTAGTTTCAGCAGCAGACTTCGACAGCTTATAACTTTTGATTGAGTGCTCAGATCAACGATCCCTTCGGTGAGATTAAATATAGATATACCAAGAAGCTCCATTTCGCATTTTAGCCCGATCCAACGGTTCATTAAAAAGTTATACCCTCTTGAAAACTGTGTTGCAGAAAAGTTGCGAATTTTGCAAAAAATCGATTTTCTTCATTCTTTTTCGCCAAGAAACCTTGTGAATCCCTAGGTAACGAGCTCCCCAATCTCTGATACCAATTGTGGAGTTTGATAGACTCCTTGGACTGTTTAGAGCGCTAGGGTTCGACAATAACAAAGACTAATACATTGCACAGCGAAATAAATAAAACGATACTTTGTTATTGACACAAGGTTTTCATTCACTAACACTAACTAATCTTAGACGTTTATAGGAACACGTCTACTAACTAAAATAATAACCTAGGCATTTACAAGACTATACGCCTAGGACACACACACACCTTTAAGTCGATTACATCTTGGAAGACTTGTATATTAAACCTACACCCCATGTCCTCTTTATATACTAGAGGATTAAGGTTTACAAATCTCTACTAAGGACTAATAAGTAAATTTCTTTTGCAAGCAAGTCCTTCCATCTTTTTGTAGGTTTCCTTCTTGTCGTATTAAGTCCCTCTTGTTTCATTCTTTTTGACTTATCAACTCAAACGTATAATTCCCAACAATCTTCCCCTAGTTGATAATGACAGAACCATTCTTGAACGAACTTCCCTAGACGAAGTAGAGAAATTGAGATCAGGGATCTCACCATGAATGAAACAAGTATGTCTTCCTTTGTCTTCCCTTTAATCCATGCTATGCCACTCAAACATCTCTTCCCCTTTTTGTTATTATCCAAATAGGGAACGTATGCAAATAATGATCTTGACCACCACGAACCAATATCATACTTCCAATCTAAGACTTCCAATGTTTAAAATCGCCCACCATTACGCACCATAAGAAAAATGGATTCAAAACAGTAGAAACTCCAACTAGCAATAGGAATAATGATCAACAGTAGTAAAAATCAAACACTTCCCCTTGAGTGATGCATGTAGATGGTTAAACATTTAACAATAAGCTTCCCCTGAAACCCATATGTTAACCATCTTCTTGATTCTTCAAATCTGTAGGCTCCATGTAATGATCACTAATGAAGAAAACTAAGTATAACCAACTTGATGAAGAAGTAAAATAACCCAAACTTGTATCTTATATCTTGCACTATAGATGACATTGAACGTATACCTATGTATAGGGAGACCTCAATCTCTTGACGATAATCACTAAGCACAATAAAGTCACTCCTTTAAGTGTTATGTCAATTATTTGTCATAATCATTGAAGCACGAACAAGTTACCTCCTGCTAAAAGGTATGATAAAAAACGTATCCAAGTAATTCCACTTCACCTTCAAATAAGTGATAAATAATCCTCTTCGTAATCAATTCTTCAATAAATCTCCAAACCGAGCCTTTTAAAAACGTTTAAGAACAATTAACCAAACTCCTTGTGTGTGTGAACTAAATCTTGTGTGTGTCATTCGATATCCTTCAAACCATCTGAACTTCCCTCAAATTCAGAACCATACTAGAACCAAAAACAAGTCGTTCTATCCGATATCGATCAAAACTAGCAGCACTTTAAAACAACGAGCAATACTTTGAAACCTCGAACAGTACTTTGTGAGATCAGCAATACTTTGACCAAAAGAGCAGTACTTTGAACATAAACAGCAGTACTTTGATCAAAGAGCAGTACTTTGAATAAATCCTAACGGTACTTTGAAACACACAACAGTACTTTGAAAACTCTATTTGCAGCCAACTTCGACAGCATATATCTTTCACATAAAATCTCCAATTAACAATCCCTCTGGTGGAAAGTTAGATTATCCTATAGAGAACATCCAACTATTTCGTTACTATCCAACGGTTAACGAAAAAGTTATGATCGTTTCAAAACAGTGCTGTAGTAACCTTACGAAGAAAAAAAATTAGTTTCAGCAGCAGACTTCGACAGCTTATAACTTTTGATTGAGTGCTCAGATCAACGATCCCTTCGGTGAGATTAAATATAGATATACCAAGAAGCTCCATTTCGAATTTTAGCCCGATCCAACGGTTCATTAAAAAGTTATACCCTCTTGAAAACTGTGTTGCAGAAAAGTTGCGAATTTTGCAAAAAATCGATTTTCTTCATTCTTTTTCGCCAAGAAACCTTGTGAATCCCTAGGTAACGAGCTCCCCAATCTCTGATACCAATTGTGGAGTTTGATAGACTCCTTGGACTGTTTAGAGCGCTAGGGTTCGACAATAACAAAGACTAATACATTGCACAGCGAAATAAATAAAACGATACTTTGTTATTGACACAAGGTTTTCATTCACTAACACTAACTAATCTTAGACGTTTATAGGAACACGTCTACTAACTAAAATAATAACCTAGGCATTTACAAGACTATACGCCTAGGACACACACACACCTTTAAGTCGATTACATCTTGGAAGACTTGTATATTAAACCTACACCCCATGTCCTCTTTATATACTAGAGGATTAAGGTTTACAAATCTCTACTAAGGACTAATAAGTAAATTTCTTTTGCAAGCAAGTCCTTCCATCTTTTTGTAGGTTTCCTTCTTGTCGTATTAAGTCCCTCTTGTTTCATTCTTTTTGACTTATCAACTCAAACGTATAATTCCCAACAATCTTCCCCTAGTTGATAATGACAAAACCATTCTTGAACGAACTTCCCTAGACGAAGTAGAGAAATTGAGATCAGGGATCTCACCATGAATGAAACAAGTATGTCTTCCTTTGTCTTCCCTTTAATCCATGCTATGCCACTCAAACATCTCTTCCCCTTTTTGTTATTATCCAAATAGGGAACGTATGCAAATAATGATCTTGACCACCACGAACCAATATCATACTTCCAATCTAAGACTTCCAATGTTTAAAATCGCCCACCATTACGCACCATAAGAAAAATGGATTCAAAACAGTAGAAACTCCAACTAGCAATAGGAATAATGATCAACAGTAGTAAAAATCAAACACTTCCCCTTGAGTGATGCATGTAGATGGTTAAACATTTAACAATAAGCTTCCCCTGAAACCCATATGTTAACCATCTTCTTGATTCTTCAAATCTGTAGGCTCCATGTAATGATCACTAATGAAGAAAACTAAGTATAACCAACTTGATGAAGAAGTAAAATAACCCAAACTTGTATCTTATATCTTGTACTATAGATGACATTGAACGTATACCTATGTATAGGGAGACCTCAATCTCTTGACGATAATCACTAAGCACAATAACGTCACTCCTTTAAGTGCTATGTCAATTCTTTGTCATAATCATTGAAGCACGAACAAGTTACCTCCTGCTAAAAGGTATGATAAAACACGTATCCAAGTAATTCCACTTCACCTTCAAATAAGTGATAAATAATCCTCTTCGTAATCAATTCTTCAATAAATCTCCAAACCGAGCCTTTTAAAAACGTTTAAGAACAATTAACCAAACTCCTTGTGTGTGTGAACTAAATCTTGTGTGTGTCATTCGATATCCTTCAAACCATCTGAACTTCCCTCAAATTCAGAACCATACTAGAACAAAAAACAAGTCGTTCTATCCGATATCGATCAAAACTAGCAGCACTTTAAAACAACGAGCAGTACTTTGAAACCTCGAACAGTACTTTGTGAGATCAGTAGTACTTTGACCAAAAGAGCAGTACTTTGAACATAAACAGCAGTACTTTGAATAAATCCTAACAGTACTTTGAAACACACAGCAGTACTTTGAAAACTCTATTTGCAGCCAACTTTGACAGCATATATCTTTCACATAAACGCTCCAATTAACAATCCCTCCGGTGGAAAGTTAGATTATCCTATAGAGAACATCCAACTAAAATTTTGTTACGATCCAACGGTTAACGAAAAAGTTATGATCGTTTCAAAACAGTGCTGTAGTAACCTTACGAAGAAAAAAAATTAGTTTCAGCAGCAGACTTCGACAGCTTATAACTTTTGATTGAATGCTCAGATCAACGATCCCTTCGGTGAGATTAAAGATAGATATACCAAGAAGCTCCAGTTCGAATTTTAGCCCGATCCAACGGTTCATTAAAAAGTTATACCCTCTTGAAAACTGTGTTGCAGAAAAGTTGCGAATTTTGCAAAAAATCGATTTTCTTCATTCTTTTTCGCCTAAAAACCTTGTGAATCCCTAGGTAACGAGCTCCCCAATCTCTGATACCAATTGTGGAGTTTGATAGACTCCTTGGACCGTTTAGAGCGCTAGGGTTCGACAATAACAAAGACTAATACATTGCACAGCGGAATAAATAAAACGATACTTTGTTATTGACACAAGGTTTTCATTCACTAACACTAATTAATCTTAGACGTTTATAGGAACACATCTACTAACTAAACTAATAACCTAGGCATTTACAAGACTATACGCCTAGGACACACACACCCCTTTAAGTCGACTACATCTTGGAAGACTTGTATATTAAACCTACACCTCATGTCCTCTTTATATACTAGAGGATTAGGGTTTACAAATCTCTACTAATGACTAATAAATAAAACTTCTTTTGCAAGCAAGTCCTTCCATTTTTTTGTAGGTTTCCTTCTTGTCGTATTAAGTCCCTCTTGTTTAATTCTTTTTGTCTTATCAACTCAAACGTATAATTCCCAACAGGTAGCTTATTTGAATTTTAGCTTAGTTCCCATTTAAGCCTTAGCTTATTCTCAATCTGCCATAGAATAATTTAGTATTCCCAGCTTATTTATGTTTGCCCATCTTTCCTCTAGCTTAATTAATTCCTCTCATTTTCTTATTTCCCTAAGTGTAGCTTAAGATTGCTTATTGTTGCTTAGCCTCTTCATTAGTTGTTTGTTTTAAAAGCTTGTTTTCATTTCTGTCCTCTTTACAACTTATAATCTTGCTTATTTTAGTGTTTCATAAATTTAGTTTTGCAAAAAGTTCATTATTTAGCTTATTAGTTAGCTTGTTTCAGAAAGAAAAAAAATCAAAAAAAAAAATTTTTGCAAAAAGTGACACTGCCTAGGGTCGAACCTGGGTCAGTTCATTCCACACACGCACCAACACCACACAACACTACCACAATGCCCTTGGGTCTTGTCCTGTTAAATCTTGCATCATTAATTCTTTTATTTCATATTTTCCTTTCAAGCCTTTAAAGACTGATTAGCTTTTTACCACCTTATTTAAAAAGCTTTTTACAAGTTTCTTATTTTTCCCTTAATATGCATATGAAAATGTACTTTTCATGACTTTTTGATATTTTTCCATTTAGTTTTACTATTTTTAATAATTAGTTTCTAATTTTCTGTCTTTAAATCATAATAAATAAATAAAAAATAAAAAAATATTCCGCCTTTTCAAAAAATTTATTTAATCAAATAGGACGTAGGAAATTAGTTTCGCGTTTTTAAGGTCTTTATTTCATAATTTTTACGTTTTAGGCTCAGGATTAGCCCGAGCGTGCGCGTTTTTAGATTTCTTTCACGTTTTAGGTTTTGATTGCTTAGTTTTATTGATTTCTATGCCTATTGTGTTATTTTTAGTTTATAATTATCATTTTGAGCATAAAAACCCATTATTTGCCCTTTTTCACTATTCAAAACCTGTAAAACGCGACGTGAGTTATTAAACTTCATTCATCCTTCGCTAGGAACGATCCGGGGACTCAAACCTAACCGTTTGAGTCGCTTGAGAAATATATAATTGACTACGAGTCAATTTTTGGCGCCGCTGCCGGGGATCGAACCCGGGTCACCCGCGTGACAGGCGGGAATACTTTCCACTATACTACAACGAATCTCTTAGGCCCAAGATATTCTTCCAACACATACTGCTATTACTATCCACTGGGACTTCCCAGATACTTCTCCCTTTTAGTTTCTTTATATTATCCCATTTGACCCACAATGAATCTTTTTTGGTTGCTACATTCCACAGATTTTTGACTAAAAGTACTTCATTCCACACATATAAGTTCTTTAACCCCAAACCACCCTGATCCTTAGGTTTACAAATTTTATCCCAAGATATTTTAGCTTTTCCTTTCTGTAAATCCCCTTGACTCCATAGAAAACCCTTAAGCAACTTGTTAATATCATATATCACTGATTTAGGTAAAAGGAAAATTGAAGCCCAATAGACTTGCATTGAGCTTAATATTGAAGCAATTAATTGTAGTCTCCCAACATAAGAAAGTGCCTTGGTTCTCCAGTCCTTTACTTTATTTCTAACCTTATCAATCAGTGGTTTACAATCTTTAGTACTTAGTTTCTTTGTTATAAGTGGCACACCTAGATATTTAACATGAAGCCTCCCAACTGCAAAAGGAATCACAGACAACACTCTCTCTCTTTTTCAGCTTCAGTCATACCCCCAAAGAATACAATACTCTTATGCATGTTTGCTTTCAACCCAGAAAACCCACTGAAATCAACCAAAGCATCCTTAATAACTTTCACAAAGCTACAATCACCATGGCAGAATACTAACAAGTCATCTGCAAAGCATAGGTGTGTGATTCCTAGCTTTTTGCATCCTTTATGGTATTTAAAATTCCCAGCTTCACGAACTTTGTGCTTCATGATCTTGTTGAGGATTTCCATTACTAAAGTAAACAGATAAGGGGATATGGGATCCCCTTGTCTAAGACCTCTACCCCCTTCAAGAATCCTACCCTATCTCCACTGATACTAATTGAAAACTTGATTGTGGACACACAAGTCATGATCCACCCAATCATCTTTCTGTGCATACCAAACTATCCCAATATATTCCTTAAGAAGTCCTAATTAATTGTATCATAAGCTTTCTGCAGGTCTATCTTAAAGGACACTTTATTATCTTTTTGTTTCCTGTTATATCCTCTTAAGATTTCTTGAGAAAGTAGGATATTATCAGTAATCTGCCTACTAGTTATGAAAGCACTCTGGTTTTCATCTACAAGTTTCCTAAGAACTTTTTTAATTCTGTTTGTCAAAACTTTGCTTATGCACTTATACAAAACATTTCAGCATGCAATTAAAGTCTGACATTTTATCAGGGATAACTATTTTAGGAACAAGAGATAGTAATGTGGCATTTACATCTCCAAGAAGCTTCCCATTATCAAAAAACTCCTAAATAGCTCTGCACACTTCCTTGCCAACTATGCTCCAAGTAGACTTAAAGAATCTTGAGGTGAAACCATCTGGGCCTGGTGCTTTTGAATCATCGATATCAAACATGGCATTTTTAATCTCTGCATCACTGACTGGATTGATCATCTCCAAAGCTTCTTCAGAAGTTAGCTTATTAGAGAAATCAAATCTATCACTAAGGAATTCAGTAACAGCCTCATGTTTACCCAGAAACTCTTGAAAGTGGACAACAAATTGCACAACAACTTTATCGTTCTCAAACCTTTCTCCTCTATCATTACATACAGTCATTACTCTGACCTTATATAATCTGCCTTTAATGATCTTATGAAAGAAATTAGTGTTCATATCCCCATTTTTTAACCATTATATTTTTGCCTTTTGAAATAACATATTGTTTTCATCTTTGGTAGCTTCATTAAACTCTTTCGAAATCTGGCAACTCTCCTTTTTTAGCTCTTCATTGTGTGGTTGCAGATCCACTTTTCTTTGAATATTCTCCAATTTGCTTCTAACTTTAACAACTCTTTCAAAGACATTACCATTTTCCAACTAAGATGATTCAATTTTGACTTCAGCATTTTCATTTTTTTTAACAACTTTATACATGCTAAACCCCTCAATCTCAGTATTCCATACTTCTTGAACAATGGGAAGGAAATCCTTTTTATCAGTTATGAAGTTGGAGAACCTAAAAGCTTTCTTTTTTTTGGCATTTCATCACGGATAACCAGTACAGCAGATGAGTGATCAGAAATAATATATGGTAAAAATTTCCCATGAGCTAATGAGAACTTATCCAAAAACTTCTCATTGACCATTAATCTATCCAGATTTTTGAGAGTTCTGCATTTAGGATTTTTAAGACTTTTTGTCCATGTAAATTGGAGACCAGGACTTAGAATGTCTTCAACTCCAATATCAGCAACACAATCTTGAAACTCAATCATTTCATTGAAGGACTTGAACTTCCATTTGAATGCTCACACACTTTTAAAGTAACACTAAAATCTCCCATAATCACCCAAGGAGTGTCATCAACAATACTTTTTTGACATCTTAAATCATACCATAACTTTCTCCTTTCACTAGTAGAGTTACTAGCATAAACCACAGTGCAGAAGAATTTAGTTTGTTTGCATACAGTCTCAACCATTAGAAACATACTTTGTTTTTCTTTAGATATCATCCAAACTCTCAGTTTGTTTTGGGCCCATCCCACCATTATTGTACAACCTGTACCATTGTCTTCTCCATTAGTGATAAATTCCCATCTACCAAAGACTTTATCACCATTTTTTTTGTACTTGACATGAGTATCAACAATAGGTTTCTTATTTCCTTTTGTTTATCAGAGGTACACAATCCTCTAATATTCCATACAGCTGTTTTCAGATCCATCTTTTAAGCTAAAGAAACAAAAAATACTCTCTTTCTATTTTTGGCTCACTATAATCTCTCAATTCTTTTGGCTCACCTAAACACTCTATCTGTTTTTTTTAGAAATACTCTCTTTCTGTTTTTTGCTCACCATTCTCTCAATTCTTTTGGCTCACAAACACGCTGTCTGTTTTTCAAAAAACTCATATCCTCTCTTCTTTGTTTCTTCTCACAATTCTCTCATATCTTGCAATATTAGGCGTGTCAAGAAGTGGAAAGAGCAGCATGTTGACATGGATGAATTACCTTCGCCGGAACATGAAACATGGATATTTTACAAAAGTAGAAGACAATATCATCATGGATTTACATAGCAAAATTGGTAACACGTATGTTTTAACTGGTCGCAGAGCTTGAAAGCTTTTCATGGGAAGGAAATTCAAAAATTCAAAATACAAATTGTGGGAAGGTAGAACTGAAATAAAAGTTTTTTAAACATGAAATGTATTGGAAGATACTCCTTTCGTCTCATATTTATAGTTTACATTTCCTTTTTGGGTTGTTCCAAATTAATTGTCCACTTCCAAAAATAGATAAGGAATATAGATCAAGTTTACCATATTAACCTTACTTGAGGTTATTATTACAAACTTTAAAGAAGTTATAAATTAATTGGTTAAGGATAAAACTTTCTTTTGCGCAAAAAGTAAGAAAGAGAAAGTTATAATAATAATGTTTTCTTAAATTTTGTGTTTTTTGTCTGTGAACAATTATTTTGTGAAGGAGGAAGTAATTAATCTTGTTTGTGCAGATGGTCAACGATAGCAGTAGAGTTGTCGGGAAGAAATGACAACGAAATAAAAGACCATTGGATACACATTTGTAGTCCAAAATGATCAAACAATGCTATAAAATACATGTGTTGGAACATTTGAATTTGATCACGATAACCTTAAAAAATCATATGGATACAATAGATCTTAAACTCCATAATAGGGTTGAGCATATTTGACCGAAAACTGAATCGAACCGGAAAACCAAACCGAATCGGACAAAACCGAATCGAACTGGTCATATTCGGTTCGGTTTCATTTTTATATACTAACGGTTTTCGGTTCGGTATGAACCAAAACCGAGAAAAACACACCTAAACCATATAAACCGATCCGAACTGAAGCGACCGTATTCAGTTCGGTTTTAGTTCTATATACTAATTTCGGTTTCGGTTCGATTTGATTTTCGTCGATTCGGTTCAGTTTTGGGCTGATGCTCAGCCCTGCAGTCCATAAATATCAGGAACTTTCACTACATGATAATAGACATTTAGTGATAGAGGTTTTAATGCACAAAAAAGTGTCACCAAATCTAACCTTTTTAATAACGCATTTTAAAAAGTGTCGGCAAAAGCCTAAAATTTTGAGATTTAATATACTTTTTAGGGAAAATTAGTCAAATAGACCGCGCGCCCTGGTGCATATCACTTTCTAGATCACGCACTCTTGACATTTGAAACTAGACCGGTTGCCCTCCGCCTTTTTTTTACCCAACCAGAGGCTGCCATGTGTCCGACAACTTATGACACAAGTACGTATTTTGCAAGTATATGTCATGTATTGTTTTTTGGGCAACTTGTATTGATTTTTGAGCAACTTTATATTTTTGGGCAACTTGTATTTATACACAAGGATAATTTCGTCATTTTACATTTTCAATTAAAAAAATCACTTACTCACACAAATCAGACTCACACCAATACGTATATCACACCTCTTTCTCCCCCACATAAACAATCACACCTCAAAGTTAACATATACATTAATTGAGACAGTACATAAATTTTACACACGAAGGCACCACCACCTGACGCCACCTCTACCAGATACATCTCAATCCTAGGGTTATACCTCGACCAGATACATCTCAGATGGTTGTTAGTGGTTTTCATTCTGCTGATAAGGTAATCATTCTTCGTTTTAAGTGGTTCATTTACTGGGTGAGTTTTTTTAATCAAAAAAGGTGTATAGTAAGTGTTTGATGAAATGCCTGAATGTTTTTTTTTGGTTTTGAAGTGGTCGGAGAGATTGACCCTCTTAAAGATCTTCAAGACCAGGTTACCCATTCAGGTTGAGCTTTAGAAGCACTAGACAAATTGGGTGCTTGTCGCCATGTTACGCGACCAAACATGGAAACCACTGCTAGTTTTAATTCGTTTCCACTTCTAGTGGTATCGGGTACCACTGCTAGCTTGTAGTTTCCACTGCTAGTGGTATCGGGTACCACTGCTAGCTTATATGTTCAGTGTATGGTCATAAGGTAAGAATATTATATAACAGCCATTCTTCATTGTTCTAGTTCATTGGGGAATTCTTCCTGCAACTCTAAATTTAGACCGAGTATAGAACTATCAATTTATTTGAGCATTTTTGTGGAGTACACAAGACTGATTACCACCTTTTATGTATAGGCATTATTCGGAAGACAAGAACGGTTATGGAATGCCTGCACCGATTTTGTAGGGAATGCATAGACAAATCAATAAGACTGGGGTATGTATTGAATTTTCAGGCTGCTTCTCCAACCAACTGGTCTCAATGACTTCTTTTTTATTAACTAAAACGTGGCAGGAACAATGAGTGCCCTGCTTGTCGTGCTCATTGCGCAAGTCGTCGCTCTCTGACGGATTATCCAAATTATGATGCACTGATTGCGGTTTTGTACCCTGACGTCGATAAATACGAGGCAGACGTCGGCTTTAACCCATTAACTTGCATTATGTTGTTCTAATATATGTGAAATGTCTTATTGAACTTTACATTTCTTTTCTTTCTGCAGGAGTTTGCTTTTCATGAAGAGGAGAAAGCTCGAAATAAGCAGGTGAGATAATTAGTTTTTTTCGGTACTTATTGTTAAGCTTTCCTTGCATCTTTGTCTTGTTTAGTTATGATTGAATTTTTTGTTCGAAAAAGAGAGGAGAATCTTGCTTTTTTTTGCGAAAGTTGAGCATGATATATATATAAGCGAGAAATGTATACCTAAAGATATAGGCCTAACAATCTTAGGAAAAGCATATCCAAGCAATTTTTGTAGAACAGGTTTTATTTAACCTTATACAATGAGAATCTAGCAGAAAATTTATGGAGCTACAACTAAATTTTACTTTCTAAAAAAGTACATTATGCTAGAGCAACTAAAACAGCTAAATGACAATGGTTATATGTGGAAGACACCCTTTTGAATGGAACACCATTCTTTTCACTTTTTAGCTGAAATAATGGGTCTGGATATGTGTTAACAAGTACACCTCTTATTGAAATTATGCAAATAGATCGATCACTATTCAAATCGTTATCTGATATTGGATATTGCCTCATGTGTTGCCTGTTAGGAGATTTTTGAGGCAAACATCTAATTGTTAATTTTGTTCTCTTCAACTAATCTATGTGTAATGTTTTTTTTATTCTCATCTCCTTGACTTTATCGTGTAATCTACGCAGATCCAAGCCTCAATTGCCCAGACTTCTCGCCGTCAGTTAGAAGCATTGGGAAAGAAGCGTACAACTGCTAAAGCCACTGCTGCTGTGTTTATGAGGAGATCACAGGTAAACACCCGGAATCTTAGGGGAAGGAGAAGTATAAAATCCTCTGAACCCCAAGGATCTGACAATGAGGATGACGCTGATAACAACGATGAAGGAAAAGATTCATCTTCTGGTGATGAGCCATGTACAAAAGTAAGACCAAAAAGACACAAGAGATGGGGAGGAGCTCGATCTTTTCAGCCTTTATTACCATCAAGTAGTGCTGCTGGTAGCTGTGATGAGAATGAGGTAGAAACCACCAAAGAAATGATGGGTGTATCTGTTGGGCTTATTGGCAATTCAGATATTCTAACATGGGGTGGAGGTGGTATGAGAAGTCACACACGGCATGGTGGCCTAAGCAACAGTGCTGGTAAGAGTGCATGGAACAATAGGCTCTCTAAGTTGATGGATCATCTTTGAAAATTACCCTACAAAAATGACAAGGTATGTGTGTATCATATCGCTAAATGGTGACCTGTTAGATTTTGATGTCACTTGTAGTAAGTGTGCTTATTTTTATTGTTGCTTTCTTCACCTTTCATCAGTAGAGGTGCAACCAGAGGTTGTATTATTGATCTATTTACTCTTAATAGGGTCGATTCAGGATATGTTTGTTTGTCTCTTAACTGGGCATATGTGTATAATCTTAAAAGCTAGCTGAAAAGGAAACAGATAAACTGGCATACAACTAAAATTAAATCTAAAATGGAGCATGTCTTTCATTTTAGATTATTTTGTCTCGAAGGCGAAGATTCTGCAGGGAGCCTGATTTAAATGTGCGATTTCTTTTTATCTTTAATCTTTAACAGCTAAAATTAAATCTAAAGGTGACAATTTTGACCCTTTTACGTATGAATGGGTCGATTCTAGTTACGTTTTACCTCTAACCGGTCAAATGGGTAAAACTAGTTGAAGGTCGCCTAATGAGTATTTGTAATATGTATAACATGAAATCATCTTATTTACTGATTTTTTTTGGGTAATCATATCTAACATACTAGTAAATGATAAGATGCTTCAAGTTTTTTTTCCCAGCACAGAGTGTTTCGGGCAAACCTGACTCGTTTGACCCATTGCCTGATCAGCATGACCCTCCATTTTCCCACCTCTGGCTTAATATGCTTGTTTGGGTTATGTAGAAAGGGAATATCAAACTGATTATACTATTGATATCCATTGCAGCCCGAACTTGTCAGGCGAGTAGAAAGATATCTGCTGAACATCATGCACGGTGGAACAGCTAAAATTTTTGATATCCTTCCAATTTGACAGACTAACTTAATTTTCGCGCAGTGATATAAAATGCATGATAGTAACTGTTCTAGATATCTGTTTCAACCTTAAATGCAAGTTAGTTAACTAGAACCATTCCCTCGTAAAAATGATGCTTTAGCATAGTCAAGCCGTATTTGAAGCTTCTATACACATTTTGCCAATGCATACCATTTAAGAAGGTTGTGAGCGATAGAACATCTTGGATTCTGATATGACCTAAATAACATTTCTATTCGAAATAATTGAGAAACTGAATACAAAATGCAGCCTGTTTTCGGGTGGCTACTGTTCCTTATAGTAAACTAAATGGTATTTATACTCCCTGCTCATAGCTACTCCACGTAAAAAACTACTTTGTTATGCATATAATATAGCTAGTACTAGCATATTCTAGCTAGCTGTCTTTTCATGATCTTGTTTTGTTGCTGTATATTCTGGCTTATTTAGTTACGTGACTGTTGTTTCCATGTGTGGGTCAAATGGTTTCAAGATATTTAGTTTTGTTGTATCGAGTCTTGACATGTTGCACCAACTCACCAAGTAATGTCTGTTACGTTTTATTGAAAAATGCTTTTTCTTCTTTTAGGACTTAGGCTTCTCTAGTTGAGCTTCATTGTCTTGAGTGTAATGCAATGATAGTTTGCAAACTATAAAGACTAATGATTACGTATTATTCTCCATCTTTGTATATAGTATTTAGAATCCTAGACTTTTGGTAACCTATGTATACCTTGACACTTTCTTACATACGGAAATGGCTGAGCAAGAGGAAGTTGGTGAAGCGAGTGCTCGTAATGCTAGTAAAAAGGCAGCACCAGCACCCACGGCGACACCTGCTGTTCCAGAGGCTGAACCAAATGCTGGAGGACCTGAGGGAAGTGATACTGAGTCAGATGATACTATAAAACATGTACGTTTATTAGATGTAACTCAATCTATGATGTTAGATAACTGTGCTTGTAGATAGTAATGTGCTTAATCGTAATATGTGTATGTAGATTTGTAAAACAATATTGTACTATGTGTTGTATCTACTCGTATTTGCTTTCCTAACCCAGAAGTTGAAAAGCAAAACTCTTATGTTGGTCAGTATATTTCTACGATGTTACTTTGACTATTGATTCTGTCTAGAATGATTTAAGTTTCGCATATAAATAACTTTGATGGATGCAAAAGTGTAAACACATGCCCATCCATGTATCGATATGGTAATGAATGGGTTGAATTGGTCATGGGTCAAACGTGTTGGGTCGGGTCAACCCTTTTTTTGTTTTGTTTTGTTTTTTTTTCTTTTTTTTTTTTTTTTTTTTTTTTTTTTTGGCAACCTGTATTTATGTTGCCAATTTAGTACCAATCTTATGTAACAAAACTGTTGTGCTAATGAAATTTGAAGGGATGTTTAGGAAATGGGATTGCTTCATTATCTGCTTATTGCCTTCATAGATAAGTTCCAATAATCAGATAACTAGCAGTTTGGTACATCAAACCAAACCAACTTTCCACTGCTAGTGCTAAACTTCTCACTGCTAGTACAAAGTTCCCACTGCTAGCGGTACTAAACACTGCTAGTACTAATCAACTCCTATCACAACTATACGAAGTCGACGTAAAAAATCCATTCCACTCTAACATAGTAATGATGTCTAACAGCAGGTGCCCTAGGACGGCGGGTGTTTCTACGAACGGTATGCATGGCAGGCGCGTTGACTCCATCTGCAACAGCAACCGATAGTTAGAAAAAGTTCAACGATTGTATAACACAGTACAAAACCTGACAGCAGACAAACCGAATAAGGTAACCGAGATTAGAAAAACCTGACAGCAGAAAAAACCTGACAGCAGACAGCAGACAAAACCTGACAGCAGAAAAAGTTCAACGATTGCCACTATTAAACAACTGCTAAAGAAACAAGATTAGGTCGTTCAGTTTATCATAAGATTTAACTCACTCCTATATGTCAAAAAAATAAACATTCACCTGAAAGTAACAACAATTGAACTTCCAAATTCTGCCTTTAGTAATCACATCACCAACCAGGTCCACTTTATGATCTTCATATGATTTGATCCATTTCATTTTTCCCAGATATGCTTCATAAAATCGTAGCATTGTCTCATGGATTAAAAACAACAATTATGTGACGGTAATCATATAAGCTCAATTATCTGCAAAAAAACATACCCAAACGCCCTTTACGATCAGCCCTCATTTGACTTTATGAATAACATGGCGTTTTCAGAATGCAGCAAGTCCTTAAACTTTTTACTGAACTAACCTTCCAAACACCGCGAAACCATAATCTCAAATACACGGTAAATTCCTGTAAAGACCCAAAAAATAATCTCAAATACACGGTAAATTCAAGTCCTTAAACTTTTTGCCAACAATTTCTTTTAGAAAATAGTGTGCGGTTCATACTTTCAGTAATTACACTTTACATATTAATAACAATGAAAATCTGGATTAAGAAGATGGGTAAGTACGTGCTATTTCTTTGACCAAAATTTACTGTCGTGTGATTATTTGACCCCCAAAAATATCAAAGACTAAGCAATAAGTATTCAAATGCACTCTAAAAAAGTAAAAAGGAAGCAGAGAGTACCAACCCTTAGATGCCAGACAAAAATACATTTACGATATATTGTAATAGTATGATTTTTACAATCATAATTAATGCATTAAACATTAATATTATTCAATAACAAAGTCTTTTCAGGAAAACACAGCCTTGCCCTATCCGTTTGGACCAGTAACTATTAGAACATAAAACCATTTTGACCCATTATTTAACCTATTAGAACATAAAGTACCTTCCACTGGTAAGCCATACTTTCCACATGGATAGTTTTCTAAAAAATACGCTTACCAGTCAAATAACCTCGAGTACGCGACTTTTGCCAAAGCATCTTTGCTGACGGCAGCAGATTATGGATCCAACCATTTAGTGATGGTCTCATCACGTGTTACCATCACATGTTTGCTTAGACAATCCTCTAGAGCTTTAATGTCCCTGAGCAAATCATTTTAACTTACTTAGTTATATAACTGTACTTCCTATAAGAGAGGGCAATATCGACCCATGTACTTAGGAATGGGTCAATTCGGGTTCCCTATTTGGATAATAACAAAAGGGGGAAGAGATGTTTGAGTGGCATAGCATGGATTAAAGGGAAGACAAAGGAAGACATACTTGTTTCATTCATGGTGAGATCCCTGATCTCAATTTCTCTACTTCGTCTAGGGAAGTTCGTTCAAGAATGGTTTTGTCATTATCAACTAGGGGAAGATTGTTAGGAATTATACGTTTGAGTTGATAAGACAAAAAGAATGAAACAAGAGGGACTTAATATGACAAGAAGGAAACCTACAAAAAGATGGAAGGACTTGCTTGCAAAAGAAGTTTTATTTATTAGTCCTTAGTAGAGATTTGTAAACCCTAATCCTCTAGTATATAAAGAGGACATGGGGTGTAGGTTTAATATACAAGTCTTCCAAGATGTAGTCAACTTAAAGGGGTGTGTGTGTCCTAGGCGTATACATGTGTGTCTACACAAATTCATATTATGGATGCACACGGTTTGTAATTACCAACAAAATACTAAATAGGTACAACTTACATATTATTCGCGACATAACTAATGGGAATGATCCAAGTTTTTTCTAAAATTAATTTGCAGGTCCAAAAGTTTATTCCCTAACATGGATGTTACAGTATGTGAACCTTTTCATGATTAATGTTGGTTTTATAATGTTGGCTGGTTAGGCTCTAAAGGTAAGGAGATGTTATCCACATCTTTGCTTGTTTGATTATACAATATCTTTTGACTTTTTTGGGGTTCTAGTTTCGCTAACCATCATGGAAAGTTTTTGCACGCTATTTATATAATCTTCAGGGATGATAGTGTCATGAAGCTGCCATACTTTATCGCAATCGCAGGGTTCAGTTGTGGCCTTTTTGCTATTTGTATACCTCATTTGTCCACTTTAAAGATTTGGCTGGGGTTTTCAACGTTCTTTAGCCTAGTATATATAATTGTTGCAGTTGCACTGTCTCTTCGGGATGGTATATAATATTATGTTCTCTGATCTTATGCTGTACTATTTGTGATCCATTAAAAGGAAATACTAATATTGTGTTGTTTGTTTAATTTACATGAATTCAAGCTCCACCAAGGGACTATAGTATTCCAGGAACACATGCAAGCAAAATCTTTACGACCATCGGTGCTTCTGCAAGGCTTGTGTTTGCGTTCAACACTGGAATGCTTCCAGAAATCCAAGTAATAAATCATATCCATTAGTTCATTATGGAGAAAAAAAAGTAATTCCACCTTAAAAATGCCGATGAGTTGTTCATGTAAGTTGTCAGAAGTATTTTGCACGGACCAAGACAATGGACTAGTGTTTTACATTATGATATCTAGTTTATTGTTGGAAGTAGAGCTGGCAAGATGGCGGGTTGGGAGACGGTCAAAACGGGTTTAAGTTGAAACGAGTCATCTTTTAGTATCGGACCGAAATGGGCCGGGCAAGGTGGGTTGACTCATTTGCATTTTTTTTACATTTAAATTTTTTTTCTCATAGATGATGAATAAATTGATTTAGGAGGCTGTATGCATTTCGGTGACTTTGAGTGAATTTGTGTAGACACACATGTATATAGATGAACTCACGCCAGATAAAAAATGCAAGTCATCAATTCATTACCATATCGATACATGGATGGGCATGTGTTTACACTTTTGCATCCATCAAAGTTATTTATATGCGAAACTTAAATCATTCTAGACAGAATCAGTAGTCATAGTAACATCGTAGAAATATACTGACCAGCATAAGAGTTTTGCTTTTCAACTTCTGGGTTAGGAAAGCAAATACGAGTAGATACAACACAGAGTACAATATTGTTTTACAAACCTACATACACATATTACGATTAAGCACATTACTATCTACAAGCACAGTTATCTAACATCATAGATTGAGTTACATCTAATAAACGTACATGTTATATAGTATCATCTGTCTCAGTATCACTACCCTCAGGTCCTCCAGCATTTGGTTAAGCCTCTGGAACAGCAGGTGTCGCCGTGGGTGCTGGTGCTGCCTTTTTACTAGCATTACGAGCACTCGCTTCACCAACTTCCTCTTGCTCAGCCATTTCCGTATATAAGAAAGTGTCAAGGTATACATAGGTTACCAAAAGTCTAGGATTCTAAATACTATATACAAAAATGGAGAATAATACGTAATCATTAGTCTTTATAGTTTGCAAACTATCATTGCATTACACGCAAGACAATGAAGCTCAACTAGAGAAGCCTAAGTCCTAAAAGAAGAAAAGCATTTTTCAATAAAACGTAACAGACATTACTTGGTGAGTTGGTGCAACATGTCAAGACTCGATACAACAAAACTAAATATATTGAAACCATTTGACCCACACATGGAAACAACAGTCACGTAACTAAATAAGCCAGAATATACAACAACAAAACAAGATCATGAAAAGACAGCTACCTAGAATATGCTAGTACTAGCTATATTATATGCATAACAAAGTAGCTTATTACGTGGAGTAGCTATGAGCAGGGAGTATAAATACCATTTAGTTTACTATAAGGAACAGTAGCTACCCGGAAACAGGCTGCATTTTGTATTATGTTTCTCAATTATTTCGAATAGAAATGTTATTTAGGTCATATCAATATCCAAGATGTTCTATCGCTCACAACCTTCTTAAATGGTATGCATTGGTAAAATGTGTATAGAAGCTTCAAATACGGCTTGACTATGCTAAAGCATCATTTTTACGAGGGAATGGTTCTAGTTAACTAACTTGCATTTAAGGTTGAAACATATATATAGAACAGTTACTATCATGCATTTTATATCACTGCGCAAAAATTAAGTTAGTTTGTCAAATTGGAAGGATATCAAAATTTTTAGCTGTTCCACCGTGCATGATTTTCAGCAGATCTCTCTCTACTCGCCTGACAAGTTCGGGCTGCAATGGATATCAATAGTATAATCAGTTTGATATTCCCTTTCTACATAACCCAAACAAGCAGATTAAGCTAGAGGTGGGAAAATGGAGGGTCATGCTGATCATGCAATGGGTCAAACGAGTCAGGTTTGCCCGAAACACTTTGTGCTTGGGAAAAAAACTTGAAGCATCTTATCATTTACTAGTATGTTAGATATGATTACCCAAAAAAAATCAGTAAATAAGATGATTTCATGTTATACATATTACAAATACTCATTAGGCGACCTTCAACTAGTTTTACCCATTTGACCGGTTAGAGGTAAAACGTAACTAGAATCGACCCATTCATACGTAAAAGGGTCAAAATTGTCACCTTTAGATTTAATTTTATCTGTTAAAGATTAAAGATAAAAGAAATCGCACATTTAAATCAGGCTCCCTGCGGAATCTTCGCCTTCGAGCATCTCTCATTGGCGGGGTAAGACCATGGCAGTACTCCACCACTTCTGGAGCAGGATCACCCTCATTCCTGACCATAATCATATGTACACCATATACTTACGTCACTAAACTAAAATCAAATCAGATCCTTTATACCTAAAAACGTGTATAAGAAACAAAGCTTACTTAGCCAATATCAGCAGTTTTGATCAAGACACTGTCATCGTAAGCCTTGTGAGACTCCACGATGCAAGGAAGGTCGAAGAGGGATGCAGGAAACTGTTCATCGCCAATCGAGAATGTGCCCCTCCTTCCATTATCTGCATTAGCGAAGAAACAAAAAACCAAACTATAGAATCTGAGACCATAAAACTGATAACTTGAAAGTTAAAACAAAACACGAAGTCATATTGTATCAGAAAAAGATAAATCCAGTGATTTGTCGTCTGAAGGCCTCTCGTTTAATAGACGCTCTGTACGCTCAGCAACAGAGGGTGGCACTCTCAGTATAAACTGTTCTTCCATTCTTTTTCAACTGATAAAATTTGTATAAAATATGATTTTAATCAGCAGTTAATTAAGTACTTACTACAAATGCACAACCAATTATCCTATTTGAAGTGACTGTTACAAAGTTCAAAACACAAACATGTTTTAACGATGTAAAGTGTTGTGTGAGAATAAGCTACGCACTTCATAGGTAGCAGTTAAACAGCAAACCAAATTTTTAAAGCAAACGGAATCACGTACGCCTATCCAAATATCTGCGCTTTAAACATGAATTTTTTATTACACCTATCTAAACCTCTTCAGTATACACCAAATTAAAAGTTAAAATGATAATTTATATCAAGAGACACGATAACAAACATTCTTAAAGCAATTATGCAGTTCGGTGATCACACGCTATAAAAACAGCTACATAAGCTCATAAGCCCACAAAAATGACCAAAATGCGCTTACGAGCTTATCAAATTTTCGATAAGTTCATTTAACCGGGTACTGTATTTTGTATCCACCACTGAAAACAGAAAAAATAGAGGAATTATTACCCACTGGTTGGTAACGTACTAATCGGTCAAAAAGGGCCTGAGTTGAAACGAGGAATTATTGGTACGGTTTCGTTCAATCAACATATTACGCCCCTAAAAATGTATCAGCAGATAGCATATTATCAAATTATCCCAACTTGACTTCAGCTCATTATACTAATTAACTTGTAAACGAATAAAGATTGACGTTATATCACAATTCAAGAACATAAGAGGAAAACAATTATACCTCTTTCTTTGAGACATTTCATCAAACACTTGTTAAACCCTTTGCAAAAATCCAATATTACACATGATATCTGAAACTAAACATCCATTAATTAGCTTGGGGACGCTTAGAGTTAATGGTCTCAAACGAGTTCCGAATCCTCCAACAAGAATGACTGCCTTCATTTTGAGAAGTTTCTGCTGCAAAACAATAATTATCTGAAACTAACATAGAGAGAGTGCAATGAAAAGCCATTCGGTAGAGTCGTGTGTGTGGGTGTGTGTTTTTTGGATAATGGGTGTTTAGAATTTTCTAGGGTTGGGGGATTGATGGAGTGGTATGTGTGTTTGAATCTGTATTGAGAAGAAGAAGCAGCAGCAACAGCAGTTTGATCTGTATTGGAGTGGTGTGTGTGTTTGAATCTGTATTGAGAAGAGCCAGCAGCAGTTTAATGAGAACTAGCAGTCTTATAAAAATAAGAACACATTTTTACTACAGAATATTTTATTTATGTAAAAAGGATATGTACTTGACTTGACAAGTATCATGTAAAATGACCAAAAAAACCTTTTCTAAAAAATACGGTTGCCCACCGCTTGTTAGTTGCCCAAAAAACAATACCTTACACATACGGACACTTGTCGCAATGTGGTTGAGTTGCCCAATAACAACGGTTGCCCTCGGTCTAGTTTCAAATTATTTATAAAAGTGGTCTAGAAAGTGATATGCACGAGGGCGCGCGGTCTATTTGACTAATTTTCCCTACTTTTTATAATCTGTGCCACAAAATGTACTCACTTTTTTGTGTCAACATAAATAAACTTCTAGCTACTGAACTTCTATCTACACTTTTTTAAGCAAGGATAAATACATAAAGTTTTTAGTGACACTTATTTTATACTTTTGATGACACTTTTTTACTTTAGTAACACTAATTTAATTTATAGTGACACTTTTTTTATGCGTCACTAAATGACAATATTTTTGTAGTGTTTTATTTGCAAGGCCGCCATCTGAATCATCTGTGTTTTCTTCTAGCAATGAACTAGGCACATACAAGTTGAATAGCTACGATTATGAAGTTTCAAATGACGTCGTACTAGATTTCTTCAATAACGATGCTGACACAAACTTCTGGACCGAACCATTTACGTTGGACAATGATTTATGGTCCAGTGATGACCACTTGTTCTCGCCTTTAGGAGATTTAGTTAATGATTATGACTATTGCCAGGATATTGTCATGGTTAACGAGTTTTATGGTCAACTTGACACTCGCCTTTAGATTTAGTTAATGATTATGACTATTGCCAGGATATATGGTCATGGTTAACGAGTTTTATGGTCAACTTGACACTCGTATCATGACTATATCATATACCGATTTCTCTAGAATTTCTTATGCATAAGGTTGGGCACAATCGTGACCAAACTGACCCAGGTCACCAAGTGCCACATCATCTTTCTTTTTCCGGCGACCAGACATGACCAGGATGACACAGTCAATGACCGTTTTTTTTTTTTTTTTTTTTTTTTTTTTTTTTTCAAACATTTTAAACAAGGTTGCAAAAATCGCGAATCGGTAGTGAGGCGGTCGACCCCCTTGTAGCTTGTAATCGGTCTAGGCGGGATTAAACGGTGATTAATCGGATTGGCATTTTTGGTAACTTTTGAGTATTTTCAGGTAATGTTGGTATTTTTCGGCAAGATTTTCCTTGAAAAACATCTTGTAATAGATATAAACAGTGACTATAAGTGATTAAAAACTAATTTACGACGAGTTTAGGGTATTTCCAGTAAGATTTTCATGTTTTCGGCAAGTTTGACCATCGTTAACCGCTGTTGACCATGGTTGACCGATTTGTTTGAAAGATTTATACAAATCGGAAAGGTCGGTGACTCAGTAGCACCTAATCGGTGATTAATCGGCCTTGTAGACCTTTTTTTGCAACACTGATTTTAAACATTAAATTTAAATTCATTAAAAAAAAAAAAAAAAAAAAAAGACATTACAATACTAAATTAAAATAAACATTGCAATACTTAAACTAATAATCTAAATCGTAGCGTGCCTTGATTGTTGCCTTGACTTTCATCAATTCTTCTAGTTGTCGTCTGGTCAAAGTTTGGTCGATTGGGGTGTTGTCGAAGTTGTTTTCCGGCGAGAAATTCATATTCGGTTGATTTTGTGGTAGTCGGGATCGTCGGTTTTTTGATGGTGGGGTATTTTTCTTTGACATTTTGAACTTGATGAGAATTAGATTGAAGTGAATATAGATGAGAAATAGTGAGTGGTGAATTGTGTTTGAGGTGAAGTTGGCATTTATAAAGTGGTAAAATTTTTATAAAAAAAAAAAAAAAAAAAAAAAAAAACGGTCGAAAAATTAAATTTTTTTTACATTCAATGCCCTAAACGGGCAAAAAGGTGGTTGGAGTCCAAAGTTAATATCGGTTGAATTTCGGATCGATGTCCAAATTATTCCCTTGTCGACCGATGTCATGACCGATGTCCACAAACGAGTCGATCGATGTTAACATCGGACGTGGCTCAAAAAATTCGGTGACCAACCGATATTTTCAGGTCGATTGTGCCCAGCCTAAAACGTGTTAGCTAGCTTGGTGCAAAATGAATTCGCTTTGTAATCAAACGGTTTTATATAAGTTGATCTACTCCATATTGTAAATTTGTAATCTGTTAACTTTTACATTCGCAATCTTTATAGATCAGAATAAAACCTCATGATTTGAGTAGCTAATTTACAACAGTAATAATAACATTATTAAAAAAAATTAAACGCAATAAAAATGGATAGAAAACAGTGTACAACCCGTACTTGTAATGAAAGGACCATGTGGTACGCTTCAGTGCCACAATCCTTATAAAAGGAGCGAAAGCTTCTTACATCACTTGTTGAGGGGGAGTATTTGCTTAAAACTTTGTTCACAAACTATTCTTCATGGTAATCTTCCCACAAAACTCGAAATGGACATATTCGATATCAAGATTTCGTCAAAAATAACATTTATATGCCATTTTTTAGGAGGAGAAAAATTATGTGATAAGAAATATGTTGTGAATTACTATTGAATCGTCGTGCTAAAGACTTAACCAATGAATTGACGAGCTCTTAAATGTTAGTAACTCGAAAAGACTTGTCCGGGACGGGTAATAATTTCAAGCTAGTTCGCTAGTGATGTAAACGTGTCTCGCAAAGGACTTGTCCTAGTAGAATGTACCATTCGAGAAACTCTTGGTAGACATGAACTTTGACGGGTTTGACAACCTTTCGAGGTTTGTCCACACCTTCAAGGTAGTTATTAGAGCTAGTTTTCACCTAAAAGCTGACAATGCAACTCTTTAACTATGCAACGTAACCGTGTCTCGCGGGGAATTGTCTATCTTGAGTTGATCAATTCAAAAAGTGCGCGCTCTTCGCTCACCGTGCAGATTTCTGTCAAAACACTTAAGCACGTGTGGAGGGAGAGTATTTCTGCAAAATACAAAACTCTCACAGTGGTACTAAATGCTTTTATTCATAACCACTTTGAGAGATTTTCATGAAAATGGTTTACGGCAACATAGGTTAGTCATGGAGTTATAAGGTGACTAAGGTCAGGAATAACCGTCCTATGATCCGCCAGAGCCGGAGGGATCTACCCAAGGACACCACCAATAGTTAGAATTTAGAAGTCCTTAGGTATGGTTATAAAAAGGAGAAAATGAGAATCGGAGAAAGAATGAGTTGAAGAATTAAAAAGAAAAGTAAATAAAAGGGTGAAAACAAATAGCCCTCCAGATTATTCAACTTAGGGCAGACACCGGGTTCAATTCATATGCTACTGGTTGTCACTTGATGACACCGGTATTGAAGATTAAAGTCGTAATGGATCCAGTGACGCATGCACTAAACCTTCTTAGCCACTCAAGTTTCTCCCAACAGAAGCTTGTTTCGTTCTCACAGGGAACCCTACGTAAACTATCGGCTTTCTCTTAGAGATTGCTGGTATTGAAGAAGGAGACCCTCTCCCTAGTCTCCGCTCAGGAAAACCAAAGCGCACTATTGAGTCTAGAGCCACGAGATTCATCAAAAGATCTCTTAGGTACACTTGATATTTCACCACTTTTTGTTCAACATTAAGGACGCAAGTGATACATTATCGAGTCCTACACAGATCTTAGCAATCTGTCGAGAACATTTATGAGAGGTTCACACATGTGATCCTCAGTGATTGAATGGTAACTCCTGCCAGGGTCAACATTAAACAGCCCTGAGAGCAGGTCACTTCGGTAACTTCTTGTGGGTTACGCTTAGTGTGTCTCAAACGGTCTACAGTCGTGGGGTGATGCTTCGGTGTACCTCAGCGACTCACCTGAACTGTAGGTGTACTTCAGTACATCGCGTTATCTCACTTGTGGGGCTCCAGTTCAGGAATAGCCTTAGTGAGAATTAGAGACGTGTTTTCACACTATGTTGTTAACACACTCGAAGTTCAAACTTGTAAGCGCTGGATTATTTCTAACCCATGTTTTATGTTTTCTTCTTATGGATGCTCGCGGGAGGAAAAGATCGTGCAAATTCTTCACATGCTCATACCAACAACAACACTAATTGAAGTTCTCTCAAAAGGCAACACAAAGTCAGAATAATTCTTCGTCAAAATCAAAGAATCTACAAAGTTTAAAGACTAAGAGAACTACATCAGTACTGAAATTCAACGTTAAAGAGCGTGTGAGCATGTTGGAGAAAGACGTGGAAACACTGGAGCAACGAAGCGGACCTGATGCAGATAACCACAGCATACTATCACTACCACCACAAAGAACAAAGAACTAAAGAACAAAGAAATCTAAGACGTCAAAACAGAATACTTCAAAAGAAAACAAGATCCCTACACTGGGGAGATTGTTCGAATCAAGGCACTTCTTCTCACAAGAAAGAAGAATGTCAGAAGACGTCAAAGCTACTATTACATCTGCACCAACAACATTTCAAATTACTTAAGTCATCAATTACTAACACTTAGGGGGAGATTGTTGGAATTACTCCTAAACTATTTCTCAAGTGTTAGTAATCAATATATAATAGTTAGCTTAATTAAGGCTTTTATGTTAGTAATTAATGTTAGGGTCATGTAGAAAGCCCATGAGCATATGCAAAAGCCCAATAAGAAAAGGAATGGAACTTGCATGTTGCCCTATCACATTTCATCTACGCATAAACTTTCATATTCATTCGTGTGTGTGTGTTAAGTGTTCAACCGATCTATCTCTTTTATATTTCTTCATATTGATGCTTGTGTTACAAACATAAAGACGTAACAGAAGAAGACCAAGACCTTGCTGCAATGACCAAGAAACAAAGTCTACTTAAAATATCTATCAATAAACATTATACAATAAATGCATCACGTCGTCTCCCGCGCTAATGCGTACAAATGCATCACGTGTTTTGCATTTATTGTGTTGTTTTTCTTGGTGAAGGCAATTTGTCGAAAAGAGGTAGAAATGTAGAATAGACATTTTAATGAACGGGCCGGGCCTGTTGGGAATTTGGGAGCCTGATGGGCACACAAGTATTACTATGGGTCAAATGATGGTTTTCAAAACCTGACCGCCAATGGTGGATGTTGAAGCATAATCTGGCGCGGACTGGATTCAACGACTCTCCTTGGGCCGTTAGTCGTCTTCTCGAGTCCTAGTAGACCTGTCAACAAAGAGAACCCGTTAGGAGTGGACCCGAGGCCGTAGCCCCGGGGTCCACCTCCGACGGTCAAGTTAGTATGCGCTGTGGCATAGCAAAAAGTGTTATATGATCGTACCTTTAATGAGGAGATCCAACCCTATATTTATAGGGCATGGATTAGGGTTTAGGTGTAGAGTGGGCCGCTGATGCCGGGCCTGACCCATTCCTGGCCCAGTCCGGACCATACGTCAACAAGCCCCCCAAGTCTAGTATGAGATAGCGCATGGCTATGTTATGCTAGACTTAAGTTCTGATGGCCGCGTAGGTGAAAGTGGAACCCGTATGCTGCATCCTGGGTGAGGGCGTACCTTTTGTACCAGTAGCGACACAACATGGTGTGACAGAAGACATGCTTCTGTAACAGAAGTGCGCGCTGTGCGCAACAAAAGATGTGCAACAGAAGACGTGCTTCTGCGCATAAGTGTGCGCTGTGCGCGACAAAGAGGTGCGACAGAAGACGTGCTTCTGCGCATAGGTGCGCGCTAAAGATGTGCGACAGAAGACGTGCTTCTGTAGCAGAAGTGCGCGCTGTGCGCGACAAATAGGTGCGACAGAAGACGTGCTTCTGCGCATAAGAGCGACAAACACTGATCAGTGCGCAACAAAGTGTGCGCTGTGCGCGAGTCTTTACAACCAACAGAGGACGTCTCCCCTGCGGCATGTTGGTGCGGCAAGTGGATGCGAATATTTAAATCCGTCTTCGATTTGCTTCCAAATCTGCCTGCGTACGCATACGGAAACAGTGGTAGTATATACCCTGGTAGCCCCCCAAGTTTGATGGTGCTACTCGTGTAGGAGCATTAAATTTATTTATTCCTGCGTAAAACACTTAATGCAAACATTAAAAGTATATGCCGCGAATCGCAGCATATAAAACTTAATGAAATTAAACAATAGACAGCACATAGCATGAATAATATACTGCGCATAGCATAAAAAATATAAAACCTATCGTGAGGTGGCAGTGCGCACCCGTCGTGGGATGCGTACCGACGAAATAATTAATTGTATGTTTTTTGTAATGTATAAAATAAAAACTCGGATAGATGTACCGTGACCGCGACTGACGAACACAGAAGGATTTATCTTAACCGCATAGACTCGAACGTTTCTGGATGATCGCAGATGTTTATACCACGGCCTTTGGTCCAGTGCGCATCATGGCGATTGACTAGCATCGTGGTATTCGCGCGTGCGCGTTCTCTGCGAAGATGTCTGAACGCACGGTCTTACGCGGGTAGATTTATCGCGACTGCGCTATTCGAGCGTGAACAAGCATACCAACCGTAAAAACAATATCTGCGCGAATTTATCGCGGCTAAAAAATAAAATAGCTCCGATCGTGCGGGCTTTTTCTTAGATCCGATCGTGCGGATTAAAAGATAAAATAGATCCGATCGTGCGGATGTTTTAAAATAGGTCCGATCATGCGGATATTTTCCTTTTTTTGTATCTTATGTAAAGATTTATTGTAATACGTTTACTGTTATTTGTACGATGGTTCGTAAACAAAGTTAGGATTCTTTTACTGTGAATAACCATAAAGTTTTATAACAGTTGAGATTACATGTGCGCAACTCAATTTAATAAAGTGTTACGCATGGTAGAATGCAAATAAAATAGAATTACCGACTTGAGAAATTGTATTCTGCTTTTCGGTAATCGGAGAACACGAAACATAGTTTATTCGTGGTCCCACGGATGGCGCCAACTTGTTGAAGCATAATCTGGCGCGGACTGGATTCAACGACTCTCCTTGGGCCGTTAGTCGTCTTCTCGAGTCCTAGTAGACCTGTCAACAAAGAGAACCCGTTAGGAGTGGACCCGAGGCCGTAGCCCCGGGGTCCACCTCCGACGGTCAAGTTAGTATGCGCTGTGGCATAGCAAAAAGTGTTATATGATCGTACCTTTAATGAGGAGATCCAACCCTATATTTATAGGGCATGGATTAGGGTTTAGGTGTAGAGTGGGCCGCTGATGCCGGGCCTGACCCATTCCTGGCCCAGTCCGGACCATACGTCAACAGTGGAGAATACTTGAGGCAGGAAGGGGTGCTGCCTCTTCCCCTTACCTCATCCCCTCTAAAGTTTTAGTCGTTATTAGCACTAGTTATAATACCTGTGCACGCACAAGGTTTTGACAAAAGAAAAATATTATGTTGTATCAATGCTGATCATTGTGTTTTTAAAAATAATTACACATAATTATTTACTTATGCACGAGTTTTTCATTATTCATTAATATCCATTAGAAATTTGTATAATCAAATTTTGTAAAAATATTTGTTAGATAACTCAAGATTCAACTATATTTAGTTGATATAGATGTTGATGTTCCTATTTAAATTTCACTATTTATATTATGATGTACACAAGATGCGAGTTTTGTTGCACATAATAAACGTTGATGAAGTTAAAATATACTTCTTATAGTTTTTTAAAAATGTTTTTCTACATATTGTTGCCTTTTCAAAAAATAATAAATAATAAATAAAAAAATATATATTTTTCTACATATCCTTATATGAATAAATAAAAATTACGTGAGTAGTTGTTATAAGTACAATCACGTTTTTTTATATTACAGTAGCTCGTTCTTACAATTTGATAATTATATTCCCGTTTTTAATAATTTAGTCGTATTTAATATTCAAATTCGTTTCCACACTTGTCATACTTTTAATATGAAATAAAAGAGTCCTTAGTAAACACATATAGTAAAAAAATGATATTTATGATCTTATGTATATTTATATGTTAGAGTTTTAAAACAACATATATATTGTATCTTTAAGTATAAAGTATAGGGGTCATAAAGTATAAGGGAGTATTTGTTTAATTTTCAAAGTTATTAAAAAACATGGAAACTTATAATATTACACTTAACTTTATACAATTTTAAAAAATTTATACCACTGAAGTTTTATTAATTACCCCATCTTTTTTAAGTTTTTATTTTCACAAATTTAAAACCTATGTTTTTATGTGTTTTTCTTCTCAACCAAATTTCTCCACCAAATTAATTAAATATTGACCAAAATCAATTTAATTTTGACTTTTATTAACCAATCACATCACACGATTTCGCTTACGTGGCAAAATCAAGCTCTCCTATTGGTCCATTTTTTTTAGTGAGAAGGATTTTGCAAAAACACTCCGAAATGATGTAATTCTTTTATTATATAAAGGGGGAATTACGTATATATCCTTTCAAAGACTAATAATTGCGTATATATCCAAGCGAAACGGATAATTGCTTATATATCCTTTCAAAACAATAAATTTGTCATATATATCCAAAACATTATTTTATGTATTTTTTAATCTCAAACTTACATTAATCAATACTATAATTTAAAATGTCCATCATACCGTTGATTTTTTTTCTACACCCACAAACCAGAACTTGATTATCATGAATCATTTGTTACATTGTTAACCTTACTCTCAGACCACCAGGCTTCATTCATCACCATTATTATCTTGAACCATCAATTTTGCAATGAAAATTCTCAATGTAATTCTCTAAAACCCATTTTAGATCTCATAGAAAACCAAAATATTCACAAATACTCTTTCAGCCCAATCAATTAATTTTGCCAACTGATAGAATAGTAACAAAAACAATTAAGAACACTGTTGTTGAGTTTTTTCACAAGATTTGAGAGGGTTTAATTATGACATGAATAAATTAAACTATACTCACCAATATAACCATGAACAGTTTATGTAATCAATTGTACCAATCTAGTATTCTACTAAGTAGAATAATGAACAAAAGAAATCCTGTGTATGAGCAAAGTGGCAAATCAATGAAATTAATTGTGAAGTTTTACAGTGAGTGGATTTTGAGATGGTGAAGAATGAAGAGCAATAACTAATTGTATGAAATGAGAATGGTATAAATGACAATGTAGATTGAAATATGAATTATCATGCTTTTTTTTTGTTTTAATTATTTTTAAATTAATTTTTGGACATATATGTTATATTTAAAGTTTAAGAAGGATATATACGTAATTATGAGTTTCACTTGGATATATATGTAATTATGAAGCTTTGGAAGGATATATATGCAATTCCCCATTATATAAAAGATGAGACCAAACATGTTTTATTTGTTTGGTACGTCTGCACTGGTTTTCAAACCTTTACATAAGGGTTTTAACAAAGCCCAACCTCATAGGTCAGGATAGAAGTATAAAATAAGGGCCTTTTAGGATGTCAAATCAAGAGGTTTTGTACTTCTATTCTTTTTGTCCCTCTTGTTTTTTGGTACAATACAGTTTTTGTTTGTTTATGTTTCGTATTTCTGACAGTTTTAAACGATTGACTTATTAAACTTTATATTTTATGTTACATACTTTCAGGTTTATATTATTTTGATATAAATAAGATTATAAAAATAAAAAATAAATAAATAAAAAATAAAAAATCGCAAAAAATGAGAAGGTGCCTTTTTGTAGAAAAGAGAGAGTTTGTATAACTTGTCCCATAACATAAATATTTCCCTTGAAATTTGTCACTACTCTTTTTAACCAGTAGTTTTCTTTTTTTTTTGTTTTTTTGTTTTCTTTCTTATTTTAACTCATAAAACAAACGCTTTTTTATACTCTTTTATCAAATTCTAAGCCAAATTCAAATTCTAACTCAAATCTAAATTCACAAACAAACCAAACGGACCCTAAGATTTTATTAAAAGAAATGTGAAACTTACACAATTTATTGGGGTTGAGAAAAAAAATTTCTAAAAACATAAAACAATAAGTTAAACTCATGTTTATCTCATTTTCTTACAAAAGTTATTATTAAAATGAATAAACAATATCTAGTTTTCTTTCGCACTTTTATATACTTTTAAATGACCTTTTTTGGTTTTTCTTTTTTCCATTTTTTAATACTGAAAATTGCATGATATATCAAATGTGGTTTAACATTAATGTGTAAACTTTAAACCTTTGACAAGTAGTAAATTAACCTTCTGTACATGATTTTAAAAGTTTCATCATTTCGTGCATTGTAAACTAAATATTCATAATTTTTCAATAATATACGCAAATAACTTTTTAGCTTTTACCATATAATTTCATGCGTTTTTTTAATCATAGGGCCTGTTTGGTACGCAACTTTTTTAAAGCTGTAAGTTTTTTGTCACAAAAATAATCTCCTCCAAAATAAGTAGCTCCGTTTGGATATATCAATTTCAAGCTTTTATTTTAAACAAATAGCTCCAAAATGAAAAGCTGATTTATGAAGCTTTTTAAATATCTCGGAGCTATTAAAACATAAAATAATTGTTAACAGCTTTTAATTACATTTAACAGCTAATTTATCAAACATTTTTATTGAAAAAAAATATACAACTTGTAATTTATCTTAACGCCTTTACAGCTTACAGCATACAGTTAATTTTGCCAAACATTATCATATACTATAATCGCATGTCATAAAGATAGCACGTGATGTTAAACAAAAATTACATGTGCATTTGAACATAACAACATTTCAACCACAAAATAAATAAGAAAAAATTACACGTTTGGTCCCTATGGTATACCTCAAATAACAACTTTAGTCCCTAAGTCGTTTTTATTACACCACAGATACCTATTTTTGAAACCTTGCACGCATTTAGTCCCTATTTTGGATGGGCGTTAGTTAAGTCCGTTAAGTATTTTGCGCTGTTAGTCCTTCGTTAAAAAAATTTGCACCGTTAGTCCTTATTTATTAAAATATAGTTTTCCCAGTTAGTCCCTCCGTTAATAATAATTATCGCCCGTTTTTTTTACATTTTTGTCCGTTTTTATCCGTTTTCGTTCGTTTTTATCCGTTTTCCCCCTTTTTTTCGTTTTTGGTCCGTTTTTATCCGTTTTCGACCTTTTTTTTACATTTTTATCCGTTTTCGTCCGTTTTTTTACGTTTTCGCCCATTTTTTTATTTTTTTGTCTGTTTTTATCCGTTTTCGTTCGTTTTTTATCCGTTTTTGCCCGTCTTTTTACGTTTTTGTCTGTTTTTTTGCTTTTGCGTTCGTTTTTTTTTTCCCTTTTTTTACGTTTTTGTATGTTTTTATCCGTTTTCGTTCGGTTTTTTTCACAAAAAATTTCCAAAAAAAAAATCAGAAAAAAATTTTGAAAAAAAAATTAGAAAACAAAATCCCAAAAAAATTTTGAAAAAAAAAAATTGGAAAAAAAATATTTTCGAAAAAAAAAAATTGAATAAAAAAATATTTTTTTAATATTTTTTTTTTAAATTAAAAAATATTTTCGAAAAATATTTAAAAATTAAAAAATATTTTCAATTTTTTTTTTTAAATTAAAAAAATTTGAATAATTTTTTTTTAAAAATATTTGGAAAATATTTTGAAATTTTTATTTTTTTTAAATATTTGACAAATATTTTTTTTATTCAAAATTTTTTATTTTTTTTCGAAAATATTTTTTTTCCAATTTATTTTTTCAAAATTTTTTTGGAATTTTTTTTTTAATTTGTGAAAAAATTCTAATTTTTTGTGAAAAAAAACGATTGAAAACGGATAAAAAACAGACAAAAACGTAAAAAATGGGCGAAAACGTAAAAAAAAGACGAAAACGGATAAAAACGTAAAAAACGGTCGAAAACGGATAAAAAACTGACAAAAACGGACGAAAAACGAAAAAGAAAAAAAAAGGGGGAAACGGATAAAAACGAACGAAAACGGACAAAAATGTAAAAAAACGGGCGATAACTATTATTAACGGAGGGACTAACTGGGGAAAACTATATTTTAAAAAATAAGGACTAACGGTGCAAAATTTTTTAACGAAGGACTAACAGCGCAAAATACTAACGGACTTAACTAACGCCCATCCAAAATAGGGACTAAATGCGTGCAAGGTTTCAAAAATAGGTATCTGTGGTGTAATAAAAACGACTTAGGGACTAAAGTTGTTATTTGGGGTATACCATAGGGACCAAACGTGTAATTTTTTCAATAAATAATTTTAAACTTAAAACCTAAACTCTAAACCCAACATGTATGAATCATAAGCGAATTCAAACTCAAATCATAAATCACATGTGATTTTATGGTGTGAATTATCAATACGTACTCAAGCGAGGAAAAAGTGAAAATCTAAAAATTTCACGTTTTGTCTAATTTCAACGAATTAATCGCTAAAATCTTGAAATTCAAATCTTATGTGTCATACATTGTTGTACCTAAAACAGATAATAAAACTTAAAGTATCATGTTATATAAAAAGATTTGTTCATTTTTTCAGTAAAAACATATATGACCTTAGTAACTTTAATATCTTGCATTTCAACTAAAAGGGCTTTGGTTAAGTTGGTATCTATCTCTAAAAAATTCACTGACTCATTGAAGAGTGGATAAAAGGTCCAGGGTTCGAGTCTCGCCTCTTGACTCATTGGACTAAAAGAGTTGTCGGATCTATCCCTTGTGGGGTGGACAATGTGATGCCAAAAAACACCCGGGGTCAGGGTGTTCCTGCCGATTCACACGTTGTTGTGTAATAACTTGCATTTCTAAAAGCATCTCTAACTCAAAACGTTTTACCTTTGTTCAAAAACTCACATTAGAATTTGAGGGTGTTAGCAACGTTGAAACCTATTACTCTTAATACTCTATCCGTATAACACTATCCATGTCATATATCGTTTGGAAGACGTTATAAAAAAGTTAGCACAATTTGGACTACTCACACATAGCTACAATAGTGTTTTCCTGAAACATGAAAGGTCTAGAGTATCATAATTTTATTTAAATGATATTCTAGAATCCATTGTATTGTATACTCTAAAGAATTAAAGTTGAGCACACCCGCAATGACTCTTGGGGAATTTTAACGTTGTGAGTAAAAAAAAAAAAAAAAAAAAAAGTAGTGTTCCTTAACCAATTTACGTATTCTTCTTATTTAGTCTTATCGATAAGACCTTCGTATATATGTTCCATAACTACCATTTCGTATCTTGTTGAAAAAAAAACTTTGAAAAAATGTTAAAATATTGGACACGATTAATATTCTAGTATTTTCTTTGTAATAATTTCATCGTCACACAATCACGTATAATTTATTTAAATGAAAAGGATACGAAAGGTTAAACAATAGCACACTCACAAAGACCAAATTAATATTTTTAACACTATTCTTCACCTGTTTAATTATTTTGTTGGCAAAAGTTAACCAAAAAATTTAAAAATATTACTCCAACTATGCACACTCACAACTCACTAGGACACTTTTAGTATTTTGGTGGTTGATATATATTCTGTAATTATTTATATCTTTAAAGGAAAAGGAGATCCACTCTCAATCATAGTAGTACGTGTTATTCATTCTTAATCTTAATGGTCTGGTTGTGCTTAATTAGCTTTTGAAATATATGTAGAATTTTGGAACTTATAATGATCAAGTTTCAACATATAGTAATTACTAGTACTTAATTATAAATAGAGAATTATAGTACTATCACAACACAGCTAACAAAAGGTATTTTATAAGCACTTTAATTGCTTATATTATTTCACAAATCCAGATAATATGTATATTAATTATATTCCTGTAAGAAAATCAAGAGAGTAAGAGCACACGGTATGAAGCATATTTAACATGTCAAATAGATGTCTTTTGTGTCAACTATATCGGAGCATCGTGTCATTCGTGAGCCAAATGTTTTGAGCCAATGCAATGGCTCATAACATGTTAATGGTATGTTATGAGGGAGTGTATTTTAGTTATTGATAGCTTGTATACTTTGTGCTCTAAGCTATTTAATATTTACATTAAATCTCGGTATGTCATTTTCTCTAGCACTTCTTCATCTCCGTTACCATCAGTATAAAGAATGTCACAATAATAAAACAGTCTTTATCTACAGTATTTAAAAAACATATTTTACCAAGAAGTAAACCTTACTATTTTTAGTAAACCTACGACCATGTTCGTTAGTTATTTTGTATATTATTCACATGTAACTTTTTCTCAGATTTATCTCTAATACTTAAATTTTTACCGGTAATGTAAATAGTTATACTGTGGCAACATAACTAACATAAGTTCTCTTTAAATGCATCTTGCTTGGATGATCAAAGAAAAAGAGAGGATGAAAATAGAACAAAGTTGGCAATGGCCCCGACCCGATGTAATTAAAACTAACGCAACTCCCGGCTAGAGTAGTCTTACGTACCGGCCTGCCTATAAAAACACGAATGACATTAATACAGCAAACAATAACTAACCCTATTGATTTACATTGTACTCCATTTCCTTAACTAATCTTCTCTATTTTTGGGAAAAATTGTGACAGTTAGAAAGGTGTTGGTACTTTCTTTTGTCCTATTTGGGTCAAGCTGTCAATTTTGAGATGCACATGAACCTGTACTTCCTCTTGCATTGCCTATATATTTGCTTCACTTGATTTCATTATCAATATCAATCAAACTTGCAAGATTTTGAGATGTCAACTACTATTCCTGTTTCTAGTGTTTCTTTCTCTTCATCTAAGTCACCTTTGGTAGTTGACGATAAAGTTAGCACGAAACAAGATGTTATCCGCCATACCATGAATTTCGAACCTAGCATATGGGGAGATCAATTTCTTACATATGATGAGGTTTTATATATGTTTCTACTTCATTGCTTTTCTGTCCATTTTTATTTAAATTATATCATATTCAATTATAACTTCTTTCTTACATGCAGCCAGAAGATTTGGTTATGAAGAAACAACTTGTTGAAGAGCTCAAAGAGGAAGTCAAGAAAGAGCTAACAATCAAAGGCTCTAATGAACCAATGCAACATATCAAGTTGATTGAACTTATTGATGCAGTCCAACGCCTTGGCATAGCCTATCATTTCGAAGAGGAGATTGAAGAAGCCTTGCAACATATCCATGTTACATATGGTGAGCAGTGGGTCGATAATGAAAACCTACAAAGCATTTCACTTTGGTTCCGAATCCTACGTCAGCAAGGCTTCAACGTCTCATCAGGTTTTCCTAACAACCTTACTTGCACATGCTCATTCACACCTTCTTCAAGTCAATCAATCAGAATACAGATATCAAACTTATGAAATGTCTCATAATAGCATAACACTAGTTTTAAAAGGACTTTCGGTCATGCTACAGGAGTATTCAAGGAGTATATGGACGAGAAGGGAAATTTTAAGGAATCCTTATGTAATGATGTTCAGGGAATTCTTGCTCTGTATGAAGCGGCGTATATGAGGGTCGAAGGTGAAACAATACTAGATAACGCTCTCGAGTTCACTAAAGCTCACCTTGACATCATAGCCAAGGATCCTTCTTGTGACTCTTCCCTAAGAACCCAAATACACCAAGCGTTAAAGCAGCCACTAAGGAGAAGGCTGGCAAGGATAGAAGCGTTACATTTCATGCCTATCTACCAACAAGAAACATCCCACAATGAGGTCTTACTGAAGCTTGCAAAATTAGATTTTAGCGTGCTTCAATCGATGCACAGAAAGGAACTTAGCCACATTTGCAAGTACGTACACACAGTCTGTATTATTATATATTCAAATTGTTTTTTAGCCAATTTAGAATTTAATCTGGCTAAGGTGTGCTAAGCAAACATAATATAGAGTCGAAACTCAGACCTCATGGATAGCTCGAATCATAGGGCAGTTCACTTGGTTTAATTTGTTTATACTCTTAATTTTTTGTCTTAGATGGTGGAAGGATTTGGACCTGCAAAACAAGCTTCCTTATGTTCGAGACAGGGTGGTGGAAGGCTATTTTTGGATACTATCCATCTATTACGAGCCTCAACATGCTCGAACAAGAATGTTCCTAATGAAAACATGCATGTGGTTAGTCGTATTAGATGATACGTTTGATAATTATGGTACTTATGAAGAACTCGAAATCTTTGCACAAGCTGTTGAAAGGTAGACAATATACATTATGCTTTTATGCTAACAAAGTAGCCCCTATTATATATTAGTTCGTATAATCAGTTAAATGCATAATTTGTAGATGGTCAATAAGCTGCCTGGATATGCTTCCAGAATACATGAAACTAATATATCAAGAGCTTGTGAATCTTCACGTCGAAATGGAGGAATCACTTGAAAAGGAGGGCAAAATATATCAAATTCACTATGTCAAGGAGATGGTAAATTACATATTCTTTAATTTTTTATTTCATGATTTGGATAAATATAAAGTTATGTGATTTTCTCATCTCGGATACAATACAGGCAAAAGAGTTGGTTCGCAACTACTTGGTAGAAGCCAGATGGTTAAAAGAGTGGTACATGCCAACTCTTGAGGAGTACATGTCTGTGTCAATGGTGACTGGTACCTACGGCTTGATGATAGCGAGATCTTATGTTGGCAGGGATGATATCGTCACCGAGGATGCCTTTAAGTGGGTGTCCTCATATCCTCCGATTATAAAAGCTTCATGTGTGATTGTAAGACTTATGGATGATATTGTCAGCCACAAGGTACTATATATAGACTAGTACTTTATCATCCATTTAATCAAGACTCTAAAATACAATGATGTTGTGAGATAATTTTTATAACTTGATATTTCAGGAGGAACAAGAGAGAGGCCATGTTGCTTCAAGCATCGAATGCTATTCTAAGGAAAGTGGTGCATCAGAGGAGGAAGCTTGTGAATATATCTCGAAAAAAGTTGAAGATGCATGGAAAGTTATAAACCGAGAGTTGCTCAGGCCTACACCTGTCCCATTTCCTCTACTTATGCCTGCAATCAACCTTGCACGTATGTGTGAAGTCCTATATAGCGTCAACGATGGCTTCACTCATGCTGAGGGAGACATGAAAAGTTACATGAAATCGTTCTTCGTTCACCCTATGGTCATCTAAGATTATTCTTCAAGTCGGTTTGTTCAATGTTAATTTGTGGGCTTGTTGCAGCTTTAATTCCTTTGGTTTTTCTTTCTTTTATGATACTCTACTCGCTTGGTGTTCTAAAGGCACGGACACTATGCCATGTCATGACCTGTTCACATGTGTTCGCCATGTCAATGACCCATTCGATGTTAAGATTATGTTCTTTGTATTGTTACATTTATATTATCACAATTCCTAGTGTGCAAACACTTTGAAGCTGTATTGTACTCGATTTCATTTTCAATCATTTCTATCTCCACAACTCTTCTCTATCGACTCCTCTTGCCTCTTGTGTCTCCAATTAACGCTATAACGTTAGGCCATGTATAGCGATCCTAGAAAGCTAAATGATCTAGCGAAGGACGAGGTTAGTTAAGAGCTAACTTGATTCAGTATTTGTTTGCACCACAAATTAACTATGTGATTATATTGGCATGTAGCTTCAAAATTCAACTTCCAGCAATTAAAGCACCATGTGATTAGACACGGTATGCATATTTTTTGGATTAGCATTGCATTCAAGCTCATTTTTACGATTTTTTTTCGAACTCACAGCTTGCTTAATATTTTTCTAAAACACAAATGGATAAGTCTGTATTATAAGAAACATAAATATTAAGCAACATGTGAGTAACGGGTTTAAAAGCAATAATCATATGATAGAGCAAATAGTTAACTCTATTTCATGAATCATGACCAAGATAAAAATTATCTCTAATAATGCACTGATAATGACAGACGTATTTATAAAAAAAGCATGTTTCGAAGAGGAATTAGAATAAAGGATACTTTCATCCCAATTAAAGTTGTTTGTTTAGTTCCTATTGGATCCATAGTGTATTTCGTTCTTTAAAGAAAATGGTATATTTCGTAGTCTACCAATGAGGCTGGCTAATATGAAATCTATCATGGGTCCCGTGCTCTTTCTATTCATAATTATCACACACAAAATCGTTTTAGTGTTTTCTTTAATACATATTTCGTTTCAAAATAATTGTCACCCGATAAAAACACAGTTTAAATAAAACAAAATTATTATTGTTTTCGCTTTTTTTTTATTTTTACAAAATGACAGTTTTACCTTCAATTAAGTAATTAATGTCTCTTTTAAAATTTGTAATAATAATTTTAAATAAGAGCAATATGATAACCTCGATCAAATTTCTCTATCTATATTTAATATAGAACAATTAAATTATAGCATCACAAAATGAAAATGTGGATTATTAATTTGAGACGGAAGGAGTAATATTTTTTTAAATTTTGATATCCAAATCTTGGGGTTCATTTGATTTGTAAATGGGTTAAGCGTTGAATTAGAATGTGGATTAGAGTTTAGTTTAGGATTTGATTTAGGTTTAAATATGACTAAAAGGGAGAATAACTGGTTGTACATTATAATAGAAAGACTAAAATACACCGTTGATCTCTAAACTTGGCAAGGTGCATCGTTATGGGACAAAACCCGGCCTTTTCATCGCCATAGGTCCAAACCTTGGCCATTAAATGCCAGAATCGTCCCTTGACCAGAATTGGGACAGTCAAACCAATTTTCTTCGAGGGTATTATAGACCATTCACTTTTTTGACCCAACCTTCAACCCAGGGACCAATTGTGAGTATGGCTACTAGCCGTTTCTTGCCTGATACGCTGCATTTAATTTCGCGGAAACCAATACACCCACCCAACAAACAATTTTACCAATCACATAAAACCACATTATCCAGAAACGATAAACTGCAAATCGAAATCAAGAATATAAATCCTCATTTCCAGAACTCAAAAGACCAACCCAACTTCCAACAAAACCATGTCGATCGATCGTTTTACCAACATGCCATATGAAGTGATCACTAACATTTTGAATCGGTTGCCTTTGTTAGAAGCGGTGAGAACCTCTAGTTTAGCGCGAAACTGGAGGTCTAAGTGGACTTTGCTCACCGATGTCATACTTGATGAGGATTTCTTTTATTATTTAACATACGAGTTTGATGGTAGGCTTGTTACTAGATTCTTAAATCGGCTTATGGGTCCAATAAGAAAGTTTGTCTTCGCTGTAGAGCCAAGATCAATTATTGGAATAGACAACTTTCATTATGAACAGATTCATGAGTGGCTCTTGTTTTTGGCTGACAATGGAATTCAGGAGCTGATTATTACAAACTGATATGGTGACCCAGTTACGTTCCCAACCCAACTTTACTCTCGTAGTGAGTTGAAACATCTGGTACTTCATGTTTGTGCTATGGCTACTTTGGAATATTTTCATGGCTTTCCAAATCTACTGAGCCTAGAATTGATTCATGTCAATTTTCTAAGCGGTACAGTTTGGGACTTTATTGCTGGTTGTCCCTCACTTGAGTCTCTTAAAATGAATCGTCCTAGTACAAACGAGATGAGACTATGGGATATTGCAAAACTTGGGAATTTGAAGAAGTTACATTTGTCATTAGGTCGTTATAATGTTGTGACGACAATCACAACATCCGATATCTTTCACTTGATAAGACTTCAAAATCTTGAGACCCTTACATTGGATTTTGGTGATTGCACGGTAAGAACAATTTCAGTTTTATAACTTATAATTTAACAATGTTATAGAGATGTGTAACAGTAATGAAATTTAATCTGTAAAACTTCTTGTAGTTGATACATGAAGCTAATCCTAGGATGAAGGTGCCCTTTGTTTCCCTGATTAACCTTAAGCTGTCCGATGTCGATTTTGGGAATAGTGTTATGGTAGCGTTCACCATTGTAATGATTCGGTCATCTCCGAATTTGAAAATGCTGTATACCAAAGTAAGTGTAATGTTGTAATGCATATGTATCAAATAAAACATTCCTAAATTGCCATGTTTGTGTATCTCAACACTATTTGATTTTTCAGGCTGTAAACACGCTTAGTGATCTACCTTTGCAAAAAAATTCCACTGTTGTAGACACAAACACATTCAGCCATGGTCAGCTACAGACGGTGGTGTTTCGAGCTTTTCCCAGAACGGAGCATGAAATAACTTTAATAAAGTGTATACTTGCGTGTTCCCGGTCGCTAAAGACAATCAATATCAGGCAAAGCGATAGGAGTCATGATGGGAATGAAAATACCAGGAACAACTGGGAGTTGGCTAGGAAGCTGTTGAAACTCCACCGAGCTTCCCCCACAGCCGTGGTAGATTTCTTTGACTGGTTGTAGTTTAAGTTTGGGTTGAACACCCTTGGACAATTAATGTTGCAAAATATTTTTGGTAATTTTGTACAGTAATTTTTTATATGGTTTGCTTAAAATTAGATTGTTCATATGTTATTGTTTGTGCGTATTGTAGGTGATGAAAGTTTGACATTCGAAAGTCAAACTTTCATTTAGCATTTTAATTTGATTGTAGCAAGTAAAACTGCATTTTCAGTTTACTTTAGTTAGTCAATACTTGAAAATGGTGAATGGGTTAACTGTGAACGAGAGTCGTAATGTCAGAAGGATTGAAAACCTTTGGAAGATTAAGTGCAAAAGGCATAATGGTATTTGAAGTTTGATGATAAGGATGGCTAGTGGAATGTTCAATAATATATAGAATGGTATTTGACTTTGTAAAGTCAATATTACAAAACCATTACTCAATATTTGTTTTGGAGTGAATTGATAATTTGATATATTTTAGAAGTTTGACTTAACAAAGTCAAACTTATAATGGTTTTACGTAAGTTAGAAACTTGAGGGACCAATTGTGTATTCTAAAGTGATTATTGGGCGGGAGTTTTAAGTATGACAACGGCAACCAAGAAAAATTCGGGGACCGAGTGTGAAAAAAAAGTAACTATTAGACCCTTGACCGTCTCTTACCGGAGACGATATTAACTAGTGCACACCAAACGATAAACTCATCTACCACTTTTTCCACACACAAACAATTTTCCAATGGCAGATTTCCCCATTTTAAACGAACTCATGGAGGTTGCTGATTCCCCAAATTTGAATGATCGTATGGCTATCTGGTTTGAAGAAGAGGCTGCCCAAGAAGGGATTCTGAGGAAGCTAGTTCTTTAGTGCATCCAGCATCTGAAGACAGGAATCATCAAGCGTAGGGAGCTGATAGAAGAGAATCAAGCTCTGGGACCTCGTGGAATTGCGCTTGACTGTGTGGATGCGCTAACCAAAATCTAGTCGAGGCACACAAACCAACTTGCCCAACTCATACAGATTGTTGGTCAAACAGATGAAGGTATTTGGTTCAACCAAGAGTTTGTTAAGAAAATGGTTGAACATAATGCCTGAATTTTTGGTTTTCCATGGGGTAGATAAAGGCGGTCTTTTGGGTCATAGTTTTGCTAAAAAGGGTATGTAAATTAGATTTGATGTAGTTGGTTATGATGTTTAACAGACTTTATTAATGATAAAATATCATTTGGGTTATGTGTTGTTTAATTTGTTCTTGTATTGTGATATTGGGTGTATTTTAGTGTTATTAGTATCAAAAAAACAAAACATCCCCTTATATCAGCAAAACCAAACAGGCCCTTGTATCAGCAAAACCAAACAGGCCCTTGTATCAGCAAAACTTTAATCAGTAAAACCAAACACCCCCTTGTATCAGCAAAAGCAAAGGAAATGGTTTAAAAAGATGTGGTGAAAATGCAAATACTTTAGCACTAAATCATAATGTATCAACAAACATCCGCTTGTATCAGCTAAACCAAACGGCCCCTTTTATCAGCAAAAGTTGTTACAGCAAAACCAAACACCCCCATATCAGAAAAATTAGAGGCATTGGTTTCAAAACACGGGTTCAAAATGCAAACGCTTTAGCAGTAAACAACAATGTATTGACAATGGTGTATTATAACATCTTGAATTTTGACTTACCAAAGTCAAACAAACTTATGAAAACCAACAAATTGTAACTTACTATTGTGGTATGACTTGGGTAAGTCAAACCTATTAAGAAATGCAAAACGATTTCAAACACAATTACTTAAATAAGAACACAAAATTTTATTCATCGATTTCATGTTCTCAAGAACTACAAATGTTTACTATCATCTAAACATACACTTAGCTAGACCCACAACTCTCCCTATCATCGTTTTCCTTCTTTTCCTTCCTTTCCTTAAGATATTTAAACAAAATTTCCAGATTTTTAATCCTTTCTCCCAAATCGTTAAACTTTGATAACAAGATGTCATCCTCTTCCTTCTCCTTCTTAACACCCAAACGCTTTTCATTTGCGCAGTCTGCTTTCCTCAACGAACTCAACAAACCCTTCCCCTTATTGTTTTGTGCCATTATTGTTTTTCTTTTTGCTTTGGGTAGAATGTGTGTTGATTGTATTTTAGGGTTCACTCTTGGTCGTAGCCGATACATATATGGTTGAAGGTTGGGTTACATTTTAACTAGGTTGGGTCAAAAAAGTGAATGGTCTATAATACCCTCGAAGAAAATCGGTTTGACTGTCCCAATTCTGGTCAAGGGACGATTCTGGCATTTAATGGCAAAGGTTTGGACCTATGGCGATGAAAAGGCCGGGTTTTGTCCCATAACGATGCACCTTGCCAAGTTTAGGGACGAACGGTGTATTTTATTCTAATATAAATTAAGCTTTCAATTATTTAAATATATATTCATAACATAATAAAGAAAACTTAAAAGGTCTCACTTGAAAGAAAAATACATGGCTAAAATAAATTCGAGCAAAAAGTAAATTTAATTTTATACGACTTTCTAGAAAAAAATTGATCTTCATGTCATGGCATGAAGTTCATATGGTAAGGAGAGTTTTGTAGAATCCAAATATGAAAGTTTAGACCACTCTTACAAAACCTATGTACCTTTAATAAACAAGATTTATTTTTTATTATTATTTTTTCTTTCTTTCTTTTTTATTACTTTCACTCTTATCCCCTTAAGTCAAAACCCCATAACAAACAACCCTCACCGGTATTGAAATTAAGGTATCAACTAATACCAATTCCTACTACAACTTATTTTTAAAAGGATGTTTGGTTTATGGGTATAGGCAGGGAGGAAAGGGTTTCATTCCCAATTAAACGTTTGGTTAAACATAAAAAGCTATACATAATCTAAGGGTGTGTTTTCGTGAGTATAGGAATGAGAGAATGACTTTCTTTCCTAATAAAGTTGTTTGGTTTAAGGGTTTTGATTCCAAAAATGGGTATGAAACCCACAAAAATAAACGTTTTCTAACCCTCCTATTGGTGATGGGTTTGTAAACTCATTCATATACCTATACCGATATTGATTCCCTAAATCCATCAAAAAATGTGGATTTACTAAACTCATACCCATAAAGATATCCATATTGATTCCCTTGATAAGTTTTATGTATTTAGCTTGAAAGAATATGACTATCTAAAAAGAAAGTGTGTTAACTCGTTTGAGTATGCGTGAAGTAAAGTCAAACCTTATAGATTAGTCGTAAAAAAAGTTTTTCGCTATTGGGTTCACTTACTAGTAAAAAAAAGGTATTTTTCAAATTTAGTCTTGCGTGACTACATAGAATTCTTGACACGTATTCAAAAGTTGGTAAGATGTTTTTTTGCTCCACCAAAATGATTTTTTTTGCGCGAGAAAATTTCTTTTTTGCTAGACTGTTTGTCTTGTTGGAAGTAGACCCATCATCGATATTTTTTTCTTTTTTAAAAAATGTATTTTACCTTAGGGTGAATTTCATATATCCCCTTAAAAATACAACTAATTTCATATATACCCAACTAAACTAATAAATATCAAATATACCCAAAAACACATTTCAAATTTCATATTTACCCAATTTTATTAATTTTATTAAAATCAGATTTTATTAAGACAATTTTGCCCTTGGTTTCCATCAAGTCTTATAAAGCTATACTAAATTAAACAAAATTACTTATACCCATGTTACTTATACGGTTATACCTATGAAACCCCTTACCCCACGCACCATATTAACCAACCAAAATAACCATATATACACATGAAAGTATGGTTGATGGTAAATAGGATCAAGTACAAATGCCCCCCCCCCCCCCCCCCCCCCAAGGAATACATATACCATGTTGCAGAAACTAGTACAATATAATGGGAATCCACAACCAATACTATAATGACTAAAAATCTTGTACCCTCACTGTAGACTAGACAATTGCTAATCAGAACACGAACAGAAATGATATTACAAACGTGAATCACTTTTTTTATACCGAAATATTAGACCCAAAACAATCTGATGAGTAAGGGTTTTGTTAGTCTAAGGGGTAAAATGGTCTTAAGTTTAATAATAGATGAGATTGGGTATTTATGATATTTCAAGTATGAATCGAGTATATATGAAATTAAGGAGATTTTTAGGGTGATATATGAAATTAACTCGTTATAATATGCCGAGTTAAATATTTTTCCTTTTTGTTTTGTTTCCCTCTTTAGACAGTTACCGGAAAATTAAATCACACAAATATTAACAGATCGAAACCCTAACAAACCTTTAATCAAATTCACAATCTGCGATGGGAGGACACGGAGGTCTAAACATCCTGCCACAGAAACGATGGAACGTCTACAACTTTGACAACCGCGAAAAGGTCCGCAAAGACGAAGAAGCCGCGGCAAAAGACGAACAGCTCAAGCGAGAGCAATCTCGCAAGCACGACACCGAGATACGTCTCCAACAGCTCAAACAATCTCGAGGAATCTCGCAACAACCACCAGTTCAAGAAGAACAAGAATCATCTAAACATATAAACTTGTTTGAGGGAATCAAGATACTCGACCCATCGAAAGTAGTGAGCAAGAGTGAGCTGGTGTTGGGGAATGAGCTGAGGCGAGGTTTCAAGAAGATGAAGAAGGAGGCTGAGGTGGCGAAAGCTGTGTTACCTGAGGACGAGAAGTATCGGCTTGGGTACGGGGTTGTTGGGAAGGGTGTTAAGGTGCCGTGGTATATGGATAGTAAGAAAAAAGATAGTTATGATGATGGTGTTGAGGAGGAGGGTGAGGAGACGGTGAGTAGGAAGAGGAGGAGGAAGAGTGTGGAGGAGATGAGGGAAGAGAGGTTGAAGAGGGAGGCGAGAGAAAAGGAGAGGGAACGGGCTTTGTTGAGACCTAAAGGACGAGTTGATCGGAATGATGGAGGAGGTGGCGGTGGATATTCAAATAAGTACACGTAATGTTCTTTTTTTTAATGTTGTTTAATGTTTGTCGTTTGTTTGTTTTAACTTAGATTCGTGCTATGAGTTTGTTGCCTTCTAGTTTTAGATTTCGATGATTGCCCATACTTGAGAATGCATATTGGGTTGATGTATTATGCTCCAGGATCAGTTGGAAAACCCCTTGCCTCTCAACCGAGAGGTCAGGGGTTCGATCCTCACTCCCTACAAAAGGCCGGAGGTCCTTTCTACCTTTGGTAGAACTGGAAGCACCTCTCTACCTTAGGTAGGGGTAAGGCTGTCTACATCTTGACCTCCCCCAAACACCAGAAACGATATTGGGTACCCATAACCTGTGGAAGACGGCATTGGGAGTTACTTTACTTTACTTTACTTTGTATTATGCTAAAAATACGCATTTCAAGTGGTTTACACCTTTGAAATCGGTAATTTATGAATTTAGTGACGCAACATACTTTGAAAGTAGATGTCTCAAAAATACTAGGAAATAGAGAACACTAGTTTCTTTTGCCGGAGGTCTTTCTTGAACCAGTCCCCTCGGGTATGGGGGGTGTGATTGTCTACATCCTAGCTCCTCCCCCATTTCCCGGGAGCTGGATTAGGTATGTTGTTGTGAGAGAACACTAGGTTCAAAGTCTTGGTTTCTAGAAAATGATATGAGGTAATGTATAGAAAATAGTGCGAAGAATGATGCATTTGAGATTGAAAAATTAATGAATGCTAGCAAAGTAGTGGTTGGCAAATGGTGACTGACTACTTATATTCTAGTGCATATGCTCCTCAGGCAATCCTTGGTAACTTTATAAAGTTAGTTCTAGGAGGACCAATATATGATCCAGACGTTGAAACATATTGATTTGTTTGAAGGAATAAGAATATTTGATTTAGCTGTTGTTAAGATGGATTATAAGATAATAAAAGTGAATTAGTATTAGGGAGTGAGTTGAGGAGAGGGCGTAAGAAGATGAAAGAGGCTGTGGAGGAGCCTATGCTAATGATGTTGATGCTAAAGGAGTCTGTAAAAAGTGTCGAGGAACTTAGGAAATGAAGGTTGAAGAGAAAAGGCAAGAGAGAAGGAAAAGGGACGAGCTTTGCTATGGGGTCAAAATGAAAAGGGGGATTGGAAATTTTTGCTTATTGCTGTTGTTTCCATGCTGTATAATGTTCTGATTTGACCGTATACAGTTAAAATTTCCTTGTGTCAATTGAAAGCTCATAAGTTCAGCAATGCTAGTTTTAAAAGAATGTGCTGAAATGGTGGGTATACTTTATGCTGGAATTTAACCTGATTAAAAGTTAAATGAAGACAGGACCTCTATGAAAACTAGTGAAATAAGCATTGCTAATTTGTTTTTTGTTTTTCTAATTGTCGCATTAAATCTTTAAGACTGCATTGGGATGATTGGTTGAACATTTTAGTGATGCAATAGTTTTAAAACTAAAGGGTACTACCAAAATGTCGTCAATGAGTTTCTTTCTTTTTATGGGAAAGAGGAAATTACAAGCATCATAATTTGACTCCTGATCCATTTGCAGTTTTTTTTCATATACTTCTACTGTAGGGTCACTAACAAGAGTGCTGTAGCTAGTTGATGTCCTAACAATGGTAAAAAATGCATGTGTTCAGCAACTAATTAAGAAAAATAGAAACTATTCTGAAGTCTTGGTATCTAGAAAATGGCAGGACTACCAATGAGGGAGGTATAGTTCACAACAAAAAGCTCAAAAAATGCTGCCATTGACTTTAGTTGGTGGCAAATGGTGTGTATTATCAATGAATAGCGTAGTAGGTGATGAATAGTTAGGAAAGAGCTAGTTATGGTCTTCAGTGTCGTTTAGAATGAGGAGTGCAGATTATATTATGAAATCTGTTAGTATGATCATTTTTTTTGTGTAAATGTAATTCTAGGAGGCGAGCTCAGCTTAACAGCTAGGGATAATTTCATCCATAAACTTATATAACATATATATTTATTCAAATCTCTAAACTGATAGTTATCCAAAAAATAAAACTCATTATGGGTGTGCATAAGCTTCCAGATTTGTTCCATGTCCAATGTATGTTACACCACCATCATCCTCCTTTTACCAAGAAGCAAACAACCCAGGGTCATCTTAGTATAGTCAAACTTGATTATTGAAGCTTCCACATCTCCGAGCCTCCAAAAGGGACAATACCATGTATAGGCAACATTGAAAATATATTCTATGGCAAATGTCGATAAATCTTTAATGTCGCCTATACATGGTATTGCCCCTTTTGCTTCAGGCTCGGGAATTGTGGAAGCCTCAATTATGGGTTCACAAGTTTCACTATAATAAGTTACCTCGGGTTGTTTGCTTCTGTAAAAGGAGGATGATGGTGGTGTGACATAGACGTGCACCAAATCTGGAAGCTTATTGTCACGGGCTAGATTTTCAACCCGTGTGGCACTTGTAAAATCTGCTATCTAGGATGCCAAGTAAGCGTTTGAAGGATGAAAGAGGCTTGGATGCACTTGCAATCTTGCAAAGGAGAAATGAGGCTAATTATAAGAACAATGACTTGTAGTAATATAAAGAGTCTTTCACATTGATCAAGCAAAGTAGTATAAAGAGTCTTGTTATTTGGTTTGTGACAATATGCACACCCATAACTTTAACTTTTTTGAGCATCAGAAGTAGATAGCGTTAAGCATACAAGTGATTGTATATTTGTGGTTGTCGGATTTACTTTCATAAGAAACACGCAGAATAAAGTTGGCTGCCATCACCAAGGTACTGTTTGACCATGAAATATGAAGGTCTTACAACAAGAACTCTATGTTAATAACCACTCAAGATAATTCTAAACTTCAACCAAAGGGCTTGTAGCCTAGCAGTATCCATATGGTATATCTGTAGTTTGTATAGTGTGAGTTTGTTAGTTTGCGTTTCTCTAAAAAATAAATATATAAGAAAGAAAAAAATGGATTCTGAACTTTAAACCTCAAAGCATACTCATGGTAATCAAAATGACTGGCCTTATTATGCAAAGTCGGGTCATAGGTTTACTTCGCAAGGCACTGCGCAAAAGTTGCTGAGCCATCGGTTCTGTATGACAAACATAGCTATTTTCTGCAGCAATGAGTGAGCACTTGCCCTATTTAGCGACAAAAACCTGAATTGCTTGATTGAATACAACAGTGAAGAATAACTTGCATCAGTTGTCGAAGATGGTCATACTAATACGTTTTATTTCTTGTACCTGCAGGAGGTAATTGATCCAACTGATCCTATGATCCTACAGAGAAGGCATAGGCAGCAAAGTTTGCTCTAGTAATTGCTTGATATTCATTTTCTTTGTAAAGTAACTAGCTCCTCATAATATGTATCGGCAGTAAGTACAGTTAATTAGTTGTCAGTCAATTGCCGAAAAGCTTTTATATATTCTTGTATAAACTCTGAAGGTGGATTCTATCAATCTTCATCGTGTCTGAAGCTTTGCTATACTTCCATTCAATTGATATGATCTTCTCTTGTTGCTATTTAGTTCAAGGATTTGTAAACAAGGCATCACATCAGGGGTTCTTATAAAAAAAAACTACTGTTATCTATATTTGTCCAGCAATGAGTGACAATTTTCCTGTAATGTAAAAGAAACAAACATGCTGTCATTTTTTTATTTTTTTTGGATATTAGGACACCCCAACCAAGTCACCTTTGTAAGCCGCAGAGGGGCAGATTTCACATACCACCTCGCAAGACCCATGGAGCTTGGTAAGATAGTAAAAAATATAGCTGTCTTTAGATTTCAAGTTAATAGGGCTATGGCAGATGGCCCTAAGAAATTGCATTTTGTGGGACTCGGGAAAACTAAAAAATTGTTTTATTACTAGTAAAGTTAGTTTCCAGCAGGATCACAACACAGTTACTTATGAGCCGAGTTTTTGGATTCCCACGATCCTCCCTGTATCACATTTGCTTAATAACTGTACAGTTTTAGAACTGAGTTACGGTTAATACAGCAGCGGCAGGTCTCAAAAATGTAAAGTTTGTAGCTCAATAGAATTGCCCTCGCGCTTTGTCATAAACTCCAATAGCTTATGAATCCTATAAACATCAAACTAATAAAACAACAATAATATGTATCATTTCAGTTTAATTAAATTATACCAGATGCCATTGCAAAGGCATTGGCTTTACTAGTACTATTGATGATGAAACCATTGTCCAAGTCGAAGTTGTTTCAATGGAGGGCCGATGTCTGGCTTGCTCTTTCTTGGACACTTCCATTTCCCAGTCACGCTTGGTAAATGCTCGGCATTAATGTTTGTCACGTCAGTCAATGTTTTCCTTTTCATGAGTACCTCTTTAGCGTCGCCACCCTTGATGCTATCATTTACAGACGATGTACAAGGAGCTCTCTTTACATTCCCACGTATTAGCTTTTCTCTTTTGCTTTTGACCGTGACAAAACCATTCTCATTTGCTTCTAAAGAAGTAGCTGGTAAGTTCAAATCGGCACTATGAGTAGGAGGTAACTCTGTTGAATTTTTGCTTGAACCATTATCATGCTCTTCTACTGTTTGATTGCAAATCGAGTCATTCAAGTTTTCGCCCTTCTTACTCTGCTGTTGCTGCAACTTTATACACAAAGACATGGATGTTATTGATGGCTTAATATCACTAGTAACTTCATTTGCTCAAATCAAACCAAGTCCAAACTCCAAAACCAAACCCGCAGTCAAAATACAAATACCTTTTTGCTTACCTCTTCATTACTATCAACTGTGCCTTCTTTATGATCAGAAAGTAAATCGCCAATAGTATCCAGTGGTGGGGTTTCATATGCATAGCTTGAGAACCAATTCTCAATGCCAGGAGGTTCTGATTCTTCGTCAACTGATAAAACACAAACATATATGATTTGGAACATAAAACTACAATGTAAAGAAGTCATGTTTTCAGAGGATTGATGTCATCCATACCAGGGGAGAGTGAAGGCGAGTCTGAAACCTAAGAAATAAGAGTGAAACTTGGCATAAGAAATCACCCATTAAGGACCACAAGGTTAAATTGACTTGATAATAAAGATGTCAAATATATAAATGTACCTGATTATCGCACTTGTTATCTTCCCTTGGACTCTCTATTGGTTTCGGTAGTATGTTTCTAGCACTAGAGTCCTCTTTTCCGTAAGATTGGGTCTCAGAAAATCCAAAATTATCATTGGTTTCTAGCACAAAGGATTCGTACTCGTAGCTCGAGAACCAGTTTTTGATGTCAAGGGGCTCTGATAAAAACAAAACAAATTTTATAAATCTACAAATGCTAAACTTGAATGTCGGGTAGAGACCGCAATGAATGTGGCGACAATGAGACATGATTTATACATACTTACCAGAAGAAGGCACGAGGGAATCTGGAGTGGTGGTCAGCAGCCCCTCCTAAAGAGTAAGAAATGCAATTTCAAAAAAAAAAAAAAAAAAAAAAAAAAAAAAAAAAAAAAAAAAAAAAAACTTTGAACCGGGCTAGCGTAAAACTAAAAGTGCCTACCTGATTGTGACTGTGAATTGAGTTATCTTCTTCTTTTTCTACGGCTGCGCGAGTCGTCATGGTAGCTAGTAATGAAAATTAATAAAGTCAGGTGTTACTTCAAAGAAAGTTGGAATTTTAACACAAAACAATCTCTAGCCGAAAGGTCGAAAACCATGGTTACCAAAAAAAACAAATAGAAATAATCAAAATGACAAGTTACCTGTGGAGAAGAACAGAACAGAAAGAAAATAAATCCTTGAATTCTAAGACTAATGAAGCTTTTGTAAATTAAGCGGGCAAGTTTTGTGGAGGGAATCTTTTTTGTTTTATGTTTTTTTGTTTTGGTTTTTGGGGGGAAATATGAAATTATTGAAAACAAGAGTAAATTAAAACATGCGGTTTATTTTACTACTACCAAAATGCATGGTCCCTCACTTTTTTCATATTTTTAACGCCAAACTACGTTCATTTTCATTTAACTGCGAGTAAAGTTTAAAATACATCCTTGTGGTTTGTCATGTGTCTCGCTTTACATCCTTAAACTTTTTTTTGGCACAAAATCATCCTTCCGTTAGTAAAGTTGGCACAAATACATCCCTCAGTTAGTAAAATCAGTTAATGAGGACTAACGGTGCAAATATTTCTCCGTTATCTCCTAACGGAAGAGTAAACATTTGCACTGTTAGTCCTACGGACTAACGATGCAATAAAATAAATTGCATCATTAGTCCTATATAAATCTGTTTTTCCTCTCTTTCTTACCAAACACACAACACACCTTATCTTCCTCTTTATCTCTAACAGATAATACAACTCCCTCCTCTCCCTCTCTAGTGAACAACAACATCAACAATATCACCACCATATGACCACCGTCTCTTCACTGCCTTATAACACCACTGCCATCACCATCAGAAACAGCCAAGGGTGTGTTTGTTCAAGTGACGCCGCCACACCTTGAAGGCCACAACCAGGGGATTTTGTTTGGGTTGAGTTCTAGTGTGGAAATAACTCAAGATTTGTTTTGGTTCGGGTAATCATCACCACAGCCACCATCACCCCTCCTCATCTTCCTCGTCTGTGGTATGTCGAAAGTACTAACATCAGTTTTGTTATTTCGTTTATATAAACGAACCAAATACAAGTGAGTTACAGGTTTTCGTGGTTAAAAAACTGGATTAAAACATGTTTTAAAAACTATTCGTGTGGTATAAATTGGATTGAAAGGGGTGTTTGTTTTGGATTTGCTTATTTCCTTGTTGTTCCAGAAAAGATTAAATGTTCAAGTGTTTTAGTTGTGTTCGGGTTTGGCAGATAATACCACAAGGGTGGTTTGTTTTGTGTTTTAGTTGTGTTCGCGTATGACATCCCAAAAGGGGTGTTTGTTTATTCGCTGTCACAACCACCCATAAGGGTGAGCTTGGTGTAATCTGTATAGCCTAACACCGAGAGTCACAAGGGTGATTTTGGGCTTGGTATAAACACGAACCCGAGAGGTCCTTGTTTGATTTAAGTGCAAAAGAGAACCCACTAGGGGTGTTTGATTTGGCCTTCGCATCCTTGAATCTGTAAAAGGGGCAATTTTTTGCTAAGTTCTCTATCAATCCTCTTCTTCAAGGATGTCTTGTGATCAAGTCTTGGGAGATGAAAAGGTGAAAGTGACCCATGAAGCCTTCAAGATCTATGTTTTAGAGGGTTGACCCTCGTTGGAAGCGTGCGAAGGGTAGCAGAAAAAGAAGAGGGGACAAAAGAAATCATAAATTGGGTATTTGTGTTTTGTTGTGGATCGAGAAAAGTGGAGAAGAAAAAATAAACAGAAGAGTTTATTAGGACTAACGATGCAATAAATTTTATTGCATCGTTAGTCCTAAGGACTAATGGTGCAAATGTTTACTCTCCCGTTAGGAGATAACAGAGAAATATTTGCACCGTTTGTCCTCATTAACTGATTTTACTAACTGAGGGATGTATTTGTGCCAACTTTACTAACAGAGAGATGATTTTGTGCCGAAAAAAAGTTTAGGGATGTAAAGCGAGACACGGGACAAACCACAGGGATGTATTTTGGACTTTACTCTTTAACTACTTTTACTTTTTTCTACTTTTACACACTAACGAATGGGAATGTGTTCGTGCGTTGCTGTAGGGGCATGCGTAGCTATTTTTTATTTGTGTTGCGTTTTATTTATACTTGGACCTTTTGCGTTTGCCTAACAAGTATGTTTCTACTCTTGTTGTTTCTAACATTTTAGTAAAATCTCGTTTCAAGAAGAAAAAAAAGTGTACATTGTATCGCGGCTCCCCACTAACTTCTTGTAATTCTTTTGAGTTTCTAATAAAGTGATGTTTATAATAATAATAATAATAATAATAATAATAATAATAAATTAGTTAAGGGTAAAACTGTCATTTTTCAAAATGATAGAGAAAGAAAAATCAGTAATAATTATGTCTTTTTTTAAAATGTTTAGTTTTTTTCGGGGGATAATTATTTTGAGATGAAAGGTATATATATTAACAATCCACAACGATAAACTTCAAGATACTACAAGAAAATAGATATAATTTGAAACTAGGGTTGAGCATCGGTCCAAAATCGACCCGAACCGACAAAACCGAAAATCATAAAAAACCTAAACTGAAACCGAACCTAATATGGTCGGTTCGGTTCGGTTTTGTGTCGGGTCCATCGGTTCGGTTTACGTGTGCTTGTGCATGTTTTTGTCGGTTTTAGGTCGGACCGAACCGAACCGACCTGAAACCGAAAATCGTAAAAAACCAAAACCGAAATCGAACCGAAGGGTTATCGGGTCGGGTCGGTTTTTGTCATTTCGGTTGGTTTTGTCGGTCCGATTCGATTTTGAACCTCCGATTCCATGCTCAGCCCTATTTGAAACTCACAACTTAAACCTTGAAAAGACTGGGCCAAACATATTGAAATTGCCACTTGACGGCACATAAAAGCTACCTAGCGAGCCTTTGAGTTTGAGGTTTCATTTGAACTTGAACTTGATATATTTCCATCTTAACTAGCTGGAACTTGAAACGATTTGAGACATGATAGTTAAACCCGTTGAAATACTTGACCTTTAATCCCCATTTGAAGAGGAAACCATAAAAAATAGCTAGACTTGAACTTGGAAAATTAAAGTACATACTATACCAGAAATATGGTTGGTTCACAAAGAAAAAAAGGGATGAAATATAAGCGAAAATTACATAAGGGGACATTGTCCTCTACTATACGTCTTGCAAATGACTAACTTTTTATAATAGGCATTTACATATATCCCCACATATACACCCATATTTACATATTTTCCCAAACAGTGCTTTAACAGGCTTGTACATCATGCATAAAAAACTTGTATTTGGGGAAATATGTAAATATAGGTGTGTATGTGAGGATATATGAAAATCCCCCTTTTATAATTGGTCGCGAAGAAAATAGCGTGTACAAAATACTCAACACGTGTCACTACTACAATGTAAAAAAAAAAAAAAAAAAAAAAAGCCTAAAGGCTAGTCGCAAGAAAACTAGCGTGGCCAAGGGATTTTTTTCGTGTCCAACAACAAAAAGCAAAAATGGTATGATCTATCAATCAATAGAAAAAAACAAAATGGCATTTTTTTTTGTCCAACAACAAAAAAAACAAAATAGATTTCATGTCGCGAATTTGTTCTCATGGCCAAGGAAAAAAACATAAATTTTCGCTACCAACTAGGAAAAAACAACGCATGGGAAATAAGCGAAATCCACCGGAAATCTATTGATTAATAGATCATAGCAATTTGATTATATAAGATGACGATTTCGATCAATTTATTTCATATCACAAATCACAAATACAAACATATGAAAGCAGTTTATCATATAAACATATTGATGGTTGTGGTGAAGCTGTTGTTATGAAGGATAATTTTAGTCCGTTGTTGTTGACGGTTTGGTAGTTGTAGGGTGATGGTGATGACGGTTTGGTGTTGGTATTGGTTATAGGGCTCTGTTTATAATGACAATTTGGTTGTAACGGTTATTGTGGTGGTGACGGTGATTGTTGTCGGTTTTTGGTGGTAATAACGTAGTTGACTACCGTTGTTTACTTATTCTATTTCTGGTGAATATGACGAATGATGCGGTATGGTACTTTTTTTTGCTCTATAATTATTTTCATATTTATTTGTTATGTATATGTGTAGTAATATATAGTTTTGTGTTTTTTGTGATTTTAGGATTATGCTGCAAAGCTTACATGTAGAAGTAAGTTAACGTCACTTTCTGAAATTAGAGAAAAATTTAGAGGCACCCCTAGGTTAGAATTTTTTAGCAACACGTGTTTTGGTTGGTTGTTAAATTTAGATGATATGCAAGAGGCTTGTTGCTTAATACATCATTTTAGTTGTCACCAAGTGCTGCGTGATGAGGGAGACACGAAGATTGTTCGTTTTACTTACTCGATAAATGATAATGAAGGGAGGAATTTTGAGGTACAACTTGGAAGGGAGGAATTTTGCCTAGTAACGGGGTTTAGGTTTGGGCCAGATTTTAGGAATGATTATGAAAGTGGTCCTAATCCGTTTAGGAGACAAGTGTTTAAATCGTCTAGTGATAGTAAGGCGATAACTGTTAGAATGTTGTTAGAAAAGTTTTATAGCAATGAGTTTGATAAATTGAACGACCTCGATGATGTTCGTGTTAGTTTGTTATGCGCTTTAGATGATACATTTGAGATGGGAATAATACTCTCCACAAAATTCTTACTATCACTAGATGATTTAAACACTCGTCTCATAAACGGATTAAACACTCGTTCAATTGATCAAACTCATTGCTATAAACTTTTCTAACAACATTATAATTGTTATCGCCTTACTATCACTAGACGATTTAAATACTCGTCTCCTAAACGGATTAAGACCACTTTCATAATCATTCCTGAAATCTGGCCTGAACCTAAACCTCGTTACTAGGCAAAATTCCTCCCTTCCAAATTGTACCTCAAAATTCCTCCCTTCATTATCATTTATCGAGTAAGTAAAAGGAACAATCTCCGTGTCTCCCTCATCACGCAACACTTGATGACAACTAAAATGGTGTATTAAGGAACAAGCCTTTTGTATATCATCTAAATTTAACAACGCACCAAAGCACGTGTTCCTAAATAATTCTAATCTAAGGGTGCCTCTAAATTTTTCTCTAATTTCAGGAAATAACATTAACTTACTTCTCTACATGTAAGCTTTGCAGCATAATCCTTAAATAACAAAAACCATAAAACTATATATTACTACACATATACATAACAAATAAATATGAAAATAATTATAGAGAAAAAAATAAGTATCATACCGCATCATTCGCCATATTCACTAGAAATATAATAAGTAAACAACGTTAGTCAACTACGCTATTATCACCAAAAACCGACAACAATCACTGTCACCACCACAATAACCGTTACAACCAAACTGTCACTACAAAATAGAGCCCTACAACCAACACCAATACCAAACCGTCACCATTGTCACCTTACAACTACCAAACCGTCAACAACAACGGATTAAAATTATCCTTCACAATAACAACTTCACCACAACCATCAATATGTTTATATGATAAACTCCTTTCGTATGTTTGTATTTGTGATTTGTGATATGAAATAAAGTGATCGGAATCATCATCTTATATAATCAAATTGCTATGATCTATCAATCAATAGATTTCATGGGGATTTCTCTTATTTCCCATGCGTTGTTTTTTCCTAGTTGGTAGCGAAAATTTATGTTTTTTCCCTTGGCCACGAGAACAAATTCGCGACCCGAAATTTGTTTTGTTTTTTTTGTTGTTGGACATGAAAAAAATGCCATTTTGTTTTTTTTATTGATTGATAGATGATACCATTTTGACTTTTTATTATTAGACACGAAAAAAATGCTTTGGCCACATTAGTTTTCTCGCGATCAACCTTTAGGGTTTTATATTTTTTTCCTTCGTCATAGTAGTGACACGTGTTGAGTATTTTGTACACGCTATTTTCTTCGCGACCAACTAGTCTCCTCATGTAAATTGTAAAAAGTTGGTCCTCTCCAAGACGTATAGTAGAAGACAGTATCCCCTTACGTAATTTTCACGAAATATAAAGTAGTTAGGACCTATAGGTCATGGTCCTCTAACTACGCCGCAACGTTAAGGACATGTTTAACGCAACAACAACTAACGATAACTATTGATTTCCAGTTATATTATTTCGTTTGCATGCATTCTGGTTGCATTGTACTCTTTTGCTTTGTTGTAATTTTTAATGTTAGTTCTTAATCAACATTGTGAGTTGTTCATTAAATGTATGTACCTTATTGTCTTGCTCTTCAATCTCCTATATATATTTGCTTATATATGCTTCACTAGTTCACTTGATATCAACATATATCAATATACGGTAACCTATCGACACATATAAAAACAACTTGCAATATCAAGTTTTCAAGTTTCATCCATGTCGTTACTATCACTTACTGATGATACTAGTAGCAAAAAACAATACGTTGTCCGCAACACAGTGAAGTTTCATGCTAACATATGGGGGGATCGGTTTCTTACACATGATGAGGTTTTTAATGTAGCTACTGTTAGATAATATGTGTACTCGTGTTATATTGTTTATGGCCCATGTGTATTAGGCCCGGCCCATAATTAATCTCTAGAATAATCTTTGTAATCTTTATATTGGTTTTGTATGATCAACGCAAATCACGATTACTATCTTTCTAATATGGTATCACAGCCATCATTCCCTTTTTTCTCCTCATAAGTTGGATCTAATAACCGGCTATCCTTCCTCCACCCTCCTCAACTCTCACGATCTGTAAATCATCTTCTACTAACCCTAGCCGACATCCATGGCTAGTGATGAAGTTATCAATCCACCACCCACATCTAATACCAAATTTGTACCATTTAATATTCCCATCAAGTTAAGCCTCGATAAACACAACTACAACTCATGGAGTTCCTTCCTCATGATTCATAATGGAAGCCTCGGTTTAAAGCCACACATTGAGGGAACCGCTACAAGTACCACCGACCCCGAGTGCTATAACCCTTGATAATGAGCTCCGATCCATCAAACTCGGCAGCCCCACTATTAATGCATATTGTACCAAGATACGGGCTATGGCGGATAGTCTACAAAACCTAGGTGAAAAGGTAAGTGACAAAAACCATGTTATGTACGCTATTAATGGGGTTGACGAACGTTTTAAGGGCATTGCTCGTCTCATACGACACAAGGAACCTCTTCCAACCTTCGAGACGGCACGGAACATGTTACTCCTAGAGGAGTGCACGTTGAATGACTCAAACAACTCAGCCACTACCCTCGATAGCAATTCGTCATCTCCTACAATTCTTTTGGCCACTAACCAATCAGGACAAAAAGGTACCCCTAAGCCTCAATCCATTCCACAGTTATGTACTCATTTTAATAAGGGCATGTGTAAGTTCGGTGATCGGTGTAAATTCATACACGATCAGTGGAACATAATTTGTACTAAAAATCATACTGGTGACACTAGTAATATTCGAAGGTCTGGAAACAATTACACTTGGCAAAAACATAGCAGTTGGGCACCTGGATCGTACACTACCCGCCAAGCCCACCAACAACCTCCACCTTTGGGCCACCTGCCCAACATCCTCACCACACCCTCCTTCTACCCACCACAGACCTACGGCCCAACAACAGCCCAACACCCTTATCCCTCCCAACAGCAGTACGCTACACCAATACTTCCCCAACCAATAACATATCACTACCCACAACCTACATCCAACAATAGCATCCTAGGTCCCGCACCCGGCTCGTACCCATCCCAAGCAACTTCTATTCCAAGCGCGTTCAGCATTATGACCTTGCAGGACCCGACTTGGAATATGGACATAGGTGCGTCCTCACATTTAAATTCTAACGCAAGTAATTTAAGTACTCTTTTTAATAAACGCTTATATCCATCTGTTCATGTTGATGACGGTAGTTCCATTCCCGTCACAAACACCGGCCATAACATTATTCCTTCACCCCATCGCCCTTTGCATCTTCATAATGTTCTTGTCACACCCAATATAATTAAAAACCTTATTTCTGTTCGTCAGTTTACCAGGGATAATAATTGTACTATAGAATTTGACGCTTTTGGTTTTTCTGTGAAGGATTTCTTGACTCGCCATATCCTCCTACGATGTGACAGTTCGGGCGATCTCTATCTAGTTACCAAGCCTTCCGTTATCCCTACTGCTTTTGTCACCACCAGCTCCTCCACGTGGCATCAACGTCTCGGTCACCCCGGTGACCATGTGCAACGCACCCTTACTTCTTGTCATTTCTTGTAATAAAGACAAGTCTACACATGTTTGTCATGTCTGTCCACTTGGCAAACATGTGAAGCTTCCCTTTCATAGTTCGGATTCTATTGTTGAGCATTGTTTTGATATTATTCATTATGATTTATGGACTTCTCCTATTATTAGTTCCAGTGGTTTTATATATTATGTACTTTTTCTTGATCATTTCTCTCATTATTTGTGGATATACCCCCTCCGCTCTAAATATGACATGTTCAATAAGTTTTTACATTTTCGTAATTATGTTAAAAATCAATTCAAATGTGAAATCAAGAGTTTCCAATGTGATCATGGCGGTGAGTTCGACAACAATCAACTCCACACACTATTTGCCAAGCATGGTATCCAATTTAGGTTCTCTTGCCCCAAAACCTCTCAACAAAATGGCAAGGCGGAACGAATGACATGTACCATCAATAATGTCATTCGCACCCTCCTTTTTCAAGCCCACCTACCCCCTCTTTCTGGGTCGAGGCACTTCACATGGCCACTTACCTCCTTAACCTTCTACCTTCAACTGCCATTAACAACGAAATTCCCTACACACGACTTTTCCACAAAGAACCCGACTATTCCCGACTACGCACTTTTGGATGCCTTTGCTATCCTCACCTTCACTCCCCTTATAATCTTGCTCCCCGCGCCACCCCGTGCATCTTATTGGGTTTCCCCGCCTACCACACCATGGGTTCCGTTGCTTAGACCTTGAAACAAACAAAATCATCATTTCCCGACATGTCACATTCGATGAAACCCAATTCCCTTATCGATCAATGACCCCTAATACTCCACCCTCATACACCTTTTTGGAACCCACACTTCTTCCTACCTTAAGCCACGTTTTAAACACCCCCGCACCTCCCACCCCCCTCCACAACAGGTGCACAAACACCAAATCACAACACCAATGACTCGACCCCACACACGCCGCATCCCAACAACCACTCACCTACACCTACTCACTTGGACTCCCCCCAAGCCCAACAACACCGGCCCATTTACACAACAACCAAACTTCCCCACCTAATGTTCCCCAGTCCATGATCCAAAATGCTACTGACTCACCACTTAACACCACCTCGACCTTCTCACCACAACCCACCTGTGAACCCTCACAAACTCACCGCATGGTCACTCGATCTCAGTTGGGTATTGTCAAACCGATTGATCATTTATCCTTACATACTTCCTCTATATCTCCTATACCTAAATCTCCCTTTCTTGATTTAAATGATCCTCAATGGCGTAATGCTATGTATGATGAATATAATGCGTTAGTTAAAAATGGTACTTGGATTCTTGTACCGAGGCCCTATGGTGTTAATCTGGTTCGCTCGATGTGGCTCTTTAAGCACAAGTTTCATGCTGACGAAACATTGAGCCGATATAAGGCTCATTTGGTTGCCAATGGTAGTAGTCAGAAACTCGGTGTTGATTGTGATGAGACATTTAGTCCGATTGTAAAACTGGCAACCATTCGCACTGTTCTTAGTCTTGCTGTCTCTCGCAAATGGCCCATCCATCAGCTCGATGTTAAGAATGCTTTTCTTAATGGTGACTTATCTGAGACTGTCTACATGCAACAGCCACCAGGATTTGTGGATTCTCGCTACCCTCACCATGTTTGTGTTTTGCAGAGATCTCTATATGGACTGAAACAAGCACCTCGTGCTTGGTTTTAGAGGTTTGCAGGTTATGCCACCAGGGTTGGATTCTACCACAGCCGATGTGATTCTTCACTTTTTATTTATCGACACGGGTCAGAGGTTGCTTATTTACTTATATACGTGGATGACATTATTCTTACAGCATCCTCTACTACTCTCCTCCAGCAGATCATTGGTTCATTACATATTGAGTTTGACATGAATGATCTCAGGGCCCTTAATTATTTTCTTGGTATCCCCGTTGTTCGTCACTCTACAGGGTTGTTTTTGTCTTAGAGGAAGTATGCTCTCCAGCTTCTTGAGCGTGCTCACATGACCAACTGTAACCCATCTCGGACTCCCGTTGACACATAGTCTAAGATGGGTTCAACAGGTGTTCCGGTTTAGGATCCCACTTTATATCGTAGTCTTGCAGGTGGCCTTCAGTATCTCATTTTCACACGCCCAGGTATATCTTATGCAGTACAGCAAATTTGTCTTTACATGCATGATCCGAGGGAGCCTCACTTTGCTGCTCTCAAGCGTATCTTGCGATATGTTCGGGGGACTCTGGATTTTGGTGTTCACTTATACTCCTCTTCTACTACCTCTCTTGTTGGTTATACATATGCTGATTGGGCAGGTTGTCCTTCCACGAGGCGGTCTACCTCAGGTTACTGTGTCTTTCTAGGTGATAACTTACTTTCTTGGTCATCCAAGCCCCAGCATACTCTCTCCCGCTCCAGTGTCGAAGCTGAATATAGGGGCGTTGCTAACGTTGTAGCTGAGACTGCATGGATCCATAATTTGCTTCGTGAGCTGCATTCTCCCTTAACATCTGCTAAACTTGTTTATTATGATAACGTTAGTGCCATTTATATGTCTGCAAACTCGGTTCAATATCAGCGTAAGAAACATATTGAGATAGACATACACTTTGTTCGTGACATGGTTACTGGTGGTCAAGTGCGCGTTCTCCATGTTCCCTCTCGCTATCAGTACGCCGATATCTTCACCAAGGGACTCCCTTCAGTTTTGTTTGAAGAATTCAGATCTAGTTTAAGCGTCCGGCCTCCTCCCGCTTCAACTGCGGGGGCGTATTAGATAATATTTGTACTCCTGTTATATTGTTTATGGCCATGTGTATTAGGCCTAGCCCATAATTAATCTCTAGAATAATCTTTGTAATCTTTATATTGGTTTTGGATGATCAATGCAAATCACGGTTTTCTATCTTTCTAATAGCTACTATTGCTTGATGATATATATGTTCATATCCTCTATCATAATAATAATTGTTTTATGGAGTATCTTCTAACTTCTTTTTTGCAAACAATTATATCCAGATAGAAGACTTAGTTACGGAGAAACAATTTGTTGAAGAGCTGACAGAAGTAGTGAGGAAAGAGCTCACATCTTCTACTGAACCAATGCAACATGTGAAGCTCATAAAACTTATTGATGTAGTCTAACGCCTTGGTATAGCCTATCATTTTGAATAGGAGATTTAGCAAGCTTTGCAACATATTTATGATACATATGGTGAGCAGTGGATCAATAATAACAACCTACAAAGCATTCCACTTTGGTTCAGACTTCTGCGACAACAGGGATTCAATAGGAGATTTAGCTAGAGCAATTTGTGCATTCATGGTCATTGATCTCTTCCAATACCAAAGTATCAAATCAAGTCTTTAGTAAAATGGATGATTAGCTCACTCGATGACTATTTTCAACTGTATGATATATAGAATGTGACCGTTGAAGCAAAAACCTGCGAACCGGTTTGAGCTTGTGTAGGATCCTTTGGACTAAAATGATCGACGTCCTCAGAGTACCTACACATAAGAAATACACGTGTTAGCCTCGCCTTGGGTTTTATCCCAAGACCAAGCTCCAGCGTGAGAATAAGTATTTGTGATGAACCGAAGGGTAAAGCAATAAATGTAGGAATAAGTGTAGGTGTGTGTGGCTCGTTCTCAATCATAAATGAGGTGGGGGTATTTATACTACCCCAACCTTGGTACGTGCATTGTCTTGGGACTAAGCGAGCCGAGCTGCGCGTAGCCTAGTTGGTAGGTCTCAGATCACGCGAGGAACATAATCCCATGAAATCTGGGATGGCGGCGCTGGAATGGTTCATAGTATTGTCCATGGGATAAAAGGTTGTTCTGGACAAAAGGATGGACCTTTCTAATGACGTCTGACCTGAGCCTTCGACAAAAGACCTGCGGACACGTGACTAATGATCCGTCCGGTACGTGCCGTCCGGGCACATACGCCAACAATAACAAAGTTCAAGATCTTCCAGAAGCTTACACTCCGGCCAGATGCATCTCGATTCTGCATAATCAATAATGCTTTTACTTCTAACTTTTTCCTTCCCAAATCAAACAATTACAAATTCTGTAGCAAAGGGATAATAACTAAAGAAAATCTTTTGTCTTTGAGAAAACTGAAAAAATCCAAGTGGAAATTTCATTTCATTATCAAATGTTATAAAAAAATTTCGACAATGGTTTATTTCTGTAATATTTTTACGTGGTTTGTATTCTTTTGAATGTCAAAACATTTAATTAGGTACAAACAAAATATATCTCCAGGGAAAGTTTGAGTGTTTGACCATTCTCAAGAAATGGTAGCCAACATACTCACTAGCAGATTTGCCATCGGTTCTCGTAGGAGTCGTAGCAAGCAATAACTTTAACAACAATAACACGCCTTCTTCGGTTTTCAAATGCAATACAACAGACTAATGCTTGTTAAATACAAGAATATAAAGGCATGATAAATAATCATACGGAATTTTTATATCATCAATGTTTTGATACTTTATATTGATATATATTATTACAAAGTCTACCAAGTTGCCCACCTAGTCCAGATACCAGGAAATGTGTTGTTTTTAGGATGATAATAGAATCCATCTGGTTGTACTAACTAATAACATCTTTGCACTAAAAATATATTTTCATTAAAACAAGCGCCAAATATATCATAATTAAAAACACTTATAGATTTATACTTTGATCCCCAATAAAATTCGCCTTTATAATATGTGCCAATTTTCACACCAAATTTCCAATCGAACTCTTGGTTAAAAGCAAGTGTCTGATTTCCTTGATCATCATCACCTCTATAGTTACCATGGACATGGACTACAATATCCTCTTTGATTGCATCGGTGATATATATCCTAAAAAAGCAAATAGTGTCTGGGGTTATGAGGATGGAAATAACATTAAACAAAAGCTTCATGTTTATTTGATATGAAGGATTATTGTGCATTTTACAAGTCATGGTGCACTGTACTTATATGTACACCATAAGTAAGTCAACTCGTGTAATAAGATTATATGAATATACATGATTTTATTTGTATAATATGATTATGTGGATATGAAATGAAATACAATTTAATAGTCAACTCGTGTAATAAGATTATATGAATCACTGATTAAGCTCTCAAGTGAAATAGATGTGCGTCCCCAATGTACACAATTCTCTCCTCTGATGATTGCGATAACATCGAAATTATCACACACTTATGTACCTCTTTTATCACCAGAAACTAACTCTTACATCTCTTCCCATACATAGTTGGAATAAGAACACTAAACGCCATGAGTCAAACCTTGAGTTTATATGCGGTCATGACATTTGTCTTCCCGGGATTTCTTCAATCACTTAGAAGTATTAAGTTCATCAAGTTTACTCATTTTGCGTTTAGATGCGTGTCTCCTTCCCCCTTACTGGTTTTGATACTTCAGAATCAACAACACATTATAAGCCCATGTACTAGAAATATTTTGAGAAGACCATTTGAAGTCTTGTGAGAATCAACTTGCTGAAGTGTCACACCCCCAAATTACCTGTTTTGCAGCGGAATGGAATACCTGGGGGATGATTGTCATAGCATCAAAGTTACAGTTATATCGAACGACCTAAAGTGTCATTTTGAAAATATCGTTTGATTAAGTAAAATAATCAGAGTTTACAAAGAATATGTCCCAATAGATTTCTAATGTACCAAAAATGAATTTGTTACAATCAAACGATAGTTAAGTGCATAAAATATATGTGAGACGCGTCGACATCGCGACTCTATGATAAGTCCACATGCATGCCATGAAGTGAATGCCTTAGATACCTGAGATAAAACATGCTAAAAGTGTCAACACAATGGTTGAGTGAGTTCATAGAGTTTATTAAACATGTAAAACTTTTAAAGAATGTTCATGCAGCAAAGGCGAAGTTCTTAGTCATTTAGAATAGTCCTCAGAGCAAATGCATTGTAAATCCACTCAGTTCCAAGTTCCGCCCATACAAAACTTGCAACCTGTGTGTTCACAACCCACTGCCAAAAGTAGTATGTCTAGAAGTCAAGTACACGTTATCATAATAGTTCACAAAGCAAAGGCATTGTAAATCCACTCAGTTCCAAGTTCCGCCCATACAAAACTTGCAACCTGTGTGTTCACAACCCATTGCACAAAATATAGTGTGTCTAGTGGTCGAGTATACGCTGTCATAATAGTTCACAATATAGCACCACGTATATAATAATGTATGCCAGGCAAAACCCCTAGAATAAATAATATACATTCCGTAACATAGTGAACGAGAGGTTGACCGACCTCTAATAGCGCTATCCATGCTACCTACTAATAGGAGACTAACAATGCGAATGTACGAACAGTACATCATACAACAATTAATAAACAATTAAGAACATTCCGAACATGGGAGAATTTGCACTGCTCCGTACAAGGGAGACTTAGTATTGCTCCGTTCACATAGGGAGACTTTATAGTGATGCTCCGAACATGGGAGACTTTATAGTGATGCTCCGATCATGGGAGACTTTAGGTCAAGGTCATAGCACGTACGGTTCAATAAGTTCAAACAAGTCATAAGTTCGTATTTAAGTTCAAGGGTTCCATTCAAAAGTTCGTAATTAAGTTCAAGTGTTCCATTCAAAAGTTCGTAATTAAGTTCAAGAGTTTAAGTCGAGTTCAAAAGTTCAAAACAGTCAAAGAGCTCAAAACATATATGTGGAAAACTAGAAAAGGGTGTTGAATAGTTTTACCAATTAAAACTTCCTTTTAAACTATTTAGATCGCGACTTATGTCAATCAATTTGGTTGTGTGTGTTGGATATTGATAAACAAGCGTATAAAGATATGTAATGAAAAGATAACAGTAAGAAGCACAAAACCACAACGCGAGTATTTATAGTGGTTCGGCTACAAGGACACCTTCCTTGCCCTACTCCACTCCCCGAGTCACCTACTCGAGAGTTCGTAAACACTACACCAATCTCCTTATGGCGGAGAAGCCTTCACAACGTCGCCTACCCTTTTTCCGGTGCTAGGATAACCACCGGGTTCTTTCACTCCAAGGTGAACCACACCAACACAACGTCGCCTACCCTTTATAAGGTACTAGGCTAAGTACCTAGTTCTTTCACTCCAAGGTGAACTACACCTTCACAACATCGCCTACCCTTTATTAGGTACTAGGCTAAGCACCTAGTTCCATTGCAATGGAGGAACTACTACCACACTACACCAACGACTAATCCCAAAGGAGATCTACTCCTTTACAACATCATCAAGGACATCAATATCCTTGGATCTAATGCTAGTCTATCTAGTACATCGAAAAACACCATATTGAATGTACATCTAAGGCACCTTTCACTAATGCCTTTGACTAGATCTACAAGACACTTTTCACTAGCGTCTTGTGTCTTCACTTCAAAGCACCCTTCACTAATGCTTCAAGTCTTGACTTCTAAGCACCTTTCACTAATGCTTCTTGTCTTGACTTCTAAGCACTTACTACAAGTGCTTATGCTATAGACGATAGATACCCTTCACTAATATCTTCGTCTAGACACTTGAGACATCCTTTACTAATGTCTTCAACACAACACTTCTTTGAAGAAAGAAAGTGTGAAAACGTAGAGGGGGGGGGGTGAATACGTTTCCGTTTCAAACTTAAAACTTTTGTATCAAATATAGCATAAACCATTGCATTTGCTAATCTCGACGCGAGGATGCATTTAACGCATTACGGCATGTAAGGCCAACCCCTTGACATCACATAAGATTCCGCAAGATTAATGGTTCATTATAAATCAAGTTTCACCATTATTAGTCCGGTTGCTTTTTCTTGATCAAGCGTGTCATAATACGTAAAGTGTTGAATATAGTTTGTGACTATATGAAAGACCAAGTATGCATCACAAACATAGACATCAACCATATAGAAAATAAACAAAGTAACGCAAGAATAAAAGTAAAGCGATAAGTAAAAGGATAGACAAACCAACACGAGGATTTGTAGTGGTTCGGCTACAAGGTCACCTTCCTTGCCCTACTCCACTCCCCGAGTCACCTACTCGAGAGTTCGTAATCACTACACCAACTCCTTATGGCGGAGAAGCCTTCACAACTTCGCTTAACCTTTTTCCGGTACAAAGCTAAATACCGAGTTCTTTCACACCAAGGCGAACCACACCTAACACAACGTCGCCTACCCTTTATACGGTGCTAGGCTAACCACCGAGTTCTTTCACACCTTAGGAGAACTAATCCTTCACAACGTCGCCTACCCTTTATTAGGTACTAGGCTAAGCACCTAGTTCCATTACTATGGAGGAACTACTACCCTTCACGACACAACACCTAATCTTAAGGAGATCCACTCCTTGTTACAACACCATCAAGGATATCACCATCCTTGGATCTAAACAAATACTATATGTATAACGATGCACCTCATCGATTATACAACCTAGGCATTCTTCACTAATGCCATTTATACTATCCTTCAGCACCTTTCACTAATGCCTTCAACACGGATCTTCGGCACTCTTCACTAATGCCTTTGACACATCTATGACACTCGTTATGTTTTGTGGCCCAACATAACAAACCTTGTGTTTTATGGTACAAACACATAAACCATCTAGTCTAGTCATAGATACAAGAATATGATACTAGACAATATCCAAGACAATGTGTCTAATGGATATGAACTCCTAGACTAAACATCAAGAACCCAAAGCATGATGTAGTTAGTCTTCTTATGAATGAAGATGACAAGTTTCCCAAGCTTGTTGTATAAGATCTTCATGTGCTTGTATCTTGTGATAAGTGATCACTTCAGTAGGTAAGGAAGCAAGATCTCAAAGCTTGCTTTGGAGGATCACTTCGGGAGTATGCTTACAACAAATGAGAGTTAGAAGCATTATGATCATATGAGATGAGGGTGGTTTACATGTTTCCTAATGATCTAACTATTCTAGATTTGGTGGAGAGAAACTATGTGTGAAGGTGTGAAGAAATGGTAAGAAGTGGTTTGCTATTTATAGGCAAAAAGATCAAAACCATGTTCTGCCCCCAAGGATCCCTTCTGGAGGGATTCGGCTTTGTAAATCCAAGGGATCCGTGGGTCATCTGAGGGATCCGTGCACACTCCTCTTTACCCATTGTTTTTGGGTTGAAACCATGGGTTATGGGTTATGGTTTTGAGTACCCACCAAGGTACAATGTATCTAGACTTATGGGTATGGGTCAATACCATGGGTCATGGATAATATCCATATATGACTTATGTTTACTTAAGTGTTTTATAAACTATGTAACTAAACATGTTTAATGGTTTGTTGGGGGTTTGATCATAATGCAACATAACAAACATGTACGAACCTTTGTTGTAGCATACAAGGACTTGAGTCGTTGAGAGGTGTTGAGAGTATGTTGAGACAAGATATAATTACAAGTAACTTATACATTTTATGTTATGTATTACAAGTTACATGTTTGTCATCATGAAAACAAATGAGAATGTATAGATTAAATATCGTAATATTTGCACTAACAATCTCCCCCTTTTTGATGATGACAAAATATATGTAAACGTAATAGATAGGTAAAATGTCAAAGTTACTTGTGTCCGTAATTCCATACATTACCTTCTTCTTCGTTTACACTCTTCTCCCCCTTTTGTCGAAACAAAAAGGGTGTGTCTTTTTCTCCCAAGAATGGCGAGTTTGCATCATCCCTAGTGAAGTTAAAATAAAAACACCTTATTGCTCCAATTGGCACACCACGCCAATACCTTCAACACAAAACACTAATGACGAAGCTTAGAAACTCATGACTTTGAGCTTGCGCGTCTTCAAAAGGTGGTGATCTCGCCTTTAAGAGGAACCTAGAGAATCACACACAAAAAAATAGAAAGATCCTTTGAATTATAACCATTATTGCCAACGGCTTAATGGATCAAATTTTTGAGGCTTAACCTACATCAAGGTTAGTGTTAAAAAGAAAAAGGAAAAATATATGATGAGAAAGAAATCTCCCTTTGTTGAAACATAAAGGAATTTTGAAGAATGAGTGTGTGCATGCTCCCCCTTGACGGTTGCTCCCCCTTGTTAAAGGCGTCAAGTATTTTAGGAAGGCTAAGACTAAATTATTGCAAAATTTGCAATGTTTTAGCTTTGACGAAAAAACTCCCCTTTATTGAGAGCGTCAAGTACTCCTAGTGTGTTTTGAAAATCTACAAAACAAAAAGTTAGTGCAAAATTATATTCGTCCTTGGACGAGTAAGTCATGTGATGCACTTTATAAATGCTCGACGGAAGCTCCCCTTAGCTTGAGGGCGTCAAGAAGAACCTAAAAAAAATTAGTGTAAAATTCGTCCATAAATAGACGAGAATCCCATACACATCAAAGTGTATATATATGAACCTACAAAGAAAGGATTAGTGTCAAAAAGAGAATAATCCTACTACTTGCATCATCATGGTTGGTTTAGAGGTTGTAAGGTTTGTTCAAGGTAAGAAAAATATGCTTAGGGATGAGACGCATTTCATTACGAAATTCACTCGGCTTTTGACAACATGGATGTTTGTGGAGGATGGTTGAGCGACCATGAATTGTAGTGGTAGTGAGACACTTGTAGGATGTGGTTGACATAAGTAGCTTGTGGTTTGAGGTTGTGGCTGACACAAGTAGGATGTGGTAGAACATGAGACATACTTTAACACGTAGTTCATGAACTATACCTTGGACACGGTGATAATGATAGAAATCATCATTATGACTTAGAGGTATGGAATTTGTGGTAGAGGTGATGAAAGGTATCAAGGTGAATCTTTGACTTGGTTGATGACTCACTATAGGTGGTAGACATGATGACTTTGTGAGTAGTGATAAAAGTGGAGTAAGATGGTTAGGATGATGCAAGATTAGAAATAAAAAAAAATGTGCGAATGAGCACAACTTGACTTGATGATGAAATCGACTATTGTCATCCTACAAGAATCCAAAAGAGTTAGTACAAAAGGAAAACATTTATACCAATGGATAAATTGTTCACATAAAATCATGAAACAAAAAAGAAGAACACGTAAAGACTCATATAAATGCAACTCATTTATAAACATATATGAAAATGATAATCCTAAGTGTTGAGCAAGTGCTTGTGTGGAAAAGGAAATTTGAAATGATTATCTAAAGAGATAATGTACATATTGTTCCACAAGAGGTGAAAATGAGGTGATGGGGTTCTAGCAAGGTCTAGCACCTAGATATCTTAAGTTACTTAGTATATTAAGTGTCTTATATGAAGATGGACTTAAATGATCGTTTTAGCTAGAGTTGACATGAATCTGTCACCCGGATCCCACGGTTCCCTCCAATGAGGGATCCGTCTAGGCTAATCCTAGGGATCCGGCTCTCAGCAGCTAGGAAAGAATAAAAATGATGTTTGTAAGGTCTAACGCCTATACCTCCTTGAGTGTTTTAGTCTTCCTAAGTGTCTTAAATGAGAGAGTACTTAAATGATCAAGAGCAATGAGTGATGGTAGCTAATGATTGCCTTTTATGGAAATAAATAGGGCTTTATGAGCACCAGTGGATGATCAAAGATGACGCTAAGAAATTTGAGAGTGTCAAGTGGTGTTAAATGATCCTAGAGATCAGATGATGACTTAAGAGAGATTTGGAAAATTCCTTAAAAATCTTAGGAAATTAAAAACTAGTTTTTGGCCTATTTTGAGGTAAAGATGACTAAAATCAATTTGCTAAAATTGAGAGAAATATCAAACTAAGTGTTTTGAGATGAGAAGAACAATGTGTAAACATTGGAGTGGAAAGATGGTGAGTTTTGAACTAATGATAAATCAAAAAATACTTCGAATGTGATCCTAAGTCATCCATGAGTGAATGTGAGATCAACTGAGCCTAAGGAAAGTTTAAGTGATCCTAATGTAGCAAGTTTAACTAGTCCAATAAGGTCTAGAATGTTGGATTGATGCAAGGAGGCTACAAAGGAACTTCTGTCCACCCGGATCCCACGGATCCTTCACTTGAGGGATCCGTCTAGTTACATCTAAGGGATCCGGCATCTGAGACAGATTTTCTTAACAGAATAGTTTTAGAATTTAGCTCTATGTTCCGAATTATGAAACAAATTGTTTCTACAGCAAGCATACATGTATACACGTTAAGCAAAGCAAGGATAGCATGTAGAGATCACATATAGGCAATCAAATGAGATCGAGCTCACAAATAACATAAAGGTTTAGCAAACTTTAAAGCACTATTCAAGAAGTCCAAAACAGATTTACGGTCTAGATTAGTAAATCATTTAAACTAACAATGACATGAAAGGTATGTGTCTAGAAAGAAAAGGGCACATGATGGTGCTCAAGACAAAAGAGTTGTGAGGTGCTAGTTTAGGACAATATAGTCATTACGGATGGTGGTTAGCATACAATGAGCTTCGTCCATGAAGTCATGTAGCTCTTCTCGATCAAAGCGAGATAATCGCTTGATGAGGCAAGTGGTTGTGATTAGCTAAAAGAAAAATTAATTTTACAACTTGTTTGGTTAGTAATCCTAAGACAATGCAAAGTATTTCCATTGTAAACTTACTTTAGGAAAACATAGGAATATAAATTCCTCAAGTGAGAGAATGAATATGAGACTATTACTAGCGGTGCTCAATTACGGCTAAACACGACCATTTTTACGGGCGATTCCACATACCCAACTTCTCTCAAGGAAGCAATTCAACCGTTAGGTCAAATTGAGTTTCTAGTGCAATAAGTTCTCCAGTATTCATTCTCAAGTTAGGAAAATTTATATTCCTACAATGGCCTATCGAACAGTAGCAATGATGATACTTTGCTTTGTTTATATTAATATTATACTTGAAACAACTAAGGTGACGAAGGTGTCAAAAAAAATTAAACGTTGTCCATATAGTGAACAAAAAAAAATGGTTACATGAGCTAGTTCAACATATGTTGTTGGAAAGCTCGACTTTGGACTTTCGGATATGAACAATTATATTTGAGTTGCAAAATAATTAACTTGAGTATATCGGATGAAATAATCAAGTTGTCAATCCTACTATAAAGCTTGGAGAGCGATCATGAAAAGGAAAACGGGAGAGTACATCATCAACACAAGTGTAGGTTATGATCCAATGTACATTCTTGTTGTTTTTAGAAAATGATACAAGAAAATATGAAATCAAGAAATCATATAAGAACATAAAACATTTATGTTGCACACATGACAAACTCAATCAAGAGGCCATTTAGTGTGTTATATGTTTTAAACATTTTTCAACTTATAAAACTAACATTTTCGACATAACTAGATGTTATCCCAAACACTCCTTCAAATAGCACATTGATTAGTAGACTATTACTAAATCGACAAACAAGAGAATGAATAGCAAGGTAAGGAAACCACATATGTTATTCAATCAAACAAGCACAAAAGCTATTTGAGATAAGCAAACAATCAAGTAATGCAAGGAAGACAACTTATCATTTAGCATAGCATACGAAAGTTCTTTTCATCGCTTTGTGTTAAATATAAACATGTATACCAAGCTTGATTAGTTTCTTTTATATTTATAAATATGATCAAAACCTTAATTTCAATAGAGGACACATTGTTATTCAAAAGCGAAAACATCCGTCTCTAATTAGATCAAAAGTTTGTGCAAAAGTTATGACCGAAAAATGACTTTCTATTATAAATCAATGATTCAGTAAATTATTGTTTTGAATCAGTTTATGAAATCATTTTTAAATGAAAGTAGACTCAAATACCTTTAAAACGATGGGTCCCACGGATCCCTTGCTTGAGGGATCCGTCCAGTGTAACCTGAGGGATCCGCGGATCTGACACAGAATTACAAAAATGTGCGTTTTGACCCAACGAAAAGGTTTAGTCTTTGTAGACTTTTAAGTGAAGTTATATTAACCATTTTAGCCTTTATTCAAGCTTGATTAACAAGATATCTAACAACAAAACTTCAAAGAGAAAAAGATCAACAAAACACTTTTCATATTATGCTTGACTTCATCAAAAATTTGATACGAGGACCTTACTCGTTTTGAAAAACATTTGTTTTAAAAACTAGAGCCAACCCGCTCTGATACCAATTGTGAAAACGTAGAGGGGGGGGGGGGGTGAATATGTTTCCGTTTCAAACTTAAAACTTTTGTATCAAATATAGCATAAACCATTTCATTTGCTAATCTCGACGCGAGGATGCATTTAACGCATTACGGCATGTAAGGCCAACCCCTTGACATCACATAAGATTCCGCAAGATTAATGGTTCATTATAAATCAAGTTTCACCATTATTAGTCCGGTTGCTTTTTCTTGATCAAGCGTGTCATAATACGTAAAGTGTTGAATATAGTTTGTGACTATATGAAAGACCAAGTATGCATCACAAACATAGACATCAACCACATAGAAAATAAACAAAGTAATGCAAGAATAAAAGTAAAGCGATAAGTAAAAGGATAGACAAACCAACACGAGGATTTATAGTGGTTCGGCTACAAGGTCACCTTCCTTGCCCTACTCCACTCCCCGAGTCACCTACTCGAGAGTTCGTAATCACTACACCAACTCCTTATGGCGGAGAAGCCTTCACAACGTCGCTTAACCTTTTTCCGGTACAAAGATAAATACCGAGTTCTTTCACACCAAGGCGAACCACACCTAACACAACGTCGCCTACCCTTTATACGGTGCTAGGCTAACCACCGAGTTCTTTCACACCTTAGGAGAACTAATCCTTCACAACGTCGCCTACCCTTTATTAGGTACTAGGCTAAGCACCTAGTTCCATTACTATGGAGGAACTACTACCCTTCACGACACAACACCTAATCTTAAGGAGATCCACTCCTTGTTACAACACCATCAAGGATATCACCATCCTTGGATCTAAACAAATACTATATGTATAACAATGCACCTCATCGATTATACAACCTAGACATTCTTCACTAATGCCATTTATACGATCCTTCAGCACCTTTCACTAATGCCTTCAACACGGATCTTCGGCACTCTTCACTAATGCCTTTGACACATCTATGACACTCGTTATGTTTTGTGGCCCAACATAACAAACCTTGTGTTTTATGGTACAAACACATAAACCATCTAGTCTAGTCATAGATACAAGAATATGATACTAGACAATATCCAAGACAATGTGTCTAATGGATATGAACTCCTAGACTAAACATCAAGAACCCAAAGCATGATGTAGTTAGTCTTCTTATGAATGAAGATGACAAGTTTCCCAAGCTTGTTGTATAAGATCTTCATGTGCTTGTATCTTGTGATGAGTGATCACTTCAGTAGGTAAGGAAGCAAGATCTCTAAGCTTGCTTTGGAGGATCATTTCGGGAGTATGCTTACAACAAATGAGAGTTAGAAGCATTATGATCATATGAGATGAGGGTGGTTTACATGTTTCCTAATGATCTAACTATTCTAGATTTGGTGGAGAGAAACTATGTGTGAAGGTGTGAAGAAATGGTAAGAAGTGGTTTGCTATTTATAGGCAAAAAGATCAAAACCATGTTCTGCCCCCAAGGATCCCTTCTGGAGGGATCCGTGGGTCATCTGAGGGATCCGTGGGTCATCTGAGGGATCCGTGCACGCTCCTCTTTACCCATTGTTTTTGGGTTGAAACCATGGGTTATGGGTTATGGTTTTGAGTACCCACCAAGGTACAATGTATCTAGACTTATGGGTATGGGTCAATACCATGGGTCATGGATAATATCCATATATGACTTATGTTTACTTAAGTGTTTTATAAACTATTTAACTAAACATGTTTAATGGTTTGTTAGGGGTTTGATCATAATGCAACATAACAAACATGTACGAACCTTTGTTGTAGCATACAAGGACTTGAGTCGTTGAGAGGTGTTAAGAGTATGTTGAGACAAGATATAATTACAAGTAACTTATACATTTTATGTTATGTATTACAAGTTACATGTTTGTCATCATCAAAATAAATGAGAATGTATAGATTAAATATCGTAATATTTGCACTAACAGAAAGGAATCATCAACAAGAAGACTTCAGTAGCCTTGATGATGAGGAAGCATGGAAACTCATGGACTTGAGCTTGCTAGACTTCAAAGGTGGTGATCTTGCCTTTAAGAGGAACCTAAAAGATCACACAAAAACAAAACTACAAACATAGATCTCTTGGATCTGAGGTTAGTGAGTTTTCAACTCAGGGAGAAAGTGTGTTAGAAAGGGGTGAAAAATAATGAAGAAATGACTCACTATTTATAGAGGAAAAATCCTATTGTTCCCCAGATCCCACGGATCCCTACCACAAGGGATCCGGCTAGCACAAAGCTAGGGATCCGTGGAACGCTCCTCTTTGCCCATGGGTATTTTGGTTATGGGTCATGGGTCATGGGTTGAACCATGGATCTTTGGCTAGATACAATGTATCTTTGAGTGCAATGCACTTAGTCTCTTGGGTATGGGTTGATCCATGGGTTATGGATATTTATCCATGTATGATATAAGCATGATGTCATGCAATGGGTTATGGGCTTTCGGTTGTACCCAACTACATTCAATGTATTTTGCCCAATGGGTTGTGATACTTAAGTTTCTACCCATTTATATTACCCAATATACTACATACTAGTTATGTGTATATTTTATCCAAATATGTAAACACTAGTTGTTGTACATATGTATTACTAAATCATAAAATCACTTATACTTGTTTTAGTGTTTTATGTGAAAATGTGAATATGTTAGAAACTATTAGTTCAAACCATTTACGTATTTTATTTGTTTCGTTAAAATGATTTTATGTTTGTTATCGACAAAACATTAGAAGATCGTAAAATATAAATAAACGTTTTTACGGCTTATTTGTATTAACAATCTCCCCCTTTTTGTTGATGACAAAACATAAAATTATTTTAAGGAAAAGCTAAAATTCATAAAAGTTTGAATTTGTAGTTTTTACTTTCTTCTCCCCCTTTTTTTCGAAACAAAAAATGTTTGAAGGAAAGCAACACATCGTTTTTAAGAAAAACATGTGAAAGAAGTAAAAGTAAAAAGAAATAGAGAGCAAGTAACGGGAAAAGATCTCGTCTTTACTCCCCCTTGACGAGTCCATCTCTATGTAAGGGCGTCAAGAAAGTAATACTAATCTAGTTTGTTTGCAAGTAAGTTTGCAAAAGATTTTGTCAAAGTGACGAATGTGCTCCCCCTTAATGATTGCAATTATGCAACGGGATGTCACGAAATATAAACTTAATATTGCAAGTAATTTGCAATGTATTGCTTTGACATAAAGCTCCCCTAGCTTTAGGATGTCAAAGTCTTCATGTGTAAATTGAATAACTACAAAACAAAGATTAGAAAGCAAGTATAATTCACAATTTCCTGCAAATGTAGTTCAAGTTAGTAGAAAGAAAGCTTTCTGTCTCACGGATCCCACGGTTGCCTCCTAGTAGGGATCCGTCTAGGCAATTCTGAGGGATCCGTAGTAGCTGATTAATTTCAGCAACGGTGATATAACAAGTAATGTTATCACAAAAATGAGATATGAATACAAGGTAATCATATGCTCAGAAAAATAACAAGTAGCATGTAATTCCATTTAATAAAACTAGAGTTATGATATACATGACTCTAAAAACTAAGAAAATAAGAAAATACATGAATAGGAATTTCTAAACCAACTATCACTTGATGCTAGGACACCCCTAAAATCTTCTAGCTCAAGTTTTGTTTAGGTTTAATCTCGTCGAAACGTTCGAGGAGATGATAGAACATGAAACGTTGGTCTTCTCGTACTTCATGTATCAAACTTTCAACATGTTGACAATGATAGCAATCTTTGTCATGGCTAGGTAGTGGTGGTGGAAGAAATGAAATGGCTTGATGCGAAGGATCAAGTGAAGCGATTTGTGGAGCTTCAAACGATGGAGGGATTGGTGGAGGCGCATTTGAGAATGGCTCGACCAAGAATGAAGGTGGTGGTAGAGAAGTGTCAACTTCCATATGGTCGGGTGGTTGACTTTGATGATTTCTCATAATCCAAATGGGATTATATGATGGAAACGGCGAAAAGGAAGCCGGAGCAAGTGTTGACTCAACACCTTGATTTTGAACCATTATTCCTCCTAATGAGGAGAATGTTGTCGGCGGAAGCGGATGAGACGGCCTAGGAGGCAAGTCTTCTAAATTGTAGAGGTGTGGTGATGATAGTGGGGATGTAAATGAAATAGCTCTAGGAACTAATGGTGATGGTTTAGTGGAGATGATATTGTTTGGCCTAGGAGGTATGGTGGTGTTTAGCATTGGTAGTTTTGTGGGTACTATCCTTTTAGGAATTGGTTTGATTGGATGATGAAGGATCCTATCATTTGTTGGCTTGACCGGAGATGATTCGGTTGAAGAGATTTCGTGTATAACACACGCCTTTTTCATGGGTGGTTCTTTGGTGTATAAGTTACTACTTGGGGTTTTCCTCATGATGAGATGATTTCAGGAGGTTTGCAAGGGTTTCTAAGGGCCCGTTTGGTTTAGGGGGGTGGGGTTAGATTTGAGGATGGATGGATAAAAAAATTGTTTGGTTGATGGTTTAACTTTTAAATGTGTCAGCCAATCCCATAAATTTGTACTATTCACAATCCGCATGAAATAGGTTGGTTTAGGCTGGTTTTGGAAAAAGAGTGGGACCAAAGTGGGACCAACTAATTTCCTGTGTCTATATCTCTCTACCTCATTTTTACAATTCAATATATTTTAATTTAATTTTTTACAAAATGTTAATTTATTAATTCTATAATATATTTTCTCACTCCTATATCAAATCCAAATCCAAATCCTAATCCAAATTTAAATCCAAATCCAAATCCAAATCCTAAACCCATTTACAAACCAAACGGACCCTAAAGTGTTGAAAGTTAGGATGAGAGTGATGACTATGGAGGTCCTAACAAAGTGGTTTATAAACCAAGAGATTTGGCAAGTGCATTTAAGCCTTAAGCCACTAGGATTTATTGGAATGTGATGATTAACATGCACAAGAGTCAACTTCAGAGTTTGCACTGATCTAGGAACTCATTTAAGATGAGATGGAGTGTTTGAGTTAGGAAGATGAGTTGAAATGATTGTTTTAGCAAGATTTGACTTAAACTGTCATCCGTTTCCCACGGTTCCCTCCTCAGAGGGATCCGTCTAGGCTAATCCTAGGGATCCGACAATTCAGCAGTTATGAAAGAGTGGAAATGATGTTTCTAAGATCTAAGACCTATAACATCTTGAGTGTTTTAGTCTTCCTAAATGTCTTAAATGAAGGGGTGCTTAAGTACTTGAAGGTAATGAGTGATGTAGCTAATGATTGTCTTTTATGGAATGATTTGGAACTTTCAAAGAGTACCAATGGATGAGCAAGGATGACACTAAAGATGAGAGTGTCAATTGAAGCTAGATGATCCTAGAGATCAGGTTGTGACTTAGGATAGTGTTTTGAAAAATATCCTAGAGGCTTTGAGATGAGAAAATTAGAATTTGATCAACTTTGATCAATTTTGAGGTGAGGATGATTTATGATCAATTTTGCCATAATCGAAAGATTTTAAAGACTAAGTAAAAAATGAAGTGTGAGTTTAAGAGCGGAAGAGTAATGGATTAAAATGAAACGGTAGATCTACAAGCGTTTTAGAGTGTGATCTAGGTGTGTGAGTAGGAAGGATCAACCTATCTTGATAAGGACTTAATTTGCCTTAAGATACTATTGTTTGGCTTAGTGTGAGGTGTTCTAAGGATATGTTTGAAATATAATGCTTGAAATTGCATTTTCTGTTTGCCGGATCCTACGGTTCCCTAAGTGTAGGGATCCGTCTAGCACAATCTTTGGGATCCGCCCATCTGCTCAGCAAGACCTTTACTAAAGGTATGCAATGATCTTGACAATGCATTATATCTCAAGGATAGTCTAAAAAGAGTTCTAATACTAAGATATCAAATGTAAGATGTTTTATTTCATGAAGGAAATTGGATTACATTGATAACTCACGAGTACAATAGAATTGATCCTATTTTGGAATACTACTAGGTTCCTTGAGTGTTTTCGCTAGGAGAATCATTATGTGATTGATGAGTGTTGGTGGAATCAAGAATGAAGAAAGTCTTCACGAGAGATATGTTTAGCGGTTCCATCATCTTGTTCACAAGTACGTACAACGGACTTTGAAATTGAGGATGAAAGTGCATAACATTATGATAGAGGCGTGTCAAGAACATTCCATAAGGGATGAGTTTATTCTTGGAGCCTTGAAGATTTGCAATTCGCCTTGCGAAGAAGTAGGCGAGATTGTATGGTTGTTGTGTTAGCAAACAGTACAACATGTGAGCACAACAAGCGGGAAGAATTTCTCGATTTCCCCTAAGACTCCAAACATTTTCACGTAGGATGAGTGCAAGAGGCTTATACTCTTCTCGGATGTCCCGTATGAAGATAATGTTTGGATCGGAGTAATATGGTCGAGGTTTGCATATTATGCGATTTAAATCTTCCGGAGAGGGTATGTGTGAACAATATGGGCTATTTTCTTCACGAAAGTTGAAGAGAGAATCAAGAGACCAATCTTCGGTGAAGGCACATTGTCCATGATTTGGAATCCGGAGGATGTGAGCAAAATGCCCAAGGGTTAGAGTAAACTTTAGGTTTTTGATATAAAACCAAAGAGATAGAGAGCGATCCTCGTTACGAACGAGTTCGACTTAACGGAAGAATTCCATTATGAACCTTGGACATATCTTCTCGTTGATTTCAAGAAGACATTCTAGTCCTATGGCTCGGAAGGAGGTATTGATACCTTTTTCGAATTGTAGAGAGGTGTCTAAAATATGTCCTTCATGGAAGTGACGGGTTTCGAGATTGTTGAACCCACATACATGATTGCCAGGTGTGTTGGGCTCAAGAGAGATGTTAGGAGTGTAGACGCTAGTGAGTGAAAAATCAAACTCGTATTCATGCGTCATAGTTGAACCTATAGAAGTGATGGGTTAATAAGAGGTGATGTTTATGGTCAACCTATAATTATCTAACGTTTTTATTTAGATTTTTATTAACAATGGTTTTTAGACAAGAAAGACACTTAACTCACTTATGGTTTTGACATTCTAGTGGATTATACTTTTTAGAAGAAAAATGGTTTTTAATTTGCATGAAAAACTGTTCTCCAGTAGGACGGATCCCACGGTTCCTTTTCAAAAGGGATCCGGCTAGTATAACTTCCGGGATCCGTGGATCTGTAGTAACAGAAACAGATTTGATAAAAACATAGGTTTTATATTTTTATACCACGAGAAGTGTTTTATCATACATTTTCTTTTAGCATGCATACATGACTTCTAATGTATCACGAAGGAATATGAAACATATAAATCACAAGAAAATAAATAATAACAAAGATAACAAGATTATTAGTAATATTGCATTTCAATGCTAAGGATGATACAAAGGATTGGGTATATGATCCCAATGTAGATTAACAACACAAAGTAAATGTCTCCATATGTGAACTTCATCATAGGGAACACAAGTGCGATGAGTGTTAAGGCGATGAGCACGAGTGCGATGTAAACCATGTTGATGACGGATCTTCTTGGTTTCGGTTGAGATGGAATGAGGAGGAAGACGAAGTTTATGAGTGAGAGGAAATTTTTGAAATTGGAAGATTTGAAAAAGTGAGGGTTTGATAGATTGGTCGACGGCGGGAGTTTTTATAGGGAAGGAGGAATTTTTGAAATTCGTGTTTTGTTTTATTATTGGATTAAAAGAAAACAAAACATAAGTTTTATATACCACGACTTTAGACGAGAAATAAGACACGTATGAAAGAAAAAGGCTTCCTAATGAAGCTTCATGTAAAACATGTAATTTGCACAAAAGATAATCATATAAATACCTAAATAGGTATACTTAATTATTAAGCAAAGTAAAAAGAAAATCATACCTCTAGCGCACTTTAGGAATGTCTTTACAAATGACACATCAAATGTCACTTAGACTATTCCCACTCCTTTGCGTTTAAGATACCTTCTTAAGGAAGGTATTCTTGTTACCAATCGACTCCTAAAGCTTGGTGGGTATGAGCTTTGACTAATCAACATGACAAATAAGATTAGTGCAATTAAATGAAAAAAATAAATAAGAAAAATGTTGTTATCAAATCAACATCCAAACATATAGTTTTAAAAGACATGGTGTTTGTTTTTATGAAAAACCTTCTTTGTAGTTTTCAATTAACCATGGATCGTATCAAGTTTTTAAAGTACAATATACTTCAAGAAATTTGGTAACGAAGCTCTGATACCAATTGTGGAAAACTAGAAGGGGGGTTGAATAGTTTTACCAATTAAAACTTCCTTTTAAACTATTTAGATCGACTTATGTCAATCTATTTGGTTGTGTGTGTTGGATGTTGATAAACAAGCATATAAAGATATGTAATGAAAAGATAAGAGTAAGAAGCACAAAACCACAACGCGAGTATTTATAGTGGTTCGGCTACAAGGACACCTTCCTTGCCCTACTCCACTCCCCTAGTCACCTACTCGAGAGTTCGTAAACACTACACCAATCTCCTTATGGCGGAGAAGCCTTCACAACGTCGCCTACCCTTTTTCCTGTGCTAGGCTAACCACCGGGTTCTTTCACTCCAAGGTGAACCACACCTATACAACGTCGCCTACCCTTTATAAGGTACTAGGCTAAGTACCTAGTTCTTTTACTCCAAGGTGAACTACACCTTCACAACGTCGCCTACCCTTTATTAGGTACTCGGCTAAGCACCTAGTTTCATTGCAATGGATGAACTACTACCACACTACACCAACGACTAATCCCAAAGGAGATCTACTCCTTTACAACATCATCAAGGACATCAATATCCTTGGATCTAATGCTAGTCTATCTAGTACATCGAAACACACCATATCGAATGTACATCTAAGGCACCTTTCACTAATGCCTTTGACTAGATCTACAAGACACTTTTCACTAACGTCTTGTGTCTTCACTTCTAAGCACCCTTCACTAATGCTTCAAGTCTTGACTTCTAAGCACCTTTCACTAATGCTTCTTGTCTTGACTTCTAAGCACTTACTACAAGTGCTTATGCTATAGACGATAGATACCCTTCACTAATATCTTCGTCTTGACACTTGAGACATCTTTCACTAATGTCTTCAACACTACACTTCTTTGAAGAAAGAAATGAATCATCAACAAGAAGACTTCAGTAGCCTTGATGATGAGGAAGCATGGCAACTCATGGACTTGAGCTTGCTAGACTTCAAAGGTGGTGATCTTGCCTTTAAGAGGAACCTAAAAGATCACACAAAAACAAAACTACAAACATAGATCTCTTGGATCTGAGGTTAGTGAGTTTTCAACTCAGGGAGAAAGTGTGTTAGAAAGGGGTGACAAATAATGAAGAAATGGCTCACTATTTATAGAGGAAAAATCCTACTGTTCCCCGGATCCCTACCACAAGGGATCCGGCTGGCACAAAGCTAGGGATCCGTGGAACGCTCCTCTTTGCCCATGGGTATTTTGGTTATGGGTCATGGGTTAAACCATGGATCTTTGGCTAGATACAATGTATCTTTGAGTGCAATGCACTTAGTCACTTGGGTATGGGTTGATCCATGGGTTATGGATATTTATCCATGTATGATATAAGCATGATGTCATGCAATGGGTTATGGGTCAAGATCCATGGGTTATGGGCTTTGGGTTGTACCCAACTACATTCAATGTATTTTGCCCAATGGGTTGTGATACTTAAGTTTCTACCCATTTATATTACCCAATATACTACATACTAGTTATGTGTATATTTTATCCAAATATGTAAACACTAGTTGTTGTACATATGTATTACTAAATCATAAAATCACTTATACTTGTTTTAGTGTTTTATGTGAAAATGTGAATATGTTAGAAACTATTAGTTCAAACCATTTACGTATTTTATTTGTTTCGTTAATATGATTTTATGTTTTTTATCGACAAAACATTAGAAGATTTTTACGGCTTATTTGTATTAACAATATCAAAAGGTTCAAAATAGTCAAAAAGGTTCAATATTATGTCAAACAAGTTCAAAATAGTCAAAGGGTTCAATATAAATTCAAATAAGTTCAAAATAGTCAAAAGGTTCAATATTAAGTTAAAAGAGATTAATTATATGTCAAAATGTTTTAAATCAAGTTAAAAGAGATTAATTATATGTCAAAATGTTTTAAATCAAGTTAAAATAGATTAATTATATGTCAAAATGTTTTAAATCAAGTTAAAAGAGATTAATTATATGTCGAAGGGCTCAAAATCAAGGAAAGTGGTTTAAATAATAGTGTTCATACATAGCGATCAATTTAGTTCGGGCACAATCTACTTACTAGCATAAGTAGTGAAACAACAGTTATTTATGTTCATATAAAGGTAAAGTAAAAGTAAGTAGTTGAGCATGTATCTCCCCCAAAGAGTTTATAAAACAATTAAACGAGTAAAAGTGGGGCTACGAACTCACCTGATGCAATGATTATGATGACAAAAGTAGATATGACCTAATGTAAGTCATGAAACAATGTCGTGCATGCAAACTCATATGATATCCATACCACTTGTACATTTTTGAAAATGAAGTTTATCGTCGAAATACATGTTTATGACATCTCGTCATGTTAAAAAATACTTTACAAGTACTTACGTTGAAATGATATCCTACGATAGTCATATAGTGATTTATTATGAAGTTATAGTTTTTCGTCACAAAATAATACACTTGACAATTCATGAAAATGACCAATTTTGAGTTGATCGTAAATTATTCGTTATAGCTTCGTTTGACAAACGGTTAAACATTTTGAAAAATAGAATAGGCGAACTCACTTTTACTAGAAGACATCGTTTTCTCAAAAGTACTTTATCGATATGAAAAATGACTCCAAACATGGTTACTAGCGATGACCACTTTGGCCTAATAGAAATATATAAGTGTTAATATTTGTGAAAAATAATAGTTACGATAGCCGTAATTAAAACGCTTGTAATATAGTCAATAATATATTTTTGATAAATCGACTCATTTAGATAAGGTTTAAAACTCATTTTTGCCCCTTAAATAACCCTTGACAGCAAGCATTTTTCTGAAAATATAGTTTTTGCCGCTAAATTTGAAAATAGCGTATCTCCTTCGTTATAAATCCGTTTTAAACTGTTCAAGCGACCACGGTTTCGTTTTAAAGTATATTTTCTGAATATCTAGCCCAAAATAATTCATGACCTGCTGATTTTTCCAGATTTTGCAAAAACGAACAACAGCTATTTTATTATCGTATAACTTGATTTTTCTTGCTTAATACTTGTTTCAATCACTTCAAATCAACACCAAATTTATTCTAAACCTACCATACACCTTCTTAGGGTGTCATGGGTTCCTAAACATCATCAACCATGATATGTTTCAAGGGATTAATTATAGGATGATTATAACTCATAATAAGTAATAAAAACACTTATAAGTGGTATGAATCACATAATACTTGCATGATTTGTACTAGGATGATATAAATAACTCAAGAATGATTATGAATGATTAGAAAAGATCATGAAATACTTACTAGTTATATGATGAGGTTAAAGTAACTAGGTTTCCTAAATACTCCTAGGTTTTTATTTCAAAACCTAAATAGAAGTAATCTAAAGAATATATAAGCACTTGTTCTTGAAAAAATTATGTTTCTTCTTCTTCTTCTAATGTTGGCCGAACCACAAGGAGGAAGGGAGAGATTTTCTTGCAACTTTCACCTTTTCAAAATGTTTAGTATGTGTTTTTGGTTGCTAAATATCTTGTATAAATTCTTGCTTAGTCATGTAAATGTGTAGGTGTCCCATAATTGCAATATATTTTATAAAAGAATATGGTGACTCATATGGGAGGTCGGCCGGGGGGGGGGGGGGGGGGAATGGAAGGGTTTGGTATTTTTGATATAAAAATGTATTATTTGTTAAGTATAATAAGTATTTGATGCATAAAATTAATTATTTAGTGTAGCGTTAGCTAGAAATAGATTTTAACGGAACAAAATAAAATATAATGAAGTCATAAAAATTATAAAAATACATTTCTCGCAAGAATTGAGTGAAATAATAATTATATAGTTGAATTTACGAAAACCGTCGTAAATATATATTTATAACAATTTATATACAAAATAAATTTAAAACATCGGGTAAACTAATAATATAATTTTTATAGTCTTAAAATGAGTATAAAAATATATTAGGATAATTTTTTGAAGTGTCGGATCAATTGTTCAAAATAAAAGATCGTGCGATAGCGTTTATTTAATAAGAAAAGTATACGTTACTGAAATATGCAAACTCATGCATGAACTAATATGCAGATAATGGTCGTAAATATAAATTTTTCTCTGGAGATGAATAGTGTTTTTGTGAATAGTAAAATTTTGAAATAACTTCTCAAAATATCAACTCGACTTAAAAAACGATGAATAGTAATATGATGAATAGTAAATTCCCGAGATGAATAGTAAATTTGAAAAATGACCGGAAATTGAGAATTGTGACATGAAGAATAGTGTGAGCAAGTCTAATTGGGGATTAAATCTTGGCTTTTCACTCTCCCCCAATTAGTGCTCTCCCATAAACTGACAATCCTTATGATGAATACTCGGGATAAGAAGAAGTCTTTAGATCGTTAAATGCAACTCGTCTTTAGTCTTCTAACATGCAACCTAAAATGTAGAGCAAATTGTAGACTCGACCTTCTTCAAGATTGTCCGTTTGGGGAATAGAAAGTTAACATCTTCTTCTCATCAAATGCATTCCAATTAACTTACATATAGCAAATCCCCTTAACTAGAATCCCTCCCAATCAAACAAGAATAGAAAGATGTTTATCAAGGAAATCAGCCCCGCAACTGGAAGCACTTTGTCTTTAATCATATCAGCCCGTGTGAAGATGTCAACCAACGGCTCTTAGAAGAAACTCCATGTAAAGATGACCCCGATAAGAAGAAGATCGGTTCTTACATGAGTTAGGAGCCGTATGACCATATATTCTCAGATATAACTCAACATGCAGAATTATCACACTTCTTCTCTCCCTCGAGAATTGCATACGGAGATGCCATTCTTGATTAAACAAGTGAATATCTTTAAAATGTAGTCTCTTCACACTTCTCCCCCGCAAAAGTTGCAACTGATGTCGCCATCGTCATTTTAATTGAGCAAGTGGAATAAGAGAACTAGCAACGGTAGTTGGGTTCACTTGATGATTGAACGCGCATGAAAAAGTATGAAGCATGTTGATGAGAATGGTCATAAATAAGAAGATTTCTCTTCTTCCGAAGATAAAGCGCACTGAACCGTACACTTTTCTTTTCTTTGAGGAACGAGGCTTGAACTGTTGTATTCAAACGTCATAAGAACATTTCTCTTCTTCGGAAGATAAAGCGCACTGAAACGTACACTTTTCTTTTCTTTAGAGAACGAGGCTTGAACTGTTGTGTTCAAACATCATAATCTCTCTCTTTTCTACTACTCTTGGCTAACATGTTATCAACCCCATTATCATTCTGTAGGCTCTTTGTCGTGACAGCTGATTGAGAAAAACCCAATATGATGAATTTAACCATGGTACGTACATTGTCTTGGGACTAAGCGACACGAGCTATGCCTATCCTAGTTGGTAGGCGTCAGATCACGCGAGGAATATAATCCCATGAAATCCGGGATGGTGGCGCTGGAATGGTTCATATTATTGTCCATGGGATAAAAGGTTGTTCTGGACAAAAGGAGGGACCTTTCTTGTGACGTCCGACCTGAGCCTTCGACAAAAGACCTCTGGACACATGACTAATGATCCGTCCGGCACGTGCCGTCCGGAAACATACGCCAACAGTAACAAAGTTCAAGATCTTCCAGAAGCTTACACTCCGGCCAGATGCATCTCGATTCTGCATAATCAATAATGCTTTTACTTCTAACTTTTTTATTACAAATTCTCTAGCAAAGGGATAATAACCAAAGAAAATATTTTGTCTTTGAGAAAACTGAAAAAAAAAATCCAACCACCAATTTTGTGGAAATTTCATTTCTTTTATCAAGTGTTGTAACATTTTTTGGACAATGGTTTATTTCTGTAATCTTTTTACGTGGTTTGTATTCTTTCGAATGTCAAACATTTAAATAGATACAAACAAAATATATCTCCAAGGAAAGTTTGAGTTTTTAACCATTCTCAAGAAATGGTAGCCAGCATACTCACTAGCAGATTTTCCATCGTTTCTCGTAGGAGTCGTAGCAAGCAATAACTTTAACAACAACAACAACAACAACACGCCTTCTTCTAACGAGGTTTTCAAATGCAATACAACAGAATATAAAGGCGTGATAAATAATCATAGGGAATTTTTATACCATCAATGTTAAGTTGATACTTTATATTGATATATATTATTACAAAGTCTACCAAGTTGCCCACCTAGTCCAGATACCAGGAAATGTGCTATTTTTAGGATGGTAATAGAATCCATCTGGCTGTACTAACCAATAACATCTTTGCACTACAAGTATATTTTCATTAAAACAAGCGCCAAAAATATCATAATTAAAAACACTGATAGATTTATACTTTGATCCCCAATAAAATTCGCCTTTATAATATGTGCCAATTTTCACACCAAATTTCCAATCGAACTCTTGGTTAAAAGCAAGTGTCTGATTTCCTTGATCGTCATCACCTCTATAGTTACCATGAACATGGACTACAATATCCTCTTTGATTGCATTGGTGATATATATCCTAAAAAAGCAAATAGTGTATGGGGTTGTTGAAGCAGTAGAAAGGTATAGCATTATGAGGATTGAAATAACATGAAACAAAAGCTTCATGTTTATTTGATATGAAGGATTATTGTGCATTTTACAAGTCATGGTGCAATGTATTTATATGTACACCATAAGTAAGTCAACTTGTGTAATAAGATTATATGAATATACATGATTTTATTTGTATAATATGATTATGTGGATATGAAATGAAATATAATTTAATAGCCATAAATACATGTGACAAATAAGTTTTGCATTAGTTGTATAATGTTATGTATAACAGGCCCACTAGGCCCAATACACACTATACACATACTGGGTCTTGGCCCAACAACAATAAAAATAAACTACGAACTCTGGACCAACAGTAAGCCCAATAACGAAATTGGCTATAGTCCAGACCAAAAGACGCACGCAAGATACTCAGCAGGCCGAACCTCCGGCCCGCTAAAGGCATCTTGTGTCCGCATCCGCGATTGACACGAAACTTTGTCCGACAAGGGTCCGGCTCCGATAGTTAACTACTATATACGAGTAACTAGGAAACCCTAGCGGTAAGCATCGCCTATAAAAGGGGCTCTAATCCCCATACAAGGTACAACTTTCTCTCTCATAATTACACACACATACTCTTACTCTCTCTGACAAGGATGTGTACTTACTCTCATGCCGGAGTCTAATCGTGGGGTCCGTCCCCACGGTAAGGCTAACGGTTTACTCTCTTTGTGCAAGGAAATCAATCAAACTACTTGGATTAGTACAAGATCAACCCGCTAGTAGCTTGTTAGCCCAATCCAACAAGCTACACTAACACCGATTACAACCCGTCACATTTTTTGTACTAACAAGTTGGCGCCATCCGTGGGACCCAGTACACAACTGCGTTCCAAAAAATACTCACCATGAGCACTCGGTCCGATCCAACTCCAGCCTTTGTGTCCACATTGCGGAGTACAGCGGAAAGAGAAAACCACATGACTTCGACGGATCTTGAGGGGCCTGCGTCCGACGCAGCCCTCCGGAAGTATTGTGACAAGTACTTCGATCAGATCTTACCTATTGTGACGGAGAGAGTTCGGAAACAGGAGGAAAGAGCCAAAGCGGTAAAAATCCGGACGGATTCCCGTGAAGCCTCGCATCATCATGAGTCAGAAATACCAACATGAGGGAGAGACTTGCGGAAACAACTCGAGTCAATGAAGCGGAGGAACACGCAAGTGGTAGAGGTCGAAGACGTTCCCGGTCCAGGTCACCTAAAAGGAAAGAAGACGGACGGGAAACGGTGTTCAAAAGGTTACGCAAGAGTGTGTTCCACCGCCTGGAAGACAAAGAAGAAAGTATTTCCGTGTACTCCAAAGACCCCAGGCAACCAGTCCATCACATTACTGAAAGAAAAGAAGAGAGTAGCCACAGAGACTCTCAATCACAACCGGTAAGACCAGAATTCAAAATGCGCGGAACTGAAAGAGCTTTATCACGAAAAGTGGACAATGATGCGCGTACAAGGCGCGTTCGGGGTCAAAGGAAACTTCCTTTTCGTCGAGCAAGTTTTTCAACACCCTAGGCAGTTAACCTAATCGTTGTAGTGTAGTATTGGGTAAGCCTCGGGTATTGATATCGTTCTCTAGGGGAATAGGAATGCTAGTGAGAAATTACTACACTAAGGTTTGAGGTTGAGGAAGATTATTTTTTATCTTTTTTTATTTTTTATAAAGCTAAGGGTAAAATCTCGGGGTTTGGATTTGGGGGTTTGGTAGTTCTACCGATTATTCTACTAACTAATTATCTAAACTAAGGGTAGTCTATGTCTTTTTGAAGTGTGCTCGTATGATGATTAAAGATATGTCTACCTAGATACTATTAATCCCTAGTTATCTTTTATTGGTGGTTGAATTGTCACGTCCTTATTCTTAACGCGTTGTGTTTTCTAAGGTCGTAGGGTGTGCTTTTATCTCTAACTCTTTGAAGCTACCTTAAAGTTAATGACTACGAAATCTCTAGGATTTATAAACTTAACACTAAGGTTATCTTTGGATGTTTAGCCTACAATTCTACTAGTAGTTATAAACTAATGTTCAACAAAGATTAATCAAGCGTTAAAAACACAACGATGGCTTCATGCATTCCTAAGCCAATTACAATTAAGATAAGAGACAACCAATCAATATTTAATAATTAGGTTTCATAGATCTAAGCAAACACACAAGTAAATTAGCCGGACATGTTAAACATGCAAGCATACACACATTCAATCGAAGACATAATGAAATCAAGGGAATAAATAACTTATCTCGATGTAAAATAGGGTATGAGAACCCTAAAATACTGTCCAAACCGGACTACAATCGTTTTAGGTTTTTACTCCACAAGTCTACCTCCTAAAAGTCTGAAAATTCGATTTCTATATATAATTTTACAACTGCGACGGCGTCGCCTTATAGGTGGGACGCCGTCTGATCGCCGCCATTAGGGTTTCGTCTTGGCCAAGTCAACATTGGGACGACGTCACGTTGTGGTTGTGACGCCACCTGTCTTCAACTGTGACGTCGTCTGAATCTGGATCTAGGCCGTCTGAGAAGAAAAGTCTTCGTGACGCCCTCACTCTTCAAAGCCTGTGTAAAATAGCAATTTCGCTCCTGAGTCATCACAAATATAGGGACGGTGTCGCCCTCTGATTGGGACGCCGTCAGGTGTAAATTCAGCAGCTTGAGTGTCTTGATCTTGACTTAGCCATTTTCTTCACATATTTCCTCCTTTTCGTCCAAAAATGCATCATTCCGGCATTTTGCTTCCAAGGGACCTAAAAAGTGAAAAGGAACGAAATTAAGCAGTAACGGATATAAAAGTGGGCGATTAAGGGCTTAAATGACCCATTAAAAGTGTACGTTTTAAATCCTTATCAAATATCCCTACACTTGGTATTTGCTTGTCCTCAAGCAAATGTGTTTTTGGCCAATCAAATTATAAGTTAAGGGGCATAAAGCAATGGTTTAACATCATTCATAACAAGTATAAGTGTCACAATTCTCAAATTCCGGTCATTTCTTAAATTAAATATGCATCATATTAGTTCATTCATGGCATTTCATTTCACTTTAATCGCGTAAATTTTATACTAAATACACGTTATCGCGTGAGTTATTATTTTAAATATTTAATCCGTTACTTTCAAAAATGATCCCGACATATTTTTATACTTACATTGAGTTGTAAAAACTATATTTTGACTTTACCTAGTGTTTTGAATTTATTTGGTATATAAATCGTTAAAGTTATATTATTACGACGTTTTTCTTAAAAACTACTCGACAATTATTTTATCACTCAAATTTTACAAGGAATGTATTTTTATAATTTTTATGATCTCATTACATTCTATTTTGATCTATTAAAAACTTACTTGTACCAAAAATCTCCATTTATCATTACTTATACATTTTTCCACATTTTCTCACAATAATTACACTAACAATTATATATACACAAGTTTAAAAAAAAAAAAAAAAAAAAAAAAAAAAAAAAAAATGTATTTGGTGAGATTCATCCCCCCAAAACCGGTTCAAGGGGGGGGGGGGGAGAGGGTGTCATTAAATGTTGAGTGTGGTTTTCTTGATTTCATTTAATGTTTCACTACTTAAAGTCATACTTGAATTTCTATCTCATTTCATTCACCTCAAAATAATTCTCAAGTGATAGAAAAGTTTTTCTTCTCTCTTTTGTTCTTCCAAAAACCGGCCACCTTCAAGGAGTTCTCAAGGGATCAAAAATTTTGCTAGTCCAAGTGTTTATACAATCTAGATCACACTCTTGTTTAGGTTTTGAAATAAAAACCTAGGGTGTTTAGGTTTGATCCTTGGTTCTAATCACCTCATCATATTCACTTGTAAGCATCTCATATTTATTTTTCATCTTACATATTCATTTCATACTCATCTCATCATTTTTGAGCAAAAACATGCAAGACTTATGTTGATTATACCATTTTTATATGATTTTTAGATATATATATATATATGGTCATCCTATAATTATCCCCTTGGTATTCATTGGTCTTGATGGTGATTAGGAACCCATGACACCCTAAGAAGGTGTATGGTAGGATTAGATTAGCTTTGGAGTTGATTTGAAGGGATTAGAATAGGTTTTGTCCGAGAAAAACTATTTTCGATAAGTATAAAATAGGTTCTGTCCTTATTTCGATTTTCTGGAAAAACCAACAGTAGGCACGACCTTTTGGCCTTGATATTTAGAAAATATACTTTAAAACGAATCCGTGGCCGCTTGAACGGATAAAAACGGACTTATAACGAAGAAGTTATGGATTTTACAAGTTTGACGACGAAAAATATAGTTTTCAGAAAATTCAGCAATCTATTTTTAAATTGTCCGGGTCAAAAACGAGCCTTAAGCTTCACAAATTATTTCGACTTATCAAAAATATATTAGTTTACTTCGATACGAAGCTAAGGACGTATTATACGTAGAAAACGGATTTGAAACGACAAAGATATACACGTTTTCATAAACTTGCCGTAACTATTATTTTCTAAAAAACTATATTATTTTTACGATACAAGTGTTACGGTGGCTGTAACGTCCATGTTGAGGGCTGTTTTTAACCATGATGCAAAACTTTTTGGAACAAATTGTCTTCTAATAAAATCAAGTTCACCGAGCATATTTTTCAATACAATTAGCTGTTTGTATAGCGGAGTTGTAGTAAATTATTTATGGTTGTCTAAACTTGGCCGAAACTCACTTTTTGAACTACAATTAGACAAAATCACCATCTTTAACCCTTATTATCTTTATGTTCGAGACCTTTTGGACGAAAACTCCTGAACTGAAACTTCTAGATTTCGATACAAACTTTCCAAAACCGTTGAGTTCGTTCTCTAACGATCGACGTACACCATTTTACGACTAGTTTTTCGGAGCCATTTTTGTTAATTTCATGAAAATTCCAACGACATTGTTTTGCGACGAAAAGTGAAAATTTCACCATAAATCATTATAAAACCATTGTAGGATGACATTTTGACGTAAATACTTGTAAAGTAATTTTTGAATGGTTAAGACGTCAAAAGAGTATTTTTCGACGATAAGTATTATTTTTCAAAACTCGCAAATGGTATAAATAACATACGAAATGCATGCATAACATTATATTGCAACTCATTGCATATCATATCATTTGTAATAGGTCCCGGTTAACACATCACATTATACCTCGGTGTACTCACTCTTGTCATCATTCCAGTTTACCACGTGAGTAATCACATCCCCTTTTTACCGTTTTTACTATATTTTGGGGCGAAATGCATGAACCATACTTGAACTAAATTGATTCCTACTTTTGTGAACTCTTTTGGCTTGAACTTTTGAACTTGAATCAAATCCTTGAACTTAATTACGAATTTATGACTTGTTGGAATTTATTGAACCGTACATGTTACGACCTTGTCCCAAAGTCTCCCATGTTCGGAGCATCACTATAAAGTCTCGCCTTATTGGTGGAGCGTCTCAATAAATCTCGCCTAGGTGGTCGAGTGACAAAGGAGTCTCCCCTGTTCGGAGCAGTACAAAGTCTCCCCTGTTCGGAGCATCACTATAAAGTCTCGCCTTATTGGTGGAGCGTCTCAATAAATCTCGCCTAGGTGGTCGAGTGACAAAGGAGTCTCCCCTGTTCGGAGCAGTACAAAGTCTCCCCTGTTCGGAGCATCACTATAAAGTCTCGCCTTATTGGTGGAGCGTTCTCAATAAATCTCGCCTAGGTGGTCGAGTGACAAAGGAGTCTCCCTTGTTGGAGCAGTGCAAAGTCTCTCATGTTCGGAGCATCCTTGAATTATTATATTCTTGGTACTATATTGCGAACTGTTATGACCGCTTATACTTGACTATTAGACATACTACTTTTGGCAGTGGGTTGTGAACACACAGGTTGCAAGTTTTGTATGGGCGGAACTTGGAACTGAGTGGATTTACAATGCCTTTGCTTTGTGGACCATTTTTTTTCGTCGACCGAAAGCTTTGAATATTTCTTTCGAGTTTTCTTATTTTGCTAAACGTGTTTACTCACCAACTATTTTCATAGTTGACCCGTTTTTCTCTCATGCATTTCAGGTGATCGTTAGTAAGCTTTTTCTACCAGGTCTTGCATAATGAAGTTTTCACTTGTCACTACAAATCATTATGTAATAGAACGTAATATTTTGGAAACTAAACTTGTAATATATTTGCCGATGACGGCTAAACTAGTATTGTAATGGTGTACTCTTTCTTTTAAATATTAATGTTGGTATGTTCTATTATCTTGTGCTTATGTTCCCTTCCGTTACACCTCGTGTTTCCGCCTCCGGCGAGGGTGTGACAATAAGCCCCACAATAGTCATAACAAACACGAAAATTATATATTAGCACCTCACAAGTGGCGTTTGGATACTCTCATCTCTCGGGTGTATATGAAATATAGCAAATGGAAATGGAAGATAAACACTCATTAACCGGTCATAGTACATAGATTACCATAGGCTTGAGACTAGATCAAACCTCCACCGCTTTGGCGTAAGCACCTAGGAACAACTATCTAAGAGTTCTTTTAAAGGGTTGTAACGTTAGGCTTACGGTAGGGAAACAAAGGGTTTGGTTGGATAGGCGATTTAGTGGTGGCAAGTCAAAAATCTTTATGTTACAAGCATGAAAAGAATGGCGTTGCTAAGCCAAGACTCGACTCTCTAAACTCTAGATAACTAAAACAAACAAACATAAATATAAAGATAGATGTAGGATGGCAGCCCGTATGTTTTTTCATATATATTTTTTTTGTATACACTTTTACTCTACCATCCTCTACGATAACATCAAAATATAAGGGATTTATAGGCACATCCCTACACTCGAGTTTTTATTACTCTAACACTAATTTGACCCGAATTGAAAAGATCAAAACACTTGGAGTACATTATTACGTAAATAAAGGGAATTTGAATTTAACGTTCTTTCCCGTCACTCCATAAAATTTAACTTTACCCATGAGTCCCAATCATCCCAAATTATTGGTAAGAGTGTTGACGATCATTTAGAGAAAGAGGTCACAGAGTTTGCAAGTAAAGTGAATGAAGTTGTTGGAAGCAGTAGACCGAGTATGAGCGATGCATATGAGTATTGTTATCGATCGATCCAAATTATTAAGGGTTCTTTTCTTATGACGCAACTTTAATCTAAACATTTTTAATGGAGCAAATTTTAGTACTATTATATAGCTGTACATGTATAGGTTTATTCAACCAGATGATTTGGACTTGAATATATTGTTTTATGGCTAAACTGGAACAATTCTCATTAACAAGCTTGCAATATATTGTTGCAGCACCAAAATGTGAATGAGAACATAAAATGTGAATACATTATTTTCCACATACACTTGCAGAATTGAAGTTACACCAAATTTGAGATACTCATCTTACATTAAACATGGCGTTGGTTCATACTTATTTTGGTACACATTCTATAAAGATTTTGGGATGTGACTAATTAACAGTTGTTTCTTTTCTCTGCCCATTCCTATTTTTTGGGCTTTTCAACTTAACCCATTCATCTCAATAAATCACTTACATCACCCATTTTTTTTGTTCTTATATGAAGCAATACTTAAAAAGAAACAATTCAACAGTTTAAGTGTTGTTTTATTGTTTTGGAATATATCTAATTTTTGTAACCACATGATTCAGACTTGAATATATGGTTAAGTAGGACAATTCTCATTAAGAAAGTTGATATATGATATGATAGCACATAGATGTGATTCAATTATTTTCCACTTACATTTGCACGTTTTGAAAACCGGACTGAACTAGCGTGTAACCAGAAGCAACACCGGCCGGTTCATTTGGTTAAAAGCGGAATCGAGCAAAGTTGCTAAATATGAGAAAGCTTGTTTAGAGAATCAAGGCGTATTTACCCCTTTTGCTTTTGATACATTTGGGTTCCTAGCTTCGGCAGCTGTGGAGTTTTTGACTAGGGTTCAACGGGTTGTGCAAAGTAATTTTGCGACCCCTAAGTCACAAAATTTCATTTTTAGTAGAATTGGTTTTGCCATTCAAAAGAGGGTTGCGGCACAGCTTGTTGCCCGTTTGCCTGCCATCTTATTGTAATCCGTTATAAAAGTTCTTGTATGCTGTTAATTTGGTTAAATCAGAAACCCGAGAAAACTTGGTTCAACTAGAAACCAGAGAAAAAACCGGTTCTATGTCAGGTTCGGTTTTAAAAACCATGGTTGCACAAGTCACTCTCTTTTGTTAAAAAAAAAAAAAAAAAAAAAAAAAAAAAAAAAAAAACTTTGATTTGAATCATAAATGCTTGTATTATATATTGGGATTAATATACACACCATCTTTTTTGATATACACCACACTGTACAACAGTATAATACACAAATATAATATGTATGAAAAAAAAAAAAAAAAAAAAAAGATAATATGCTTATAAACCCCATTATATGTTCATGGTTCCAAAGTTACTTTGTGTTACTCAACACTCCACAATGACATAGCTTACTTTTCAAGTGTAAATATATACCACAAAGTGATAAGATGCCAGCCTGTACAAGTACAACCTTCTTTCTTCCCTCAATATTTACAACTTTCCATAAATAAACAAATAAATACATTGCACGTGTGGTCAATCTCACCAACTTAGAAAGTCAACCCAATGTATCCCATAAAGATGAGCACTTCCTTCTAGCAAACCCGACCCGTTTATTCAACAAATCATAAACCACTTCCAAACCCTGTTGCTGATAGTTACCCAACAACCCGGCTGGCCCACCCGAATCAGGAAAATAACCCGCATTCATCAAAGTCATACAACCCACATTCCTTTTTACCTTTTTACCATCCGTAAACTCGTAAAAATAATTCTTTTTAGGCATCACAACACTCGAATTCCCCCCAAAATGCAACACTAGTTGCGGTACTAACACGGGCTGACCCGTGTAACCCGTGTAGTAACACGGGCTCAGCCCGGTTTTGTCCTCAACTTCCCTAGCCCTTTTATAACCCGACTTGACCCGTTTCCCAAACTCGCCCACAACCGAATTATAAAGCTCTTCGGGTAACATAGTGTAAGTAGTACCCGAGTCAACTACCATGCCACCGTTACCTTTTCGGTCAATGGACCTCATATTTAACGGCGCGGTAATTCTTTTTTTACCCACGGTAACACTTTCTAACCCCACGTAGTAATAGTAAGGATGCTTTGTGTTCTCATACATTAATATCATAAATGTATCTGAGAAATAATTTTGTATGAGTTTTAAGTATATAAAGAGTGTACCAAATATCTCACTTTAAGTAGTGTCTTTAGTGATAAGGTTATAAAGAGCGCGAGGCGGGCCGGCATGACAAAGCCTCGCGCCTTAGCTATCATGACAAAGCCTCGCGCCTTAGCTATCAAGACAAAGATTTTGTGTTTATAAGGCGTGACATAAGGCGACACAAAATATGAAAATATTAATATATTTGTATCATATTTCAAACATATCGAGTTTACAAAAAGACGTGCCATAAGGCGACATAAAGCGTGGTGTGGTGGTATGACCAAGCTTCACGTCTTTGTGGGGCCTTTTAGAACCATGCTCTTGATACATACTACATCCGTCCTAAAATTTAAGTCAATTTGAACTTTTTTAATCCAACTTTGACCTTAAATATTTTTGTATATATTATATAATATTTGATGCGAATTATATGAATGAATTGTGTTCTAAACATATTTTTCATTGGTATAATTTTCATCAGTTATTATATAATAAAAAAAATATTTATGATTAAAATTTGATTTAAAAAATTAAAACTGATTTAAATTTTGAGAAAGAGGGAGTATAATACAAGCTCATCTTTACCACCTTTTATAATAGTAAATACAATTTAGACATAATCAAGTTAATGTTACAAACTATTTAATGCACATTGTATTTCAAACAAGGACTATGACTAAGGGAAAGCAACCCTGGATATTGAGCTTCTCGCCTTTTGTTTCCTTTTAAAATAATCATTTAGAGATTTTGGTTGTACGAACTACGAAAATATAGCTGGATCATATGATAAAACTCGAGATGTGTCGATTCATTTGAAGATAAATGCATCAACAACTATTGACGTCTCATCGCCAATATGAGAAAAACATGTATTGATCAACTCATCAATAAAGGCTTGATTTTAAAATAGAGCCTCTTAATCGGCCGATAAAAATCAAAATTAAATTAAAAATCGGTTAACGTTGAATTTGATTATTTATTATAAAAACATAAGGGGTGTGTTTGGAGAGGGGCTTATAGGGGGCTTATGGTGCTTAGGCTTTTAAAATAAGCCGGCTTATAAAATAAGTCTCGTTTGTAATGCGGGCTTATGAAATCATAAACCCCTAAAAGGGGCTTAAAACTTTATTCTCATAAAAGGGGCTAAAAACTTTAGCCAGGTGCTTATGAACCATAAATTACATATTTACCCACAAAAATATCTAACATATACCATAAAACTCATTTAATTGTATCTTTTTTAGTAATTTTGCAATAATAAGCCCCAGCCCCTTTGCCAAACAAATTTCAACTTCGGCTTATAATAAAATCCCTAGCCCCAGCCCAAGCTCCAGCCACAGCCCATTGCGCCAAACATACCCAAAATACGCATGATCTCTAAAGATCTTTTGTTTTTTACTTTTAAATTTAACTGGATAACAATATCTGTATCTATACAACCTATAATGAAGATTAACACTTCCCTCTTAATTACAAGTAAAAAATGTTATTTACAACTATTTAAAGCACAAATAATTTATTCAACACATGCAATTAATATTTTTCTTAAATCACCTTCTCACTCAAAAATGCAACTATTATACCATATGATACAATCTAATTATGCTAATAATCATCTGTTTTTAAAATCCAACAAGTCAAGTACTTAAAACACTAGCATATAAAACATAACATACGCAACGCAACTTAAAGGACCAACATGTACAACTTAAAAGATCAACATGATTAAAGTTACTAAAATATAAAATTCTCATCATCTATAAAGTTGTTGTAATGAAAAACATAAAATTAAAAAGCATTCATCACAACAAAATTTATTACAAAGTATCTGTCGCATGTTATTAAATTTATAGTGTTACTAAAAGTTATGTTCATGTACGGGTCATTAACGGCTTGAATTTTTGGTTATTTGAAAGGCTGGTAATATTAACGGCTTCAAGATGGAAGCCGGAAAAAATTACGAAAAAACAAAGCCAAGAGGCCAAGAAAACCAACAAATGAACAAAACATCATCCACGGAAAAAACACTCTTTCAATATTACTAAAGTAAAGTAAAGTAACTCTCAATACTGTTTTTCATGGGTTATGGGTCTCAATACCGTATTCTACGGTGTATGGGGAGGTTGAGACGTAGAGAGCCATACCTTTACCTAAGGTAAGGAGGCTGCTTCCGGTTCTGCCAAAGGTAAAAAAAGACCTCCGGCCTTGCAAGGGGTGAGGATTAAACCCTTGACCTCTGTCTTCAAAAGCAAGAGTGTTAACCACTTGATCCGACCTTGCTCTTTTACTCTTTCAATACTACTGTGAGATTAAATTAACTTTTGTAATTCCATTCCGTGTACGTACGAGATTATAACACTTAAAAAAACAAATTTTTACTAAATTTGACTTATTTACAAGAAAATTGCGCACACAAAACTTTAAAACTAGTTTTACTTCAATCGAATTTCCATAACAGTTGTTTAATGTGACAAACATAATTTACCCAATAAGTTGATATAATATGGTTGTAATTCGACATGACAAGTAGTGGCGGAACATAAACATTTATTTTGGAAATGTCAAATTTATTTTGAGGATCGAATTAGAGATTTATTTGTATTCTCAACTTAATTACCTTAAAAACCTATAATATTTATAGAGTTTTATATTACTTGTCACAACTTTTGGAGAGGTCAGGACCCTCTTCTACCTTTTAAAAGTTCCGCCTCATATGACAAGAGAGTTGAACCAATAATATTTTCATCATTTTCATCCACCATATTTTATATAAAGGGAGTTGATTTGCACACTTCAAAAAATGATTGGGACAAACCTTTTCTCCGGATATAACATTTCTCTGTCAGTTCATCATGCATATCTTATAGTATGATCTTTAGTGAGGGCATGGGATAAAGAGTGATGGTAGCTGACCAATTCTTTACGTAGCATTCTATAAGATTTTGGGATGTGACTAATTAACAGTTGTTTCTTTTGTCTGCCCATACCTATTGTTTGGGCTTTTCAACTTAACCCATTCATCCCAATAAATCACTTACATCACCCATTTTTCGTTCTTTTATGAAGTCATACTTAATGTCATTAAAAAAAAAAGGCGATTTAACAATTTAAGTCTTGTTTTATTGTTTTGGATATCTAACTTATGTAACCACATGATTTAGACTTGAATATATGGTCAAATTGGAACAAATTCTCATTAAGAAAGTTGATGTATGATATGATAGCTCATGGATGTGATTCAATTATTTTCCACTTACACTTGCACGCACTGTTTTGAAAACCAGACTGAACTAGCGTGTTGAACCAAAAGCAGTACCAGCTGGTTCAACTGGTTAAATAAGAAACCCGAGAAAACCGGGTTCAGCTAGAAACCAGAGATAAAACCGGTTCTATGTCCGGTTCGGTTTAAAAAAAAAAATGCTTGCACAAGTCTTTTTTTCTTTTTTTTTTTTTTTTTTTTTTCTTTTTTAACTATGACTTGAATAGGAGAATTAAAACCTACAACACATTTTTTGATACATACACTATAATTTATGCATTACAATTTATACCGTACAATACTGTAATGCATAAATTATAGGCAAAAATGCATATATATCCCTCCCAAAGTGAATAATTGCGTATATATCCTTTTTATAAGTTTTTTATGCACATAGTACAATAGTTTTTATGCATGCTTTGGATATATATGCAATTTTGCATTTTTGAGAGGATATATATATAAAAGCCCATAAATTATAATGCATGCATCAAAAAATATGTTGCGTGTATCAACAGCTTTTGAATAGTAAATGGTTCAGTTCCATAGTTACTTTGTGTCACTCAACTCCACAATTACATAGCTTACTTTTCAAGTGTAAATATACAACACAAAGTGATAAGATGCCAGCCTGTACAAGTACAACCTTCTTTCTTCCCTCAATATTTACAACTTTCCATAAATAAATACAATGCACGTGTGGTCAATCTCACCAACTTAAAAAGTCAACCCAATGTATCCCACAAAGATGAGCACTTCCTTCTAGCAAACCCGACCCGTTTATTCAACAAATCATAAACCACTTCCAAACCTTGTTGCTGGTAATTACCCAACAACCCGGCCGGCCCACCCGAATCCGGAAAATAACCCGCATTCATCAACGTCATACAACCCACATTCCTTTTTACCTTTTTACCATCCGTAAACTCGTAAAAATAATTCTTTTTAGGCATCACCACACTCGAATTCCCCCTAAAATGCAACACTAGTTGCGGTACTAACACGGGCTGACCCGTGTAACCCGTGTAGTAACACGGGCTCAGCCCGGTTTTGTCCTCAACTTCCCTAGCCCTTTTATAACCCGACTTGACCCGTTTCCCAAACTCGCCCACAACCGAGTTATAAAGCTCTTCGGGTAACATAGTGTAAGTAGTACCCGAGTCAACTACCATGCCACCGTTACCTTTTCGGTCAATGGACCTCATATTTAACGGCGCGGTAATTCTTTTTTTACCCACGGTAACACCTTCTAACCCCACGTAGTAGTAGTAAGGATGCTTTGTGTTCTCAAGCATAGGAGTGTATGCAAAGTCATCCCCTTTGACTTTGACTTCTTCGTTGACTTGTGGCGAGTCAACGCGCCGGCCCAAAATGAGTGGGCTCGGCTGACTGACTCGGGTCGAGTCAAAAGAGTGAGAAATCAAACAGTAAGAAAACTGTGAAGCCGCGAGCTGAGCCGGCAACGACAAAGCTCCACGACCAAACCCGGCTACACCAATCGGCTCGGCAAGCGACTCATGAGCGCAGCCAAAAGTAAAATTTTCCACAGTCAAAGAAGGCGGCGCCGACATGGGTATCTCCAAAACATCTTCATACAGCTTCCCTACAAAGCTGCCGTCACCGTAGGCGTAGTAGAAAGAAGGACACGTGTAGCTCTGACACTCAGACATCTCGATGGAGTCCAAAGGACATCTAGCCATAGCACAAAGATGTGAAGAAGGTGAGCTGTTATGTACAGAAGAGCATGCACGTGACTGGCACGTGACAGGTGAAGACGAGGAAGATAAGTTGTGTGGGGAAGGTGTGGTTTTCGGGTCTGATTTGCCTTCACACATGATGCAAGTGAAGGGTTTGCATGGGACCCACACGATGTCACTCCCAGTGTCCATGTATAGAGTTACTGTTGTTTTGGACCCTAGAGAGAAGGACATGGTGTAGTCGCTGCCAGGTGAAAGAGCAACCGAGACTTGCTGATGGTGCTTTTGGAAACGGTGTGAGGAGTGTGTGGTGGTGGATTTGAGAAGGTGGTGAGTAGTTGAGGTGATGAGTTTTGAGTTGGAAAGAGTATGAGTTAGTGGGAATACAAGTGATGATGATTTGGACCAACATGTTCTTGTTGATGATGTTAAAAAAGTGATGAGATATAAGCAAGAAATGAAACTAGAGCAACGAGAAGGATGAGCCATTTGTGATGGAAGTGAATAGGAGCTAAGCTAGGGTGATGGGGTTTTAAAGGAAGAAGAAATAAAGGAAGGGAAGGTTTATGTGGAAGGTTAATTATAAGCTCTTTTTAACAATTTTAAACACATACAGCTGGATTATTATAAGCCCTAATTTTTAAAGACTTGTTTAGATATACCATATTATTACTCGAAGTCGACATCTAATAACAATGAGTTTATCCATGTCGATAAAATTAAAGATGGCTTAGTTATACAGAGGATGAAACCGGACACAATTTGATGAGGTGTATTTAAAGGAGAATTATAATTTTTAGAAAACTTAACAATACATCGTAAGAGTGGAGGGTATGGCAAAATCATGGCTCGCCGTGGGCTTATGTGACAGCCTTGTCGTGGCTCTTCACCACACCGCCCCCCTCTTCGTCGCTCTTCATCACTACCTTCTTCATCACCACGGCGAAGGTAGAAAATGTAATTTCGTCAATTTTTTTTTTAATTATTATTATTATTATTTTTTTGGGTGTAAATATGTAATGTTTTATTTAGTGGTGGGTCCCAAATGAAAAGGTTGAGGTTTGTTATGAGGGAGGGGGTTTGTTGTGGTTAGTTGTGGAGGTTTTTTATGCTGATGTGACGGTGATAAAAATGTATAAGTTCTTCACCACGCCCACCCCTCTAATATTTCATGAATGTTCCGGAACCCACCCAATTCCGTCCCTGATTACATATACCCCTAAATGAATAATGGCATCTCCATTTTTTTTAATCCTTTTTTACCTTTAATTTTTATAATTTAGTTTTATAACAACAAAACTAAAAATACGGAATAAAAAATATAAAATATGATAAATCACAATATTAAAAGACATAAACGTGAAACAAAAAATGATAAAGAAAAAAAAAAAAAAAAAAAAAAAAATTGTTTTTTCTTATTCACAAATTCTTCAGAGAGTGATAAAATAATTTAAAAAGGTGTCACTAACCTATAAAAGTACCCCGGGATAAAAACAATAATAATAAAAATAATTGAATTAGTGGATATAGTTGGAAAAGTAATGCCCGATCCTTTTGACAATTTGTGCATAAACTTGTGATATGTTAAGCGTAGCTTGGTCTACAATTCTTTATCTTCTAAATTTATTAACATTAACAATAATTTGTTCAAAAAACTATCGAAATCAAAGATAACGTCTATCAACAACATATTTATACTTTAGTTTGCTTGTTGTTATCATACCTCAAATTTAATATCACAACTCACAAAGACACAAATTAGGCAAAATGTATATTTTACTCTTCTGTTATACTATCATTTCTGAGGTTGACGTGTTATTTTCAAGATATAGTTATAATATAGTTAAGATTTTTGAAGTCAATTACATTCCTTAATTCATAGGTGATCTAACACACATCCCTATATAAAGAAGTCTCAAAAGAAGGAGATAATATTTGGTAGATTAGTTGCACTAGATAACATACACGATTTTTAACCTGCATTTTACGGCATGACAACTTGAAAACATTTAAACGATAAAGCTCTGTTATTTTTTTGTTAAAAAGGATTTACTCTGATAAATTATATTAGTCATAAAAAGTACAATCAAATGTGACTGAAATATCACATTAATCTCAAGCTAAGCAGCGTAATTAACAACTAAATCGTTTGTTACAACCGCAAGACTTACAACCACTATACAACCACTAAAGCTTTGTGTTATGTTTGTACAATATAAAAGGTTTTGTGATTTAGTATTTTTTGCTATCGATATTAAGTTTTGAATTTTCTTAAATAAAAACGAAAGCAATTTTAAATACTAATATTATATAAACAGTTTATTAAAAATCTACAAATGACGTCTCTTATAAGGTAGAACAGCCGTAATAGATGTTGGAAGATCGAGTCTTTGCTGCCTAGCCGGCATGCAAGACACGTTGTTTCTATTACGGAAGCAAAGGAGCACGCGTTTTAGATGGCAAATTTGTGAGACTCGATGCCAAACTCGAGTCATGTAGTGTGTGTTATTGTGTTTGTGTACGTTTTGTTGAGTTATATTTGTGTTTAACTAAGCATATTTTAGTGGTGAAATTGTATTATTATTCTTCTTCCGTTTCAATATAATTATTCATAGTTTCATTTTGAGATGTCTCAAAAAAATTGTTCACTTTTTATTTTTAGTAAAAACTAAAGAATATATTAAAAGAATATTCTCTTTAAGTGATTGAGATTTATAATAATTTTATTTTAAGTAAATTTGGTGATTTCTCTCTCATGATAATAATTTTGAGACAGAGGGACTACTAAGTTAATGATTTTTTTTTGAAAAATAATACATGGATCTAAACTTAGACCTAAAACCAAGTGTCAGCATCCTGATGACTGCAGAGAGGGGCCACTTATTTTACAACTTTCATGATAATGCCAAGTATTTTTTGGTCTAAGTATCATTTCTATGTTTTTTTTTTTTTTTTTTTTTGTTAATGAGAGAAAACTATATCATTATTGACGGTAATAATCAATGTTTTAAAAACCGGGTTTTTAATCGACCCGGTCCAGTCACCGGGTCGACCGCCGGGTCAACCCGGTTTTCTATTTTTTATTATTTTATTTTTTCCACCGGGTCAACTGTTTTGATCACCGGTTTGACCGTCGGGTCAACCCGGTTTTCATAAAATTTTTTTGAAAAAGCCAAATCCGGCCGGGTTTCATGACCCGGGTCACTCAAAACCCGGCGGGTCTAACCGGTTGACCCAGTTTTAATAACCCGGGTTTCTTGACCCGTTTTAATGGCCGGATACCGGTCCGACCGGCCGGGTCGACCCGGGTTTGAAAACATTGGTAATAATGCAATCTTATCCCCAGTCTTATAAATGGCCAAACTTTTTGGAACACAGTTTTTGACCGAGTGTTATAAATGACCAAACTTTATGAAGATAATTTTTGGGAATTGATACTCACACCACACTTTTTGATTCATGCACCACTATTTGTGCATTACAGTGTTGTACTGTACGCTACTGTAATGCACAACTAGTGGTGCATGAATCAAAAAGTGTGGTGTGAGTATCACCTCCCATAATTTTTGGATGGGTAGGAGTGAGAAAGTAAATGTAGTGATAGGTTTTTGGGAAATGGATATGAGGTAATATGCCAGCTCATGCTCCATTGGCATAATGTACACGTGTCATGTGACTGTAAGGTCGTACACCCCAATATGTACCTCTCTCAGTTGGCCCCATATATTTTTGAGTTAACTTCCAGAAGTGTCGCATTCATGCGCCACACGTATGCATTCTTTGTTTTCCTTCTTCTGCTCGTCGATATTATAACGCTAAAGGTTTTTAATTTAAGAGTAAATTACATAGATGGTCCCTGTGGTTTACCCAAAGTTTCACCCACAGTCCCTAAAACTTAAAAGTTGTATGGAAGCTCCCTATCTCTGAAACGAATAACAAAGCCAGTCCCTGTATTTGACCGCCGTTTATTCCTCTGTTAACTTGCCTCACGTGCTTTGCACGCCAGGGGTATTTTTGTACTTCTCTTTTCTCTTTTTAGTATCTTGCCCCACCTAGACCTACCCCATCCCTTTCTCTTTCACTTCACCATTTTCCCAGAAACCATCATTCCCCAGGAACATACTTCCTTTTCTGATAATCGATCCACCCTCCATCTTGGCCTAAAAATCTAAGCTTTCATCTCCAATGATAAGAAAATAAAGTATCTTGATTAAAGGGTTAAGTCAACAAATGAAAAGGATGAACTAAGAGGAGTGTTCCATCACTTTCACCCTACTCCTGGTCGACACCTATTCCCAACAAGCCTCACGAGTCTACTTTGAAGAAAGTAGTGGGAAAGAGATAATTGCTAAAGAGGATTTCTGCTTGTCTCAAGACCAAGAAAGTATGGTCAAACCCTCCCCCTTTGATCCCCTTTTATTGCTGCCGAGACCACAAGGGATGATACACTCATTCGCACATCAAACACTCTCAAAAACTAGGGTTTCCAAGGTTAGGGTTTTCAAAAATTGGTTTGGGAGTTTTGAAATTCGAAGGGTGCTTAGTCCGATTCCAACATCAATTAGTTCCAGGAAGTTGCGGATTGATTGGGTTTTCGTTTTGGGTCCTCTCGTCCAATCGACATCACTCGCCTCCTTGTGTTAAGGTCTTTCAAATTCTTCCTACTTAGTGAAGTAATAATAACATTTGTTAATAAATTTGTAGAGTAATTAAATTTTTTGTGATATGAATATTGTCATGTTAATAATTTTGATTCGAATGTATTTCTGTGAATGAATCTGTGTGGTGTCGTGTGGCAGTCAAAAGAGAAAACCCAAGAAAACAACTAATAATCATAAAATTCAGATTTTGAACACTTCGGCATTGAAAAATTAGTATAATGATTTTCGGCTTAAGACTTAACATTCGCGACATGTACCTCAAGAAAGGCTTTGGTATCATGTACCTCAGGAAACCAAACCTTGTACATTCTTATTTGTCTCATGTCCAAGCTACATGATTCATGTTACTATTTGTGAATGTCAAAAAATTCAGGAAATAGAATCACACCTGTTTCTCTTGTTTTTCCAATAGGGTCGCATTTGGTGTTTTTCCAAGAGTGTGTGAATTTATATAAAAAATGTGGTTACTAAAAAGGGAAAAGAGAAGTACAAAAATACCCCTGGCGTGCAAAGCACGTGGGGCAAGTTAACAGAGGAATAAACGGCAGTCAAATACAGGGACTGGCTTTGTTATTCGTTTCAGAGATAGGGAGCTTCCATGCAACTTTTAAGTTTTAGGGACTGTGGGTGAAACTTTGGGTAAACCACAGGGACCATCTATGTAATTTACTCTTAATTTAACAAAAAAGTAGTAACATTTTATTTAAACGGGTTTTTTTTAGAGCAAATTACCAAAAATGAACCATTTCCACAACTCATTTACGAATATGAACATCGCCTGTATTGTTTATCAAAATGAACTTTTCGACTGAGCGAGAAAACATGGCCTGGGCGAGAGGCTAGGCGAGATTGCGTGGTCGTGGGCGAGTGTCTGGGCGAGGAAAAGAGGCTAGGCGAGATTGCTGGGTTGGGCGAGAGGCTAGGCGTGAATGGAGGCGAGGGTTTGGGCGTGAATGGAGTTTGGGCGTGGAGGCTAGGCGTGTGAATGGAGTTTGGGCGTGGACTGTGGAGGCTAGGCGTGAATGTTCAAGAATTAGGTAATTTTGCATTGACTTGAAGCCTCAGTACCAAGTTTGGTGTTGCATACTAACCAATGTTTGGATTTTTGTTGTGACTCTTTGAAGGTTCAAGAATTAGGTACGTAATTTGCTTTGACTTTAAGCCTCGAAAAAAAGATTTGCTTATGAAAGATATGAAGGTTGTTTTTCTCATTTATGGATTGTTAACATGCATAGAAATTCTGAACCAAAGTGGTTAGATTGGATCTGTGATGCAAAAGATGGTCGTAAAATGTTGTAATATATGTTTTCCAGCTTCTTGCTATATTCTTACTTATGAAATGCTGCTTCCCTATTTGTAACCATAATATCATGTTCCTTCTAAATGATATTTCTGATCTTGGTAATGCCTCCATCTTTATTTTCTGACTTTGTTTCTCTATCTAGCTAGGGTTGTTTCTCTATCTAGCATGTGGGGTAATGAAACATGATAGGGACATGTTTTGGTCATTTTGATAAAGCATCTGGAAAAAAGTTCACTCTCGTAACATGAGTGTGAATATGGATTATTTTGGTAATTTGCTTTTTTTTTTAACTTGTGCCATAAGCGTACAAGTTAAGCATATAAAAAGTACAACAGAAGTACATTTGGACCCACATAAAAGTACACATGTTTGTACTTTTATGTGAATCCCTGTGTACTTTTTGGTGGATCCCGATGTAATTTTGGTGTGCTTAACTTGTGCCCTAGGGCACAAGTTAGAAAAACCCCAATTAAATTCATCTTTCAAAACTCTCATATTGAATCATGGTTTTAAAAGGCTCGTAAAAGTATCGTAAAGCTTCGAAAGACGTGAAGTTTGGTCATGCTATCACGCCGTTTTATGCCACATTTTTTTTTTATAAATTTGATATATATAAAATATGATATAAATATATAAATATTTCCACATTTTGTGCTGGCTTGTGTCACGCTTTATAAACACAAAAGTTTTGCTTTAACCGCAAAGACTTGATGCTTCATCAAGCCATCACGCCACGCATCGCGCTATTTATAACCTTGTCTTGGATTCTAAGTATTTCAAACCTAAATTTCAAAACCTTTTTATACTATATTGAATTATTTTTCCAAATAACTAGATTTTATTTATTTATTATTATTTTTTTTTTTTTAAAATATGTATATGGGGAAATCTACTTTATAAAGTAGGCAACTTGCCTACTTTCCTTTGTTAAAAAAGAAAAAGACAGGATTGGAACAACAAGAACATATATTTATAGAGGCTTAATTGTAATATTTTTAATTTTTTCAAAGAAAAGTAGGCAAGTTACCTACTTTATAAAGTAGACATGATTTCTCCTATGTATATAATTAGTCCGTATACGTTTAGAAGATAAATATTGATCCTCTAAATATGTAGTATATCGAACAACGCTTCAAAAAATCCTTCAAAATGAAGCACGATTGGAGATGATTTTATATACTTCATTCTTCAAATATGAAGAAAAATGTAGTTCGCAAAACCAATGTTCACTGTAAGAATAAAATTGGGTGTAATGGTCGTCATACTCACCACCGTCATTTCAACATTTAATCTCTTCACCAAGTAACTAGCACACAATGTTCTAAAGAAATAAAAGTAACCAACAAACAACTGTAATGATGATCACCAAACCAAAAACATAAAAGTACCTTACTTTAATACAAAAATACAAGTTTATAATATGACGTAAAATGGTGTTTACACATGTATATTTGTATACTTTTCAAGAATATAAGTTTTTAATGTGTATTGTACAATGATCTTTAGTGTTTAAATATGTTTTGAGGAAAAGATTTTGGTGAGTATATATGTAATGCTTTTTTTTTTGCGCTGCGATATGTCATGTTTTTTATTCGGGGACGTAAAGGCCACAGGGGCGTAATCACAATTCATGCAAATATGGATGATTTTCTCAAAAACAAAAGAGTAACATAGATATAAAGATAAATTAGACATACTTGACTTTAGCTTTATCCTAATTGAATAATGGAATAATGGATACAATAATTTTTGGTCCATAAACTTTGGCTTTGTATCTAAAAGTTGTCTGCGGTTGTCTTTAATAACAAGTAAACACCAAATATAATGAACATTTGATGCCAACTTTTTTATTCATTTGAATTAATTGCACGAAAATTTAGCTTACTTGCTACTCGTATCTTTTATAGTTTTGTGAATCATTTTATTTTTCTTTTTAATCAATGTAGCATACTTTTGAATTTTATCTTTTTGATGTATCGTGTGATCAATTGCGTGTATTATTTGTCCAACTTACCCTTCCCTTGGTTAATAGAAATGTGTAAATTGAAGGGTAATTTGGTCAAATAGTACACATAACTGGTCACACACTACACCAAGAAGACCGAATTCAAAAGTATGCTACATATATAAGAAAAAAAAAAAATAGACTTGCATTCGAATTTTGAGGCAAACATGAATAAACTTGCATTCGAATTTTGAGGCAAACATTTCATGTTTGCCTATTTCAAAATATAGCAGAAAATTTTCGGCTCCAGACTAGTATTAAGAAAAATTCCCGTGAAATATCAAGACTCATCGCATCAGACCAAAGTTGCTATTAATTTCACAACAGCAAGAAAGTTAATTTTCTGATCACCTTCTGTTAATAGTATGGTGAGGTTTTATAGCAAAAATAATCTCCAGACCTGAAGCATTCCATCAAGATAAACATAGATGTGAGTTATGATAATATTTGTATTTCATTTCAAAAATGACATCTACCAAAGAAAAGCATGCCTCATATTTTCATGTGATACCAAAACACAGCTGTATATGACTAGCTTTCAACCTCTTGTCTGATTCTCTAAAAAAAACAAACAGAAAAAAAACAAAAAACAATGGAGATACTACCAACCCCATTAATAGAAGAAAAAACGCAATTGTTCAAGCTAGGGAGTCACTAAAATGACATGTCTAACCAAACTACATATTATTTGTAGTCCGAGAACAATATCTCATTTTATTTACCGAGCCATGACCACATAGATACAAACCGTAAAAAGATAAAAGTATAATATAAGTCAACACTATTCGAACGATATTTTGATGTTTGGTACCATAAATTTACACAGAGACATATTCCATTCTCTATTTTTCTACATGAGCTATATCTGTAATTTTTATAAGCTGTAAGAGTAGACGACAAAAAATGAAGTGCATTTTTTTTAGAGAAAAATGCTTATCCTATAACAGTTCCTTCTGTTTTAACTTCCTAGACGTAGTAGGATGACAAGTGATCCAGCAATTCCTACTACTCATAATGTCAAACAATTTCGTCACATATTATGGGCATAGAGTAAAAAAGGTAACTAGAAACAAACTTCAGAAAGATACAAAAATGCTAAAGTATATATGAAAGGGTATGGGGTCAAGAGACAAAGAATATGATTGGCATGTATCTATCTAATAAAAAGAAGGATAGTTGTTAGGTAGTCTCCATGCATTTAAAACCAATCCTTTTCCATGAATTTGCTGGCAAAACCACCCAAACAATCATTTGCTTGCCCTTCCCGTCATATTATTAATCGATTTTTCTATCAACCTAATCATTTGTGCAACAAACTATCACTATAATACATCAAAAGTACTATTATATAACGTTTATTGGTAGATTTGTGGAACCGTATAATATTATCCTATATTAAAGTTGTATCTAGTTCTGAATTTGATTGTCTCTTCACTCTCGAGAGATTACTAAATGAACTGTTGAAAATAACTTTTAAAACTTCTTATTTTACTCCAAAATAAATTGCGAATGCTACATAAACAAAATCGCAGCAAAAGTGTAAAACTAAAACCCCTAGCTTTTGCTTAAGTGAAGTTTCTTGACACGAACTAAAAATTATAAAGTTGCAATGCTACCCCTAAAGGATACTTGACCAAAAAATCATACACCCATATAATTGCTAACTAAAAATTAAAAAAAGGTGGTGACCACAAGTTGTCCATACATGAAGTCAACTATATGGGAACAATGCCATTTTCCTAATGGTCTGTCTTTTTTTTATTTTCTAGCAGCATCTAACAGAGCCTTCACCTAATGACAATGGATCCACCACGTAATACAAAACTTTTTTACATTCAATACGTAATGGTTTGTCCCTCCCTTCATGACCATACACATAGAACCCCTAAAAGCGATATTTTTACATTCAATTTGTCTTTTGAAATGCACAATGGCGGAGCTAGAAAAATTTTCGTGGGAAGACCGAAACAACTTTTTTTCGGAAAATACATTAAATGGGAGGGCCGAAATAATTTTTTTTCCGAAAATACACATAAAATCGCGAAAAAATACGCTAACCGGATTAGGCCTAAGGGGGCCGGGACCCTTCCCGGTCCCTTAATAGCTCCGCCCTTGGAAATGCATATATCATCTTCCATATTCTACCATCTTTTCAATAATCGATGGCCATATTTCTTAACATAAGATAAATCACATTTTAACAACAGCAAAAAAACGTGCTTGCATCGAATTATTCTACAGTATTTGGGATTCACCTGTTGAGAGTTAATTTTAAAGTGCTACACCACTGCTATAACTAACAGCCTATTTAATTGCAAAAACTAAGACCGAAAAGGGACTCTGCGTCTAGTTTTAATCTCGAACGCGACCCATGACCCATACGCTGAGAGAAATACAGTGCAAACGTTAACATTTAAGGTGCATATGCAATGCATATTCTACTATATCATTTAGAAACTAAGGGTTTCCAAGAAAAAAAGGACCAACACATTTGTGACCAAATATCGGTATGAGCTGTAATTGTGTGAAAATACACATCATACATGTGATGCTCGGTGGCATTAAAGCTGGAAGAACACAACCCTACCACGAAATGCAAGGCAAGAATTGCTAAGGCTAAAGTATCCACATATACATGTATGAATACAAACAGAAGTTCCTAAAGGGAAAATGATCACGTTTTCATGACCAGAAAAGAAGCAATGTAACCAGAAAAAGACACTAGGATGTGTACACCCTATATGGTAGCCCATCTGTGTTAACATCAAAGAAGCTAACTATAAATGAATTGCAAGCAGTAGAACACTAAAGTATGCATGAGCTGTCTTTAGGTGCAACACACACTATACATGTGATACTTTGTGGTATTAGGGCTAGACGAACTTAAGTCTACCTGCACATATGGTAAAAATCCATACTTAATCCCTAACTTAGATGTTAGCCTTGGGAGTAGGCTACAGCCTATCGGTAAAGGTTTAATGTCACTAACCAAATGGTTGATGTTTACCCATGGACTCAATTCAAGTAAATAAAGTGATACAGAAGTATCAAACCATTTAGCACCTATATATGTTAGAATCACCCAGCCAGGTTTGCTTAATTAATTGGATGTTGTTCAAGCTAATTTTTCGGGTCAGAGTTTGAATTATACGAGTCATGTGCATACTGCTTAGTAAAAAACAAGGGAGGATTAATAAGCTTACGCCAAAAAGTTTCATCCCCTTGCATGCAGACTGAAGGTTCTTTGGTAAAGGTCAGCAAATGTATCTTCAAAACAAAGGTCATGAGACCAAGTTCCACTATAATCAAACTGACATTAGAGATTGGAAGTACAATGAACATTCGGGAAGTGCATTTATGTTTAGCTATTGGGATCTCCCATGTGATATTGTATAGGGGGAATTTCATATATACCCAAGGAAACTTCAAAAATTACATATTTCCCCAAAACACAAGTTTTTAATGCATGATGTACAATGCTATTAAAGCATTCTTTGGGGAAATATGTAATTATTGAAGTTTGAGTGGGGATGTATGTAAATGCCCCTATTGTATATAAGAACTTGCTTTTTCTAGAATATATCTCTCTTTTCTTCATTTCCGATGTGATTGATTGTTTTCATTTCAGTTGCTGTCTAGTAAAAGTTTTACTCTAAACTACGAACTCCTTACTATTCCAAGCCTAGCTTACGTAGCAGAGCAAAACCGATTCCTTGTATCTATCGTCCGAGTTAGATTAGGCCACTAACAGAGTGTCTATTTCTTTTTACTTAGCACATTGCCCGTGATAGTCAAAATCAAACTACATATCCAACTTCCTTGTAGAAAGCATCAGTTGTTATAGGCGCCTTATAGGGACAAATATATTAAACTTCTAACAATGTGATAATCATTATATTAACTATATCCCCATGTGAAATAACTTGAATGCAAGTATTGACAAGTTAAGTAAGGCATGTGACTAACATTACAGTTTGGTTGAAGCATTTGTATGTATTATAGCCATGATCCTTTTCAATGGAGGCATGCAAATCAATTCAAATAGTTTATATGATTCACATATGTATGTACTATTGTCTATGGCCATGATCCTTTCAAAGGAGGCATTTGTATGCATTATGGCCAATAAATAGATAAGATAATTCATATAACTGATTAATAGCGGGTGGAGGACCTGTGAATAACTTGCTAGTGACGTAGAGTTTAATTATGGCTTCAATCTTTCCAACAGTTTCCGGGCTTCAATAAATCCACCTAGCGGTCCCAAAGATGAGTATTTCACCCTTTTCCACCTGAATTGAGTTTTTGAAAGATTAAACTGGTTGTTTGCAGACTTGTTTGTTTTGGAAAGTATTAACCATCAGAAGAAGCGGAAAAAAGGTTAAGAATATCATATGAAGATGAAACATAATGTGCAGACCTGGGTGAATACGGAAGTGCCAAACAGTGCAGATGGAGATGGTTTACGCTGTTGAAGGGAGGCTGATGAAAACCAAATCTGGTTCAAATATATTGATCAGCAAGATTAATGTATGCAGAGAAAGAATTAAACAGCTTCTTTCTTTGTAATGAGCTAATTAGTAATTTGTCTGATTAGATTAATAAGGGTCGAAAACATGTCCGTCATTTTAGCAGTAAGCAAGTTAAACAAAACCTATAAGCTTTTAGACATGAAATAGACAAAGTGTTGACATTCAGACAGTTAGCTAAGTTTCATGAAATGTCGTGGTTGTCTAGGCATCCGTAAAGTGCAGCGTCTCAAAGACTCAAAGTAAAGCAGACATGTTAATTCATGAAATTGTACCTATATTGAGTAGAATTAGGTGCATCTCTTGTCAGCAGCATCTGCCCGACATCTAGCATGTGACTGACTAGAGATTAAGATAACGGGAATCAACCAATGAACAAGAAAAGTTTAAAGATATAAATTAAGAATTGATCGTTTGTATATGAGGAAGAGTGAGTAATACCCAAAGAATAGTCTTGTGTCCTCCGTTGAAGGTCCTTGACGGTGGCAATGTGGTTCACAGGAATCACCAAGTAATGCCTATCATCAAAGTATCCATCCATTCGGTCAATAGATATCATAATGAAAACCAATCAACATGAAGGCAAACTACAGAATGTAAGACAAGAGACTTGTTTAAACAGGGGACACTTAAATAGCCTGTTGATCAACTTTAAATCATGTCGAGGGGGGTGTTTGTTTCGGCTTATATGTGGGCTTATGAGCTTATTTGATTTTGGCTTATATAACATAAGCCCCAATTTTCCGGCCTATTATGAGACTTGCGGGCTTATATAAGTTTATTACGATATGATAAACTTATATAAGCCCATAAGTCTCCATATAAGCCGAAATCAAATAAGCTCATAAGCCCACATATAAGCTGAAACAAACACCCATGTATGTATGGAGATGATGGGATTTGAGAATTTGGACTTGGTAACGCTAGAAGTAGTATCGCTCTGAGCATGATGTAGAATACGAGCGGATGGTTTAGGCATGTAAAGGTAAAACTCAAAAAGCAATAAGGCGAAACGTGTAGGTGTAGGCAAAAGTTCAACTCAGCTGGTTGGTTTCTGATGACGTATAGTCTATATCCGGGTCACGAACCCGCCCAAAGCCCAATACTGATAAGCCCAGCACGAACTGGGCTACGCTGATAAGCGTTTAGGCCCATGAAGGCCCAAATACAAATCTATTTACGGAATAGATATCGGATATCTCTTAAATTAAGGAGATAATCATTCCCCAACCGACTTAGGCGGGATACGCCGAAGGTTGAGGAACACGGAACCAACAAGGATTCCGTGTGTATATAAAGGGAATCACATCCCTCGTTAAAGGTACGATCAACAAACCCTAACTCTCCTTTAACCCTAAATCGATTACTTACTCTCACGCCGGAGGATAATCGTGGGAGACAATCCCATGGTAAGCCTAACGGTGTTTTCTGTCTCTTAGTGCACAGGTCTCAAGCAACAATCAGCAATTGGTACGAGGCCGGAGCCCCGAACAAGGAACGCCCAACTTTTGTATCAACAGTTTCCTCATGTACGAGTAAGTCCTAACTGATGATATCCTAGGAAGGAATGAGTAAAGTTGGTAGTTTGCGCAACACGTATCTTAACGAGTAGAAATCATTACAATGGTTACAGGGGAGTTGATTCTAAATAGTTTAATTAACAAGTAAGATGAATGAAATGAAATGATACCTAAAGGCGGAAGGATTAATGTCTTGAAAAGCAACAACCTTGTCATCCTGCAATTAATTTAATATAATTTAATTAACAAGAAATGATAAAAATATATATATTTAAGTTAGATGAGATAAACAAGACTTACAGTGTGAAGGAGCTTAGTAGAAGTATTGTTGGAAATGATGTTACAAAAGATGCACGATGATGCTGCTGACATTATCGGTTTGATCGGAGAAGAAAAAGTCCGTCGTGCTGTGAGTTTAGGGATTCATCTTTCACCTTTATTCTATTTCACCCCCCTACTATATACATATTTACATATTATGTTATGTTACATTAACTAGCCGATTGCCCGTGCAATTTAAATATTCTAGCGAGTAAATTTTCGTGAAAATAAACTTATTTATGATGCCGTTAAAATATATCGTGGATATGAATAGATGAAAGAGACGTTGTCTTTCGAATTATATTATGACTTTGTAACATTATTCTCGAATAAATCCTATGCAATATATATTCTGTTGTGGGCTGAAATTGAGAAAATTATAAATAAATGTGGTAGGTTAGCTTAATGAAAATCAAAGGTATAGATTATGCTGAAATTGAGAAACTATAGATATATATGGATAGTTTAGCTGAAAAATATTAATGAAAACCAAAGTTAGTTTGATTGAAAATATTGAATGATAATTAAGGGTATTGTGGTCATTTTAGTACATAGAATTTTCGACTTTCAACAATGTATTTTGCTTTTTATATATAGTATAGATATAGATAACCACGTTAATATAAAGTGTTTTAGTTTATACGTTAACATGTTAGACTAGGGTTGAGAACAGTCAGAAAATCATGCTCGAATTTGACCGAAAACCGATTTGGCCTAAAACACCGGGTCAAAATGTTTGATTCGTAGGTTCGGTTCAGTCCAACAAAGCACAATGGCCGTTTTTGTGTAAAGAGTGAACCATATCAAGGACTAAATATGAGGAAAATGATGGACTAAAAACCGCACCGAATACACTCGGTTCAGTCTGGTCCGGTCAGCTCCGCGGTCTATTTATGTTCAACGTGTTAGAGTTAAAAAGGCCTGTACACGATAAGTAGTAGAAAAATATATGAATGAGAGAAACATAAGGGACTGAGTATGGAATTGAAAAATATGAAAGGAGTTAACACTTAACACCACAAGAGCAAACCCTTTGGCCGCCGGTCGAATGGAGTAATACTATGCTGCGTCGTGGTAAACAATTATTCAAACGACAACAAATCCTACTTCGTACTCATAGGCAGAGGACAATAATGAGTTCTACAAGTACTAGTGGTACTGGTGTAATGTTCCAGCTGAAGGTGGACCCACTCACCGGTAACTCTGAGTGGATTGTCATTCAAGAACAAGAACAAGATGATTACTTATCAACTAATAACTCTAAGCAGCTGTTAGCTAATACTTCATACCTTGACATGCTTAATGACACCCCTAGAAACACAGCTTATCGCAATGCCATTGATTCCACTCTTTCCAAACACTCCCTTGGTCCTTATACTCATGTTCTCGATATTGGGTCCGTAACTTCTTTTCTTTCTTCTTACTATTATTAACCTATGCAAATTTAGGGGGTGTTTGTTTAAGCTTGTATGTGGGCTTATTTGCTTATTTCATTTCGCCTTATATTTCATAAGCCTCAATTCTCCGGCTTATTTTGAGACTTCTGAGCTTATATAAGTTTATTATGATATGATAAACTTGTATAAAAGTCTCAAAATAAGCCGGAAAATTGCAGCTTATGAAATATAAGCTTATATGTGGGCTTATTAGCTTATTTCATTTCGGCTTATATTTCATAAGCTGCAATTCTCCGGCTTATTTTGAGACTTCTGAGCTTATATAAGTTTATTATGATATGATAAACTTGTATAAAAGTCTCAAAATAAGCCGGAAAATTGAGGCTTGTGAAATATAAGCCGAAATCAAATAAGCTAATAAGCCCACATATAAGCTTAAACAAACACCCCATTGTATTGCTTATATACCGGGTTTATGGCTTATTTGGTTTTCGGCTTATGTTTCACAAGCTCATTTAGGGGGTGTTTGTTTCGCCTTATATAGTCGCTTATTTGGTTTTGGTCTTATGTTTTATAAGCCTGAAAGTGTCGAAATATAAGCCGAAACAAACACTCCCTAAATTAAACTCATACCCAAACACCAGCTACTTTCTCTAGGTCATTGTTTTTTGTGTATATATATGCTGCCTGTTTTTTTCTTATTTTGAGCTCAAATAGCTATGATATCAAATTAGGGGGTGTTTAGGTTATTAGCTTAGCTTACACGGATAAATAACCTTGAAAAGCCAATAACCTCATAAGCCCCATCAAATAAGCTTACGGCCTTACACGGGCTTATGAGCTTATTGAAAACAAATGCCAATAAGCTTATAAGCCCATCAAATAAGCTTACACAAACACTTTGTTTAGTCATTTTGCGTGGTTTATTTTGAAGCATTTCGGCTTATATAAAGTGAGCTTATGAAACATAAGCCGAAAACCACTTAAGCAATAAGCGTGCTGTATAAGCTTAAACAAACACCCTTTTACCACGACTACTATTCATTCATTTTACACACACCGTCTATCATTCAATATTGATTTTGATTATATTTCCCATTTTTTTCGGTAGGTCTGGAACCGGCTTGCTATCCATGATGGCTGCACGTGCTATGGGAATATCCTCATCATCATCAAACTCTAGAGGGACGGTAACAGCATGCGAGTCATACCTTCCTATGCTCAAGTTAATGAAGAAGGTTTTACGTGCCAATAACATGGACGGCAAGATACGCCTTTTTAATAAAAGATCAGATGAACTGCAAGTCGGTGTCGACATGCCTTCTCGCGCTGATGTTCTAGTCAGTATACACCTTTTACTTCCTTCCTTCACACTCGTTTATTTCAAATATGATTACTTAATTAGATATACATTTCAATTGTAGGTTAGTGAAATACTTGACTCGGAACTCCTAGGTGAAGGCCTCATCCCTACCCTTCAACATGCACATGATCACCTGCTCGTCCAAGGTTATAAAACCGTACCTTACAAAGCAACTACCTATGGCCAGGTCACTTTTATTCTAACGAATGTTTGTAAGTTTCATAAAAAAAAATTGAGACTGAACCTTCCGAATGTTTTAATTCTTTCCAGCTGGTTGAAAGCACACATCTATGGAAGCTGCACGATCTGTTTAGCAATGAGGCAGATGTAGCAGATGGAATCCGTCTTGTTCCAGAGGGAAAAGAGACTATTTTACGAGTCAAACCGCAGCAGTTTGCTATGCATTGTGATGCGATGAGTGAAGAAATCCAACTGGTATATATAAAAACATAACTTAACTTTATTAATTTGTACGTTGAAGTTTATTTTTCTACTCAGTGTCATATTTATCCAGCTGTCAGAACCTTTCAAAATATTTGAATTTGACTTTTCGAAACGGCCAGACAGTCATGGAGAAACCCAGCTGCACGTAAAGGCAACTAATGATGGTATCGTTCATGCTGTAGTTTCATGGTATGTTATACTGGAGATTCCAGCGATTTTCTATTGAAAAACTGTAACTACATGTTCGTATATTGGGTTCCTAATCAATTTTTGCTTTTTAATTTCTTTTAGGTGGGTACTTCAGCTTGACGAAGAAGGGAAAATTTTCTATTCCACAGCCCCTAAATGGATAACTAGTCTGCTTCAACACAATGGATTACCATCTTCGTATTCTTGTAAGTTTACGTAATTTCTTTGTTATCATGTATGAAAATTATGTTAAAGCCTATGTAGCTAAACGAATTATAATCAAATGCATAATTTTTTCTAAAATAAACTGTAGGTAATAGGGATTGGTGTGATCACTGGAAACAATGTGTCTGGTTCAGCAAAGGGAAAGGTTTGCCAGTGTCCAAAGATGAGGATGTTTGTATGGATGCCACACATACGGAAATTAATGTCTCATACGAATTTGAGGCTCAGTCGCAGATATCTGAGGCATCTCAAGACTCACATATAACTCTTTCCCCTGAAAGAATTGCAATCTATGGAGATAAATACTGGAGGCGTTCCATGCTAGATGCCATAAACTATGCTGTACTTTTCTCTCTCTCCTATCAAAAGTGTAGATGTTCACATATCTGTGTGTCACGTGCACACACATGATGTTGGTGGATTCTAACTAGAGTTCATCTTTTTGCAGTTGAAAGAGAAAGACTCTCCTTTGTGTGTTGTTGCAGATGATAGTGTTTTCTTAACAGTCGCAGTTGCTCATCTTTCCAAGACATCCCACATAATATCATTGTTTCCTGGCCTGCGGGAGAAGGGTGCCCAATACTTGCAAACTGTGGCTGATGAAAATGGTTACTCAATGGATCGGTTAGAAGTTATAAACCCGAGTAAACAACAATGGACCATGAGCGATACTCATCAAAAGAAGGTTACTGCTCCTAATCCAGCTTCTTCACAGTTTGAATATGTCCTTCTGCTGACTGTACTGACTTATGATACTCATCAAAAGCTTACACTTAGATTCAGTATATTTACTTAAATAATAAATGAGTAGATGGGTGATCGTCCATTACTGTAACAATTTTGACATCATATTTAGACTCCTTTTCACTTATTGTCTTAATTACAGGTTGATCTCTTGATAGCAGAGCCATTTTACTTTGGTGCTGAGGGGATGCTTCCTTGGCAGGGCCTGCAGTTCTGGTAAATATGAAGTGCTATTACACATGCATAGAATATATCTCAGCAGTTAGTTTCCATAAGCGAAAATTCGTTTGAATAGTAAGAATGAATAATTAGCGTTAAGTGTGCATTAATGTTACTGAGTAGTTTGTGTACATTACTCTGTTTTTTCGGTAGATAGGTGCCACCATACAGTAACAGTAAGGTCTTTGAGGGCGATTGGATGTGATTTAACTGATTCAGTTTAGAGTATTTAGCAAAAACTTATCATGATTATGATTCTCATTATTTAGGGTCAAATTTATCAGGTTTGGAGCAAGTAAGAAATGGCTGTAACCTTTAAGAAATTACTTAGATGAATGTAAAAGTGCATATTCATCCATAACTTTAAGCAACTAACTATCTGATTATTTGATCTGATTCTTAAATTCGGTAAAATTGCTCATATGAGCACCCGTTAGTGGCCCACTTTTGTACTAAACGAAAGAAAATCTCAGTGCGACTTAATTGACCCACAGCTTTTCTGTTAGACCATTGTTATCCTTATCAAAGGTGGTTTACCTAAATCGGTGTTTCTATTTTGAAATTGTTCGTAGGAGTAAAAGAACGATGCTTGATTCCATCTTATCCGAAGACGTGTGCATAATGCCTTGTAAAGGAATTCTGAAGGCTTGTGCAATGTCTCTCCCGGTAAGTTAGTTTGAATCTGCTGAAGTAATTTATGCTCCATTCGTTCAAGAGGGTTAACGCATAATCCTTCTTTACCTTTATGAAACGAGCGTTCCGTAGAAATGGTTGATTTTCATTACTGCTTGTACTAGAGTGTCATACTTACAATTGTTATTAGTTTGTACGGTTCTTATAAAACTATTCGTATATTTGGTTAATTTTGAGCTTCATTGCCTGATGGAAGTGAAACTGCAGGATCTTTGGAGAAGTCGTCATGCCCTAGAAAACATTGAAGGCTTCGATCACACGATGGTCAACTCTACATTAGGAGCATGTGGTGGTTTATCATCGTCAAGTGAAAGCCCTTGTTTACCCTTTTTTATTTGGCAGTGCGGAGATATTGAGGTAAGCTGTATTCTTCAACCACACTAATCTCATCGCTGAAACAAAATAACTATATTTCCATAATCTCTTATTGATGAACTAAAGTTTGAGTAATTTCAGAAACTAAGTGATGCATGCACCATTATGGAGTTTGATTTGTTGAAACCCTTGAGTTCATGCCAAGGGGAAGCCAAGGTAGCAATTTTTCTTTCTGTTATTTCTGGTTTCGCCTTACGAGGATGTTAGTAAAGAAACCATGTTGCAGGTTGAGTTCACGGAGGCAGGAGTGTGCCATGGCTTTGCACTTTGGATAGATTGGGTGATGGATTCAACTAACAACATCGTGGTGTCAACTGGACCAGGTCTGATTTACATATTGTATTGACTTGTATGTTGTACTAGTATACTGGAGTCAAAATTTTCACATACGTATCCATAGCCGGTGGCGGAACCAGGAAAATAGGATGCTAGGGGCAAAATTTCTTTTTTGACAATAACAATAAAATGCGGACGAAAAAACTAAGATCGAAATGATAAATCAAGTTCTTTTACTTAGAGATGAAGGATTTATAAAGTTTTAAAGTGTTGAATGTTAGGTTTTAGTATGTGGGTGGGGGAAATTTGAGTTTTACATGGGGGTCACTTTCGAAAAAAGGTCAAAATTAAAAAAAAAAAAGAAAAAAAATTACACTAAAATTTCAACTTTTTCGGCTAGCGAGGGGGGGCACCGCCACCCCCATAATGTCTACATAGTTCCGCCCCTGTCCATAGCAGCTCCTTAGCTATTCAAAATCCAATTTATTTAAGCCTGAAAACAAAAATAAGGAAATCGGAATTAGATTTGCCTAATAATCTAAACTGGATTATTTCCATTTGAGTGGCAGTAATCAGTTTTTGCAGCTCATCCTAACACTCTTAAATAACAAGCATACATTAATATCAGCAAGTATGAAATGTCTTATGCGCAAACATAGACTCAGTAAGTTCAAACTTGTGTTTTGATTAGATCACCGGTATTGGAAGCAAGGTGTGAAACTTCTGGGGGAGCCATTGATGGTTGGGAAAAACATGTCCGGTATATGTTCGACAGTTATTGAAGCATCTTTTGATTCATCCAGTGGCGAGCTTTCAGTCAAAAACATATTATGCTAAAGACATTGTCAAGAAAGCGATGCATTGGGGATTTCATGGTTGATGTTGTAAGGTGATGATGCTTCGGAACTCTATAATCTTGTAATTTGAATTATGAGCCTGAAGAAATTATCTATTTTAATGTCTTTTTGCAAAGAAATGCATCTAAACTCATCAAATTTTTTACCAATACAAAGAATGTGTGTAAATGGTTCAACAATCAGTTTAACTACATTTCTTACTGTTATATTATATCAACAACATTTGCGAAACAAATGTTTTTCGATGCTTTGTGAAGAAATTACTGGTTCATCTATGGTATATTTTCAAAAATGACAAAATAGTCCCTCTGGTTAACTTGCGTTTCAGAGACAGTTCTTAATTAAATTTTGAAATTTATCCTTGTCGGTAAGTGCGATTGCAACAACCAAGAGTCCTATCCATCAAACGGTCCTTATGTTAAATATGTGACTATTTGTCGAACTAAAATTTACACAAATAGTCCTTTAGTTACCTACTAATTTCAGTAACGCTCCTTGACTCGAATTTAAGGATTGTTTGTGTTACAAAATATTACATTAATAGTCCATGTTAGTTACCTCACTTTACAAAAAACGTTCATAATTTCAAGATTCAACAAAAAAATTATGTCAGTTAAAGATGTTAATAAGTATTTATTTATAAATTAATTAAAATTCAAAGAAACCAAATATTTATTGTTGATTATATTTTTTCCCGCCACAACGCGCGAACAACTCTCGCTCGTTGGGTTTTATAAAGTTTGTTTTGGGTTATTAAAAAGAAAGTAAATTAGGCTTTTCCAGTTTTTGACCGAATCTAAGATGTTGACCAGTTGGTATCATTAGCCTGGTTGATAGTTTTTTTTTGTAGTTGTAAACTTGTAATACATTTGTGATTAAAATATTTTAACTTTTTTACTTAAAAACAATAACAATATATATATATATATATGCTTTATAACGTTAATGTTGCTTTTTGATTTTTTAAAACGTGGGATCCTCTATGGCTTTTCTTTTTCCTGTTCTGTAACCATCTTTTTACGCTTCCCTTTATTAAAGGAACACATTAAGAAAACATTCTGTATGTTATGTTAAGGCACTAGCAATAAAATATCACATTATATATTAGTTTGAGTAACTAGTAAGTAAGTATCTTCAGTAATCAGTGTGTAGAAAACGGTCAAAAATATATTATATTTGAATAAGAGTTTGTTAATAAATGATATTGTAAGTATGTTTTTTTATAAACTTTGAACACTATTTAATATATGTATATGTTATGTATACTAGCAGGGTATTCGCGTGTTGCGGCGCCGGGTACCCTGAAATAAAATTTTTTGGTTAATCATGTGTTTTAGTTTATTATGTTCTTTTTGACAATAAATTTACGGATATCAAAAATTTCGTTTAGCCGTGCATGTTCGAGCTCGAGCCCGTTGGCATGTGCCTATTTGGCCCATGCCCGTTCGGGCTCGAGCCCGTTTGGCCCGCATCAGTTCGGGCGTAAGCCCATTTTGCCCGTTGACCGTTCGGGCTTGAATATCTGTCTAATGTGCTTTATTATTTGTATTAGTGACATTTAATGCAAAGTTCCCGCGCGTTGCGGCGACGGATACGCTGAAATAAAATTTTCCGGTGAATCATGTATTTTAGTTTATTATTTTCTTTTTGATAATAAGTTCACGGATTTCAAGAATTTCGTTTAGCTCGTGCCCGTTCGAGCTCGAGCCCATTTGGCCCGTACCCGTTCGGGCTCGGGCTCATTTGAACCGTTGCCCGTTCGGGCTTGAATATCTATACTACATATAATAGAAAAACGGTCAAAGGTGAAAAAGTTGAAAAGTTGAATTATTGAAATTTGTCAAATGAAAGAGAAATGCATAGTGTAATTGATACTCCTATTAAAACACCTCATTACTTAAGAATATAATAATTTATTCACATTGTACAATCAATCTATACTACATATCTATACTACATATAATAGAAAAATGGTCAAACTTTAAAATTGAAATGTTGAAAGTCAAATGTCAGAGAAATGTATGGTGTAATTAATGCTTTTATTAAAACACCTCATTACTTAAAAGCACAATAATTTATTTACATTATACAACCAATTAAAATCATATCTACCAAATTAAAAACAATCAATTAAAACACCAATTACTAGACAATAAAATTTTCACAATGCAAAATTTAAACAAGCTACAACATAATACAAAATATAAAATAATTAAACACACTAATTAATGTTATTTTTAAAACACCATAAAATGAAAACTACAAGTTATTATACACATTATACAAATTAATAAAACACACAAAGCTTCATACAAGCTAACAAGTTGATGGTACATATAGTTTTGAAAATCGGACCTGACCAACGGGTTCAGCTGGGAACCGGTGTCGCCACCGGTTCGGCTAACCAATAAAAGCCATCCGAAAACGAACCAGAGAGTACCCGTTTAATCCGATACAAACTGGTGAATCAGGTCTCATCGAGATCTATTTCTTCGGTTAATCGTCACAGGTTACCCGCAGTCGCAACACGCGGATGCCCTCCTATATATTATATATAAAGGAAAAACTAAAAAGTAAAAAGTGAAAAGTTGAAACTAAAAAATGAAATGTTGAAAACAAATATTTCAAAAGTAAACTATTAATACATATCGAAAACCGGGTTGACGCGGGACGCTTCAAACCCGGTGAGTTTACCCGGTTTAATTTGACCAGTTTTTGACCCAACCCGTCGGGTTGACTCGGTTTAAATCGACCGTAACGGTTCAACCGGTTGAACCACCCGGGTCGAACCGGGTTTCAAAACATTATGTTTAATCCCCAAATCTTCAAACTTTTATTATTTTTTGTTTATAATCCATAAACCTTTTTTTAACACAAAACGATTCGTTAGTTTATATTATGAATGTACGCAAAAGACTTGCGACAATATCACATATCGTTAATTGTCTGCCGCTAGGCGCGGATATTCGTCTATTTGTATAATGTTCTTTATTATTTGTATTAGTGACATTTTAATGCAGGAATTATGTTTAAGTTGGTTGTACAATATGCTTGATAATTTGTATTTCTTGTGTAAGGGGTGTGTTAATAACTGCATTAATTGTATTTATTGACCAGTTAATTAATTAACTATATTAAATATCTTGACCACATTAATAGTGCTTTGTATTTTGTACATTAAGCTTTAAGGACTTGTAAGTCTTAAAATTAAGATTGATGAAAAAGATCATTAATAGCGCATTATGTATTGTACAATAGGCTTTGTATTTTGTAAGTCTTAATTTTAAGACCATTGGGAAAGAGATTCATTCCTCTATTATAAGTAGTATAGATTTATATTGGTTAGTAATTTTGTATTCTCTTTGAAGAGAGCTTCGCAACAAGTTAAAATATGTCCAATATGAAATTAATATGAAAGAGAGTCACTTGAAACATAAAATTTAGAAAAAAAAAAAAAATGAGAGTATCCCACATCGCTCAAAACATGAAGTGAGAATTTGTTTAAATAGTAATCTTGGTATTGGCTATCAAATTCCTTTAATTGGTTTTACTCAAACACTTACCCAAGCGCAAGGGGGTGCAAATTTTGAATTTTTAAGCCAAAATGGGTTCCAAGCTTGTGAAAACTCATGCGAGCCTGTGCGACTTAGCGACACGAATTGCTTCTGTGATTTTTCATGCAAGTTTGTCACGTCCGGCTGTGCATCAGCTTTGACGGTTATACCCTGTAAAACAGACTACGAATAAGAGAGTCGTGTTAAACACGAGCCTCGTGTCTCCACCGACCTTTACTGCTTTTTTTTTACTTATCGCTTATAAAGTATGTCTTCTGCTTCTACCCTTTTTTGTCTGCAATTAATTTTCTGTTATTTATTTACTGCTAATTTTTATTATTGTAATATGATTTTATTAATAAAAGTGTGCCAATTTTCCTACAAAGTTCACTACTCGCTCCAGCTTGGACTTAGTTTAGTCAAACCAACTATGCCCTCGCGTCCAAGTTACTTAGACCGATTTGTATTAGGCCGATCAAATTGGCTGACCAAAACAATTTATGGTGAGCCAAATTGATTGATTTGCGAAATGTAAAAGTAAAATGAAGTGTTTAAGCAAGATCTAGCTAGTATCTCAAGCCAAGCTATTTTATGAAATGAATAGCCATAAATGGTGATAGGCAATGCGTACACATAATTTCTTGGTGATTTATAATGGTTTGGACGAAACAGATTGGCGTAGGGCCGACTAACGAGGATAAGTTACAATCAAAGCTATAAAACAACATTATCGGTACATATGGTTTTGACAACTATATATTTGTCTCCATATATTATTCATGTCTATATATTCCATGTCATGCTACTGTTTTAACATCAAAATAACCAATCATCTTAGTTATGTCACGTCACAAAATGTATCTTCTTCCTTCTTTTAAAACTTCCAAAACCTTCAAGCAAAAGAAAACTCATTGTTAGGTTACTTATAAAGATGTAAGGGGGGTGGTAACACTATGAGGTATGAGATCGGTATGCTTAAGCATGGTTCGGCATACCATTGCCACACCCGCGGTATGGCCAAATCGGTATGGTGAGCGGTTTCACAAACCGCACGGCATGGAGGAGGAGCGTGTGTATGTTTTTGAATTTTTGGACCGTTGCACATTCAATTGACATAAAAAATAAAAAATAAAAATTTCCCTTTCCCTTTATAAATAATACTCCTCACAACACATTCCAAATTACATTATTTTTACACACACAAATCAAATATACTTCGATGACTAGTTTAATTTTTTTTTTTTTATTTCAACGGTGATGTAATTTTTTTTAACGTATTATGCATTTTTTTTTATTATTAATGAAATATTATGTTTTTATTTAATTGTTTAATATAATTATGAATTTAAAAATAAAATAAAAAATAAGTGAGGTATGGAATGACCATTGCCACTAAAAAACTATGGTGAGGTATGGTGAGGTATAAGATTAGGTGGAATGAAATTATTGGTGGGTTGTGAGGTATGGTGAGGTATGAAATGTATGTGTTGCTACCCCCCTAAGATAAACAAACATGATGCATGCTTGCTATCATGTTACTCTTTGATTGAAAAAATAATTTTTATAGCGACAAAGACAACTCTTCGTGTCATGTTCAATTGATAAAAATATACTGTACATGTACAATGTTGGTGGTTATTCGTCCCAAAGCAGGGTGAAGATAATCAATTCAGCAGAAATGCTCAACTGTTCAGCAGAAACAAAACTAAGGCCAGCAGTAACAGATACCACTTGGTGGTTACCGGATATCACTTGGAATCGTGTGATCACTTTCCAAAGTAAACTATTCGACCCTAATGCCTGGGCATCACGAATATCTACTTGGGATAAGACCAAATGCAGTTAGAGAATTAAGCACAATTCTATAACCCTTTCGCTAATAAGTGTTTACGTTTTCTGTGTATTTTTCATGCATGTTCAGATCTCCTATTTATAGGAGGTTACTCTTAACCGTTCCAATGGAATTATGAGTATTAATCGGCCCATTAATAGCCTCATAATTATCCCCATTATAGCCGTTAGTGGTTACATGACCAATTAAACGTGGTCATAATGATGCAGTTGTAACTGTCATTTATCAGTACTTTCATAGTGCTTTCAGTGGTTACACTGCTTCAGTGGAAACGCCACTGCTTCAGTGTAAACACAACTTCAGTGGAAACACCACTTCAGTGGAAACACTGATCCTGCTGAAGTACTGCTTCAGTGGAAACACTGATAATCAGTGTTAACCACAACAATACTTTCACCAAGCACTACCAATACATACCACTTTTAGAGTCAGGGTGTTCATGGACCTTATGGGTGTACACTCCGTACCTCCTAACCCATTACAAGGTGTGAACCATCCCACAAGTGCACTAAATTTTCCAACAATCCTCCCCAAATTTAGTTCACTCCCTTTGCATGTAAAATAAACATCAATCAAAACATGTGCATAAACGAAAATGTCCAGAGGATTGAATTTCCATCTTAGTAAATTACACGTTCAAATATTCGAGAATCAGGGTGTTCTAAGAATTGAACCCTTCAACCCATTTGAATACCTGAAGATAAAATACACACAAGTTTTCAAACACTTAACAGCTCCTGACACTATACAAGCCATGTGTCCATATCCAAATTCATAAATGTTGTAAAAGCTAAAAGTCCAAAGCTTCCTGAAGCGGCAAAACTTCAACATTTACATAGGTGGTTCCTCTTTAGTCATGCTCCTGCCAAACACTTTTTCAAAGAAAATTAACCATTAAGAAGTAAAGACTTCATCCTCCTTTCAGCAGGTTCTGAGCACAACCTTGGGATGTAAATAAAACATGTGCTCCAGTCCACTGAATGTTCAGCTTTCCACATTGAACTCAGCTCCTAAGTTTCCTCAGGAGGGAGTTGGGTGTCCTAGCATTCAGTGACTAAGTTGGACTTAAACCCATCCCTTTAGCAGACTTTATAACCAAGTCTCTAGCCAAACCCTTCGTCAAGTGATCAGCTAAGTTCTGTTGAGATCTAACAAACTCTATAGATACCACCCCATTCATGATAAGCTCACGAATCATGCTATGTCTGACACCTAAGTGCCTAGACTTACCATTGTACATTTGGCTATAAGCCTTAGCCAATGTAGCTGCACTATCACACCGGATAGAAATAGGTGCTATAGGTTTAGGCCACAATGGAATCTCAAGAAGCAAGTTTTTCAACCATTCAGCTTCTTTACCAGCAGCTGCTAGAGCCACAAATTCAGATTCCATTGTTGAACTGGTGATGCAAGTTTGCTTCTTGGATGCCCAAGAAATTGCACCTCCACCAAGTAGGAATACCCAGCCACTGGTAGACGAGTTGTCTTCAGTGTTACTGATCCAACTTGCATCAGTGTAACCTTCCAACACTGATGGGTAACCAGTATATGAGAGACTATAATCCATAGTTCTCTTCAAATACTTCAGTACCCTTTGAACTGCTTGCCAGTGATGAGCACTAGGATTACTAGTATACCTGCTCAATTTTACCACTGCAAAACCAATATCAGGTCTTGTACAAGTCATGGCATACATCAGGCAGCCAATTACCCTAGAATACTCAAGTTGAGATACAGCCTTGCCACGATTAGGCATCAGCTTCTCACAAGTATCCATAGGAGTACTCACTGGAGTACAATCAAAGTAATTGAATTTCCTCAGTACCTTCTCAATATAATGAGACTGAGAGATAGAAGTTCTATTACTTTCATGTTTAATCCTTATACCAAGGATAACATCAGCCTCCCCCATGTCCTTCATGGAGAACCTTGATGACAAAAATTCCTTTGTCAAATCAACCTGATTTTGGTCAGTGCCAAAGATCAACATGTCATCAACATATAGACAAATGATGACTCCTTTACCAGATTCATCAAATTTGCTATATACACATTTATCAGCTTGGTTAAGAACATAACCACTAGACAAAACCACTTCATCAAATTTTTGATGCCATTGCTTAGGTGCCTGCTTTAGTCCATAAAGAGACTTAATCAGTTTACACACCTTGTTTTCATTGCCAGGCATGATGAAGCCCTGAGGTTGGTTCATATAAACCTCCTCTTCCAATTCACCATTTAAGAAAGCTGTTTTCACATCCATCTGATGAATAACCAGATTGTGAATAGATGCCACAGCAATCAGCAGTCTTATGGTACTGATACGAGCCACAGGGGCATAAGTATCAAAATAGTCTATTCCTGACTTTTGTTTAAAGCCCTGAATGACTAGTCTAGCCTTGAACTTTTCAATAGTTCCATCTACCTTCATTTTCCTTTTGAAAATCCATTTGCAACCCAGAGGTTTGCAACCAGGAGGTAGATCAACCAACACCCAAGTGTTGTTGCCCATGATGGAATCCATCTCATCATTGATTGCTTCATTCCAGAAAGCAATGTCCTGGGACTTCATTGCTTCTTCAAATGTTTTGGGGTCATCCTCAACAATGAAGCAATAGGAGTATTGGTCTGAGACCTCATCTCTGGTTCCTTCAACTAAGTATAGTTGAAACTCAGGTCCAAATGACTTTGGAGTCCTGACCCTTTTGCTCTTCCTGAGCACAGGTTCAGGTTGCTGAACCACAACCTCATCAGGGACCACTGATGGTTCATCATCAGGGACCTCTGATACACCAGTGTCATGAGTTCCATTAGGAATCCTCTGACTTGGTCTAGGGACTGATGAGAATCTATTCTCATCAAAGTCTGCATCCCTTGATTCAATTATAGAGTTAACTGAAACATATTCATTAGGTTCAATAACATAGAACCTAAAAGCCTTGGAATGCTCAGCATATCCAACAAAGATGCAGTCAATGCCTCTTTCACCCAAAGTCTTTAGCTTTGGATCAGGGAGTCTTACAACAGCCCTACAACCCCAGACCCTGAGATAGTTCAGGTTGGGTTTCCTTTTAGTCCAGAGTTCATAAGGGGTAACCTTGTTCCTTTTGTTTGGAACCCTATTTAATAAATAGCAAGCTGTTAACATAGCTTCACCCCAGAACCCTTGACTCAGTCCTGAATAGGACAACATGGAATTAACCATCTCCTTCAGCACCCTGTTTTTCCTTTCAGAAATACCATTTTGCTGAGGAGTATAAGGGGCAGTTGTTTCATGGATTATTCCAACAGACTGAAAGTACTGAGTATCCATGTACTCACCTCCCCTATCAGTCCTTAATCTTTTGATCAAAGACCCAAGTTGTAATTCAACTTCAGTTTTAAACACTTTGAATTTATCTAATGCTTCATCCTTGGTATGTAACAGATAGACATAACAAAATCTAGAAGCATCATCAATAAATGTAACAAAGTACTTCTTATTCCCCAAAGAAGGAGTGGCATGCAAATCACACAGGTCACTGTGAATAAGCTCCAAGATCTTAGTCACACGACTAACACCCTGAAAGGGTTTCTTGGTTATCTTGGTCAACATGCAAGTTTTACACTTTTCAGTGTCCATGTCAAAAGCAGGGATTAAACCATCCCTAGACATATCTTGCATTCTTTTATAGTGAACATGACCAAGTCTAGCATGCCAAAGGGTAGAATCAGTCTGATCATATGTGGTCACAAAAGCTGAAATAACACTGTCAGTGGTAACATTAAGCCTGAACATTTGATTACATAAATAACCAAAACCAATAAAAACACCATGCTTAGAAAGCACAAATTTATCAGATTCAATAACTTGTTTATATCCATGATTATTCAAAACACTACTTGAAACCAAGTTTTTCCTTATATCAGGAACATGAATAACATTAAACAAAGTTACAATCTTTCCAGAACTAAACCTAAGATCTACACAACCACGACCATGCACCAAGGCAGTTGACTCATTTCCCATGTGAAGAATTGAACCATCATTCAGTGACTCATAAGTCTTGAACCAGCTTCTATCTTTACACACATGAACTGTTGCACCAGAGTCAACCCACCACGCAACATCATCATCCTGCACATAAAAAGATTCAGATACATATGTAACATAATAAATCTGAAAAGACTTATTAAACATATTCTGACCTTTCAGTGAGTTGGTTGAACCACCACTCCCTGAACCATTAGTGCCTGATCCATTGGCTTTACCACCAACTTTAACACCCTTGCAGTCCCTTTTAATGTGACCAGTCTTGCCACATTTCCAACAAGTAGGTGTTGCCTTCTTGTTAGGATCTGCCCTTGTGTTATCATGAAATTTGCGTTTGCCTTTGTTGTCATTGTACCTGGTGGAGTTGTTATGCTCCACCATATTGACAACAGATGGTCCAGCAGCATTGCCACTCTTTGGCTTGTCATTATCCTGCACTTTGAGAGATTCCTCAATGTGCAGATGACTGCCCAACTCAACAAGAGTTAACTCCTCCTTCATATGTTTCAAGGAATGCTTGAAATCTTTCCATGAAGGAGGGAGTTTGTCAATGACACAAGAGACTTTGATAGCCTCATCCATGTTCATTTGGTGTTGTGTAAACCTTCCAAGTATTCCAAGAAGTTCATTGTATTGTTCTATAACTGGTCTTGAATCAGTCATTTTGTAATTTGTGAAATTACTAACAAGGAACTTCTTACTTGATGCATCCTCAGCCATATATTTGGCATCCAAGGAATCCCACAGTTCTTTGGAAGATTCAAAGTTCTGATAAATATCAAACAAAGAATCAGACATACCATTCAGAGTAAGACCTCTGCATATGTAGTCATCATTCTCCCACTTGCTCCTCCTCCTGATCTGCTCCACAGTAGCATCATCACCATCATCAGGAATTGGAGTAGTCAGCACATACACCACACTCATGCTTGACAGCAAGAAGTGCATCTTCTTCTGCCACCTCCTAAAGTCCACCCCTTCAAACTTGTCCAGCTTAGCAAAGTTTGAAGCCATGTGTTTCATTGCAGCAGTTGCCATTGATTATCACAAAATAGTTTACTTTGATTGTTGGTGGTTATTCGTCCCAAAGCAGGGTGAAGATAATCAATTCAGCAGAAATGCTCAACTGTTCAGCAGAAACAAAACTAAGGACAGCAGTAACAGATACCACTTGGTGGTTACCGGATATCACTTGGAATCGTGTGATCACTTTCCAAAGTAAACTATTCGACCCTAATCCCTGGGTATCACGAATATCTACTTGGGATAAGACCAAATGCAGTTAGAGAATTAGGCACAATTCTATAACCCTTTCGCTAATAAGTGTTTACATTTTCTGTGTATTTTTCATGCATGTTCAGATCTCCTATTTATAGGAGGTTACTCTTGACCGTTCCAATGGAATTATGAGTATTAATCGGCCCATTAATAGCCTCATAATTATCCCCATTATAGCCGTTAGTGGTTACATGACCAATTAAACGTGGTCATAATGATGCAGTTGTAACTGTCATTTATCAGTACTTATATCAGTACTTTCATAGTGCTTTCAGTGGTTACACTGCTTCAGTGGAAACGTCACTGCTTCAGTGTAAACACAACTTCAGTGGAAACACCACTTCAGTGGAAACACTGATCCTGCTGAAGTACTGCTTCAGTGGAAACACTGATAATCAGTGTTAACCACAACAGTACTTTCACCAAGCACTACCAATACATACCACTTTTAGAGTCAGGGTGTTCATGGACCTTATGGGTGTACACTCCGTACCTCCTAACCCATTACAAGGTGTGAACCATCCCACAAGTGCACTAAATTTTCCAACATACAAGTTTACTGGTACAGTGGTACAGAAAATTGGATGGGGAAGTTAAATTTGGAAAGTTGTAGTTAATAATAAAGTTCAAAGCTCGTTGGTTTGGCCGTTTATTCACAATAGTTTAGTTGTATATGTTGGATCAATTTAGCGTTCAACGGTCTCTAACTAAATTTAAATATAAATTAGTCTAAGAGCACTCTCATCCATAACACCATAACACCAATAACACCGTCCACGTCAGCGCCACATCAGCTTTAACATTTAACATTAACATCCTCAAAAAACACTCTCATCCATAACATCCCAATAACACCATAACACCAATAATATTTCATATTTTTAATTTCAACCCGTAAACTAAAACAAACACTTCATTTATTAAACTAAAACAAACATTTCATTAAAACTTAAAACATATTACAATACGAGACTAAAAAAAAATACAACGAAATAAAAAAAAAAAAAAATACAACGAAACAAAAAAAAAAAAAAAATACAACGAAAAAAAAAAAATCTACTGACGAGGTTTCAAGTTATATTTTGCGATGATTCGATCTTTTTCGTCATTAATCCACTGCACGACCATTGGATCTTGCCCCTCAGTAGGCGTCATCAAAAACTTGATCTCTTCCAGCCGGGTTATTGTGAGATCTTTTTCCTGCGCGGCCCGATACGCCGCTTCGGAGACTTCTCGTTTCAAACGAAACTCGTTTGCCATAGTTTCGGTGAAATAAGCTGACGAGCTCGTTCCTCCAGTGCTTGTTCCCCCAGTACTTGTTGTAGTCTCGGATCGTGCTTTCTTGGTAGCACGTTTCTTTCCCATGGGGCGTGGTTGTTCATCATTACCAAAAAAAGCCTCGTTTGTTTGGCTTGGGACTTCGCCGGTTAAATCAACCGGTTCCGGCGTCTCCCATTTCTTATAATGACGCAAAACATCCCTAGCGTCATCCAGACCAAACAGTGCTCCTCTGTTTTCCTCACGATACCATTGCTTTGCCCGTTTCATCACATCCACCTCACTTTCACCGCTTCGTTGCTCTCGTTGCGCACGTACGTAACAAGAGTTGAACTTTGTGCATATCCTGTTCAACGATGTCCATTTGCTTGACATCATGTCCTTGGTGCACCGTTGAAAGTTGAGTCTATTGAACTCATTTCTGACCCGATACCAAAACGTATCTCTAGGTTGGCACTTTCCAACTTTTGGATCCTCCGAAACAGCTATGTAACACCTTGCAAGTAATGCTTCCTCTGCTGAATTCCAACGATTGGTAATGACAACCTCCTCATCAGAATCAATTGGTTCGGGCTCGGGGTCTTTGGATTTTTTGGATTTTCGCTTAATACGACCTTTTCCTTTTTTTGGTGGAGATATGGGTGTCTCAGCAACATCTTGTGTTTCAGTTTGTGATTGTTGTGACTGTTGTGTGAATTGAAGGTTTTGAAAGTTGGAGTTTAAGGTGTTTTGTTGGTTTTGTTGTTGCCAAAACAGTAATGTTTGTTGTTGTTTCCACATTTCTTGGCTTGAAAAGCCTAGTGGGTTGGGGTTTGAAGATGAACCAGCGTTCGGGTTAGATGATGAACCCGGGTTTGAGGGATTCCACCCATCATTGAGAAGATTGAAGAAAGTATCGTCGTTGCCTCCCGACATTGTTTTTTTTTTTTTTTTGCAGTTAATTGAAGTTGAAAGATTGAGAGTATTTAGAAGTGGAAGTGTGAATAAAAATGGTGTTTTGATTGTGTATTTATAGTGGTAAAAAAAGGTTTTTGAAATTTTTTTTTAATCAATTCTAGCCGTTAGGGACTAAAAATGATTTTTTTTTAAAAGTTAACGGCTAGTAGCCGTTAGAGGGACTAAAACTGAAAATTTTTTGATTTTTTTTTTTGGTTCAGCGCTTAACGCGCGTTACGAAGCCAACGGCCAGGGACCAACGGCGTTAACTATCTTCGCTTCCATCGTTATAACGCCGATAACGGCGTTAACAGCCCCCTAACGGGCGTTAGCGCGTTACGAATGGGAGTGCTCTAAGTATAAGAAGATTCGATGATAATAAAACAGCAAGCAATCTCAAGGTTCATGTCAGATAGAGTCAAAGAAAACTTGAAGATATACTATAGCTGATGTGGAGTCAGGTAGTATGTATAAGAACTAGAGACAAAGATTCATCGGAGATCGACAATGCCCTAATGATCCTATACCAACAGAGCTTAGCTCAATATATCTCTTAGATATTTAAGCGGGACTTTCAAGAAAGCAAATGAGCAGGATATAATGTATCATCGAGAAAGTCAAAGAAAAATGCTCGTACAAGTTAATGAAAAGGGAGGAACATTTGTCATCAATGTTCCTCAAAAGGAAGGTTGTTGTGTTTTCAAGAATATAAGTGAAATATGTAATTCACTAGTAAATGTTTGACATGTCTCAACAACTCTCACGTGACATCCTTATTTGTTTACTTTATAAAGAGAATGTTGGTCGGAGTAAATGCATTCTTTTCCATATTTATTTTATCATTTAAGAAGAGCATTTACTTCTGTATTTGAACTCATTATAGTCCCCGATCGCTCTAAGTCTCAGAGTTCACTTGTAAACTCTTACATTCGTTTGATTCTACTTGATCAGAGAGAAACACTTTGTTGTCACTTAATTTAGTGTTTATTTACAACACTTTATAATTCTTTGATTCATTCAAATAAGAACGGTACCTAAAAAAGTTTACCAATGTGTCTTTTTTTTGAATACTTTTCTTTCATTGTTTTTTTTTTTTCTGTTTTTTTTTTTTTTTTTTTTTTTTCTTTTTTTTTATTGTCATGGATTAGAGAATATCTTATTAGATGGGGTAAAACACTAAAGATAGATTATATACTATCTCAGATAACTTATTATATCTCCTATATTAATTTTATTCTCATTTATCATAACATTCTTTACGGTCAACATCCATCATATGTAATTAGTTAATTCTCTTTCACATAAAAAAGACTTAAACGCCCTTTGTTTTCTTCACCATCCACCATCACCACCATATTTCTAACGAAAACCACCACACCACCATATTACTTAGATCGATTTGATCAAATTGGCTGACCAAAACAGATTAACGTGAGCTAGATCGGTCCATCATGGTTTATTTTACAGTTTGGAGCGTTAAACATGAAATCAATGAGATTGGTTTGCAAAAATGTAGAAGCAAAATGAAGGGTTTAAGCAAGATCTAGCTAGTACCTCAAGCCAAGCTATCATATGAAATGAATAGCCATAAATGGTGATAGGCAATGCGTACACATAATTTCTTGGTGATCTATAATGGATTGGACGAAACAAGTTACAATCAAGCTATAAAACAGCATTATCGGTACATATGGTTTTGACAACTACTTTTGTCTCCATATATTATTCATGTCTATATATTCCATGTCATGCTACTGTTTTAACATCAAAATAACCAAACATCTTAATTATGTCACTTCACAAAATGTACCCTCTTCCTTCTTTTAAAACTTCCAAAGCCTTCAAGCAAAAGAAAACTCATTGTTAGAGCACAAGGTATGCAAGGACTCAATAACACGTTATTGATATGCCATCTTAGCGCCACATCATACACCAGCTAATAACACACCAATAACTCAAACAACTCTCCCTCATAACACACCACTAACATCATCTGTAGGTCCCGCAAAATACACCACAAAATATACCACTCACTCACAATAAAAAACACACGCACACACAAAAGGTGCATTTGGCTTGAGCTAGTGGAGTGACTCAAAATACAAAAGAGTGCATTTGACACAAGTTTGGCATGTTGACCGGTAAGTTTGGCACACCAATGGCTCACCGATGGCTCACCAATGACACCCCATACCTTGTGCTCTTAGGTTACTTATAAAGATGTAAGATAAACAAACATGATGCATGCTTGCTATCATGTTACTCTTTGATCGAAAAAATAAATTTTATAGCGACAAAGAAAACTCTTCGTGTCTATGTTTAATTGATAAAAAATATATTGTACTGTTGGGATTTTAGATCTAGTTAACCAGTAACCTCTACGAGTACGCAGCGGATATTGGATCTAGTTAATACAATTATGTTAACACATATAATAAACACATAATTAATACAATATTAATTAATTAAAAGGGATTAAGAAAAGCTAACCTTGCTTGGCAATTGATCTCTAGTAACGGAACAAGAAACCTTACGAAACCTTAAGTATCTAAAATAGATACCTCGAAGAGTATCACACACAAACCCGATTAACGTATACGTTCAATTAACGCTAGTCGAGAACGTAACCAATAAAATCAGTCAAACACTTGACCCTTGAATATGTCACTAAACAAATAACCCAATAATCAGGCTTGTTACTGTACGTGAACACCAAAAGGAAAACAGCCAAACAACTTGCTTTGCTCTTCACCCAATACAATTTCTGCCCAAAGAAAATACCACGATCAGGACATGAAACCACCTACTTTGCTGCTGCTGTTGTGTCGATAAGGAGAGCAGGAACAAAGTATAACCAATTACTAAACACTTGAATCAAAGACAAGTTTAGAGTTCAACCAAACCCTTAATCGATTAGAAGAACCGATCGATCAAGAGCAGGAGCAGGAAAAGATGAATTAGTTTTAGGGATTAGGGATATATTGTTATGCGTGAGTTTGGCTAGAGGTTGTGTTTGCTTATATACTAATCAAACCGACTCCTAGTTGGAGTACAATGCTTGCTCAACAAGTCATAATCCAACCCAAACCCATGCTCCCTTATTGCCTGATCGGTGTGAATCAACAAGGCCCAAGGCACCACCCAATTCGACCCATATCAGAAGCTAATAACAGCCCACGGGTCAAATATGTGATCGGGGTCAAATTCCATGTAAAACGGGTAATGTTTATTCAAGTATTAGTTTTACGTTCAACACGTATACTCGTGTTTATCGCGTGTGCCCCCATCAGCTCATACACATTTAGTTGCTTTGTCGTGTTTTAAAACTCCCACAAACCAACAGCTCCCACTTGGGAGTTGGTGTGTCGAATGGCACACAAAACTAACGACGAAAACGCCTAGAAAACGCTCTCACTCGCTTTTTAACTAAAAGTGTCTGAGAGAATAGTTTCGTAAAAGTTTCTCAGTAGCATGGTCATTCAATGTCTTGCTTTAATCATCCTTTGTTATAGATACCGTTAAACCATGGATTATGGATCTTTAATCATTCCATATAGTTTAACCATTTAGAATCTCGTTATAGATTTTAATTCAGATATACCAAATGTAATCAAGAATCATCTTGCATTACCCTTTGGGTCTGGCCAGACAGTTATCTGATTAAATCTGGAGAGGCGCCATGGTATCTTTCTGCACATATCAAGTGGAGTAACAAATCCTTTATTGACTACAAGCGTTGTGGATGCTGTTTCACATCACTCCGAAATATAACTTTTATAACTACCTTATTCAGATAGCGTTTTGAATATACTTACAAAAAGTGATATCCACACATAACATAACTTACTTGCATCTCAAGTCTAAGGACGAAGATAACAAACCATTTTCAATATTTTACTCATAACAAGGATCCAAAAGTAAATGTTTGAAAGTTGGGGAATCCAATATGCATCTCTAGTGAATAGATATGAGTTTGGCGGGAACAATCTGAATTCTCATTAGAATTATAACCAACACTCACATTTGCCTTATCATAACAATATTCCCATATTGTTAACTGACAATGGACATATTTTGAATGATAAATCATTTCATGGATTAAACATGCAAAAATGGAATAACAGATTATATGAATATAATAACAAATACCTCGTATCTTTATTAATCAGAAAATAATGACTGTCTTACAATTCCAAATTATCCAAATACTAATTAACACACAGTTTACATGAGACTACTAGCAGGTACCAAACCTATTTCTCTAGTCAATTTAGAATGCTTAGGGAAATCCAAAGCTTTCGTAAATGGATCAGCTAGATTGTCATCTGTGTGAACCTTTAATATCTTCACATCTCCCATTTCAATGGTCTCTCAAAGATAATGAACTTTAGCGCGATAATGTCTAGCACCTTTAGTAATTCCGCTTTCATTAGCTATAGTAATGGCTCCAGTATTATCACAATACATATTTATGGGTTCTTCAATTGTGGGAACAATGTTCAACCCAGAAATAAATTTTCGAATCCATACAGCCTCTTTTGATGCATCACAAGCAGCAATATACTCAGCTTCAGTAGATAAAGTAGCAAAAATACTTTGCTTAGTTCTTTTCCAATCAACATCACCTCCATTAAAAACAAATACATATCCAGTCTGAGATTTTAAGTCATCAGCATCTGTCAGATGTCCAACATCAGTGTAGCAAGAAACCCTGAGCTCTTGTTCATCTTTCCCTCCATAGATCAGAAACATATCCTTAGTATTGCATAAATACTTAAGAATATTTTTCACAGCAGTCCAGTGAAGTTCACCTGGATTCTGTTGGAATCGGCTTGTCACATTCTGTGCGAACGAAACATCAGGACGAGTACATCTCACAGCATACATAATAGAACCTATAGCCGAAGCATAAGGAATTCTTTGCATGCGCTCTTTCTGATCAGGTGTTTCAGCACCTTGTGATTTACTCAATTTAGGCTTATCTTGCATTGGGATTGCGCCACGTTTGGAGTTCTCCATACAAAATCTTTTCAAGATTTCTCAATGTAAGCACTTTGACTCAAACCAATCAATCGTTTAGATCTGTCTCGATAGATCTTAATTCCAAGAATATATGCAGCTTCTCCTAAATCTTTCATGGCGAAACATCTTCCAAGATAGGATTTTACATCTTGTAACATTGGAATATTATTTCCCATAATTAATATGTCATCAACATATAGAATTAGGAAAGTGACATAACTCCCACTAGCTTTCTGATAAACACATGGCTCATCTTGATGTTGAGAAAATCCAAATTTCTTTATCTCATCATCAAAACGTTTATTCCATTGCCTTGATGGTTGCTTAAGTCCATAAATGGAACGCTTGAGCTTGCATACACGGTTAGGATATTTTGGATCAACAAAACCCTCAGGTTGCTCCATATAGACCTCTTCGTAAAGATGTCCATTGAGGAAGGCGGTTTTGACGTCCATTTGCCATATCTCAAAGTCATAGTATGCAGCTATGGCTATGAGAATCCTTATAGCTCTAATGTCCGCTACAGGAGAAAAGGTTTCTTCATAATCAATCCCGTAGGTTTGAGTGAAGCCCTTTGCTACGAGACGAGCTTTAAAGGTGTATACCTTACCATCCATGTCAGTCTTCTTCTTGAAGAGCCACTTGCTGCCAACTGTCTTGCAGTTAGGAGGAAGCTCAACTAAGACCCAGACATCATTGTCTTTCATGGATTGCATTTCCACATTCATCGCATCAAGCCATTTATTGGATTCAGGATCCAGCAACGCAACTTTATAGTTATTGGGTTCACCAAGATCCCCTAACTCATGTTCCTCAGCGTCAATGTATAAACACATACGGTCAGGAGCACGGCGTGTCCTATTGGACTTTCGAATGGGAACAATATCACTTTGAGGTTCTTCAATTTCTTGATCATCCTCATCATGATGAATGCTAGTGTCTAAAGAAGGATTTGTATCTTCTTCTTGAAGTAATTCAAGATCATCCATACTCCCACTTGCTTTAAGATCCATAAGATTACTCTCAAAGAACTCAGCATTTCGAGCAACAAAAACTTTGTTCTCAGATGGAAGATAGAAAGAATATCCCATAGTTTCCTTATGGTATCCTACGAAGATACACTTAATAGCTCTAGGTTCAAGTTTGTCAGGTTTGGTAAGTGTATCACGCTTAGCTAGTGCCTCACAACCCCAGACTTTTAAGTAAGACAACTTAGGGGCTTGCCCATGCCATACTTCGTATGGTGTCTTTTCAACCTTCTTAGTTGAAACCATATTGAGAATGCGTGCAGCAGACTCAAGGGCATAATCCCAAAAGGACTTTGGAAGAGTAGTTTGTTTCATCATAGAACGCACCATGTCAAGCAGGGTTCGATTTCTCCTCTCAGATACATTGTGTTGTGGAGTATAAGGAGGAGTTCGATGGGCAATAATCCCATGCTCCTTAAGATGATACAAAAACTCTTGACTCATATATTCACCTCCACGATCAGAACGTAGTGATTTTATGGTCTTCCCGAGTTGATTTTCTACTTCCTTTTGAAACACTTTGAATGTTTCAAACACTTCATGTTTATGTTTCAGCAAGTAAACATAACCATACCGACTATAGTCATCAGTGAAAGTCACGAAGTAATTTGCTCCTTGTCTTGAAGTGATTCTAAATGGGCCACATACATCTGAGTGTATAAGTCCAAGTAAATCTTTAGCCCTTTCCACTAGATGTGAATAAGGTTTTCTAACCATCTTACCAGACATACAAGCAACACACTTTTCAAGAGACTTAATTTCAAATGAGTTGAGAAGTCCATCGTGTTGCAACTTCTCCATGCGTTTCTTGCTAATGTATCCAAGACGACTATGCCACAAGAGAGCAGAGTCCAAGTTAGTCTTGGCTCTTTTATTGCTTACAGCAAACATAGAACTTGTTGGGAATAATACTAACAGTTACCACTGATAGTCTTGTGGTTAACACTGCTAAAGATTACACTAGCAGTGGAAACTCATTACCACTGCCAGTACAAATATTACCACTGCTATTAGGATAAATGTTATGTATCCGTGTATTGATAAGTATAGAAAAGATCTTTTGTATATTCTATATTGTTAGGTTTATACTTATCTTGTAAATGACTCCTTGTGCTATAAAAGGAGATCCTAGGTCATTGTTTAACATACGTATTATTCATATTAGCTTCAAGGTGTAACCCTAGTGATAAGCAAGATCACTCGTATTATTTCTTAATAATATTGGAGCTTTGTGTTTATTGTTCTTACTTACATTACATCATATAATCTGTCTTCTAAGTATTACTAAGTATATTCCGCGTGCTTATTAATATAACTCAAAATATCACTAACACAAGGTGTGTGTTTAGATCTATCAAGTGGTATCAGAGCGAAGGTTCTGATATTTTGATTTAGAAGATCCAATGAATAAGCTTAACCTACTCACTCAATTCAATGGAGATGGAAAACAACCAGTCCAACTCTTCTACTCCAAGACTTCCTAAGCTCAAACTTAATGAGTTTGAGATGTGGAGGATAATGATTGAGCAATACTCTCTCATTCAAGACTATCCTCTATGGGAGATCATCTTAACTGGTGATTCTTTCAAGCCTGTGACGAAGACTCAGAAGGTTGGTGACATAGATGTTGTGACAGTTTCTGTGCCTGAGACAAATATTGAAAAAGCACTGAAGAAGAATGATCTAAAGGCTAGAAGTTTGTTGCTAATGACTCTCCCTAGAGACCATATCATAGCATTCAGCAAGTTCAAAACAGCTAAAGAACTTTTTGAAGAGATTTGCTCAGTGTTTGGTGGTAATAATGCTACAAAAAAGACACAAAAGACATTGTTGAAGCAAAGTTATGAAAAATTCTCTGCTTCAAGCAGTGACTCACTTGATAGCATCTTCACCAAACTCCAGAAGATTGTTACACAACTGACTATGTTTGGCATTGAGGTAGAAAAGGAAGACCTCAATTTGAAGTTTCTAAGAAGTTTGCCTTCAGAGTTTCATACTAATGTTACAGTCTCGGAAAATAAACCAGATATTGAAACTATGAAGCTCAATGATATTTACAACAACTTCAAACTCATTGAACAAAGATTGAAGAAGGCTGGGAAACTTGGTACAAGCTCAAGCAGCTTGGCTTTGATGTCAACCTCTATTGATAGTGATGATTCTGAAGATGACTGTGATGATGATATTGCCACTGCTGGTTCTACTGTTTCCATTGGTAATGTTAGTGTTACCACTGCAGGTTCAAAGAAAAAGATTGCTAGTATTGGAGATCCTACCTTTTATGCTTTTATCTCCACTCAAGTTAATGGCTCTATATTAACTCATGAAGACGTAGAGCAAATTGATGAAGATGACTTGGAGGAGATGTATATAAAATGGCAAATAGCTCTTCTTAGCATGAGGGCTAGGAAATTCTACAAGAAGACTGGCAAGCCTATTCACATCAATGGTGGTGAAACTGCAGGCTTTGACAAAAAGAAAGTAGAGTGTTTCAATTGTCACAAGTTGGGGCATTTTGCTAGGGAATGCAGAAGACCAAAGATGAAGGACAACAGGTCTACTTGGTACAAGCAAAAGAAAGAACCAACTGTGGAAGAACCAAAGGCAATGTTGGCAATTGATGGTGTGAGCTATGATTGGAGTTTCATGGCTGATGAACAAGAGGAAGAACCTTCAGATGCTGCTCTTGTGTCTACTGAATTTGCTCTCATGGCTTTATCTGACTCGGAGGTACAAAACTTTGAAAGTTGTTCTAAAACATGTAGGGCTGCTAGAGAAGTTGAAAGACTTAATGAATCTTATGAAAGTCAAAGAACAGAGTTGTTTGCTGCTAATTATGTTGTGTCAAACCTTAGGAGCTATATTAGAAAAACAACTAGAGCACTATAGAGAAAATGAGTCAAAATATAATGATGATATGATTCTTCTTAGAAAAGAGGTAGGTCATACGACGGCTGTGAATGAGGCTTTCAAAGAAGAGCTTGAAAAACTTAGAAAGAAAAATGAAAATGTCAATTTAACTGTTGACACTTGTTATTATCAGTCTAAGTCAATTGATAAAATTTGGAATGCTCAAATACATAGTAAAGTTAAGTCTGGTATGGGTTATAATACAGTGCCTCCACCACTAAGAGGTGTTCCATCACCTCCAGGTATAGATTTAGCTCATACAGGTCTAGAAGACTTTCAGGAACCTATTCTTGAATATGGTCCTCCCAAAACTGTGAAATGTGAGGAAGAGGTTAAGCTTGATAATGATGTTTTTGAAAGTGCTAGTGACTCATCAGTTGTTGATGAGAATGTTAAAAAGAAAGTAGAGGTTTCTATCCCAAAAGTTGTTAATACTGTTACAGAGGAACCTAGGAGACAAGCTAATAAACCTAGATCAACTGTAAGGTATGCTGAGATGTATAGGGAGAAGTCATCAGCTCCTAGGGGTAACCAGAGGAGTTGGAACCATGTTAAATCTCAACAACTAGGTAGTGATTTTGTGATGTACAATAAAGCATGATATATTTGTGGTAGTTTTGATCATTTACATGCTTATTGTGACTATCATGTTGGGAGAAGGGAAGTCCATGGGAATAAAAGGGTGGAGTCTAACAGGTTTCAAAATCATTTGCACCCTAATCCACACAGCAAAATGATCCCAAGAGCAGTTCAACTAAGAAGTGGACTTAAAACTTTTGCCACTGCAAAAACTGTTAACACTGCTCACCCTAAATCACCTGTTGCAAGTGCAAAATCCAAAACAACTTTTGCAAAATCTGCACAAACAGGGAAAAGAACTTTTCAAAATAAAAAGGTTCATTATAACCAACAGTGGGTACCTAAAACTAAACCAGCAGTTTCCACTGCTCATTCAAAAGTTCCCACTGCAAGGGTTGTAAACAAGAAAAGGGGGGACATGGGAAATGCTGTGAAGGCCTCAGCACGTTGGGAATGGAAACCTAAAGGAATTACCTCATCAACCAATCCCAATGGTGTATCAATGACCTCTGATAGATTTAACTATATTGATACACGAGGCAGATCCAAGTCAATCATGGCTTGGGTCCCCAAAAGAAACTAACTCTTTACTTTTATGTGCAGGAACATCCAAGGACAAAAAGATCAGATCAAGGCTACACAGATAGTGGATGTTCAAGGTACATGACTGGCAACAAGTCCTATCTCTCAGATTTTGAACATTATGATGGACAATATGTCAGCTTTGGATGTGGAGTTAATTGAAAAGTAAAATGGAACAACAAATGTGATGCAAGAGATTTAAAGAAAATAACATGGATTTTTATTATTATTAAACAAAACTGCACACTGAGTGCAGTAGATACATCCATGAGATACTGACAACATGCATCATTACATAAACTGGAAAACAGAACACATCATCAAACTACTAACAAATCAGAAAATCTTCACATCATACACCCTACACCAGCTAATCCATTGGCTTCTTGCCCTTGCCCAAATAGTCATGCTTGTTCTTCTGTGCTCTCTTCCTTTTGTTCTCAAAGGTTGACTACATTCTTGGACAAAGAAGACCAAGAACTTGTGGAGGAGGCCTTGGTAGCATTGCAGGCTTCTTTGGTATGGATATCTGCTTCATGTTGGAGAGAGCTGCTTCCAATGCTTTTGTCAGAGCCCTTGGCAAATCTTTGGCCAAGGAATAGGTCTCATCATTATTCTCATCATCATCTGATGAGCTGGAGTAGAACTCAAGAGAAGGTGCAGGTTTGGCAACAGGTGCACGCTTGGCAGTCTCTTTAGTTTGCTTCTTAGATGAAGTGCTTCCAGCCCATGGTGGAAAGTATCTAGCCCACCCTGATGCCTCTGAAGAAGACTCAGAAGCAATCACAAACTCTTCCTCTGAATCAGAGGAGATGTCAATGATGTTGGAAGGATTACTCATGATGTTATTTAGAGATTTTGTGAGTTTGAATATGTTTTGATAAAGACTACAATATGCCAAGTCTCTTTATATAGGCAAAGTCGGTCACGAGGGCTCATTAATGAATATATTTACTTTTCCCTATTTTGGTAGGTTAAAGAGTAAATATAGATATTATCGGGTTGACTTTGGAAGATATTTTTAGATAGTGGCTTGGTTAATAGTAACTTTGGTTAAAACAAGTTGGTTATTCATATTCTTTGTATTATGCTAACACATGCAGGTACATAACCAATCTTGGATGGGAGTTGATCTTAAAAGGTGTATGACTGTGATACACAACAAATGGTTATTGATTCACCATGTCTAACCCACATAAGAATCAACTAGTCCAGAGCAAACGGCTACTGGTAAAGACTTAACAAATCCGTTTATGGTTGATAGTTTACCAAAAACTATATGGTTATCAACTCACCATATTCTTTATGATTAAGAGTTGGCTAGTCCATAGCAAACGGCTCATGGTAAAGACATATCAAATCCATTGATAGCTGGTAGTTTGCTAAAAACTATGATAAAGGGCAGTCCAATTTTCATATGTTTTTCTTTACCACTGCTCTTTGAAAATCTTTGTGAAACATTCCCACTGCTAGTTCACAGTTTCCACTGACAGTGTTATTTTTACCACTGTTGATCTAGCCGTTACAACTGTTGTGTCTGTAACAAAATTTTTACTAGCCGTTGAGAGTTAATTTCTTTCCATATATAAATAGGGTTAATTTTTAGAAGATTATCTATTTTCCTACTTTTAATTTATCTTCTTAAGATAAATCTTTTCCTTAGATATTCTTTCTTGCGCAAAACTCTAAAACCCTAACTGTTTATATATTTTCTCTCAATTGGCGAGTTTTTATACAATTCATACTGACACAATATATTTTTCATCAAAAGATTCTATGGCACCTATCACTTTTGCAGATGAGCACAACCAAGTGGCCTACTTACAAAAGTCAAACGAGAAGAGTGGCCCTGTTTTTCATCAAATTGTGGACTTTCTAAATACTACCCATATAAGGTATGCTTTACTTCTTAATCCCACAATCTATATCTCTCAAATCAAACAGTTTTGGACTTCTGCTCAGTCCATAACCATTGAAACTAGAGATACACATAAAACAGTGGATGCTCTTAGAGCCACTGTGGACGGGGTAACCATTGATGTTACTGAGGCATCCTTGAGGAGAATTCTCCAATTGGATGATCTCAATGGTATCATCACATTACCTATGCCAGAAATTCATACACATCTTTCATCCATGGGGTATGATACCACTGGCAAAAAGGATACTTTCAAAAAGAGTGGTTTTTGTCCCCATTGGAGATTTTTGATACATACTCTTTTGCATTGCATAAGTCCTAAGAAAACTTCTTATGAACAATTCAGTTCAACCATGGCTTACCATTTGGTTTGTCTAGCCACTGATAGGACTTTTAATTGGTCAAATTATATTTTTCAAAGTATGCAAGGCAATGTAAAGAGTTCAAATTTTTTTTTGATGTATCTAAGATTTGTGCAAGCAGTGCTAAATGAGTTTCAACTGCAACCCCACACTAGAGTTTATAAAATCCGTTGCCTTAAGCCTAAAGTTTTTCAAAATATGAACAAAGATGGCAATAGGACTATTACACCTCTTTTTCTTCAAATGCTTGCAAAGATTTCACAAGTACAAAATTCACCAATAATCATTGTTCCAAACATTGATTATACACCACCTGTTTCTCACACCTATGAGAGGAGGCACAAACAGCCAACTCCTCTCATTACAACACAACATGTCCCTGATCCTTTTGGTTTAGGAACAAGTAGTGGTGGTTCTAGATTTCAACCTAGTCCAACTAGGGAGGAATCTGAGCCATTGCCCCATGATTCACCTCTCCCAACAGGTCACATAGTTGGAAGTGTTGAGGGCAGTGGGCAACAAATGGAATTAATGGATATGTGTACCAAATTAGCCAAGCAGGTTGAATCTCTCCAACAAGACCTGGCACAAGTAAAGATGCAGCATGCCAAGGACATTACACACTTAAAAGAAGAGATTCAGACCTTGAAAGAAGAGTTGCAGGGGTTGAAAAACAAAAGAAAAACTACAAAGCTAGTGATATCATCTTCATCCTCACCTGATGATGGTGATTTAGCTGATTTTCATAAAGATTTGGGAAATTCTCCCAAACAGGGGAGGAAAACAGATGCTAAAACTCAAGGGAGGAAATTTGATTTTGAAGATGAAGGTGTTTCTAGTAAAGGTGTAGAGGAAGCTGATACTCAAGAAGAGCAACCAGAGCAAGATATTTTTAGTACTGCAACTGCTGATTTTACCACTGATCCAATTTCCACTGCAGAGCCAAATATTCCCACTGCTGGACATGATGGTGCCACTGCAAGTGAAGAAATTGATAAACTGAAGAAAGACAAAGGTAAAGCTGTTATGCAAAGCAAGGAGCAAACAAGAAGAAAGGTTTCAAAGAAAGAACAAGTTCAGATTGCTCATGATGCTGAAGTTGCAAGAAAAAATTATGAAGTTGAAGTTGCTGAAAAGAAAAAGCTTGAAGAATTGGAGATTGCAAGCTTTATGGAGGCTAAAAGGCTGGATAGAATGGAAGATCCACTTTCCACTATTCCACCTACAAGATTCAGAGAGAAGACTCTAGAGTTCAGCTATGTACCTTATGAAGAGGAAATTGATTTCTTGATTGCAAATGATCCAGTGATCAAGAAGAAAGCAATTGACCTAGTGGCTGATAAGTCTTTAACTAAAGATCAAAGAACAACACAGTTAAAGGACTTTATTCAGATGAAGAATAATCAAGCACTTCAAGATGCTATTGTTTCAGTCAAGAAGGGCCAAAAAAAACCAAGAAAACCAACAAAGGCACATGTGATTTCAATGATGAAAGATTATTGTTGCAAGGTTGGTGGCTGGAAAAGACATCAATTCAAAGGAATGCCTGATGATAAAGTTAAAAGTATCTACTACAGAGTTCAAAGACAAGATAAAGATTTTATTCCAATGGACTCTGAAGAAGAAGCAAGAAGGTATCCTAATTTGAAGAGAAAGGCCAAAGATAGTGAATCTAAGACATTTAAGAAGACAAAGTTTGCTGAAGAACAAGAAGTTCCAACTGAGAAATTCACTGAAGAACAACTGACATAAATGATTGTGATAGAAGAAGAAGATTTTTACCTTGAACCACTGCAAGTCAGACATCCTATCATTGACTGGGAAGTGTTTACTGGTAGCAACTTTGCTCCAACATGGAAGATTACAAGGCTAGGTGGTGAAACTTCATCATTCATTCAATTTGAAGATCTCATCAAAGCTTTTGATAGAGATGATCTTGACACATTATGGAAATTAGTTCAAGAAAGATTTGATGCCGAAGATCTCAAAGATATGAAGGAGATGCAGTTATGGGTTAATCTTAGAAGGCTCTATGAACCACATGTTAATGATGATTTCTGGAAATTCTCATGTTCATGTCCTGGTACTAAATGGTTCTACTATGATTCATGTGAAGTTCATCATATTTCTACAGTAAATGAAGTAATGCATTTATGCTTGCTGAGAAAGAATATCCACTCAGAGCTGGAACTCTCACTGTGATGTTGTGTACTACTATAAGAGTTCATGAAGATAGTGAGAAGGTCAGAGCATTGTTACTCAGGCTTCAAGATCAATGTTCAAGAGCTATTCAAGCATTGAGAAGAAGATGAAGTGTTTGAAAGAATTCCCCAAATCCTTGCAGATAATGAAGATTGAAGAAACTTATTGATTTGCAGAGAAATCATAAGTTTAGGGAAGGATTTTTGGGAATAATACTAACAGATACCACTGATAGTCTTGTGGTTAACACTGCTAAAGATTACACTAGCAGTGGAAACTCATTACCACTGCCAGTACAAATATTACCACTGCTATTAGGATAAATGTTATGTATCCGTGTATTGATAAGTATAGAAAAGATCTTGTGTATATTCTATATTGTTAGGTTTATACTTATCTTTTAAATGACTCCTTGTGCTATAAAAGGAGATCCTAGGTCATTGTTTAACATACGTATTATTCATATTAGCTTCAAGGTGTAACCCTAGTGATAAGCAAGATCACTCGTATTATTTCTTAATAATATTGGAGCTTTGTGTTTATTGTTCTTACTTACATTACATCATATAATCTGTCTTCTAAGTATTACTAAGTATATTCCGCGTGCTTATTAATATAACTCAAAATATCACTAACACAAGGTGTGTGTTTATGATAACGCTACACGCGTCGTTCGGGGTCAAAGGAACTTCCTTTTCGTCGAGCAAGCTTTCAACACCCTAGGCAGTGAATCTAATCATTGTAGTGTAGTATTAGGGTAAGCCACGGGAATTGATATCGTTCTCTAGGGGAATAGGAATGCTAGTGAGAGGTTACTACGCTAAGGTTGGGGTTGAGGAAGATTGTTTTTTATCTTTTTATATTTTTTAGGAAATGGAAAGGTACGAATCTCGGGGTTTAGATTTGGGGGGTTGGTATTTCTACTGATTACTCTACTATCTAATTATCTAATTAACTAAGGTGAGGGTTGTCTATGTCTAATTATTGTGTGCTCGTATGATGGTTTAAAGATGTGTTTACTTAGGTTTTATTACTCCTTAATTATCTCCTATTGATGGTTGAATTGTCACGTCCTTATTCTTAATTGCGTTGTGTATCTAAGGTATTAGGGTATGCGTTTATCCCTAACTCTTTGAAACTACCAAAGGGTCTCGTCTACAAAATCTCTAGGATTTATAAACTCTAACTCTAAGGTACTCTTTGGATGGTTTAGCCTACAACTACTCTAGGTGTTATAGTCTAAGCTTCACAAACATTAATCAAGCATTAACTACACAACGAATGACCTATCGCATTACTAGATCATTAACAATTAAGATAGGAGACAACCAATCAATATTCAATAATTAAGTTTCATATTCCCTAAGCAAACACACAAGTAAATTAGCCGGACATGGAGAACATGCAAGCATACAAACAAATAATTGAAGACATAATTGAATTAATGAAGTAAAGTACTTATCTTGGTGTAAGATAGGGTTTAGAACCCTAAAATACTGTACAAGACAGCCTTGGTTCGGTTTACGTTTTTACTCCAAAAGACTACACTCTAAAAACTGAAAAATTCGGATTCTATATATAAGATTACATTCGCGACGACGTCACCTTATGATTTGTGACGCCGTCGGGTCGCCGTCATTAGGGTTTCGTCTTGGCCATGTTAGTCTTGCGACGTCGTCACCTTGTGCTTGTGACGCCGTCCTCTTCAGCTTCTGACGCCGTCTGGATCAAATCTAGGCCGTCTGAGTTGCGACGACCTACTCTTTTAAAGCCTGACACCGTCACTTGAAAATAAGCAATTTGGCTACTGAGCCGTCACAAAAGTGCTCCGACGGCGTCGTAGATAACACCTGACGCCGTCCCCTTGTATTTTAGCAGCTTGAGTGTCTCGATTCTTGACTTTGGCCATTTTCTTCGTATATCCGCACCTTTTCGTCCAAATAAGTGCCATTCCAGCAATTTGCCTTCAAGAGGCCTAAAAAGTGAAAAGGAACGATATTAAGTAATAACGGATACAAAAGTGATCAAATAAGGGCTGAAACGACCCCTCAAAAAGGTACATTTTAAAACCTTATCAAATATCCCTACACTTGGTATTTGCTTGTCCTCAAGCAAATGTGCTTTTGGCCAATTAATTTATAAGTTAGGGGTCATGAAGCATTGGTTTAGAACAATCCACAACACATATAAGCCCCGCAAAAATCATAACAAGCACGGAAATTACATACTAGCACCTCACATGGGGTGTTTGGGTACTCACATCTCTCGGGTGTATATGAAATAAAACAGGTTGGAAATGGTAGATAAACACTCATTAACCGGTCCTAGTACATAGATTACTATAGGCTTGAGAATAGATCAAACCTCCATCGCTTTGGCGTAAGCACCTAGGAAAGACTATCAAAGAGGTCTTTTAAAGGGTTGTAATGTTAGGCTTACGGTAGGGAAACAAAGGGTTTGGTGGGATAGGCTATTTAGTGGAGGCAAGTCAAAAATCTTTATGTTACAAGCATACGAAGAATGGCGTTGCTAAGCTAAGACTCGACAGTCTAAACTCTAGATAACTGAAAAAAACAAAAATAAATTTAAATGATAGATGTAGGATGGTAGCCCGTTTTTTTTTTCAACACTCTATTTTTTTCTTTTTCTCTTTTTCTATTTTTTATACACTTTTACTCTACCATCCTCTACGGTAACATCAAAATGATAGGGATTTATAGGCATATCCCTACACTTGAGTTTTTATTACTCTAACACTAATTTGACCCGAATTGAAAAGATCAAAACACTTGGAGTACATTATTACGCAAACAAAGGGAATTTGAATTAAACGTTCTCTTCCCGTCATTTCATAAACTTTAACTTTTTCCATTAGTCCTAATCGTCCCAAAACTGTATACAAAGGATATGACTTGACTTAGCAACTTATGCAAGCAACTAGATAATTGAACTAAGAGTTTTTAGGGTGATAACAATAATGCACTAAAAGTGAGTGCATACAAGGTAGGCTAAGGCGATTTGGGTGTACATTTGGGGGTGGGGTGTAAACAATGCTCTTCATTGATATTCCGAAAAAACCAAAACATCACGAGAACCGCGAAAAGGATAGGCCCTGAGGGGTTAACTAGGGGTATCGTGTACTAAAAGTGAGTACAACGCAAGGGTGTGGGGGAATTACTCAACCAATGTGGAAGAAGTAATTATATTACGGGTATCAAACAAGGGTTATCCTAATGCCTCTTATCATTTAGTTATTTGTGACAACTCGTAATTTCAGGTCATTTTAACAAACTTTAAAAGTTTCACTATTTCATCATTTATCGTAAACTAGGTTTACGAGTATCAAATTCGAGTAACCTTAGTGGTTTAGCTGCGAATTCATGAACCAAACATCGAGGACATTTCATATAGACTAGGTTTAGTCTACATATCATTAGCATCATTATCATCATATTAGTTCATGCATGGTTTTGCATATTACATTAAACGTATAATTTTCATATTAAATAAACGTTGTCGCGTAATTAATTATTTTGAACAATTGATCCGATACTTCCAAAAATTATCCCGATATATTTTTATACTTATATTAAGTTCATAAAAATAATATTATGAGTTTACCGAGTGTTTTAAATTTATTTTGTATATAAATTGTTATGTTTATATAATTACGACGGTTTTCTTAAATACTACACGATTATTATTATTTCACTCAATTTTTGCAAGAAATGTATTTTGATAATTTTTATGACCACAATATATTTTGTCTTGACCCGTTAAAAATTATTTTTATCTAACGCTACCCTAAATACTCAAATGTGTATACAAGTTACCACTTAACTTCAATTAACTTACATTTAATTATACTTATACATAATATAATAATAATAAAAAAATGTATTAGGATGACTAGCACCCCCTTGTCGACAAGGGGGGGGGGGGGGGGTGAGTCATTTGTTTTTGCAAAATATCTTACTAGTTTAATGTATTATACTCTTAAACTTAACACATACAACTTTATTTCTCAAGTGTTTTAGATCAAAACTCTCTTTCTTTCTCTCTTGCAAACCGGCAACCATAAGGAACCAAGAAGGAGTCCATAGATTTTTCTCTAATCAAGTTTTATATACTCTAGTATCACTCTTGATTAAGGTTGTGCAATATAAACCTTGGGTGATTAGGAAAAATCCTTTGTTCTTATAACCTCATCAAGTTACTTGTAAGCTTTTCATAATCATGATCATATTTCATATTCATGTTCATTTCATTAAGCTTGAGAAAAATATGCAAGTCATATGATGTTTATACCACTTTTACATTGTTTTTAAGACTTATATATATTTATGTTATCATATAATTATTCCTTGTAATATATCACTCTTGGTGATGTCTAGGAACTTATGACACCCTAAGAAGGTGTATGGTAGGATTAGAATAGCTTCGGAGTTGTTTTGAATGGGTTAGAATAGGTTTGGCGCGAGAAAAACTCATTTCGACAAGTTTTAAAAAGGGTCTGTCCTTATTTTCGAAATCTGGAATTTTCGACAGTAGATAAAAATTTTTGGTCTAGATATTTAGAAAATACACTTTAAAACGAAACCGTGGCCGCTTGAACGGATTAAAACGGAGCTATAACGAAGAAGTTATGAATTTTTCAAGATAAGCGACGAAAACTATAAATTCTGAAAATTTCAGCATGTTATGTCTATTTTGTACGAGTCAAAAATGAAGCTTAGGCGTTGTAAATTATTTCGACTTATCAAAAATATATTGGTATACTTTGATACGAAGCTAAGGACATATAAAACGGATTTGTAACGACTAAATTATACACGTTTACACAAAGTTGCCGTAATTTTATTATATAAGAAAAACTATTATATTTCTAATAGACAAGTATTACAGCAAAACTAGAGACCATGTTGAAGGTTGTTTTTAACATTGATGTAGAACTTTTTATAAAGTGATGTCTTCTAGTAAAAGTAAGTTCGCCAAACATATTTTTCAAAATGTCCGACCGTTTGTTTAGCGGAGTTGTAATGAATTAGATATGGTTACTCAAACTTGGCCGAAAACCACCCTTAAACTATACTTTGGATTAAAGTACCATATTTAACCCATATGTTTCTCAGTGATCGAGACCTCTAGGATGAAAACTTAAATGCTAAAACTTTGAGATAATGATACAAGCTTCCCAAAACCGTTGAGTTCTTTTCCTAATGCTCGACGTGCACCATTTTACGACTAGCTTTTCAAGGCCGTTTTGTCACTTTCATGAAATTTCAAACGACATTATTTTACGACGAAAAGTTGTAATTTCATAATAAATCAATAAATGACTATCGTAAGATATCATTTCAACGTAAATACTTGTAAAGTATTTTATAACATGACGAGATGTCATAAACTTATATTTCGACGATAAATTCTATTTTTAAAAGCGTACAAGTGGTATAGATTACATGTGGATTTGCATGCACGACATTGTTTCATGATTTACATTAGAACATATCATTCATAATAGGTCACGGTCAGAGGTTGCGCCTCATTTCAGTATTGCCATTATATCATCATTATCATTGCAACAGGTGAGTTTTCATAGCCCCGATTTATTCAAGTTTTTACTTTATTTCAAACCTACGGGGGAGAATACATTGCACATCATTTTTATTACGATACCAAGTATATCAAATTCATTACATTGCTTAAGTTACCTCATGCCAATTGAATGTCCCCATTATATAACATGAACCGTTAATTTCATAGAAGCGAGGGTGAGTGGATAGATCTATCGAGGGTGACTCCTCCATCCGGGTTGGTGGATTCCAACTGGTTAAACGGATGCATTTCATTTAATATCATTATTTGAGTTGTTTGGCAAACACTCTGTTGGGGCGAACATCATGACCAGTCTAGTTTCGGTGTCATGGACTTATAACAATTGTATCATTTTTGTGACGACATTGGCATACATAATTTATACTTGTGGTAGTCGTATTAAACATTTTCCTGAACTCTATGAACTCACTCAACCATTGTGTTGACACTTTTAGCAATGTATTTTCAGGTAACTAAGGCATTCACTTCATGGCTTGCATGTGGACATATCATAGAGTCGCGATGACGACGTGTCTCACATGGGATTTATATACTTTAAAAACATCGTTTGACTTGTACCAAACTTATTTTCCGCACATGTTAATTTTCATTTGGGACCTATATTTTGTAAACTCTGGTTATTCTATTAAATCAAGCGATGTCTTTTCCAAACGACACTTTAGGTCGTTCAATATAACTGTGATTGTGATGCTATGACAGTCAACCCCCAGGAATTCCATTCCGCTGCAAAACAAGAAATTTGGGGGTGTGACAGATTGGCATCAGAGCTTCGGTTATAGAGAACTAGGTTGCATCATTGACCCTAGACTATAACTACATCATCATAGCATCTCATCATTTCATCATAAGTGCATAGTCACTATACATGCGGTTTCATACGCACATTTTACGAGTTATTTCCTTTCATTTCAAATCGATTGTCACAGTAATGCCTTCAAATACCCATCCCATCATACTCACATCACTTTGACATGGAGAATGCCCTGTCATTCCCTATCACAATTTTAACATCAGTTGACTTAACACCGATAACATCAGATGATGAGACTGAACTCTGTTGGATCGATATACTTTAATCAAACTAACTTAACTAGCTTGTTAAGGTTTAATAACCTCGGATAAATCCTAAGTTATTAACAAAGAAACACTGAGCAATCTTTATCAAGTACGCGGAATTTACTTAACAAAGCTAAGAAGAAAAACTTTTATAATAAACTCTAAATCTGCTTATTATGCAGATACTCTAATACAACTCTAAGATAATCGAACTTTTCTCTAAAACACTAATTCGTAAACTCTAAAACTCTTTTTCTGAAATCGTACCTCTAATGCCAATCTAGGAGTCCATTTATAGGCTCAAGGATATCCTAGTCGGTTTACAATTGATAACCTTGTACGACAAGTAATCTAAACATAGAATACAATTCTTTCCATAAACGAATATAACAGTTCTTTTGTTCTTGCAATACTTTGACTTTATCTTGCAGTACTTTGACTTTATCTTTAGCAGTACTTTGACTATTTAACTTCTTCCAGTACTTTGCAGCTTACAGTACTTTTATATCTTCAGTACTTTGATATCTTCAGCACTTTCATATCCCAACAATCCTCCCCTAACTTGATTTCTACTTGCTTGACTTCAAGTTCCTTTGTGAATATATCTTTAACAGCTTCATCTTTAAAAACGGATTGTTTCTTAGTCTTTATATTTTATCTCTGTAGTATCTGTTCTTGTCAAAATATCTCTTAGAATTGTTCTCTTTACAACAGCATCCAGCAAGCTCCATCTTTTCAGCAACACAGCAACATATGACAATTTGTACATTTAATTCAGTTTAAGTTGCATACTATTCTCATCACTTCCAAGTGAATCATTGAAAAATTAATGGATTTAAATCTCTTTACCAAAGCCATTATCTCTGGAGTAGCCAAATGTTTTGGTGTGTAAGACCATGGTACATTGATAACCATATGATTTTTAGCAAACCACCAGCTATCAACAGATTTATTTTGTCTTTACCAAAAGCTGTACCCTTCTGGACTAGTTAGTTCTTCTATCTAATGGTGAACTAATTACCAATAATGGTTTTTCCACAGCCTTTACCACAAGCCATTTTCTTGTGGGCTAGCCAACTCTTTACATTACTGATATGGTGAGTTGAATACCATCCAACTTATTAGCAAGTTGTCAACTAAAAACGGATTTGATATATCTTTACCAGAGCCGTTTGCTCATGGATTAGTCAATCCTTTTGTAACTATGGTGGATTGATAACCTATTGATGTTATCATCACAAAAACCATTTATTCAACCTTTAGTTCAAAATATTTATTACTTAGCTAAAACGTTTCTTCTAAAATTCATTTTAACTGGTTTAGTTCAGCAAACAGTACTTTGATGAAAGTACTGTCTGGTCAGCAGTACTTTGAATAAAAGTACTGATATATCAAAAAGTATTTATTCAAATGAAATTCATACCAGTTATAGATCATTCTCAGCAATAGTAGTCCAGTTTATAAACAAGTTGATAACCATGCAAGCAGTTTCATTATCCTCTTCTACTTCCAATCCATGCTCTAGCATTCTTCTCATGAGCTCAACTGTGAGAGGATATCTTCTTTCTGCAAACATGTGTATCATTGTTCCATTTTCCAGCTCCAAAACATGAACTCCAGATTCTTCAAAGAATCTCCAGCAAACTATTTCCCAGCTTTCTTGATTCTTCCAGATATCACCAGTGCTTTCTTCTTCAGTTTCCCATATAGTTATGAGATCACCATGTAAAACCAAACCAATCCCTTCTAATGGATTAACTTCAAAATAAGCCTTCACAACATGATATAAGTAGAATAGGTCTACTCTATCTATAATATGCAGTAAATCCCATAGCCTTTTGAAAACTTTGAAGCTTTCATATTCTTTATGAAAAATCATGTAATCTCCATTCTTGGATTTCACAACTTTGAAAACACTGATCTTTGATCTGTTCATCTTCATGTCATCATCTTCTTTTGTATAATCAAAATCTGCCACTCTGAGATAATTCTTCAATTCATCACTAGTCTCAGATCTTAATTCAACCTTTTCTTTCTTTGAAAACTGAACATCTGTAACTTCCGTTTTTCTTTTTCTCTTTAAGCTCTTCTTCCTTTCAGCTTCAGTCCAATGAGCTTCTTCTCTAAAGTCTTTAATATCAGCAACACTCTTCTTATAAGCTTCTGTTTCAGCATCATAGAGTCTTTTCATATCAACATAATTTAGCTTCTGCAAACCCTTATATCCTCTGCCTTTTAAATATGCCATCATTGATAAGATCGTTTATAAGCTCAGCTAGGGATAACAATAACATATACATACGCAGCGGAATAATCAAAACAATACTTTGTTATTGCTAAAGGTTTTTCAATCACTAACACTAACTAATATTAGACGTTTATAGGAACACGTCTACTAACTAAACTAATAACCTAGGCGTTTACAAGACCATACGCCTAGGACACACTAATCTAAAACCCTAGACGTTCTTCCCTAACGTCTAGGCTAAACACACACACCCCTTTAGTCGACTACATTATGGAAGACTTAATTAAAAACCTACACCTATGTCCTCTTTATATACTAGAGGATAAGGACTAAATAATAAAACTTTCATTGCAAGCAAGTCCTTCCATCTTTTAGTAGGTTTCCTTCTTGTCATATTAAGTCCCTCTTGTTTCATTCTTTTTGTCTTTATCAACTCAAACGTATAATTCCCAACAAACTCTTTTAGGAGGACAAAGTTTCATCTACACCATCACGATCACCATTGATTCACTGTAGGATCAGGACAGTTTTTTTTTTTTTTTTTTTTTATCATTCGGTTGGGACAGATTATACCATTTGGTAGAACTTATAGGCTTAGTCCTAATGAACCTATTTTCTTAACTCACCACAAGGATTTCCATTATCATCATTGTCATCATTATCATCATCATTGTCATCTAGACTACCATCCGTGCCATCACATCTCATAGACACTACTCATACGCCTGACTTGCAGCTTGGGAAGCGTGCATGATTTGACACATCATTACCATCTATCACTAAGACTATAGACACTACATTATCTCATAGGTTTGAGGACTGTGAGAGTTCTAGGGCCATTGCCACTAGACCGCCTACTGCTTTTACACTTGAGACACGATTTGACCATCAATAGGAACATATAATAGGTACCTTTCAATCTTATGTAATCTTTATTCCTTATTAACTCCACGATAATCATAACCTTGGTTCATTTCATTCCTATTCCAATTGCCCAATTTTCAATCATTCGCGACAATACATCACTGTCTTACTAGGGGTTAGGCCAACTTTATTCTTGACCAATTAGGAGACTATTACCACTCTATGAGGTCCTCCCATGAATCCTACAAATCATTCAACAAATTTTATTCAAGTTATTTTGCTACCATTTCATGAAATTATTTCACTTAATCTTATTTCAAGCTATTCTACACTATCTTAGAAACATTGTTTCATAAAGTTTTAAAACAAAGTTGTTTCGTTACCACCCTATCAATTGGTTTTCAGTCATTTTATCAACGATTTAATATCATCATGCGAAACGATTTTCATGTTACTCTGAAAAATTATTGAGCCATTATCTTACAAAACAAAACGTTGAATACCATCTAAAAATTTCGGAGAAACATAACACCATTTCAACAAAACCAAGCATCACATCCTTTGTCCTCGATTATACATGGCCTGATCACCTATGTATATTTGAGAAAGAATTATGTCATGAAAACAATCTTCATTCAAAAGCAAGGCTTTGTAATCGTATAAATTGTTCATAAACATTTATTTTGTTAACACTCTATAGAAGCCTACGCCATTCATCCCTCACTCAACCGATAAGTTAGAATTTGACGAGTGACCTTTTTAGGAAAGGCTTCTTATACCATCTATGAGGAGGATTCCTCGATACAAGAAAACAAGGAAAGCATTCTAGGACTACCAACAAGGACTAGAAGTATATAGTAAGACGTTTCAAAACTCAACAAAAATCTTAAGACATCACGAGACATTCCGAAACACTATTTTGGACTAGAAGCCAAATTATATCATTTCAAAAGTACTAGCTAGACCGAGTCACGAGATTTAGCATGAAGCGTATACCCATTAAGCAACACCATAGGGATAAACCAAGTCTTCTAACTGGGACTACAGAACATTTCACTAAACATGGCCTCAACAATATTTGAACTTCCCTACAATGAGTTTCCTTTAAAGGAAAATGTGGTTAAATTAAAGTTATTGATATAAACTTCCCCTAAGGCATTGTGTTCCCTAGAAATTCCAAGTAACCTCACTTCTATATCCAGAGATGCAACAGGTTTGAACATATCGGACAATAGATGACCCTCCATCTACAAGTGAAATTAGAACAAACATTCCTCGGTATAGTATCATCTGATATCTATGTTTTGCGGACATGATGACAATCTAGTGATGAACTATTTTAGAAGCACTTAATATCGGAACGAGTCTTGAAAACCAATCACAATACTACATCACTTAAATATTTAAGGTTTTGTGACTTTACAACATAGAGCATGGAAACACTTCGATAATAAAACAATAAATATTTTAGTCATGGAGACTAAACACCTTAGGCAAGTAAGATTCAAGTAATGACATTCGCTAGAACTAGAAACGCGAGGAATCACAACTGTTACCCATAATCTATTCCTTTCTATAAGGTCCTTTTCGACAGATTTAACATTTTGAAATTTGGCATGAGACACGTGGTATCAATTCCAGTTGTACCTATTACAAGCTATTCGATTCACCTTAGACTTCTGACAACTATTTTAAGATTCCTTTGGAATTCACTAGTACGTGATTACCGCTTATTATCCTCAGCTCAATGGTTAGAGCGAGAGAACAATTCCCACAGTAGACACATTATACAACATTGAATTTGCTAATGGTAACTTAATTAGCACCGAAACCATTGTCCGTGGTTGTACACTCAATTTTCTAAATCATCCCTTCAATATAGACCTTATGCCAGTAGAACTTGGTAGTTTCGACGTTATCATCGGCATGGATTAGTTATCCAAACATCGTGCAAAAATCATTTGTGATGAAAAAGTTGTTCATCTTCCTTACAACGGCGAAACTTTGATCATTCATGGGGAACGAAGTGGAACTAGACTCAGTATTATATCATGCATCAAGACGGAGAAGTACATAAAGAAAGGTTGTTTTGCTTTCTTAGCACATATAACCGAGAAGAAGCGACTTGAGAATGTACCGATTGCTCGAGAATTTCCTGAAGTCTTTCCTGAAGACTTACCAGGAGTTCCACCGGCACGTCAAGTAGAATTTCATATTGACTTAGTGCCCGGAGCTGCACCAATTGCGCGAGCACCTTACCGATTAGCACCATCAGAGATGCAGGAGTTGTCTAATCAGTTGCAAGAACTTTTAGACAAAGGATTCATTAGGCCAAGTTCCTCGCCTTGGGGAGCACCGGTCTTGTTTGTGAAGAAGAAAGATGGATCCTTCAGAATGTGTATAGATTATAGAGAGCTGAACAAGTTAACGGTGAAGAATCGTTACCCACTCCCCAGAATCGACGACTTGTTCGATCAGTTACAAGGCTCTAGTATCTACTCAAAGATTGACTTAAGGTCAGGTTATCATCAACTTAGAGTGCGGGAGGAGGACATCCCGAAAACGGCGTTTAGAACACGTTATGGACATTATGAGTTTCAAGTAATGCCGTTCGGATTAACTAATGCACCTGCAGTATTCATGGATCTCATGAATAGGGTATGCAAACCGTATTTGGACAAGTTTGTTATAGTATTCATCGACGACATATTGATTTACTCAAAGAGCAAAGAAGAGCACGAAGGGCATTTAAGAACGATTTTAGGACTACTCAAGAATGTGAAGTTGTATGCCAAATTTTCGAAGTGTGATTTTTGGAACCGTAAAGTACAATTTCTTGGTCATGTCATTGATAGTCAAGGACTACAAGTTGATCCTGCAAAGATTGAAGCCGTAAAAGATTGGGCTACTCCAACAAATCCTACAGAAATCCGACAATTTCTAGGACTCGTCGGGTATTACCAAAGATTCATCGAAGTTTTTTTCAAAGATAGCTAAAGCTTTGACCAAGTTGACACAGAAAAACAAGAAGTACGAATGGGAAAAGAAACAAGAAGCTGCTTTTCAGTTGTTGAAGCAAAAGCTTTGCAGTGCGCCAATTTTTGGCACTACCCGAAGGAATTGAGAACTTCGTAGTATACTGCGATGCTTCACATAAAGGGCTTGGAGCTGTATTAGTGCAAAACGAGAAGGTGATAGCTTATGCTTCTCGACAACTTAAGGTTCATGAGAGGAATTACACCACTCATGATCTTGAGTTGGGGGCCGTAGTTTTTGCACTCAAGATTTGGAGACACTACCTTTACGGTACAAAGTGCACAGTGTTTACGGACCACAAGAGTTTACAATATGTTCTTGATCAGAAGAAACTTAATATGAGGCAACGTTGTTGGTTGGAATTACTCAGCGATTATGATTGTGAAATCAAGTATCATCCGGGAAAAACCAATGTTGTGGCTGATGCTCTTAGCCGGAAAGAAAGACCCAAACCTTTAAGGGTCCAAACCTTTGGAATGACGATCAGTTCACCTTTACCATCAAAAATACTTGAGGCACTCAAGGAGGAAAACCGACCAAGTGAAAAGCTTTATGGTATCCCCAAAAATGCAAATGGCTTTGTAAAGAGAGCAGATGGAGTATTATGCTTCAAGGATAGAATGTGGGTACCATTTTATGGCGGGATACGAGAATTGATTATGCATGAGTTACATAAGTCAAAGTATTCTATTCACCCAGGTTCTGATAAGAGGTATCAGGATCTCAAGAAACTTTATTGGTGGCCGGTCATGAAAGCGGAAATTGACACGTACGTTAGCAAATGCCTTACTTGCTTTAAGGTAAAAGTCGAATATCAGAAACCTTCAGGGTTACTCCAACAACCAGAAATTCCCCAATGGAAATGGGAACGCATTACGATGGACTTTGTCAAGAAACTTCCTAAGACATCGGGAGGTTACGGCACTATATGGGTAATCGTTGATCGTCTTACCAAATCAGCCCATTTCATACCAATTGGAGAGACTTATTCCATGGAACAACTTACTAGACTGTATGTCAAGGAATTAGTCTCAAGGTACGGTGCACCAATTTCCATCATTTCCGACAGAGATAGTCGATTCACTTCAAACTTCAGGAAATCATTACAAGATTCATTTGGGACCAAATTAGAGATGAGCACAGCATATCATCCACAAACCGATGGTCAAAGTGAAAGGACAATTCAAACATTAGAAGATATGCTGATGGCATGTGTGATTGATTTTGGAAATGGTTGGGCAAATCATTTGCCATTGATCGAATTCTCGTACAACGATAGTTATCACACCAGTATAAAAGCGGCACCATTGAGGCACTCTATGGTCGAGGTGTCAATCACTTATTCACGGGTCAAAAATCAGGAAAGTACAACTCACTAGTTCATAACTCATTCATGAAACAACAAAGTGATCGAACAGATCAAAAATCAGTTACAAGTAACAACATATAGTCAGATAAGATATGTCGATATACGACGCAAAATATTGGAAGTATGTTCCATAAGTCGCAAACCATTAGAATTTCAAGTTGGCAACAAATATATGTTCAACGTCCTGTCTTGGAAAGGCACGGTACAATACAGAAAACACTGGACGACCCGATACGACCCAAATATCCTCACCTTTCACCGGTAACACCGTAGGACCCAACATGGACTGAATTCAGGGACTGAATTCCTTTTTGGTTGGGCGAATGTGACAACTCGTAATTTCAGGTCATTTTAACAAACTTTAAAAGTTTCACTATTTCATCATTTATCGTAAACTAGGTTTACGAGTATCAAATTCGAGTAACCTTAGTGGTTTAGCTGCGAATTCATGAACCAAACATCGAGGAAATTTCATATAGACTAGGTTTAGTCTACATATCATTAGCATCATTATCATCATATTAGTTCATGCATGGTTTTGCATATTACATTAAACGTATAATTTTCATATTAAATAAACGTTATCGCGTAATTAATTATTTTGAACAATTGATCCGATACTTCCAAAAATTATCCCGATATATTTTTATACTTATATTAAGTTCATAAAAATAATATTATGAGTTTACCGAGTGTTTTAAATTTATTTTGTATATAAATTGTTATATTTATATAATTACGACGGTTTTCTTAAATACTACACGATTATTATTATTTCACTCAATTTTTGCAAGAAATGTATTTTGATAATTTTTATGACCACAATATATTTTTTCTTGACCCGTTAAAAATTATTTTTATCTAACGCTACCCTAAATACTCAAATGTGTATACAAGTTACCACTTAACTTCAATTAACTTACATTTAATTATACTTATACATAATATAATAATAATAATAATAAAAATGTATTAGGATGACTAGCACCCCCTTGTCGACAAGGGGGGGGGGGGGTGAGTCATTTGTTTTTGCAAAATATCTTACTAGTTTAATGTATTATACTCTTAAACTTAACACATACAACTTTATTTCTCAAGTGTTTTAGATCAAAACTCTCTTTCTTTCTCTCTTGCAAACCGGCAACCATAAGGAACCAAGAAGGAGTCCATAGATTTTTCTCTAATCAAGTTTTATATACTCTAGTATCACTCTTGATTAAGGTTGTGCAATATAAACATTGGGTGATTAGGAAAAATCCTTTGTTCTTATAACCTCATCAAGTTACTTGTAAGCTTTTCATAATCATGATCATATTTCATATTCATTTTCATGTTCATTTCATTAAGCTTGAGAAAATATGCAAGTCATATGATGTTTATACCACTTTTACATTGTTTTTAAGACTTATATATATTTATGTCATCCTATAATTATTCCTTGTAATATATCACTCTTGGTGATGTCTAGGAACTCATGACACCCTAAGAAGGTGTATGGTAGGATTAGAATAGCTTCGGAGTTGTTTTGAATGGGTTAGAATAGGTTTGGCGCGAGAAAACTCATTTCGACAAGTTTTAAAAAGGGTCTGTCCTTATTTTCGAAATCTGGAATTTTCGACAGTAGATAAAAATTTTTGGCCTAGATATTTAGAAAATATACTTTAAAACGAAACCGTGACCGCTTGAACGGATTAAAACGGAGCTATAACGAAGAAGTTATGAATTTTTCAAGATAAGCGACGAAAACTATAAATTCTGAAAATTTCAGCATGTTATGTCTATTTTGTACGAGTCAAAAATGAAGCTTAGGCGTTGTAAATTATTTTGACTTATCAAAAATATATTGGTATACTTTGATACGAAGCTAAGGACATATAAAACGGATTTGTAACGACTAAATTATACACGTTTACACAAAGTTGCCGTAATTTTATTGTATAAGAAAAACTATTATATTTCTAATAGACAAGTATTACGGCAAAACTAGAGACCATGTTGAAGGTTGTTTTTAACATTGATGTAGAACTTTTTATAAAGTGATGTCTTCTAGTAAAAGTAAGTTCGCCAAGCATATTTTTCAAAATGTCCGACCGTTTGTTTAGCGGAGTTGTAATGAATTAGATATGGTTACTCAAACTTGGCCGAAAACCACCCTTAAACTATACTTTAGATTAAAGTACCATACTTAACCCATATGTTTCTCAGTGATCGAGACCTCTAGGATGAAAACTTAAATGCTAAAACTTTGAGATAATGATACAAGCTTCCCAAAACCGTTGAGTTCTTTTCCTAATGCTCGATGTGCACCATTTTACGACTAGCTTTTCAAGGCCGTTTTGTCACTTTCATGAAATTTCAAACGACATTATTTTACGACGAAAAGTTATAATTTCTTAATAAATCAATAAATGACTATCGTAAGATATCATTTCAACGTAAATACTTGTAAAGTATTTTATAATATGACGAGATGTCATAAACTTATATTTCGACGATAAATTCTATTTTTAAAAGCGTACAAGTGGTATAGATTACATGTGGATTTGCATGCACGACATTGTCTCATGATTTACATTAGAACATATCATTCATAATAGGTCACGGTCAGAGGTTGCGCCTCATTTCAGTATTGCCATTATATCATCATTATCATTGCAACAGGTGAGTTTTCATAGCCCCGATTTATTCAAGTTTTTACTTTATTTCAAACCTACGGGGGAGAATACATTGCACATCATTTTTATTACGATACCAAGTATATCAAATTCATTACATTGCTTAAGTTACCTCATGCCAATTGAATGTTCCCATTATATAACATGAACCGTTAATTTCATAGAAGCGAGGGTGAGTGGATAGATCTATCGAGGGTGACTCCTCCATCTGGGTTGGTAGATTCCAACTGGTTAAATGGATGCATTTCATTTAATATCATTATTTGAGTTGTTTGGCAAACACTCTGTTGGGGCGAACATCCTGATCAGTCTAGTTTCGGTGTCATGGACTTATAGCAATTGTATCATTTTTGTGACGACATTGTCATACATAATTTATACTTGTGGTAGTCGTATTAAACATTTTCCTGAACTCTATGAACTCACTCAACCATTGTGTTGACACTTTTAGCAATGTATTTTCAGGTAACTAAGGCATTCACTTCATGGCTTGCATGTGCACATATCATAGAGTCGCGATGATGGCGCGTCTCACATGGGAGTTATATACTTTAAAAACATCATTTGACTTGTACCAAACTTATTTTCCGCACATGTTAATTTTCATTTGGGACCTATATTTTGTAAACTCTGGTTATTCTATTAAATCAAGCGATGTCTTTTCCAAACGACACTTTAGGTCGTTCAATATAACTGTGATTGTGATGCTATGACAGTCAACCCCCAGGAATTCCATTCCGCTGAAAAACAGGAAATTTGGGGGTGTGACATTATTTCTAACTACACAAGTGTAGTCTTACTAGCGATCTCGGGATGCATCACAAAACAAGTTCTAGAATCTATTATACCACCGGTTCACACTTTAAGCTTTAAAGATGAATGCTTTAATTCCTACTAATCTAAGGGTGATCCTCACATTTTTGGTGGAATTTAGGTGGTAAAGGGTTTTTGTGCTAGTCATGTAACTTCCTATCCGTGAGACGCTTTTGTTAAGACTAATGGCCCACTCCTATATGTCATGAAAATTTTTTAATTTGGTGCCAAAATTACCCTAACCGACATTTTCTCATGGTTTATTACACAGATGCAATTGGACAAAGCAAATAGTCAAGGATAAGCATAGTTTCAAAGTTCCCGTTTTATTTTCCCTCCCTACACTTAAACTGAACATTGTCCCCAATGTTCCCCGAAAGTATCAAAGTTATGATAATGTAAGGTAATAAAAGATGAAAGAAACTAATACTGCCCTGACTAGCTCGGTAGGATCCGTGTGTGATGTAGTGGTTAAATCTTTTCCAAGAAGAATATATGCGTGAGAAGCTCCTTCCAACCTTATGTATCTTCTTCTTGATAAATAAAACCTGCACACTTGAAGAAAACAAACGAAACCTTCGCGTAAAATCGGCGGTAATAATATATATAAGACTCTACTAGACTAGGATATAATGCTTGTGGAATGGATGTTTACAGAATTTTTGGAAAATCAAGACCTGGAAAATTCCAAAATTTATGAGTAGCTCAGAAAACGAGAAAAAAGTAATCTGTTGTTTTTGCTCCTTCCTGACGCCGTCAGGTTGTGATCCTGACGCCGTCAGGTTATCCTGACAAAAACTGGTCTGCGATTTTCTGGAAAAAATTCTGGAAAATTTACATCTTTAAAATCTGGAAAAATTTTCTGCAAAACATTCATTATGACTCGATACAAGCATTTGACTCGAACAAACACACATGTATATCTTTTAATTAATTGCAATTCTCATGTTTACGTTTCTTTTGAAAACGTGTGTAATCCTCCCTACACTTATCCTTTATGTAAAATACCTTTATATGTAATTAAGACAAGGTTAAAGACAAAATAAAGCATTTTTATAAATTTAAACATGAGAATAAACAATCACTAAAAGATATATGACACACAAATAAAAATGAAAAACAAATACACATGGGTTGCCTCCCAAGAAGCGCTTGTTTTTGTTCGAGTCACGAGCTTGACTCTACCCTTATTTAACGGATAAAGGGGAGGTTTTCCCTACACTTAAGTTTAAGTGCGGGTGATAGTAGCGATACACACCTTTAGGGTAGAAATTTGCTACGTGAGGAGAGGGTGATGGGTGATTTATATGTTCCAAGGAGTGTGCTCCATTCATTATAACCTTACCTAATTCTATTGGTGTAGCGGGTGAATCAAATCTCTCTCCTAAAAATGGATCATCTTCTATCAACTTCAAAAGATTCTTAGTTAAGGATTCATCTTGACCTAATAAACCTGTTTTAAACCCAAAAGAACGTTTCCTTATGTTATGGAAATTGGGAAGTAAAACTTGAACATTTCCAATGAACATGTCTCTAGGAAATATTTCTTTTATGCAAGGAGTGTTGAGACACGAGCTCTTGCCAAATGGTGAGTCTTTGAGAGGGACTGTCTCATTTGTTGAGACTGAAGAGGGCTCAGGATTTATACTCACGAGCTCCGGTATCGCGTATACCTTTTTGATATTTCTAGGTATATTGTTCTTTGCGATTTCTTCATGGAGTTTCATCATGAAGTTGTCAGCTAGACCCAAGAAAGTGTCATGAGTCTTCCGTATCTGAGCTTCGAGGCGTCTTATTAACTTTTCTTGCTTGTGTACAAATGTCAACATGAAGTGTTATTTACTTTTCTTGCTTGTGTACAAGTGTCAGCTAGACCCAAGAAAGTGTTATGTCCTCGAATTCATCTTGCCGGGACTTTCTTGGGAGCAAAAATTCCTTGACCGTTTTCACATGCTTATCAGCATGGGCGGTTATTTCCATTAACGCATTCACTTGGGCCTCCATACTCATAATTGCTTGTGCTTGGGATGTTGACCCGTTCTCTTGGACAACTGGAATTTCCCAACCTTCCTCTTCATATTGAGCTAGGTCCTCAATAACCTCCCAGCATGCTTCAGCTTTGAGGTCACTTAGCCTTCTACCGGCGGCATAATCAATGGTTCGTTGGAGGGAGAGACTGACATGATCATAGAAGAGTTGGACTTGTAGCCAAAGATCAATGCCGTGATGAGGGACTTTATGAAGTAAGTCCTTGAATCGAGTCCATGCTTCGTAGAGAGATTCACCTTGACGTTGTTGGAACATCAATATGTCATTCCTAAGCTTAGTGGTTCTCCCCGGTGGGAAAAATTGAGCAAGGAAGCGAGAGGTGAGATCATCCCAACTTGAGATGGAGCCGGCGAGAAGTCGCTCAAGCCAATTACTAGCTTGGTCCCGTAGAGAGAATTGGAAGAGACGCAGACGCGTAGTCTCCCGAGTAGTAGCATCAAGGTCGATGGAATCGACAATTTTAAGGAAATCCTTAAGATGCTGATTAGGATCTTCGGAACGAAGTCCATGGAATGCACATCCGTTTTGCACCAACCGGATGGTGTCGGATCGCAGGGCCGTATTTTGGGCTTGGTCGGGAAGCTCAATGGTGTTCCTATAACCTTGGTGGCTAAGTCTGGAGTATTCACCAAGAGTACGGTCTCTTGGCGGGACAATGATTTGAGGAGGGTTATCACCTTCCTTGATGAAAAGTGATAGGTTACGAACAAAGGTCACGAAGAAGGGGGATAGACTACGAGGAAGCTAAAATTGAGAAAACATTTACTTGATAGGAATCAAGTAAAGAAACCTAAACGAGGTGGACTACTAACTAGCTATTCTATTCCCCGGCAGCGGCGCCAAAAACTTGATAACGCTACACGCGTCGTTCGGGGTCAAAGGAACTTCCTTTTCGTCGAGCAAGTTTTTCAGCACCCTAGGCAGTGAACCTAATCGTTGTAGTGTAGTATTAGGGTAAGCCACGAGAATTGATATCATTCTCTAGGGGAATAGGAATGCTAGTGAGAGGTTACTACGCTAGGGGAATAGGAACCCTAGGCAGTCAACACCCTAGGCAGTGAACCTAATTATGTATCCGTGTATTGATAAGTATAGAAAAGATCTTATGTATATTCTATATTGTTAGGTTTATACTTATCTTGTAAAGGACTCCTTGTGCTATAAAAGAAGATCTTAGGTCATTGTTTAACATACGTATTATTCATATTAGCTTCAAGGTGTAAGCCTAGTGATAAGCAAGATCACTCATATTATTTCTTAATAATATTGGAGCTTTGTGTTTATTGTTCTTACTTACATTACATCATATAATCTGTCTTTTAAGTATTACTAAGTATATTCCGCGTGCTTATTAATATAACTCAAAATATCACTAACAGAAGGTGTGTGTTTATGATAACGCTACACGCGTCGTTCGGGGTCAAAGGAACTTCCTTTTCGTCGAGCAAGTTTTTCAACACCCTAGGCACTGAACCTAATCGTTGTAGTGTAGTATTAGGGTAAGCCACGGGAATTGATATCGTTCTCTAGGGGAATAGGAATGCTAGTGAGATGTTACTACGCTAAGGTTGGGGTTGAGGAAGATTGTTTTTTATCTTTTTATATTTTTTAGGAAATGGAAAGGTACGAATCTCGGGGTTTGGATTTGGGGGGTTGGTATTTCTACCAATTACTCTACTATCTAATTATCTAATTAACTAAGGTGAGGGTAGTCTATGTCTAATTATTGTGTGCTCGTATGATGGTTTAAAGATGTGTTTACTTAGGTTTTATTACTCCTTAATTATCTCTTATTGATGGTTGAATTGTCACGTCCTTATTCTTAATTGCGTTGTGTATCTAAGGTCGTAGGGTATGCGTTTATCCCTAATTCTTTGAAACTACCAAAGGGTCTCGTCTACAAAATCTCTAGGATTTATAAACTCTAACTCTAAGGTACTCTTTGGATGGTTTAGCCTACAACTACTCTAGGTGTTATAGTCTAAGCTTCACAAAAATTAATCAAGCATTAACTACACAACGAATGACCTATCGCATTACTAGATCATTAACAATTAAGATAAGAGACAACCAATCAATATTCAATAATTAAGTTTCATATTCCCTAAGCAAACACACAAGTAAATTAGCCAGACATGGAGAAGATGCAAGCATACACACAAATAATTGAAGACATAATTGAATTAATGAAGTAAAGTACTTATCTTGGTGTAAGATAGGGTTTAGAACCCTAAAATACTGTACAAGACAGCCTTTGTTCGGTTTAGGTTTTTACTCCAAAAGACTACACTCTAAAAACTGAAAAATTCGGATTCTATATATAAGATTACATTCGCGACGGCGTCACCTTATGATTTGTGACGCCGTCGGGTCGCCGTCATTAGGGTTTCGTCTTGGCCACGTTAGTCTTGCGACGGCGTCACCTTGTTCTTGTGACGCTGTCCTCTTCAGCTTCTGACGCCGTCTGGATCATATCTAGGCCGTCTGAGTTGCGACGACCTACTCTTTTAAAGCCTGACACCGTCACTTGAAAATAAGCAATTTGGCTACTGAGCCGTCACAAAAGTGCTCCGACGGTGTCGCAGATAACACCTGACGTGGTCCCCTTGTATTTTAGCAGCTTGAGTGTCTCGATTCTTGACTTTGGCCATTTTCTTCGTATATCCGCACCTTTTCGTCCAAATAAGTGCCATTCTAGCAATTTGCCTTCAAGAGACCTAAAAAGTGAAAATGAACGATATTAAGTAATAACGGATACAAAAGTGATCAAATAAGGGCTTAAACGACCCCTCAAAAAGGTACATTTTAAAACCTTATCAGTTTAGATCCATCAGAACTTTCATTTGTATTTGAATAAGACATTTCAATTTCATAAACACCATCACGAGGAATAGCAGTAAAATAAACAACGTTATTCTTAGAAACTGAAATATAATTATTCGATTCAAAATAGTTAATAAAACCATCGTCATACAAACGAGAAACTGAAATAATCCCCCTAGTAATAGAGGGAGCATAATGACAATCTTTTAAAACAATAACTAATCCACTAGGGAGTGATAAATGATAGTTTCCAATAGGTTCAACTTCTGCCCATTGACCATTGCCCACGTTCAGACTTAAAGCTCCTGGCTTCAGCTTCCTACTGCCCCTTAGACCCTGAGTATTATTACATATGTGAGTACCACAACCAGTGTCATATACTAAGGTTGATTTAGGGAAAGAGTAGAGTTCTATAGTGAAAATACCTGAAGAACTAGCTGCAAGAGACTGTTTCTTCTTTTTCATTAACTCGGCGAGATACTGGGGACAATTCCTTCTCCAATGTCTTGTCTCACCACACTGGTGACATGTAGCATCCTTTGCTGGATTATCCTTCTTGGGTGGTGGAGGAATCTTGGGTTTGGATTTATAGGAAGAAGCATCATAACGGAACTTGCTTTTTCCATCCCCATGATTCCCATTAGCAGCCTTGAACGATTTGTTTTTCTTTTGGTTTTTCTGGACCTTACCAGCATGCACATAATGGAGTGCATGTGCAACATCTTTCTTTGGCAACGTCTACTCATGTTGCTTAAGCATAGCATGCAGTTCATTTATAGTCTTCCCCATGCTATGCATATTAAAATTCTGCACAAACGAGATGTACTCTTTAGAAAGACCAATTAAGATCAGACTAATGCCATAGTGCAGAGTAACTGGGCGTGACCAAGACGTTCCAAACTGTCAATGTAGCTCTTCATCTTGAGAACATATGAGCTAACCGATTGACCCTCCTCCTGCTTGCAAGCGTGGAATTCACGTGCAGCTTTTGTTCTGCTTGTTGGGAGAACATAGACTTCAACTCCTGAAGCATGTCATAAGCACCAAGATGAGTTAGATTTTGTTGGATCTCTAACTCCATGGTCATGAGCATGAAGGCATCTATGTCCTTTGAACCTTTTACCCAAGCAGTGTGAGCTGCAAGAGCCTCAGGTAGGACAGGGTGGCCAGGAGTAGCAACAGGTGCTGCAGGCATGGGATGCTCTAGATAAGCTTCCTTATCTTCAGCTGATAGTATAATGCGAAGCTGGTGATACCAATCAATGAAATTAGGTCCAGTGAGTTTTTGTTTCTCAAAGAAACTCCTGAGTACCGAACTGTTTCCGATTGAAGTAGTCATCTACAATTGAAAAGTTCAAATAATTAGTATTTTCGATAATTACATTCTTAAAGAATTAATTACCCAATTAATTACTAATAAGACTAAGATCCAACTTGCAACCCCATTAATTACCATAGGTCTGACCAGTGTATAAAAAATGGGACAAGAGGTAAGCGACGAGCGTTAATTGCATAATGCAACTCTTAGATTTATGAGACTGTTTAAGGCATTAATATCAAGTAATAATGTCAAAAGCATGTTTAGTTCTCATCGTATACCTCGGGTCCGAGGTCTGACCAGGTTAACTCGATATAAGTCGACCAAGTATGAACGTGTAAAAATAACCAGAGGTCTGACCAGTGAGAAATAATTACCATGGGTTGGAAAGGCCCTTAGGTCTGACCAGAGAAGTCAATCCAAGTGCACGTGTCTATAGTTGGGTGGCAAAGACTTAATATTAACAAATAGGTATGCACACATAAATGTGGTAAAAGCCATGTACAAAGAAGCATGCAAAACAACTTTGTAACACTAATTTTAAAAACTTTTTGGTAATGACACTGTAGTGATCATCATGGTTCACGGTAGCTCCAATCGAACGCACAGGGAGGCAGAGGACCAGGTAAGCGCTGAAGCATAACCTTAGACATCCTTTCGGTGAGACTGTGCTCACTTCTTTAAACCCCCTTTCTAGTTTGTTCTAGTGGGTGAGCCGTACATCCCAAGTGTCCATAGCGTCTAGTTTTTAAATTCTTGAAAACATGTTTCATATATTAGGTCACTTTATTTTACAAAAACAATTTTCCACGAATCAAATAGCAGGTCACAATGAGCATGGTATTTTGGCGTGTAAATAAAGAACCAATATTAATGTTATGGTTACGATATGTATTATTCCATATTGCATACAATTAGGTGTCAAAACAAGTAATAATGCACATATAGAAATTACAAACATACAAGCATAAACATCAATATAAATAACCACATATTGTTCCGAGTCCTCTTGCGAGTCTTCCCCAAACGGAGAACCATAACACCGTTACTAGGATGCAATACCTAGATCGCCCCATACATCACTCAGAAAAGCAATTGAGTGGGTCTTGTGGCCGGAAAAACACATAAAGCATGGCAATCTCAATTAACAAGTAATTACGCAATATATGTATTTAAATCAATATGTAATTCTAATTATCACAATAATTCTAATTAACAATTAATAAATAACAAATTAACTTTTAATTCTAATTAGCAAGTAAATTTAATTTCACATGTAATTCTTAATTAACAATTTAATTTTAATTAACAAGGTAATTATAATTCACATGTAAATTAAATTCTAATTAACAAATTAATTCTAATTATCAATATAATTTGTGTGTGACTAGTTATTATTTATTAAAAATTGACAAGTATTGCATGTAATTGTCAAAATTAAAATAAAATAAAATAACTAAACTAGGTTTCATGCAGCCCTTTAAAACATGTTTATTAATATCAGAAACGTGTAACCCATAATCGCAAAAACGAGTTGACTCATGATGCCACTGTTGGGATTTTAGATCTAGTTAACCAGTAACCTCTACGAGTACGCAGCGGATATTGGATCTAGTTAATACAATTATGTTAACATGTAATTAATAAACACATAATTAATACAATATTAATTAATTAAAAGGGATTAAGAAAAGCTAACCTTGCTTGGCAATTGATCTCTAGTAACGGAACAAGAAACCTTACGAAACCTTAAGTATCTAAAATAGATACCTCGAAGAGTATCACACACAAACCCGATTAACGTATACGTTCGATTAACGCTAGTCGAGAACCTAACCTATAAAATCAGTCAAACACTTGACCCTTGAATATGTCACTAAACAAATAACCCAAGAATCAGGCTTATTACTGTACGTGAACACCAAAAGGAAAACAGCCAAACAACTTGCTTTGCTCTTCACCCAATACAATTTCTGCCCAAAGAAAATACCACGATCAGGACATGAAACAACCTACTTTCTGCTGCTGTTGTGTCGACAAGGAGAGCAGGAACAAAGTATAACCAATTACTAAACACTTGAATCAAAACCAAAACCTTAAACCCTTAATCGATTAGAAGAACCGATCGATCAAGAGCAGGAGCAGGAAAGGATGAATCAGTTTTAGGGATTAGGGATATATTGTTATGCGTGAGTTTGGCTAGGGGTTGTTTTTGCTTATATACTAATTAAACCGACTCCTAGTTGGAGTACGATGCTTGCTCAACAAGTCATAATCCAACCCAAACCCATGCTCCCTTATTGCCTGATCGGTGTGGATCAACAAGGCCCAAGGCACCACCCAATTCGACCCATATAAGAAGCTAATAACAGCCCACGGGTCAAATATGTGATCGGGTCAAATTCCATGTAAAACGGGTAATGTTTATTCAAGTATTAGTTTTACGTTCAACATGTATACTCGTGTTTATCGCGTGTGCCCCCATCAGCTCATACACATTTAGTTGCTTTGTCGTGTTTTAAAACTCCCACAAACCAACATGTACATGTTTACTGGTACTGATGAGTGTCTAAATACTCATCATTTTTGTACTATCTAGACTGCAAAATCATCTGAAAATACTCAAAAATGCATCAAAATGATGAAAATATCACAAATCAGTGTTTTATGTGTTTTAAATGCAAAAAGATCAAAATCAGATGAAAAACGTATCAAGTTTGCAAATTTGGCAGTTTTAGTCCTCCAAGTTTTAAAAGTTGTCAAATCTAGTCCCTGAAATATCAAAATGTGGAATTTTATCATTCAAGGTCCCTAAAATATTCTAAGTTGTCAAAAATGATCCTTGAATGATTCTTTGGTCAAATGGCGAAAAAGGTCCCTAAAGTTTGAAAATTTGCAAAATTAGTCCTTGGATTTTTTAAAAAATGGATTTTATGCAAAAAGGGTCCTTGTTTTATCAAAGTTTGTCAAATTTGGTCCTTGTGATAAGTTTGGAAATATGGCATTTTCAGTCCTCATGTTTGGCAAATTTGCAAGTTTGGTCCTTGGGTTAATAAGCTATACCAAACGGATCCTTAATATCAAACCCAATCCAAATCCCTTATCCCTTTGGCCCAATCCCAACCAAGCCCAATATCCAACCCGTTATATCAAACGGTCAAAATAGTCAAACACGCGCCCAAAATACTGCCTACTGTTCACCTCCCTCTCCCCTGCCTGAATCCCAAAACCAGAGACTGGTATTTCCATATTTTTCAACACTCCACTTGCCTCACCATTCCCTCACCTTGCTTTGTCCCCCTCCACCTCCACATCTTCCCAAAAACCATTAATATCAAATTACCTGCTCAAGACTTTTGGCGCCAAAAATGACAAATGGCAATTTTGATGAATTTAATGGCTGAGATCAAGTGAGATTCATTCAGAGTACATGTGGAAGAACTTTTGCATATAAAAAGGAAGGAAGAAGAAGCTAGAGAGAAGTAGTTAGTTTTTAAAAGTCTTTCTTTATGTCGTTTTTTTTAATAAATATCTTAGTTTAGTTTAAATTATGTAATCTTTTGTTTTAATGATTCAAACTCAAGTTAAGTTATCTTTGTAATCTGTTTGGAGAATCAATTTCAAAGTTTGGTTAAAGTTCATGTTTTATGTTTACTGTTGAGTATTGCAATTTCAATTTAAGATATTTAAGCTTTAAGTAGCTTCTTTCTAAATTCCAATAAGCTTAAATAAGCTCTATATAGCTTGTGATAAGCTTGCATTACAGTTTCAAGCAATTTTGTTACATGGTCAACAAAAGTCAACTGTGAGCTCATATGGGTTTGGAAATGGTTACTGGTATTGCAGAGCCTTGGATGGGGTTTAAATAGATTAGGTTAGAGTGGTTTTGTGTTTGGTTTTAGCCTGCAAGCAGTTGGACAGTGGTTAGTGATTTTCTCACTTTCAATTTTCAAGTCATATGGCAGTTTTTGTTTGTACTTTTAATTGTAGTTATAGATAGCTTAAACTTGTTTATGTAGTTGTATTATGGTCATTTAAACTCAGTTTGGTCATTGGTACAAGCTGGATCAGTAGCTAGCCAGTTTTATTTGCATATCAGATTGCTATAGGAATGTTTGGATTTGTTGTCAAAAATGTTTTAGAGGCTTAGTCAGTGGTGGTTCATTGTTGTTTCATGCTTGTTAACCTTATTTGAGTCCATTCCAGTCTTTAACTTGTGTCTATTAAGCTCCAAAGTCAAAATTTAATCATATCTGTCTTAATCTGTTAGCTGTTATAGATTTGGACAAGCAAAAGTTTGTTTTGTGTTTCAAATTCATAGGTCTAGCTTGCAGTAGCTTAACTTCATCAATATACATCATTCTCAGTCCACAAAGTTGGATCAAATCTCATGGAAGTCAACTTTCCATTTTCATGTCAAAAGTCAAAGTTGGAAAAGTCAGTTTTTGGATAACTGAGTTGATTTTTAGTGAATTCATTTCTGGGTCAAAATCAGTATAACTTGTTGCTTTAAAAACTTCCACTGGTCTAATTTCTTATGGTCATTTTTATAGATTTTTGTGATTTTTTTATAACCATCAAAACTGCTTGTCAACATGTCCTTATCTCCCCTGTGCACTGACTCAGTTGAAGCTGAGTCTGCACAGGGGTTTTACCAGGCTTGGGAAAAGCTCATTTGAGCTTGTCTAGGTCTGTAATTTGGTTTATAAGCTCTCACCCAGGTCTAGTGTAAGTTTCAAGTTTTGGTTTTTGGTTGCTAGCTTATTTGAGTGCTTATTCTTGGGCTTAAAGTAGCCCCCCCAAAACTGTTTTTAGCTTATTGTCTCAAAACATCAAATCTGTTCAATCAGTTATTCAGAGGTTAAAAACAGTTAAAATTAGTTGCATTTTGGTTCATATAGCATATTAGAGCTTCTGTGATCAGTGGGTTGTCTTTGGCTTTCATTTGGCTCATTCAAGTGCTTATTTATAAGCACATTGCATAGCAGTTGCTTAATCTTACATACAAGCACCTGTTTTTCCATTTTTCTTAGATTCCTTATAGTATTTTAAGCTTATCTTGAATTTTTCAGATTTTTCCTAGTCATTTTGCTATTTTTCTGCATTTTAATTACTTTTTAGCACTTTTTAATTAGCTTTAAATACAAAAAATTAAGAAAAGTTTCAAAAAAATAATTTTTCATTTTTCTTAAGTTTAGATAAATATAAAAAGTCAAAAAAATATTTTTCCATAATTTTCTTAGTCTAAATAGTATTTTCTAGCATTTTAATTAGTTTTAAATAGTTTTAAATTAATAATAAATACATAAAAACTCTAAAAAATATATTTTCAGTTTTAAAATAACTTTTATCATATTTTAGATTTTTCTAAGTTATAATTTCATTTTTCTAGGTTAATTTTGTATTTTCTTATATTTTAGTGCATTTTAAATACTTAATAAATAGTTTTTAATTAATAATAATTAGATAAATAGTTTTAAAAATAATTTTATTTTTCCAGTAATTTTCTAGTATAATTAGGATTGTAAAAATGTATTTTTCATTTTTGTAGGTCTTTTATCTCTTTAATATCACGTTGTATTTTGTACGTTTACGTAATTTTATTTAAACGTATGTTTTAGGTTTTGAACGTTCATCATTTTAAAAATAGTGATAACGTTTATTTAATATATTTTATCTTTTTAATTTTCTTAATTTGCATTTAAGTCGCTTTTATTTATAAACTTTTTCTTTAGGTATAGTTATCCATCAAAATCCTTTCCGATCACTATCCTTAGTGATCATTCTATCGTCTGAAAGTTGTTTGATATACCATTGAGTCTCCGTGGGACATAACGACCTGGGAATTCATTATATTCTCTGATCTTCATTGCATTTGTGTTTTAAGCAGTTTTAAGCTTCTTACGGTGTCACAATTCTCAAATTTCGGTCATTTCTTAAACTCAATATTCATCATATTAGTTCATGCATGATTTTTCATTTCACGTTAAACGCATAATTTCATATTAAATAAACGCTATCGCGTAATTAATTATTTTGAACATTTGATCCGATACTTCCAAAGATTATTCCGATATATTTTTATACTCATATTAAGATGATAAAAATATTATTATTAGTTTACCCGGTGTTTTAAATTTATTTCGTATATAAATTGTTATATTTACATAATTACGACGGTTTTCTTAAATATTACACGATAATTATTATTTCACTCAAATTTTGCAAGAAAGGTATTTTTATAAATTTTATGACTTCAATTTGTTTTATTTTGAACCGTTAAAATTTATTTCTAGTTGACGCTATTTTACAAGCCTAAATGTACACTTAATTACTTAATTATACTTACAAGAACACATTTACTTACAAATTTACTTACACATTTACTTACACATTAAAAAAAAAAAAAAAAAAAAAAAAACTAGACAAGATCCATGATTTGTGGATCTTGTCTTGCAAACAAGTACATGTATTAACCAACTCACTTACTCATTTCATTTCCTTCATTTCACAAATATATCAAAGATCATTTTCTTTCTCTTTTTCTCTTCCAATTCGGCAGCCAAGAACAAGGAAGGAGACCCAAAAAATTTTCAAGACAAGTTATTTTCACAATCTAGACACACTCTTAGTAAAGGTTTTGAAATAAAAACCTATGGTGTTTTAGGATTAAACCTTTGTTCACATCACCTCATCATATCACTAGTAAGCATTCATAATCATATTTTTATTTCATATTCATTTTTATGGTCATATCATTTTATTTGAGAAATATGCAAGTCTCATGATGTTTATACCATTTTTAAAGGTTTTTATATGTTAAATATATATAATCCATCCTATAATTACTCCTTGTTATATATTGGTCTTGATGATGTTTAGGAACCCATGACACCCTAAGAAGGTGTATGGTAGGATTAGAATAGCTTTGGAGTTGTTTTGAAGGGATTGGAATAGGTTTAGTACGAGAAAAACTATTTTCGACAAGTATAAAAAGTGGTCTGATCTTGTTTTGAATTTCTGGAAAATCCGACAGTAGACACGAATTTTTGGCCTAGATATTTAGAAAATATACTTTAAAACGAATCCGTGGCCGCTTGAACGGATTAAAACGGAGCTATAACGAAGAAGTTATGAATTTTTCAAGTTGACGACGAAATATATATGTCCTGAAAATTTCAGCAACCTATTTTTGTTTTGTACGAATCAAAAACGAGTCTTAAGCTTTATAAATTATTTCGACTTATCAAAAATATATTAGTATACTTTGATACGAAGCTAAGGACGTATAATACGTAGAAAACGGATTTGTAACGACTAAAATATACACGTTTTTACAAAATTGCCGTAACTTTATTTTTAGAAAAGCTATATTATTTTTATTTGTCAAGTGTTACGGTAAACAAAACGACCATATTGAAGGCTATTTTTAACGTTGATGTGGAACTTTTTGTAACGAGATGTCTTCTAATAAAATCGAGATCACCAAGCATATTTTTCAAAACGATCAACCGTTTGTATAGCGGGGTTGTAATAAATTATTTACGGTTGCTTAAACTTTGCCGAAACTCACTTTTTAAACCACATTTTGGACAAAATCACCATATTTAACCTCTATTATCTTTATGTTCGAGACCTCTATGACGAAAACTCATGTACTAAAACTTGTAGATTTTGATACAAGCTTTCCAAAACCGTTGAGTTTGTTTCCTAACGTTCGACGTACACCATTTTACGACTAGCTTTTCGAAGCCATTTTTGTCACTTTCATGAAATTTCCAACGACATTATTTAACGACGAAAAGTTATATTCTCTTAATAAATAACTAAAAGTCTATCGTAGGATATCGATTCAATGAAAATACATGTGAAGTAATTTAAAAATGGTTAAGACGTTAAAAGATTATATTTTCGACGAGAAGTATTGTTTTCAAAAATACATAAGTGGTATAAATATCATCCGAATTGCGTGCATAACATTACATCATGACTTATTGCATATCATATCATTCATAATAGGTCAGTTTCGAGATTCACGCTACATTTCGGTGTAACCACTTTTGTCATCGCATCTATTCATCAAGTGAGTAATCAACCCCCCCTTTTTACCGTTTTACTATATTTTGGGGCGAAATGCATGAACCGTTCTTGGGCTAAATTGTTTACTACTTTTATTAACTAGTTTGACTAGAACTTGTGAATTTGAAACAAATCCTTGAACTTAATTATGAAATAATGCCTTACTTGAACTTATTGAACCGTACATGTTATGACCTTGACCTAAAGTCTCCTATGTTCGGAGCATCACTATAAAGTCTCCTATGTTCGGAGCATCACTATAAAGTCTCCTATGTTCGGAGCATCACTATAAAGTCTCCTATGTTCGGATTATATCTTTGGGAAGAGGCACCCAGTATATCTTTGGGAAGAGGCACCCAGTATATCTTTGGGAAGAGGCACCCATTATATCTTTGGGAAGAGGCACCCAACATAACTTTGGGTAGTGGCACCCAGCTTAATTTGGTTTCATCGGTAGCATCCCTGAATTATTATATTCGTGGTACTATATTGTGAACTAATATGACCGCTTATACTTGACTACTTCATACGCTATATTTTGTGCAATGGGTTGTGAACACACAGGTTGCAAGTTTTGTATGGGCGGAACTTGGAACTGAGTGGATTTACAATGCCTTTGCTTTATGGACTATTTTTTTTCGTTGACCGAAAGCTTTGAATATATCTTACGAGTTTTCTTAATTTGCTAAACATGTTTACTCACCAACTATTTTCATAGTTGACCCGTTTTTCTCTCATGCATTTCAGGTGATCATTAGTAAGCTTTTCTACCAGGTCTTGCATAATGAAGTTTTCACTTGTCAATACAAATCATTATGTAATAGAACGCAATATTTTGGAAACTAAACTTGTAATATGTTTGCCGAGGTCGGCTAAACTGGTATTGTAATGGTGTACTCTTTCTTTTAAATCTTAACGTTGGTATGTTCTATGATCTTGTGCTTATGTTCCTTTCCGTTACACCTCGTGTTTCCGCCTCCGGCGAGGGTGTGACATACGGTTAGCCATTCACAAGTGGCTAGCTTGTGTGAGGTAGCTTGACTGTATTCAGCACAGATCAAATTTTGGCGCCGCTGCCGGGGAGGCTTTAGCGTGTGTTAAACCTTTTTCAGATCCATTCTTGCACATATACCATCTTTTGTAAAAAAAAATTTTGTAAAGTTATCAGAAAATCAAAAAGTTCATTAGCACTTTTCCTGAAGTGTTAACAACGCCAAAAATATTTTCATTCTTTGTTTTTACATCATGTTTTTCAAAAATACCAAAAATATTCCTCTTTACCCTCTCACCTTTTTGATTCTTCATTTCTTACCCTCTAAAACCTTTTGATTCTTTCTATGCCTTATCCTCACCCTCTTGGTTGTCAATGGTGTGGTGGTCCTTATAATGGTGGCAATTGCCCCAGTTGTAGCATGGTGGAATCAGGAAACGGGTCTGTCTATAACCAAGATCCCTATTCCTACCATAACACAACTGATTTATTTCATCAGCTACCACACTGTGAGACTCAGCAGTTTTACTGTTGTGAGTACTGTGGTGGTTCACATTCCAGTTCTGATTGTCAATCAGGAAACACGCTTGTCTATGAGCAGGTTCCTGATAACAATTATGACTACAACACATACCACTCACAACCACATCAGTTTTACTGTTGTGAGTATTGTGGAGGTCCTCACTCTAGCTCGGATTGTCAAACAAGGAATCCATTTCCTTGTAACAATTACGACTCTTCGTATCATGACCAACCTCTACAGTACCAGCCTGACCCACTTCCTCAAAATCTTCTCCTTGATCTTTTGGATTTAGTGAAAGATTTGAAGGAATCTAAACACTCCCAAGATAATCCAAATGAGAAATCCATGGAAGTTTTGTTAGCCGAAGAGCGGGCTGCTAAATTAGACTCCCAAACTGCCTTTGAACAATCTATTAGGGAATCAATTGCAAAAGAAAAAGCGGCCAAATCTAGCTCTCGATTCCGTTTCATTCCTGATGACGATGATGATGAAGATATCCTTGATATCCTACAATTTTATAACAGTTCATCAAGTTCATCAGTTGAGATTCCTTCCATGAACAATCAGGGAGAAAAGACTATGATGGAATTACTAGAAGAAGAACAAATGGAAAGTATAAAACATATGTATGCTAGTCCTTCTAAACTCCCTCAGTCTGTTGTTATCACACCCGAAGCTCCCACTCACTCTCTCACCATGGGGGATAAGCATCTCAGCACTATTCCGGAAACAGAATCGTCTAATGTTGAGAACCTTATCCCGATCCCAAGTGAGTCTGAGGGAATTCTTGACCATGAGTGTGATGTGTCTTCTCCTCTTACAAATGATCTTGTTGAGACTTTCTCAGATTTTGACAGTGATTATAGTGATGCCGATTCTTTATATTCTAAAGACATAGAATTTATTGATGCATCACTTCCACATTCCGAGATCGTCAACTTAGAAGAGGATGTTGACCATGTTATTTCCACAACAGTTAATACGACTATCACTAATCCCTTATTCGAATTCGATTCTGAATTTACTCTAAATTCAGTTAATCCAATCTTTGATAGTGATGAGTCTGACACGGAGACTATAATGGACGAGGTGCATATTTATAGCCCACGAAGTACCGCACATGTCCCACCTCCGTATACTCTTCACGAGGAGTTCTCCAGTGAACTCACTCATATCATATCTCCGTTGGAGTATGATTGCTTGGATGGCAAAAATCATGATCGGGGGGAGAGAATCTCAATTTGCATAGTTATGACAAATCTTCCCACCCTCCCAACCGAGATGCCTTCCAACCCAAAGAGCTCAACCAATAAAATCCAAATAAGTGCAACTGCACTTAATCCCGAGGAAGAAGATCTAGTCATGATTGTTATCATGATTTTCCTTCTTTTCTTCACCTACTCGGTGACTTCCTCTCTTCTTCACTCCTTCGGGAATGAAGACACTATCTTTGACCCCGGCATTTTCATTTATCATTTTTGAGCCGGTTCTATCTATATCTCATCGGTGTGGAACTTTCACGTGCTTCAAATGTTTGTCCAAACATCCTGAATGAAAGTCCGATGGAGATTGTTTTTTCCACTTTGCTTCCCCATGAACCAATAAATTCGGGGTCGAGTCAAGCTAGCGACTCAGTAATAAAAAAACAGTAGCTAAACATGGGTTTTCACCCGTGTGTACCACCCTAGTGTGGGGGAGTTGCCCCACATGTTATATATATAAATCTTTTGTAAAAAAAAAAAAAAAAAAAAAAAAAAAAAAAAAAAAAAAAAAAATCTTTCAAAATAATGGTCGTAGTATTTCCCTTTTACGTTCTATGTTTCGGCATAACCGCCGGTACTTTGAATATTGAGGGCAATATTCATTTCTAAGTGTGGGGGGGAATTCTCACGAATTTTATCATATAATTATACCAATTCCCCCGTTTTTGGCCAAAATTTTTTTTGGAGTAAGTGTTTTACACTGACTCATCTTATGGTTATCAGTCCGCCTTGTCTAAAAAACAAAAGGATTGGCTAATCCAGGAGCAAACGGCTCTTGGTAAAGATATCTCAAATCCGTTTATATGGCTTGCAATTTGCCCAAAATTGTATGGTTCTCAACTCACCATATCCTAAAAAGTGAAGAGTTGGCTAGCCCGCAAGATTATGGCTTGTGGTAAAGGCAGTGGAAAATCCATAATTGGTATTCAGCTCACCAAAGATAATTTTGATAATTTATCTAAGAGTTGGCTAGTCCTGAGCAAACGGCTACAGGTAAAGACAAAATCAAATCCGTTTACAGCTTATGATTTGCTCAAAATCATTTGGTTATCATTGTACCAAGATTCTTACTTGAATCAAAACAATTGGCTACTCCAGAAGTGATGGCTTTTGGTAAAGAGTTTTTAAAATCCATTAAAGATCTAAATCATTGCTAGGGACTAGCAATATCTTAGTGTGGGGGACTGATGAGTGTCTAAATACTCATCATTTTTGTATTATCTAGACTGCAAAATCATCTGAAAACACTCAAAAATGCATCAAAATGATGAAAATATCACAAATCAGTGTTTTATGTGTTTTAAATGCAAAAAGATCAAAATCAGATGAAAAACGTATCAAGTTTGCAAAATTGGCAGTTTTAGTCCTCCAAGTTTTAAAAGTTGTCAAATCTAGTCCCTGGAATATCAAAATGTGGAATTTTATCATTCAAGGTCCCTAAAATATTCTAAGTTGTCAAAAATGATCCTTGAATGATTCTTTGGTCAAATGGCGAAAAAGGTCCCTAAAGTTTGAAAATTTGCAAAATTAGTCCTTGGATTTTTTAAAAAATGGATTTTATGCAAAAAGGGTCCTTGTTTTATCAAAGTTTGTCAAATTTGGTCCTTGTGATAAGTTTGGAAATATGGCATTTTCAGTCCTCATGTTTGGCAAATTTGCAAGTTTGGTCCTTGGGTTAATAAGCTATACCAAACGGATCCTTAATATCAAACCCAATCCAAATCCCTTATCCCTTTGGCCCAATCCCAACCAAGCCCAATATCCAACCCGTTATATCAAACGGTCAAAATAGTCAAACACGCGCCCAAAATACTGCCTACTGTTCACCTCCCTCTCCCCTGCCTGAATCCCAAAACCAGAGACTGGTATTTCCATATTTTTCAACACTCCACTTGCCTCACCATTCCCTCACCTTGCTTTGTCCCCCTCCACCTCCACATCTTCCCAAAAACCATTAATATCAAATTACCTGCTCAAGACTTTTGGCGCCAAAAATGACAAATGGCAATTTTGATGAATTTAATGGCTGAGATCAAGTGGGATTCATTCAGAGTACATGTGGAAGAACTTTTGCATATAAAAAGGAAGGAAGAAGAAGCTAGAGAGAAGTAGTTAGTTTTTAAAAGTCTTTCTTTATGTCGTTTTTTTTAATAAATATCTTAATTTAGTTTAAATTATGTAATCTTTTGTTTTAATGATTCAAACTCAAGTTAAGTTATCTTTGTAATCTGTTTGGAGAATCAATTTCAAAGTTTGGTTAAAGTTCATGTTTTATGTTTACTGTTGAGTATTGCAATTTCAATTTCAGATATTTAAGCTTTAAGTAGCTTCTTTCTAAATTCCAATAAGCTTAAATAAGCTCTATATAGCTTGTGATAAGCTTGCATTACAGTTTCAAGCAATTTTGTTACATGGTCAACAAAAGTCAACTGTGAGCTCATATGGGTTTGGAAATGGTTACTGGTGTTGCAGAGCCTTGGATGGGGTTTAAATAGATTAGGTTAGAGTGGTTTTGTGTTTGGTTTTAGCCTGCAAGCAGTTGGACAGTGGTTAGTGATTTTCTCACTTTCAATTTTCAAGTCATATGGCAGTTTTTGTTTGTACTTTTAATTGTAGTTATAGATAGCTTAAACTTGTTTATGTAGTTGTATTATGGTCATTTAAACTCAGTTTGGTCATTGGTACAAGCTGGATCAGTAGCTAGCCAGTTTTATTTGCATATCAGATTGCTATAGGAATGTTTGGATTTGCTGTCAAAAATGTTTTAGAGGCTTAGTCAGTGGTGGTTCATTGTTGTTTCATGCTTGTTAACCTTATTTGAGTCCATTCCAGTCTTTAACTTGTGTCTATTAAGCTCCAAAGTCAAAATTTAATCATATCTGTCTTAATCTGTTAGCTGTTGTAGATTTGGACAAGCAAAAGTTTGTTTTGTGTTTCAAATTCATAGGTCTAGCTTGCAGTAGCTTAACTTCATCAATATACATCATTCTCAGTCCACAAAGTTGGATCAAATCTCATGGAAGTCAACTTTCCATTTTCATGTCAAAAGTCAAAGTTGGAAAAGTCAGTTTTTGGATAACTGAGTTGATTTTTAGTGAATTCATTTCTGGGTCAAAATCAGTATAACTTGTTGCTTTAAAAACTTCCACTGGTCTAATTTCTTATGGTCATTTTTATAGATTTTTGTGATTTTTTTATAACCATCAAAACTGCTTGTCAACATGTCCTTATCTCCCCTGTGCACTGACTCAGTTGAAGCTGAGTCTGCACAGGGGTTTTACCAGGCTTGGGAAAAGCTCATTTGAGCTTGTCTAGGTCTGTAATTTGGTTTATAAGCTCTCACCCAGGTCTAGTGTAAGTTTCAAGTTTTGGTTTTTGGTTGCTAGCTTATTTGAGTGCTTATTCTTGGGCTTAAAGTAGCCCCCCCAAAACTGTTTTTAGCTTATTGTCTCAAAACATCAAATCTGTTCAATCAGTTATTCAGAGGTTAAAAACAGTTAAAATTAGTTGCATTTTGGTTCATATAGCATATTAGAGCTTCTGTGATCAGTGGGTTGTCTTTGGCTTTCATTTGGCTCATTCAAGTGCTTATTTATAAGCACATTGCATAGCAGTTGCTTAATCTTACATACAAGCACCTGTTTTTCCATTTTTCTTAGATTCCTTATAGTATTTTAAGCTTATCTTGAATTTTTCAGATTTTTCCTAGTCATTTTGCTATTTTTCTGCATTTTAATTACTTTTTAGCACTTTTTAATTAGCTTTAAATACAAAAAATTAAGAAAAGTTTCAAAAAAATAATTTTTCATATTTCTTAAGTTTAGATAAATATAAAAAGTCAAAAAAATATTTTTTCATAATTTTCTTAGTCTAAATAGTATTTTCTAGCATTTTAATTAGTTTTAAATAGTTTTAAATTAATAATAAATACATAAAAACTCTAAAAAATATATTTTCAGTTTTAAAATAACTTTTATCATATTTTAGATTTTTCTAAGTTATAATTTCATTTTTCTAGGTTAATTTTGTATTTTCTTATATTTTAGTGCATTTTAAATACTTAATAAATAGTTTTTAATTAATAATAATTAGATAAATAGTTTTAAAAATAATTTTATTTTTCCAGTAATTTTCTAGTATAATTAGGATTGTAAAAATGTATTTTTCATTTTTGTAGGTCTTTTATCTCTTTAATATCACGTTTTATTTTGTACGTTTACGTAATTTTATTTAAACGTATGTTTTAGGTTTTGAACGTTCATCATTTTAAAAATAGTGATAGCGTTTATTTAATATATTTTATCTTTTTAATTTTCTTAATTTGCATTTAAGTCGCTTTTATTTATAAACTTTTTCTTTAGGTATAGTTATCCATCAAAATCCTTTCCGATCACTATCCTTAGTGATCATTCTATCGTCTGAAAGTTGTTTGATACACCATTGAGTCTCCGTGGGACATAACGACCTGGGAATTCATTATATTCTCTGATCTTCATTGCATTTGTGTTTTAAGCAGTTTTAAGCTTCTTACGGTTAGCCATTCACAAGTGGCTAGCTTGTGTGAGGTAGCTTGACTGTATTCAGCACAGATCAGGTACATAAAATTGGATGGGGAAGTTAAATTTGGAAAGTTTTAGTTAATAATAAATTTCAAAGCTCCTTGGTCTGGCTGTTTAGTAGTCACGGTGTTGGTTTGTAATCTATGTAATGTCGTGTATTCACAATAGTTTAGTTTTATATGTTGGATCAATTTAGTGTCCAAACGGTCTCTAACTACATTTAAATATAAATTAGTTTAAGTATAAAAAGACTCGATGATAATAAAATCAGCAAGCAATCTCAGCAAGGTTTATGTCAGATACATCATCATGGAGTCAAAGACAACTTAAAGATATACTATAGCTGATGTGGAGTCAGGCAGTATGTATAAGAACTAGAGACAAAGATTCATCGAGGATCGACAATGCCCTAATGATCATATACCAACAGAGCTTTGCTCAATATATCTCTTAGATATTTAGGCGGGACTTTCAAGAAAGCAAATGAGCGAGATATAATGTATCCTCGAGAAAATCAAAGAAAAATACTCGTACATGTTAATGAAAAGGGAGGAACATTTGTTATCAATGTTCCTCAAAAGGAGGGTTGTTGTGTTTTCAATAATAAAAACATTTAATGAAATATGTAATTCACTAGTAAATGTTTGACATGTCTCAACAACTCTCACGTGGCATCTTCGTTTGTTTACTTTATAAAAAGAATGTTGGTCGGAGTATATGCAATCTTTTCCATATTTATTTTATCATTTAAGAAGAGCATTTACTTATGTATTTGAACTCATTATAGTCCCTGATCACTCTGAGTCTCAGAGTTCACTTGTAAACTTTTACATTCGTTTGATTTTACTTGATCAGAAACAAACACTTTGTTGTCATTTAATTTAGTGTTTATTTATGATGAGTTTCCAAATACTCATCATTTTTGTGTAATCTAAACTGCAAAATCATCTGAAAACACTCAAAAACACATCAAAATGATCAAATTATCACAAATCAGTGTTTTATGTGTTTTAAAAGCAAAAATATCAAAATCAGATGAAAAATGATTCAAGTTTGCAAAATTGGCAGTTTTAGTCCCCCGAGTTTTAAAAGTTGTCAAATCTAGTCCCTGGAAATTCAAAAATGTGGAAATTTATCATTCAAGGTCCCTGAAGTATTCTAAGTTGTTTAAAATGATCCTTGAATGATTCTTTGGTCAATTGGCAAGAAAGGTCCTCAAACTTTGGAAAATTACAAAAATAGTCCTTGGACCTTAAAAAATGGATTTAATGCAAAAAGGGTCCTTGTTTTATCAATGTTTGTCAAAATTGGTCCTTGTGAGAAGTTTGGAAATGTTCAATTTCAGTCCTTAAAGTTTGGCAAAATTTCACTTTTGGTCCTTGTACTAAGCCTAAACCAAACGGATCCTTATAATAATCCAAGCCCAATCATAAGCCCAATCCAATATGACCCTTGACCCCCTGCCCCTTGACCTCCAGTCCAAATCACCTTTTGACCCCAGCCAATACCCTTTTTGAACCCCCCCCCCCATGTTATTAACTCTGTGGTCAACAGAAGTCAAAACCAGAGACTTCGCGCCTATATACCAGGCACTGTAGCAGCCTCTCTTCCCCAACAGAAAACCCAAAACCAGACCTGGTTTCACCACAATTTCAACCCCCTCCCATTCCATGTCCCCTCCACCTCTTATAAACAACAAAATCTCTTAATTGGCCAAACCAAATCCATTAATTACTTCAAACTGCTCAAAGAAATTTTTGGCGCCAAATTCACAAGTGGACGGATATGATGAGTCTCAAGCATCCAATGGCTCAAACTTGGTGGGATTCAATCAGAAGCACGTGGGGAGTATGAAAAGTCATTATATAGAGAGGGAAAAGCAATGTATCAAAGTGTGTAGTATAATTTAGCTTTTTATTGTCGTTTTAGCTTATTTTTCAAGTCAAGTGTATGTTTTTATCTTCAAACTCTGTATTTCAAGTCCTTTTGTTATAAAAAAGCTTTTGTGAACCTTTAATTCAAGTATCATATTGTAATTCAGTTTATGCTAATTTCTCATTTTTATGTAAAATCTCAAATGTTTCAAATGATGTTATTGGTTGTTTATATGGACTAAAGTAAGACACATAAGCTCCCATATAGCTTTTATAAGCTATTAGAAACTCTAAAATTCAGTTTAGAAGAAAAAATAGAAAATTACCAAAAATCCAATTAAATACTTGAAAAATCAAAAATCCATGGTGAAGAACATCAAGAAGCTGGAGCAGGGTGTATCTTGGATGGCCTTGGTTTAGAGCTCTGTGGAGAGCATTTAGGATTGGTTCTCAGTTACTAATTCTCAGTTTGTGCTTCAAAAGCTCTTGTAAGCATTTTTAGCCAATTTGGCATTTCACTGTTACACTAGTGTATTAGCTCTAAATTCTGTTTCTATTTGTTTACTAGTCATAATTTAGTGTGTTTGATCATTTAAATCAATAGGTTGTTTACTTAAATTTGTATTTTGTAAAAACCTTATTTGGACAGTGAAAACTGCTTCTTAATCATTTCTTATTTACTGTTGTAATAAGGTGTTGTTTAAAGCTTCATTAGTCATAACAATAGATTATACAAGGTCTGTAATCAAGTTTTTGGTTTGAAATTGTGAATTGCTTTGTAAAAATTTCAAAACAGTCACATAAGGGGTGTTTGTTTTAGACTGTTGGATTGTGATAAAAAGAGTTTTATACAGTAAAAGTCTTTGGTCTATGTTACTTTAGTGCCTATTAACTTGAACAAGCCAAGAAAATCAACATTTCTTTGGAAGAAAGTCAAAAATCACTTTGATCCTAATTAAGCAGTCACTGTTGGAGTTTTTGAAATCCATGATCATCATTTTGTGTTCAAAAGTGGGTAATCTTGCTTAAGTCAGTCTTATATCACCATAATATAACATATTAAGTGCTCTAGATCAGATCAAATCTCATTTTAGTCAACTTTTGGTTTTTCTAAAAAAAGTCAAAATCTCAATGGGTCATTTTTGAATAAACTTGGGAATTTCACTGTGGGCTTATTAGTGAGTTTCAGTTTATAAGGTTTTGGGGAATTGAAGTCTAACTGCTAAAGAAAATTAGAAAAATGATAGTTCTTAGTTTCTCAGCTGTTTGAGTGCTTATTTTATTGCTTTTTGTGGGGTACCTGTCTGCAAAAGTGCCCTGTGCACAGAACTTAAGCTCAAATTGATAAGCTTGCATCAAGCTTATTACTTGTCCAAATCCTGAGTTCTCTAGTTCTTTGGAAAGCCAACCTGGTCTTCTTGAGTTGTCAAGTTTTATTTTTCAGTTTGGAGCTTGTTAGCTAGGGCTGCTACAAGCTTGAATCTTGTCCCATTTTCTGTTTTTAACTATAAAAGCAAAGTGCTTATTGCTTATTTATTAGCTTATCAGTGTACTTCTTGGTATCTTTTAGTTTCATTTCAATAGCTTGTACCTTATTCCATCTTGTTCTAGCTTTGGTTTCAGTGTTTAAGCTTATTTGAGCTTATTTCACCCAAATAAGCCATTAAGGCAACTGTTGGGCTTATAAGCCACCAAATCTGCTTATTTGAGTCTTGTAAATTTTTTGTCTTTATTAAAGTTTCATTATATTAGTATATAAGTAGTTTTCAAAAATAAAAATCACAAAAACATCAATATAAAAATAGTGATAGCGTTTATTTAAGATTTTTTAGCTTTTTGATTTTTCTTTTCAACTTTTTAATAAGCAAAGCTTGTTTTTATAGTTTTCTTAGGTTTCTGTCTTCATATAGGATTTTTAGAAAAAGTTTCAGATTTTTCTCTATCTTTTTAGTATTTATTATAATTATAAACAGTTAATAAATAATAAATAATTAGTAATAAATAATTAAAAAGTCTAAAAAATATATTTTCTGTTTTAAAATTAGTTTTATCATATTTTAGATTTTTCAAAGTTAAAATTTTATTTTTCCAAGTTTATTTTCTATTTTCTAGTATTTAAGTGTATTTTAAATAGTTATTAATTAATAATAATTAGATAAAAAGTGTGAAAAATATATTTTTAGTTTTAAAATTAGTTTTATAGTATTTTAGATTTTTCAGAATCATAAGTTTATTTTTATAGCCTTATTTTGTATTTTCTTCCATTTTAGAGTATTTATTAAATAGTTAAAATAGTTTTTAATTAATAATAATTAATTAAATAGTGTTAAAAATAATTTTCCTTTTCTAATAATTTTCTTTTATTTTTAGGATTCTAAAAATGTCTTTTTTTATATTTTTAGGCCTTTTATTTCTTAGTGTTCACTTTTTATTTTGTGCGTATACGTAGTTTTTAAAACTCACGTTTACGTTTCTTTGATCTGGTTGTTGTGCTTTCCAAATCTGTACTCAATTCTATTCCAAATCAATCAGTAGTGTAATTTCTAATCATAACCTTTACAGATCACTATCCTTAGTGATCATTCTATCCTCTGAGTTTGTGTTTTACACACCATTGAGTCTCCTTGGGACTAAACGACCCGGGAATCCCCTGTATTCTCTGATCTTCATTGCATTTGCGTCTGAACTGTTTTAAGTTTCTTACGGTTAGCCATTCACAAGTGGCTAGCTTGTGTGAGATAACTTGACGGTTTAGCACCAATCAAATTTTGGCGCCGCTGCCGGGGAGGCTTTAGCGTGTGTCTAGCCATTTTCAGATCCATTGTTGCACATACCCATCATTTGTAAAAAGTTTTTGTAAAGTTATAAAAAATCAAAAAAAAGTCATTAACACTTTTCCTAAAGTGTTAAAACACCAAAAAAATATAAAACAACAAAACAATCGGAACGTTTTCTATTTTGTATTCTCTTTTAAGGTGATTCTTGAAGAGATACGATTTGGTTAAACGGGACGATAACAAAAATATTGTCCAAAAGTTTTTGAACCCATCTGCACAAATCTAACCTACGTCTTTTCAGTGGTACTTAATTGAATACATAAAAATCAACCACCGCAAATCAAGGCAGTGCACTACCTAACTGGGGGTGCGACCATTAATAAGTTCCCGAACATCAGATTTAAAACTTGCCTTTGTGTCACTTGTGATTTGGTGTACCTTTTTCAAAGAAGCCATTTCATCTGTGATTATTGGTTAAGTTCACTTGTGTTTTGCCTCATTTGTTTTGAAAATTGGTTTTTATACATAGTGCATGCGCACTCGTTCTTCCAGTTCTACAAGTCCACTTTCCGAACTTGGAAACATTCCTCGCAGACGTAGAGGACGTTCAGCTCCTTCAGCCGTGACTGAGGAACGTCTACCACCACCACCTCCTGTCGAAATGGCAGAAGACAAACCGATGAATGAGCTTCTCCAAGCACCCATCGAGGGTTACGGAGATGCCATTGTCGTTCCAGCCATCGTGGCTGACACTTTCGAGCTCAAAACCGGGTTGCTCAATCTAGTAACCCAAAGCCAATTCTATGGTTTTGAGCGGGATGATCCTCATGCACACATTCGATGGTTTAACAAGATAGCATCTACCATCAAGTACAAGAATGTCCCATCCGAAGCTATCAAGCTTCTTCTGTTCCCATTTTCTCTAGAGGGACAAGCCCGGAATTGGCTTGAGAAACAACCCCCTCGTTCTATAGAGACATGGGAAGATCTTGTCACCAAGTTCGTTAACGAGTTCTATCCTCCATCCCGAACCACAAGTCTTAAGAATGAGATAATGAAATTTTCTCAGAGATTTGATGAATCATTCGGGGAGGCATGGGATCGTTACAAAGAGTTGCTTCGCAAGTGTCCGCATCACGGTTTTACCGAGTTAATGCAAATGGATACTTTCTACAATGGTCTCAATCAGGCAAATCAAGATTCTTTGAATGCCTCCGCGGGAGGTAATTTCCTGAGCAAGACCACCAAAGAGGCCTTGCAGATCATTGAGAACAAATCTCAGGTCCGTCCTTTCAGAGCTAAGACATATCAGTCTAATGCTGGACCTTCTTCTTCTTCATCCCCCGTGAGTACATCTAGCACCGATGCTAAGATTGATAAACTCACAGACATTGTTCAGGCTTTGGTTCTAGCTAACCAGAAGAAAGTTTCCTTCACTCAGCCACCAACACATGCTGAAGTGAAGAAAGTTGAAGTTTGTGTCACTTGTGGTGGTCCTCATGCTTACTACAATTGTACTGCCACCGATGGTAGTCCTTTTGAGGCCAATGCTTTAGCCGGTAGTTCACAGCAAGGAGGTAATCAATACCGTCCTCAAAATGAACCACACTACCGTGCTAACACTAATCAGGCACCACCCGGTTTCAATCCAAATCACAACATGCAAAACCGGAATCAGAACCAACCAAGAATGAACCAAGGTTATCAAAACCAAGGTAATTTCTATCCTGGACCCAATCAAGGTTTCCAACATCAAGGAAACCCCAATCAAAACAATTTCAATCGAGGGAATCAATTTCATGGGAATATGAATCCTAATCAAGGGAATTTTGGTCATAATCAAAACATACGGCCTCAAATTGTCCCTCCAGCTCCTCCCGTCATTACTCCTCCAGGACCATCATCTGATGAGTTACTGAAGCAGTTCATGAAATCCCAAGATGAAATGAACAGGTTGTTGGTCAGTCAGATTGCTGATCTGAAGAAGTCTTTAAATGATCGACCCTCGGGCTCAGGTACTTTACCGAGCAACACGATCGCTAACCCGAGGGGCGATGCTAAGGCGATCACAACCCGAAGTGGTGTTTCATACCCTGGACCTGCTGTTCCTACTACTTCTTCTTCTTCTTCTCTTCCTAAGGTAGTGGACAGTGAACCTCCAAAACATAATGGACCTACGACTCCGATGCCACCTCCACCAGTGCCAATGAGTCAAGTTACCAAGGATACTATGGACGAGGTGCATATTTATAGCCCACGAAGTACCGCACACGTCCCACCTTCGGTAGTCCATCCTCAAGTGGTCCAGAAACCCCAGTCAAATCAAGGAGTTGTTTTTGAACCTCCTGTAGCTCCTGTTGAGAATCAGAAATCCAAATCTTCTATTCCTTACCCATCGCGCTTGAATGAGCAAAAGCTCCGCGAGAAAGCTAGTCATCAAATGGATAAATTTTTCCAAATTTTCCAAGAGTTACATTTTGACATAAGCTTTGCGGATGCTATCATGCTGATGCCCAAATTTGCATCTACTCTCAAGCACATGTTAAGCAATAAGGAAAAGCTGTTTGAAATGGCTAAGACTCCTCTTAACGAGAACTGCTCAGCAGTTATTCTGAAGAAGCTTCCTGAAAAGCTTGGAGATCCTGGGAAATTTCTCTTACCATGTGTATTCCCAGGAATGGTTGAATGCTTTGCCCTAGCAGATCTTGGTGCAAGCATTAATCTTATGCCATACTCAGTGTGGAAGAAACTCTCTCTTCCGGAACTCACTCCTACATGCATGACTCTCGAGCTTGCTGATCGATCCATATCCCGTCCTCTTGGCATTGCTGAGGACGTATTTGTGAAAGTATGAAAGTTCCATTTCCCAGCTGACTTCGTGGTTGTTGATTTTGATGCCGATCATCGGGTTCCTCTCATTGTTGGTCGAGGATTCCTGAGAACGGGCCGTGCTCTCATAGATGTATTTGAGCAGGAAATCACATTGCGTGTTGGTAACGAAGCTGTCACCTTCAATCTTGACCAAACTTCGAGGTACTCCGCAAACTATGATTCTGAATCGGTTAACCGAATAGATATCATTGATGTTGCTTCTGATGAGTACTCTCAAGAAGTTCTTGGTTTTTCTCATAATTCTGTGAGTGGGGATTCCACCACATCTTCTCAACCTATCCTAGCCAATTCTACTCCTTCTCTCACTCCGTTTGAGGGAAGCGACTTCATCTTAGATGAGATTGAAGCATATTTGGCTAGTGATTCTGTACCTTGGGAAATTGATCACGCTCCAATTGATATTGAGGGGGACATACTTCTTATTGAGAAGTTGCTCAATGATGATCCATCATCAACCCCTCATCCTAGTGATTCAATCCCAGTTGAGATTAATCAAAATGAGATTAATCTGGAGGGAGATATTCTTCTTAAGAAAGTGTCAAATCTGGATACTTCTCTTCCTCTCCCTCCCGTCAAACTTCATAACGAGGAAGTCAAATCAGTTGAGAAAACTGAAGAATTTCCTGAGGTTGAGCTTAAGGACTTACCTCCTCATCTCGAGTATGCATTCCTTGAGGGTGACGATAAATTACCCGTCATTATTGCTCAAGATTTGAGTAAAGATGAAAAAGCTGCTCTCATTAAAATCTTGAAGTCACACAAGCAAGCAATTGCTTGGAAACTCTCCGACATCAAAGGTATAAACCCTGAGTTTTGTACCCATAAAATCTTGATGGAGGATGACTTTAAACCCGCAGTTCAACATCAGAGGCGAGTGAATCCAAAAATCCATGATGTTATCAAACAAGAGGTTATCAAACTTCTTGATGCAGGATTGATTTACCCGATCTCAGACAGTCCTTGGGTTAGCCCAATTCATTGTGTCCCGAAAAAGGGTGGTATTACTGTTATCACAAATGAAGATAACGAGTTAATTCCAACTCGATTGGTAACGGGATGGCGTGTTTGCATCGACTATCGTAAGTTGAATGACGCCACCCGAAAAGACCATTTTCCTCTACCCTTCATGGACCAGATGCTTGAGAGATTAGCAGGGAATGAGTACTATTGCTTCCTTGATGGTTTCTCGGGTTACTTTCAGATCCCTATTGATCCACAGGATCAAGAGAAGACCACATTCACTTGCCCATACGGAACTTTTGCCTATAGACGTATGCCTTTTGGCTTATGTAATGCTCCTGGCACATTCCAACGATGTATGATGGCCATATTCCACGACATGATCGGGGAAACAATGGAAGTGTTTATGGATGACTTCTCGGTCATTGGGGATTCTTTTCAGTCATGTCTCTCCCATTTAGATAAAATGCTTCAAAGGTGTGAAGACACCAATCTTTGTCTAAACTGGGAGAAAAGTCACTTTATGGTCAAAGAAGGCATTGTCCTTGGCCATAAGATTTCAAAGAATGGGATTGAGGTAGATAGAGCAAAAGTCGATGTTATTGCTAAATTACCTCATCCTACTACCGTCAAGGGTATTAGGAGTTTTTTAGGTCATGCCGGTTTCTATCGCAGATTCATTCAAGATTTTTCCAAAATCGCCCGGCCCATGACCCATCTTCTTGAAAAGGATGCTCCTTTTATCTTCTCACCTGAGTGCATCATAGCTTTTGAAACATTGAAGAAAAAGCTTACTGAAGCACCCATTCTCGTTGCTCCTGACTGGGACTTGCCTTTTGAGCTCATGTGCGATGCAAGTGATTTTGCTATCGGTGCAGTCCTAGGGCAACGAAGAAATAAGCATTTTCAGCCTATTCACTACGCAAGCAAAACTATGACTGAGGCTCAAACTCATTACACCACCACAGAAAAAGAGCTATTAGCCGTGGTGTATGCTTTTGAGAAGTTTCGACCGTATCTTATCTTGACCAAATGCGTAGTGTATACGGATCACTCGGCTCTTAAATATCTCTTTGCAAAACAAGATGCAAAGCCGAGATTGCTTCGTTGGATTCTCCTCCTCCAAGAATTTGATATCATTATACGTGATAAAAAAGGAGCTGAGAATCTAGTTGCTGATCATCTGTCCAGATTAGAAAACCCTCACCAAGATGTTTTCGAGAAAAAGGATATAAATGAAACATTTCCTCTCGAGACACTCAATGCGGTTTCTTTTCGTGGAAATTCTACCACCCCATGGTTTGCTGACTTTGCAAATTACCATGCGGGTAACTTCATTGTGAAAGGGATGTCGACCCAGCAGAAGAACAAATTCTTCAAGGATGTTAAACACTATTTCTGGGACGACCCTTTCTTGTTCAAAATCTGTGCGGATCAAGTCATCCGACGGTGTGTTTATGGACAAGAAGCTCTTGACATTCTCAAAGCTTGCCATGCTGGACCCACCGGGGGCCATCATAGTCCAAACTACACCGCCAAAAAGGTGTTTGATTCCGGGTTCTATTGGCCCACAATCTATAAGGATGCCCACGATTATGTCAAAACTTGTGATGCTTGTCAGCGTCATGGTAATATATCTCAAAGGAATGAAATGCCACAAAATGCCATTCAAGTTTGTGAGATATTTGACATATGGGGTATTGATTTTATGGGGCCATTTCCTTCGTCTCGTGGTAACAAGTACATACTCGTGGCTGTTGACTATCTGTCAAAATGGGTTGAAGCAAAAGCCTTACCCACCAATGATGCCCGAGTAGTTGTGAAGTTTTTGAAATCTCTGTTTGCCAGGTTTGGAACTCCGAGAGCGATAATCAGTGATCGTGGTACACATTTTTGTAATGACCAATTTGAAAGAGTCATGCAAAAGTATGGTGTTACCCACCGTCTCTCAACTGCATACCACCCCCAAACAAGTGGGCAGGTGGAAGTTTCAAACCGTGGTCTTAAAAGGATTCTTGAAAGGACAGTAGGCGAGAATCGTGCATCCTGGTCGGATAAACTGGATGACGCACTCTGGGCTTTTCGTACAGCTTACAAAACACCAATTGGGTGTACTCCATACAAGCTGGTGTACGGAAAAGCATGTCATCTTCCGATTGAGTTAGAGCACAAGGCTTACTGGGCCTTAAAGCATGCAAACTTTGATATACAGACAGCCGGTGATCACAAAAAAGTTCAAATGAATGAACTAAATGAACTTCGTGATCAAGCTTATGAAAACTCTTTGATCTACAAGCAAAAGACAAAGAAGATTCATGACTCCAAGATCAAGAACCGCGTTTTCAACGTTGGTGATCGAGTCCTTCTTTTCAATTCCAGATTGAAGATTTTCTCTGGAAAGTTCAAGTCCCGCTGGTCTGGTCCATTCACTATCGCTAAGGTTTATCCTTATGGTACCGTTGAGTTATCTCAACCCGATGGTCCTAATTTTAAAGTGAATGGTCATCGAGTTAAGCATTACTTTGGAGAGGACATTCCCCCTATGGTTGTCCCGGATTTACAAACATTCCCCATGAACCAATGAATGCGGGGATCGAGTCAAGCTAGTGACTCGGTAATCAAAAACATTAGCACGCATCATATGGGTTTTCACCCATAATTCTGTCTTCTTACCCCCTTTCTACCACCCAAGTGTGGGGGAATTTTCCCCACACTGTTGTATATTCTCAATCTTTCTAAAAAAAAAAAAAAAAAAAAAAAAAAAAAAAAAAAAAAAAAAAAAAAATCTTCTTCTAAATAAAATGGCCGTAATATTTCCCTTTAACGTTCTTTGTTTCGGCATAACCGCCGGTACTTTGAATATTGAGGGCAATATTCATTTCTAAGTGTGGGGGGGAATTCTCGCGAATTTCATATATTATTTACCCAATTCCCCCGTTTTTGGCCAAAATTTTTTTTTGGAGTAAGTGTTTTACACTTTCTCATTTGGTTATCAGTCCGCCATGTCAGTAAGACAAAAGGATTGGCTAATCCAGGAGCAAACGGCTCTTGGTAAAGATATATCAAATCCGTTTATATGGCTTGCAATTTGCCCAAAATTGTATGGTTCCTCAGCTCCCCATCATCCTCAAAAGATAATGAGTTGGCTAGCCCGCAAGTTTATGGCTTGTGGTAAAGGCAGTGGAAAAACCATAATTGGTAATCAGCTCACCAAAGATAATATTGATAATTTATCTAAGAGTTGGCTAGTCCAGAAGGGTACGGCTTCTGGTAAAGACAAAACCAAATCCGTTGAAAGCTGGTGATTTGCTCAAAATCACATGGTTATCAGTGTACCATGGTTCTTACTTGAACTGAAACATTTGGCTACTCCAGAAGTAATGGCTTTTGGTAAAGAGATTAAAATCCATTATGTTTTCTCAAATCATTGCTAGGGACTAGCAATATCTCAGTGTGGGGGATTGATGAGTTTCCAAATACTCATCATTTTTGTGTAATCTAAACTGCAAAATCATCTGAAAACACTCAAAAACACATCAAAATGATCAAATTATCACAAATCAGTGTTTTATGTGTTTTAAAAGCAAAAATATCAAAATCAGATGAAAAATGATTCAAGTTTGCAAAATTGGCAGTTTTAGTCCCCCGAGTTTTAAAAGTTGTCAAATCTAGTCCCTGGAAATTCAAAAATGTGGAAATTTATCATTCAAGGTCCCTGAAGTATTCTAAGTTGTTTAAAATGATCCTTGAATGATTCTTTGGTCAATTGGCAAGAAAGGTCCTCAAACTTTGGAAAATTACAAAAATAGTCCTTGGACCTTAAAAAATGGATTTAATGCAAAAAGGGTCCTTGTTTTATCAATGTTTGTCAAAATTGGTCCTTGTGAGAAGTTTGGAAATGTTCAATTTCAGTCCTTAAAGTTTGGCAAAATTTCACTTTTGGTCCTTGTACTAAGCCTAAACCAAACGGATCCTTATAATAATCCAAGCCCAATCATAAGCCCAATCCAATATGACCCTTGACCCCCTGCCCCTTGACCTCCAGTCCAAATCACCTTTTGACCCCAGCCAATACCCTTTTTGAACCCCCCCATGTTATTAACTCTGTGGTCAACAGAAGTCAAAACCAGAGACTTCGCGCCTATATACCAGGCACTGTAGCAGCCTCTCTTCCCCAACAGAAAACCCAAAACCAGACCTGGTTTCACCACAATTTCAACCCCCTCCCATTCCATGTCCCCTCCACCTCTTATAAACAACAAAATCTCTTAATTGGCCAAACCAAATCCATTAATTACTTCAAACTGCTCAAAGAAATTTTTGGCGCCAAATTCACAAGTGGACGGATATGATGAGTCTCAAGCATCCAATGGCTCAAACTTGGTGGGATTCAATCAGAAGCACGTGGGGAGTATGAAAAGTCATTATATAGAGAGGGAAAAGCAATGTATCAAAGTGTGTAGTATAATTTAGCTTTTTATTGTCGTTTTAGCTTATTTTTCAAGTCAAGTGTATGTTTTTATCTTCAAACTCTGTATTTCAAGTCCTTTTGTTATAAAAAAGCTTTTGTGAACCTTTAATTCAAGTATCATATTGTAATTCAGTTTATGCTAATTTCTCATTTTTATGCAAAATCTCAAATGTTTCAAATGATGTTATTGGTTGTTTATATGGACTAAAGTAAGACACATAAGCTCCCATATAGCTTTTATAAGCTATTAGAAACTCTAAAATTCAGTTTAGAAGAAAAAATAGAAAATTACCAAAAATCCAATTAAATACTTGAAAAATCAAAAATCCATGGTGAAGAACATCAAGAAGCTGGAGCAGGGTGTATCTTGGATGGCCTTGGTTTAGAGCTCTGTGGAGAGCATTTAGGATTGGTTCTCAGTTACTAATTCTCAGTTTGTGCTTCAAAAGCTCTTGTAAGCATTTTTAGCCAATTTGGCATTTCACTGTTACACTAGTGTATTAGCTCTAAATTCTGTTTCTATTTGTTTACTAGTCATAATTTAGTGTGTTTGATCATTTAAATCAATAGGTTGTTTACTTAAATTTGTATTTTGTAAAAACCTTATTTGGACAGTGAAAACTGCTTCTTAATCATTTCTTATTTACTGTTGTAATAAGGTGTTGTTTAAAGCTTCATTAGTCATAACAATAGATTATACAAGGTCTGTAATCAAGTTTTTGGTTTGAAATTGTGAATTGCTTTGTAAAAATTTCAAAACAGTCACATAAGGGGTGTTTGTTTTAGACTGTTGGATTGTGATAAAAAGAGTTTTATACAGTAAAAGTCTTTGGTCTATGTTACTTTAGTGCCTATTAACTTGAACAAGCCAAGAAAATCAACATTTCTTTGGAAGAAAGTCAAAAATCACTTTGATCCTAATTAAGCAGTCACTGTTGGAGTTTTTGAAATCCATGATCATCATTTTGTGTTCAAAAGTGGGTAATCTTGCTTAAGTCAGTCTTATATCACCATAATATAACATATTAAGTGCTCTAGATCAGATCAAATCTCATTTTAGTCAACTTTTGGTTTTTCTAAAAAAAGTCAAAATCTCAATGGGTCATTTTTGAATAAACTTGGGAATTTCACTGTGGGCTTATTAGTGAGTTTCAGTTTATAAGGTTTTGGGGAATTGAAGTCTAACTGCTAAAGAAAATTAGAAAAATGATAGTTCTTAGTTTCTCAGCTGTTTGAGTGCTTATTTTATTGCTTTTTGTGGGGTACCTGTCTGCAAAAGTGCCCTGTGCACAGAACTTAAGCTCAAATTGATAAGCTTGCATCAAGCTTATTACTTGTCCAAATCCTGAGTTCTCTAGTTCTTTGGAAAGCCAACCTGGTCTTCTTGAGTTGTCAAGTTTTATTTTTCAGTTTGGAGCTTGTTAGCTAGGGCTGCTACAAGCTTGAATCTTGTCCCATTTTCTGTTTTTAACTATAAAAGCAAAGTGCTTATTGCTTATTTATTAGCTTATCAGTGTACTTCTTGGTATCTTTTAGTTTCATTTCAATAGCTTGTACCTTATTCCATCTTGTTCTAGCTTTGGTTTCAGTGTTTAAGCTTATTTGAGCTTATTTCACCCAAATAAGCCATTAAGGCAACTGTTGGGCTTATAAGCCACCAAATCTGCTTATTTGAGTCTTGTAAATTTTTTGTCTTTATTAAAGTTTCATTATATTAGTATATAAGTAGTTTTCAAAAATAAAAATCACAAAAACATCAATATAAAAATAGTGATAGCGTTTATTTAAGATTTTTTAGCTTTTTGATTTTTCTTTTCAACTTTTTAATAAGCAAAGCTTGTTTTTATGGTTTTCTTAGGTTTCTGTCTTCATATAGGATTTTTAGAAAAAGTTTCAGATTTTTCTCTATCTTTTTAGTATTTATTATAATTATAAACAGTTAATAAATAATAAATAATTAGTAATAAATAACTAAAAAGTCTAAAAAATATATTTTCTGTTTTAAAATTAGTTTTATCATATTTTAGATTTTTCAAAGTTAAAATTTTATTTTTCCAAGTTTATTTTCTATTTTCTAGTATTTAAGTGTATTTTAAATAGTTATTAATTAATAATAATTAGATAAAAAGTGTGAAAAATATATTTTTAGTTTTAAAATTAGTTTTATAGTATTTTAGATTTTTCAGAATCATAAGTTTATTTTTATAGCCTTATTTTGTATTTTCTTCCATTTTAGAGTATTTATTAAATAGTTAAAATAGTTTTTAATTAATAATAATTAATTAAATAGTGTTAAAAATAATTTTCCTTTTCTAATAATTTTCTTTTATTTTTAGGATTCTAAAAATGTCTTTTTTTATATTTTTAGGCCTTTTATTTCTTAGTGTTCACTTTTTATTTTGTGCGTATACGTAGTTTTTAAAACTCACGTTTACGTTTCTTTGATCTGGTTGTTGTGCTTTCCAAATCTGTACTCAATTCTATTCCAAATCAATCAGTAGTGTAATTTCTAATCATAACCTTTACAGATCACTATCCTTAGTGATCATTCTATCCTCTGAGTTTGTGTTTTACACACCATTGAGTCTCCTTGGGACTAAACGACCCGGGAATCCCCTGTATTCTCTGATCTTCATTGCATTTGCGTCTGAACTGTTTTAAGTTTCTTACGGTTAGCCATTCACAAGTGGCTAGCTTGTGTGAGATAACTTGACGGTTTAGCACCAATCAATTTACAAGACACTTTGTAATTCTTTGATTCATTCAAATAAGAACTGTACCTAAAAAAGTTTATCAATGTGTCTTTGTTTTGAATACTTTTCTTTCATTGTTTTTTTTCTTTTCTTATATTGTCATGGATTAGGGAATATCTTATTAGATGGGGTAAACACCGAGGATAGATTATATACTATCTCAGATAACTTATTATATCTCCTATATTAATTTTATTCTCATTCATCATAACATTCTTTACAGTCAACATTCGTCATATGTAATTAGTTAACTCCCTTTCACATAAAAAAGACTTAAACGCCTTTTGTTTTCTTCACCATCCACCATCACCACCATATTTCCACCAAAAACCACCCCACCCCACCATCACCATCCGTCATAACCACCCCACCATATCCCTACTGAAAATCAAGACCACCATCACCATCTGTCATAACCACCCCATCATCACTAAAAACCACCTCGGCATCACCATCCTTCATAACCACCCCACCATCACCAACAAGTTTTTGCCAAAAACAAAGACCACCACGCCAAACCGCCTTTGCCACCACCACACCTTAAAAATTGTGATGGTGGTGGATCTTAGATAACTCAAACAAAAATATGAAAATATTAAGATAAAAAAAAATGAATTTGTGGCTATGTCAACATTCTGAAAAAGGAAGGCTTTGTCTGGTTTGAGTCTGTGTGGCGGTGGTTTCAAATCTTGTGGATTAGTCGGTCAAAATGTCGAAAACCATGGTTACCAAAAAAAGAAAAAAAAAGAAAGGATGAATTTGTGTTAAATGACCAAGTTACCCTCAACAAACAATCTAGGAGGTATGGAACGACAAAATTAAACGTCCATTAGAGGGTAAGCTGTGGTGAGTAGATTTTGCTACTCATTTGGGGCCCACAGGTGCCACATCACTAATAACACAACCCCTCATAATTAAAAAACGTACGATTCCTAAAATAACGATACGGAAAAAACAATACGGAATAAAAAAACACACGGCACATAAAAAACATACGAAACTTAAACATTTTATTCACAGGATTGATGTTTCTTCATGATTTCTTCTTGTTTCCTGCGGATGAAAGCGGCTTTGGCCGGTGTGGTCTGGTCAGGACCAAGCATGAGAAACTTCAACTCTTCCATCTCTAAGGTCAGCAGTTCTTTCTGTCTCCTCGCCTCGTACTTGAGTGTTTGAGCTTCGGCTTTCTGCATATAATTTTCTGATAACATACTCGAAAAAGTACTCATTTGACTCCCCCGAAGCTAGCCCTGGCGCTCCCCCCATCGCTCGACGTCTCCACCGACTTGGATTTTTTCTAGCTCTTTTGTTTGAGCCGGCGGGACGAGGTCATTTGTCAGCGCTGAACATATCCTCGAGATTTTAGAGATCAATCGGGTACTCCGCGTCCCATTTGGGGTATTTTCTCAAAATCTCCCACGCTTGAACATATATGAACTCTCTATCACCAAAGCGTTGGCTAAAATTGGTCCTTGCATTCTCGAGATAATTAGCGTCATTTTCCCTCGCTTCTATGCACCAAATGTTTGTAAATAGCGTTGAATTTTTAACAATCACCGTGAATCCTGGTCCATTTACCCGTGAGCATATTTTTGGTACGCTGGTCACGGTTTGTACCCCTGTTGAAATCCTTCAGAATCTGGTTCAAAAACGCGTCATCGGAACGGTCACTCCCGATGTCTTTTTATCTTGGGTTACTTCCACCCAAGTTTCGGCTAGCAAATTTTCGTCTTCTTTACTCCAACGAGTATTCACACGTGCAACATCCTCCGCGTCTTCTATAACACCCTGAAACCGGGCCTAAGTATTTTATTACAAGAATGCCATTTGAATGGTTGACTATGACTTTTATAAGTTTTAAGGACTTACGGGATTGGTTAGTCAAACCCGATAGTCAAACTATAAGTGTTAACGTTATATAAATGGTTATAGAAAATATGACATGTCACATTTATAAGAAAAAGGTACTTAAGGGACCTAAGTTGCCAAGTACTAAACATGTTATAAAGTATGGTGTGGCCAAAATAAAAGGAATGAGACTTGAAGGACCTAATGTGCCAATTAGGCAAACATACCACCTACATATGTCTGGATCTTTCTCCTTGTATCATTAGATTTCCAGAAGAATTTAGGTGTGTATGTGTGTGTCGTGAAGTGAAAAAGGAGGGAAAAGACAAGATGGTCTTGATAATCAAATTGATGAGGTTTAAGAGTTCCAATCCAAGATTAATGTGCCTAGAAATAATCCTTGCATGTAAGTAACCTCTAATTAGTGTTTAATTGATGATTGGAAGATTAGGGTTTATGAACCCTAATTGGGGGAATTGGGTAAATGATGTTTATAAGCTAAATTAAGAAGTTATGATGAATATGGGTTTAGTATTATTGAAGTTAAGTTAATAAGTTAGTGGGATTAATTATCATATAATCATCATATGATTATATGATAATTAGTAATGGTTAAAAAAGGGTTATGGTTATTATGGCCATGACATAGTTGATTAATTATGTGTTTATGTCTATAGTGATGTTGGCTTAAATGTCAAGTATGGAGATTATGATGTCTTTGGTTTCACTAGCTTGGAATTAAGGTAAGTAAATCGGTTATAAGTTAATGTTATATGGATTTCAATGCATTATGTGTTATGTGATGTTTATGTTAAGGACATGGTATGACTCAAATGTTTGTGCATATGTGATATTGGATAGTAAGGCTAGTTTGGCATAACTAGTAAATGAATGTTAGAATAGGAGGGCTTGACTAGGAAGTAAATGGTGAAGCTTAGTGATGGCTTAAGGTATGTCTTATGTTCAAATGTTGTAATGGATGAATGGTTATAATGTGTATTATGTGATTGATGTATAATGTTAAGTTATATCCGTTTTACTTACTAAGCCTTGTGCTTACGGTTTAAGATGTTAATGTTTTGTAGGTTTAAACGTGAAGGAAAGGATTGCTTGGAACTAAGGGTTAAGGTCGGATTATGCGAAAGTTTAGAAGATTGATAAGAAGGTAGAGCTTAGGTAGATACCGAGCTCATGACAAAGTTGTCCCCCGAGATTCATAAAAGGTTTAATGTTTATAGTGTTAAGTCTTTGTAATGGTTAAGAGTCAATTTACAGGTTTTAAAGCATGTTAAAGAGTTATGTTTAAGTGGTGTATGCAGACGGGTCAAAACGGGGTGTTTGGCATAACACCGGTTACTTTGTAAAGCACGTTTCCGTGGGTCATTATGACCAAGTTTATGCATATATTTGATGTTTATAATGACCTAATGATTTCTGGAAGCTTTGGTGTTATGTCATGTTATAGAAGTGTACAAAAGAGTTATACAGAAAATGGGTGTTTGGTGTGCAAAATGAAATTTCGGTTTGGAATTGAAATTTGGAACCAAAACTCCAAATTTTGGTTTGGAAGTGTAATTTGGAACCAAATTTCGGTTTGGAACCGAAATTTGGAACCAACAGATTTTGTCACTTTTCGAAAAATCATATCTTTTTAACCGTAAGTCGTCACAGGTCGTGCCACCCGTCATTTCGAATGTAATTGAGTCTAGTTTCATTTAAAAATAGTCTCAAGGTCCAGATGCTTATAGATTTTTTTCAGAATGTAAAAGAGTGACAGCGGGTCAGTTTTCAGGTGTACTTTTTGTGAAAAATTTTCACGTTTTTAGTCGGTCGTTCACAGGGTGTTACATCTTCCTCGTCGTATGCATCCAAATTCACGACTCTCTTTGACTTTTTTGTACATTTTTTCACTTTACCTTTCGCTGGTGCACGGGATTGTGGTACTTTGAATTGTGGTTCGGATGGTTGTGATTCAAAGTATTGTTGTGACTGAGATTGAAGAAATTGTGATGGTTGTGATGATTATGGGTTAAAAAATTGTGATGCCGAATTTCTTGGTTGTTGGAAATTTGAGAATCCTTGCATAGCATAATATTGATTTTGGTAAATTTATTCGGGTGATAATTGCGTACCAATTGGTGGAATTTTTTGCGAGGAAGAATTAAAGTTTTGTGACGATGGGGTAGACGGATTTAAAGAACTTCCGTATTTTTGTTGGTTTGAGGTGAGAAGTAACGTAAAATACCCGCCCTCATTTGGATTTTGAGACATTTTTTTTGAAGGTTGTAAATAGAGAGTATTGATATTTTGGTAATGAATTGTGTGTTTGTTGTGTGATATATAGTGTGTTTATGTGATATTTATAGTGTTTTTAAAAAGTGACGTTTGTAAAAAAAATAAAAAATAAAATAAAATAAAAAAAAGCCGGCTAGTTTTTAAAAATTGTGATCGTTTTTCTCTAAACTTGGCCTCACTCCAATGTTTAGTTGTAGAAATTTTGCTCGTCGTTCAGGTGACGAGGGCACGCTTGACGAAGGGTGGCGAAAGACAATGGTATGATGGCGAGGGGATGGCGAAGAGTGGCGAGAGCCACGTCGATTTGGCGAGAGGCACCTCGTTACCACACCTTACCCTCTTAAGTGTAATAGGTTATGTGAAATGGTGCATATACTATCTTCAATGTTTATCCTATCAAATGCATTTTTTGTTTCTTTTTTATTTCTACAGTTTTAAGTTTTAACATTCTAACCCTAAGAGTAGTTTATCAGTTTCCTTTTAATATGTATTCAAAATATGGGAAACCTCACATATTTTTTATTTTTTGCAATTATATTTGCTATGGAACAAATGATAGAGTTCATTAACTTTACTTTTCTTGGTAAATAAGCATGTCAATCGCAAGTGATGTCCAGCTCAGTTGGATTGATGCATCCAGCCATAGTCTTTATGCGTGGGAGGTCAGGAGTTCGACTCCTGCTATTCCCCATGTGGGGGATTTTTCCTGAATTGGCAGCCGGGTTTGAATTCCAGTACGATGCTTTGAAGCCCTTTAATGGGGAACTGAATGGTTAGGCTGGGGGTTGTTATTCTCTTCGTGAGATGATTCGAACTCCGGTCGAGAGACTTGGTGCCTTGGTGGCACGCAAGATACTCCACTGCACCAAATTGTCGTTCAAAAAAAAAAAAATAAGCATGTCAATCAGCTTGAAAAACAAGCTTAAAGAAACTAGCTACTTGAATGACAATATTTTGCAAAAGAAGAGTGATTTTACTATACGGAAGAGATATAGCAAGAAGAAAAATTAAAATGAGAATAATAAGAAGAATTTATAACCACATATTTTAAATAGGATGGAGAATTTTAAAGAAAAATACATATATTTTTATAAATGCATCTGAAATAAGTGGTTGTGTTTTATTCTCATAATTCTCATTTTAATTTTTCTTTTTATTTAATTCTAAATACACAGCCCAGATGTATATCCGTGAAAAGCCAAGCAAATGATAATTTTCTATATAGATTTTTAATGAAGAAACTAGTTGTAGTAAAAGGGTACCGTTTATAAAGAAGATAAATAACAGAAAACCAACTTACAGTACAGGATTGTGATTTCAACCAGAAAGTGACAATGAACAAGTAACCAGAAGTAAACTGGAATGAAGCACAAGTAGCCGAGTCTCGTGTTGAACACGATTCCCTTAAAACAATTCCGTGTACAACAACACGGTTGTTTCCCAGGGTACAACGGCCGGAGCAGGAGTACTGCCGGAATTGACAAATTGCCTGAAACTTTCGTGAATTATTGTGAGTATGCTCTTATTAAGAGAAGCTGTGAAGTTGTTGGGGTCCTGAGAATGGCTGAAAAATCTTGTACTTGTACAGCAAAAAAGTAACAGGTGTATTGATACACATTTAACCTGTTAAATACCATTCAATGGGCTGTTACAAAGTTCAAAATAAACCTGTAACATATGCTGCTGTTACAGCTTGTCAGAATTAAATGGTCAAATTTTGGGTCAACAAATCCAGTGATTGCTGATAACAATTTGTTCACCCACCAATGTGGGATAAACATGAACCCATTTATTTCCTTAAGCTTCATTCCAAATACCCTACTTTGAGACTCGATATCTCATTCACACTAACTCCGTTTTGGACATATGAAGTCTTGTTACGAAGCTTTCACGAGAGACAACGTAACCATATAAGACTTTAATCATAAAACTATATTTACTAATAGTAATCTATGTCCAAAGATTAGTGAAAACTTATTTCTTTCACTGAAACTTTCCAACAATCCCCCACATGAATGGATATCGAATGGAAACTCACATAATTCTGAGAAAATCTCAGCGGTTGAGTCTTGCATAGGATAGGTAGGTGTTACCCTTTGAACCTTCCCTTGTGAAATATACTTAGTCTCCTAGCTGCCAGTAGAACGCGACGTCTTTGAACTGATCTGCTGTTTGTGTAGACGACAATATATGTTCACACAGGACTCTTCCTGACACTGTCAACTCCTCATAGTCGTGTTCGTTATGGTCATGAACACTAGCCTGGTTCTGCAAGAGCTGTTAGGAAATGCGCCCCCACATTTCCCTTTGAAGCGACCCCACTTCTCTCTCACATAGGTGATTTCTCATTAAATCATTAAAAGCTCTAGGCTTAACCTCGTATGTCACTGAATGTAATAGGAATGGACCAGGATGTTTATTAACACCCTTATGTGTTTTGGGAGGTTAACCCCCCCACAGTGACTCCCCCACAGTTTATACAAGTAGGTTGTCCTATTGAACCCAGATCTTGGGATCTCCAGTCAGCTGGGTTAGGTTTTCCTTCGTATAAACTCATTCATTTATGGGCTTTAGTCCCATTCCTTTTGACGACTTGTTAACTAACTCCCTGCTTAAGCCTTTTGTAAGCGGATCCGCTATGTTATCCTTTGATTTCACATAATCAATAGTGATAACTCCTGTAGAGAGTAGTTGTCGTATAGTATTGTGTCGACGTCTAATATGTCTTGACTTACCGTTATACATTATGCTATGAGCTCTGCCAATCGCCGATTGACTATCACAATGTATACATATGGCCGTTACCGGCTTAGGCCACCTTGGTATGTCCTCTACAAATTGACGTAACCATTCTGCCTCTTCGGCACATTTATCTAAGGCGATAAATTCTGACTCCATTGTGGATCTGGAAATAACCGTCTGTTTGGAAGATTTCCATGATACGGCTCCACCTCCAAGTGTGAATACATATCCACTTGTTGATCTAGAGTCTTTTATATCAGATATCCAGTTTGCATCACTGTATCCTTCGATAACAGCCGGATATCTAGTATAATGCAATCCATATTCTCGAGTGTACCTTATGTACCCCAGAACCCTTGTTATACTTTCCCAGTGTTTGTAACCTGGGTTGTTTGTATACCTACTTAGCCTACTCACAGCGTATGCTAAGTCAGGTCTCGTACAATTCATTAGATACATCAAGCTACCAATAATGCTCGAGTATCCCACCTGGTTAACTCCTTGACCTCTATTTTTAGATAGATGTTTAGTCGTATCAATAGGAGTCCTCGCAATGTTGGAGTCATCTGGATTATATTTCTCAAGAATTTTATCCACAAAATGTGTTTGACTCAACATAAGTCCATTTTGGGTTCGTATGATTTTGATTCCAAGTATCACATCTGCCAAACCCATGTCTTTCATGTCAAACCTTGATTTCAACATGTCTTTAGTAGATCGTATCATCTTATCGTTGCTTCCAACGATTAGCATATCGTCAACATATAGACATAAGATGACATATCCATTGTTTGTGTCTTTTACGTAGACACACTTGTCACATTCATTAATTTTGAATCCACATTCGATCATGACGTGGTCAAACTTTTGATGCCACTGCTTAGGAGCTTGTTTCAATCCATACAGTGACTTGACAAGTTTACATACTTTTCCCTCTTGTCCCGGGGCAGTGAATCCCTCAGGTTGTTCCATGTAAATCTCTTCATCTAAATCTCCATTTAGAAAAGCAGTTTTTACATCCATTTGATGAACTTCTAGATTTCTTATGGCTGCAATAGCAAGTACCATCCTTATGGATGTTATTCGCGTTACGGGCGAATAAGTGTCAAAGTAGTCCAGACCTTCTCGTTGTCTGTGACCTTTGATCACCAATCTTGCTTTGTACTTATCTATGGTGCCATTAGCTTTCATCTTCTTCTTGAAGATCCATCGATAGCCTAATGTTTTGCAACCCGGAGGTAGATCTACAACCTCCCATGTATGGTTATGCAAGATAGAATCTATCTCACTCTTAATGGCTTCTTTCCATTGAGGCCCTTCTGAGGACGTAACTGCCTCTCGGTAAGAGTTTGGTTCACTTTCTACCATAAAAGAAACATAATCGGGTCCAAACGATTTCTCGATTCTTGGCCTTTTGCTTCTTCTAGGTTCAACATCTTCTTCCTCAGATTGATGTTGTCTCTCATCGTGAACGATGTTATCATTTCGTTGTCTCTTTTCGTGGACAACTACGTCATCTCGTCTAGATGACCTTTCATTCTCCTTGGTCAAACAAGGGAACACGGTTTCAAAGAATGAAGCATTCCTTGATTCCATTATCGTATTCTTGTGTATCTCGGGATTTTTTGACTCGTGCACAAGGAATCGATAAGCGCTACTATTATGAGCATACCCAATGAATACACAATCAACGGTTTTGGGTCCTATCTTTTGAGCTTTAGGTGCCGGAATTGCCACTTTAGCTAGGCACCCCCACACTCGTAAGTATTTATAAGATGGTTTTCGTCCCATCCATAGCTCATAGGGGGTCTCTTCTTTTTCCTTACGAGGTATCTTATTCAAAAGATAAGTAGCCGATAAAATGGCTTCCCCCCACATGTTCTGATTTAAACCAGAACTTATTAACATGGCATTTGCCATTTCTTTCAAGGTACGATTTTTTCTTTCAGCAATCCCATTCTGCTGAGGTGAATAGGGTGCGGTGAACTCATGTCTAATTCCATGTTGTGAACAAAATTCAGCAAATGGAGATACATATTCACCTCCCCTATCACTCCTTACTACCTTGATCTTTTTATTTAGTTGATTCTCAACTTCATTCTTGTATAGAATGAACTTATCTATTGCTTCATCTTTACTTTTAAGTAAATACACATAGCAATATTTCGTACTATCATCAATGAAAGTAATGAAGTACTTATTATCTCCTCTTGTTGGCACCGATTTTAAATCACACACATCTGTGTGAATTAGATCAAGAGGGTCGGTTTTTCTTTCAACCGAGTGAAAAGACGATCTTGTCATTTTCGCTTCAACACAAGTTTCGCACTTGTGATTTGAATCAATATGGAATGTAGGTATACATTTTAATTTTATTAAACGACGGATGGAATTATAATTGACATGACCAAGTCGGCCATGCCACACATTCGAAGTCTCAACTACACAAGTTGAATTAGTGTTTATTTTAGAAAGATTGTTTTCCTTATCAATCAAATCCAACTTGAACATTCCATCACGGGCGTAGCCCGTACCTACAACCATTTTATTCTTGGTTAACTCAAATGTGTTACACTCAAATGCAAGGCAAAACCCATACTTGTTGAGCAGCCACCCGGACACAAGATTCTTTCGAATCTCCGGAACGTACAAAACGTTTTTGAGTTTTAACTCTTTTCCGGATGTCCATTTCAAAATTACATCACCCTCACCTTTAATGTCAGCGGTGATGGAATTTCCCATGAAAAGTTTTCCACCATTGTTAACCTCTTTAAACGAACTAAAGAGATTTTTGTCCAAGCACACATGACGGGTGGCACTCGTGTCGATCCACCACTCATTTGTGTTTGAACCTGCTTGGTTTACTTCTGAAATCATTGCAACGAAATCAAGCACCATTCTGAAACTTTGACACAGAAAATTGACAATAGGTTGTAATCTGAGTTTGCACACAATTTTTATTGCTTGCCAATGCTTTGTATTACATGCAACAAATGTTATATGTTTCTGTATAAACAGTTTCAAGAACAAAGTGTTTAGACGAAACCACACAAAGTATACTGATTTTGCACAGATTAGTTATCAGGAAACACACTCCTTTTAAAACTTATGCAATGTACAAGAAACTTTTAGAAAGATAATCGTTCAAAGATATGATTTGGGGCTGTCTGGAAATACCTTTTTATGGGGCTGTTAGGACAGCAAAAAGTGCAGAAAAGACGTTCTAAAAACCTGGTTTGGGGCTGTTTAGACAGCAAAAAAAAATGCAGATATTCTGTTCTAAAATCTGGTTTGGGACAGTATTGGCACACCTTGTTACAAGCTGTTTGGACAGGAATAATGTGCATAAAAGATGTACTAAAAAACCTGTGAAGGGGCTCTTTGGATAAGAGAGATAACAAAGCTATAATCTCGACAAGTTTATAACATACACTACAATATATAAAAACTGCACAAATATTAGATTTAAAACTGAATGGAGAGAAAAAAAAAATTAACTATAAATGAGTCCAAACACAAGTTATCCTGAAATTAACTGGATTATAACAAATTAATTAAAAACCTTTTCTTCCTTATCAAACGGTTACACGGAATTGTTTTAAGATTGTAGTAAAAGGGTACCGTTTATAAAGAAGATAAATAACAGAAAACCAACTTACAGTACAGGATTGTGATTTCAACCAGAAAGTGACAATGAACAAGTAACCAGAAGTAAACTGGAATGAAGCACAAGTAGCCGAGTCTCGTGTTGAACACGATTCCCTTAAAACAATTCCGTGTACAACAACACGGTTGTTTCCCAGGGTACAACGGCCGGAGCAGGAGTACTGCCGGAATTGACAAATTGCCTGAAACTTTCGTGAATTATTGTGAGTATGCTCTTATTAAGAGAAGCTGTGAAGTTGTTGGGGTCCTGAGAATGGCTGAAAAATCTTGTACTTGTACAGCAAAAAAGTAACAGGTGTATTGATACACATTTAACCTGTTAAATACCATTCAATGGGCTGTTACAAAGTTCAAAATAAACCTGTAACATATGCTGCTGTTACAGCTTGTCAGAATTAAATGGTCAAATTTTGGGTCAACAAATCCAGTGATTGCTGATAACAATTTGTTCACCCACCAATGTGGGATAAACATGAACCCATTTATTTCCTTAAGCTTCATTCCAAATACCCTACTTTGAGACTCGATATCTCATTCACACTAACTCCGTTTTAGACATATGAAGTCTTGTTACGAAGCTTTCACGAGAGACAACGTAACCATATAAGACTTTAATCATAAAACTATATTTACTAATAGTAATCTATGTCCAAAGATTAGTGAAAACTTATTTCTTTCACTGAAACTTTCCAACACTAGTATAGTACAGTAGTATATTTAAAGGGTTGCTTTATGTACTCCGAAATAGACAAGACTACAAGAGGGGTGAGAATGTGAGATGTAAAGTTACATATAACCATTACTCAAACACAATCTATATATGAAACCCCATTATCTTCTCTTCCTCTTCAATTCTTCCAAAAAATTAATAAAGCAATGGGATTGCACTTATTAGTGTTAGGGTTTTCTAAGCTCCATGCTGCTCCATTTTTGGCCAACTTGGCATGGCCATTCTTTCTAAAAGTAGTATTCAGTTTGAAACCTTTCAAAAATCTCACCACATCCATGGCTCATGATCTAAGGCTTTTCATCTTCCAGTTGAATCACATTATTGCTTTTCGAGGCAGAGCGAGCCATGGACGACGATGGGAGCGAATTATCCGGTTAGTGCATGAAAGGTTACCTGTGGCTAATGATAATAATAATCAGTCGATGATCATGCCATTTGCAAATTATGACCAAAGCTTGCAAGCTCTCTCAATTGTTGCCTTCTAAGGCAAGTACTCCATTCATACATTCTACCTAGCTTCTTACTCTTTCTTTTACTTCACGTACAATTTATTAGTGAAAATATTGTATCACTAGCTAGCTAGCTAATACTTTCTAGAGTAAATTGCAAAACTCGTCCTTATGGTTTGGCTAATTTGCATATTTTGTTTTTACCTTTTTGAAAATGCAGACATCGTTTTTGTAGAAAACTTACAAGTGCAATTTTCATCTCTGACCAAAACAAAATGACTAATATGACCCTCATTTCTTCTATTAAATAAAAATAAGACACGGGTAGTTCAATCATTTTATTTTGTTTGAGGATGAAAATTGCACTCGTATGTTTTCTACAAAGACGATGCTTACATTTTTAAAATGAGACAGAAACATATAAATTGGCCAAACCACAAGGATGACTTTTGCAATTTACTCTACTTTTTACGTCATTTTATCAAATAAAGAATTAGGCTATTTGGATTTTTATGGAATTATCTTTTTCTTGTTTGTAGTATTATGTATGCATTCAAACAAAGATCATAGCTATTCCCAATGCGAAAAAAGGGTGTGTGGGGGCACTTCAATATTGTTGTTTCTTGCAAGCAATGCAATATTTAAATGAAACTAAATTATCTTAAAGATGTGCGTTTAGTCTAATCGGTAAAATTTCATACATTTTTATAGATTTTTTTTCTCACTTTGTCTAATTATGCTCTCAATAATTGCTAGAGTAAGATTTAAAATCTATTTTTAGTAGGTCCTCCGATACACGGAACTGACTGAATTTAAAAGTTGAGCACATGAAATTACAAAAAAAATAATAGGGTTACACATAACTATAAAAAATAGCAAGTTAAATATATTTTCGTGCAATTAGCCATAAATTTGACTTTTTTAGCAAGAAGAGAATGTCATGGGGTGGCAGTCATGCCACCATACCTATCTCATACCTAATCACTCACCAATAATATCCTTCCATCTCATCTCATACCTATCTCATACTTAACTATAGATTTTTAGTGACAACCAAGCCTAACCCATACATCATCTAATTTTATTTGATTTTTAGCCGTTGAACGGCTAGTTTTTCTTCTTCCCGCTCCCACACCAATTCGGTGTCTTTCCCCGATTTCATTCATCACCAATCCATACCGAAAGGGTGGCGGTGGTGTTACCGATCGGTATGGAGCAAACCGATCCCCACCCCGATACCATTGCCAGTCCCCTAAGATTCCATGCCATTTATTACACACATTTACACTGGCACTACCTTTTTCACTGTGTGTAATTTACTAAAACTTTTACATTATATTATATATCCAGAAGAATTTATATTTTCGTGTAATTGCATGTGTAAGTAAAACTGCAACAAAATTGTAAACATACTTTTTTATTTTTTCTTTTACTATCATTTAAAGTCCTAATGTGACAACAATAAAACATACAATGCGTGAACATGTAAGTATTTTAAGTGCAATGACAAAAAAAAATATATATATCTGTATACAATGAAAAATGATGAAAGAATCTTATAAATTGTTGCCATCATCGTAAAAGGTATTTTAGGTAATACTAGGACATATTTTGTATTATGGACGATTACATGCGTATAACGGCGACAGTGCATAGTAGCGTTAATTTACGTATGCAATTTTTTTTTATGCATATATGAGTGTGCAGTAAGTGAAAGTGAAAAAAATTAGTGATTTAATTGTAATTAAGTATTTAAATATATAATAAATTTCATTGCTTTTTATAAGTAGAGTTTTTTTAGTCAAACAACATTAATCATTTTTAAGTTTTTAAGTTTTAAATAAATGTGTTTTCTCTTTATATGTAGTATAGATGAATAATGTTGGTACTTGCATGATTTTGTTCGAGAATGATCATGATCTGGTAACGCGTTATATTTCTCTACTTCGTGCAGAAAGAATTCGATAAGTATCTGATTTGAAGGGGCGGATTGACATGAAGCCTAGACGTGAACTCGTATCGATTTAAATTTATTGATTGATCTTGTTTACCCTTAATTAAAGGGTTTATCATTTTTTTTCTTCTTAGAAAGGCACGGTTCCTCCTTTGTATACCTTTTACCGAGACGATTCCATAGCACACAATGAATTAGCTTTTACGATTTAAGTTCTCTTAAGGAAAATCTATTGTTCACAGATTTCTGCGTTTTTCTTAGAATGATGAATTTGCTCGATCATAAAATGTTTCTTCGAAAGAGTTCAAAGTTACGAACTTGCAATTCAAAGGTCGACAAGCTCTCATTCGATAGCATTGGTGCAAATGTTTGTTACTACCTTTTATTTGTATTTATACTGATGATTTCTAATTTACATATTATAACATGATGTGGGAAAGAATAGCAAGCTTTATGCGAAATTAGGATATTTAACTAATTTATATTATTGAAAATTCAGCATATTGAAATTACCAGGGGGTGTTTGTCTAAGCTCAACAATTGGGCTTAGGCTTATGTTATATATGCACATTATGGCTTATATATTATAAGCTAATAAACCCATTTTGAGTGTTTCACTAGCTTATGTTTAACAAGTTAAGAAGTTCAAACTTTTTTTTTTATTTTTCATTTTTTTTTAAGGGTGAAATATATTATTCATCAAAACATATTACAAACAATTTAATGGAAATATAACTGAATTGGACACTCCTAATCAGTGAAAAACTACTCAAACAACATTATTCAAACCTATATAGCAATTTTTGACATAAATTTTATGATATTACATTTTGCTTAGTATTTTACAACAACACCACCAATCTTATGATTGGTTTTAACACAATTTTACATGACCAAAAGGCAAGTTCTACAAATAGTAAAGAGCAAAAATTACAATCTATAAACATAGAAATCTAGCAAATGTGTTTGGTGCATAGAGAAGTGGCATTAGAACAGAAGCTTTCCAAACTTTTCACGATCATCTCTCGATTGCATACCAACGTTGTATGGCTCGGCGTCACTCAGCATCTTTACGACCTCTCTCATGCTCGGCCTTAGATTTGGGAGCTTCGTAGTACAAACCAAACCGATCATCAACACCTTTTTCATGTCATCTACTAAATATTCCTCTGCCTCGTCCGAGACTAACTTGGGATCAAGAAGTTTAAGAATGTTTTCTTGGTCATTAAGGTTAGACAGAACCCAATAGACGATGTCTTTTCCTTCCCCATACTCCTCATCTATCGCTTTTTTCCCCGTCACCAATTCTAGTAACACTACCCCGAAACTATAAACATCACTCTTTTCTGTCACTTTGAGAGTGTACGCCAGTTCTACAATACAAAATAAACCGAATTATGAGTTTATATTATGTACATGTAATGGTAAATAAAAAATAACGAATGCAGTTCGGAGATAATACTGACCCGGTGCGATATAACCATGAGTGCCCACAAAACAGTTGGACTCTGACCCTAAACATTCCTCGTTAACGATCCTTGCCACCCCGAAATCAGCAATCTTTGGTTCAAAATCCTTATCGAGCAAAATGTTACTTGATTTGATATCTCGATGTAATATAGCCGGAGTACAATCATGGTGCAAGTAAGCTATCCCTTTTGCAGCCCCAAACGCAATCTTGTATCTCTGAAACCAATCCAACTCGGGTAACCCGTTCTTCACCACTCGACCCAATGCCTCGTACAGGTTCCCATTAACCATATGCTCAAAAACCAAAAAATTAGAACCCCCTTTCACCAAACAAGCGTACAGTTTGAGTATATTCCGATGACGAATCTTCCCAAGGATCCCAATTTCCGCTGTCATGACTTGCACCTTATTCCCCTTCCAAATCTGCTTTACCGCAACCGTTAGCCCAGACTTTTTCAACTCGACCCGATACACTTTTCCAGTACCTCCAACCCCTATCAAGTTACCTTCATCCAAGTCACATAATTCATCTGCATCGAACTCGATTTGATGGTAGTTTTCGAGTTTCCACTTAGGATTTTTCGTACCTTTCTCGTCACCAAATCCATCTTTGGCTTCGTTACGCCTCTTGAAGTTTCTGTAGCTTGCATACATCAATCCGCCAATTAGTACTATCAAACTGAACAGTATGATACAATACATAACTAGTTTCGTTTTGTTAATTTTGCGCCCGTGATCTTTACCGTCACAAATGTCCAACCCCAAATTCACTTTCCTCCCCGAATTTTCGTTAACACATAACCCTTTATTCCCTGCGAAAGCATCGTCTCCCCCCATGTTTAAAAGATCAGACGGAACTCTTCCCGACAAACGATTAACAGAAAAATCAATGGAGCTTAACCTTAAACGCCGAAGGTTGTCAGGAATACCACCTGTCAAAAGATTTCGCGACAAGTTAAGAGCATTAAGCGACGTAATATCTCCCAAGCTCTCGGGAATTTTGCCCGTAAGAAAATTCCTTGCAAGATTTAAATCAACTAACTTGCCACATTCTCCCAGTTTCGCGGGGATTGAACCAGAAAACAAATTGTTTTCGAGATTCAAATACGATAACTGCTTGACATTCTGAACTTCAGTTGGGATTATGCCCGAGAACTTGTTGTTGGATAGATCGAGCTTGCCAAGCTGAGTTAACTTCCCGATTTCGGATGGAATCTCACCCGAAAAGCTGTTATCAGACAGGAGGAGCTGAGTCAAGCTGGTGGAGATACCAATCATTGGTGAAATTTGGCCACTGAAATTGTTGTCACTGAGATCGATCAAATCGACAGAAGGCAAACCCCACAACCCATCTGGTACTTTTCCAGATAACTGATTCTGGTTGACTCTAAACCTCGTTAAAGACTTGCAGTTCGCGTAGGTTTCGGGCACTTCACCTGAGAATTCATTTGACAGAGCTAACAACTTCTGCAATTTTTCTGACCCGCATAAGAACCTTGGAAGCTGACCAGTGAACTTGTTCTCAGATATGTCGATTTCAACCAAAGGAGCAAACTTTGCGAAATTCTCTGGGAATTTTCCTGTGAAATTGTTTCGGTAAATAGAGAACCCTATGAGACGTTGCATGTCTCCGAAACCTGGAGGGAGTTCACCCGTGAAATGGTTCGTATGGCATTGAAAAACCGTCAAATTCTTCATGTTTCCGATTTCAGTAGGCAGCTCACCGTGCATTTGGTTATTCGAAATATCAAGTTCTTGCAAAAGGTTGAGCTGAGCAAACTCCGGTGGAATCACTCCTGTCAACTCGTTCCCAAAAAGCTCTATTTTCCACAGGTTTCGTAAATTGGTGATCTCCACAGGGAACTCGCCAGATAATTTATTGCCAGCAAGATCAAGCGTTCCTAGTTCTTTCAGTCCAAATATCGATTTTGGAATTTGACCCGTCAATTGGCAGACTCTTAAATAAAGAAAATTCAAATTCTTTAAATTTCCGATACTATTTGGTATGCCACCCTCTTCAAAGTCGTTATCTCCGAGACTAAGCTGTGTTAAAGCCGTCAAACTTCCTATCCAAGCAGGGAACTTTCCGCCAAAATAGTTATTCGAGATATCAAGTACTTCCAATTTGGTGAGCTTAGAAAGATCAGGTAGCCACCCCGTGATGTTATTCGAAGACACGTTTAAAACCCTGAGGTCAATGCAGTTGACAATAGACGCAGGCAGCTCCCCGGAGATAAAGTTGGAAGGGAGAATAAGAGACTGGAGGCTGTCAAGTGCAGAAATAGCGGGTGAGATCTTTCCCGTGAGGGAGTTGTAGTTGAGTGAAATCTGGATGACTCGGCCCGTTTGGTTGTGGCATGAAACCCCGTGAAACCCGCATGGGGAATCTGCCACTTTCCATGAATCCAAGAAGTTGAGAGGATCTTCAAACTCTTTCTTCAGTTCAAGCAGCGCTTTCACTTCATCTCTCGGAGAAGCAGACCAACATAACACTGGCAACGAGAATACGAAGATACAGAATACTAGTACAGCTGATTTCGACATCTTAGAAAATAGTGTCGTGTTGAAATCAAATGTCATTTGAAGAAAACATGAGTGTCCCTCAGCAGCTGGCAACTTCCATTATTGGGACGCCTTTCGTTCTTAATTTCTTCTGTTAAAAAACAAAACAAAACACGTTTAAATCTAATCTATCAAATCTACTCATTCTCAGTATATATGTTCATAGTTGTTCTATGTAACTTTTTTAAAACTCATACTGGTTCAACTTTTCAGAGTCAAACTGGTTCAACTTTGACCGTAAATATTTTTTTTGGCGTTATATAATACTTGATGAAAAACTATACCAATGAAAAATACACTTAAAACCCAAACAATTCATATACTTTTCATCGAGTATTATATAACACCCGCAAAAATAGATAAGGTCAAAGTTGATCTAGTTTGACTCTGAAAAGTCAAATTGGACACTTATTTAGAGACAGAGGTAGTACTTAATTAGCTATTTAGCTAATAATCTCAAGTTCTTAACTCATTCGACTCGAAAAAATATATTTCCAAACAAAAGATAAGACAATGTATATTTGATCATGGGCCAAAGGAGATGGTGACATACTGGCAATGGGTCAATTGGTGTCTTAAAATAATAATTATAATAGTGCTATCAGAAAATGAAATATATCTACTTCTTCTTCTGTGCATATCTCATTGTCTTTCACTTCACTCTTAATCATTTTCATGAAGAATGATAATTAATTATTAATTCAATCATCTTTCTAATATTGTCAATAAGAAAAGAAAACAAGAAACATGCCTTTTGGTGTTGGTAAATTTTGAATTTAAATGTTTAGACTTATTATTCTGTCACTATATATTCCTTATTATTTAATGCCGGAGCTATGCTAAAAAATTGTCATTTGGATTATAGTTTCTAGACGTTCTACATTAAATCTATTTTTTTTTTTAAGTCATGACGTTGATCTAACATGTCATGTATGAAGAAGACATTTCTTTAAATAAAAAAATTTAATGGGAAATGAGAAGATGGAGAATCCGTTGATAAGTTTATCTCTATCCGAGGTATCTATTTGGTTTGTACAGAACAATGAAATGATATAATCAACATTAACATTTTGAGAAGAAATTATAAGTCTAATAACATCAGCTTTCTCTAATGAATCATGTTGCAAAAGGGTGAGTCGTCATATTTCTTGATCGAAACAAATAGTCGTTATTCCTAGTTTTATTTCCTTTGCAGCTAGCCCGAAAACTCCACTTCTCTTACTCAATATAAGAGTTACAAAATTAACCGAACATTTTAGTGTTTAGTGGATGTACAAATCTAGCTTACAAAATTATACCGAGATAAAAGACTAAAAATATTCCTCCAACTAAACGGACGGGTCAAAAATGTCCGTTCACATGCAATATGTGTACTTATAAACTAGCTAGCAATAAGCAAGTACAATGATCGAACAAGTTTATTTCTAAACTCTTGTATAAATATGATTATTACTTCAACGATGGGGAATTTATTGTAGAATTGAAAAGGATTAATTTAAATTTAATCTGCTAGTAAGTATTTAGTTGTATTAAAAACAAGCTAGCAAGTCACATCAGATTATATCAGTAGTAACAAAATGACTCCGAAACATATATTCTAACGTAATATAATGGATGTGATTCACTAACTAATTAATACATGAAGAAATGAAAGAGAAAAAATAATAATAATAAAAAAATAAAATAAAATAAAGTATGAGAATTTAAAAGAAAGCAATACATATCTAAATTTATATTTATATAAAAATTAGCTTTCATGTCATTAATGTAAAGTATTAATGATTAAAAAAATTTATTTACAAACAAATGAAAACTAAACGGCAAGAGTTTCATATCACAAATATAAGTATTAATGATTATAGTTTTTTTTTTTTTCTACAAATATTTAAAAACTATATAGTAATTTTTATAAAAAAAAATTATATACAATGAAGTGCATCGCTCGAGTACTAGTGAAAGAAAGAGTATTGAATTGAGGGACACTTGTGAAATGATACGTAGTGTTAGTCATTTACTCCGAATTCCTAGCTAGCTATAGTATATATACTAGTAAAATAACACCACGTATCATTTCACAACTGTCCCTAGCTAGCTATAGTATTTAGCTAGCTAGATTATATATACTAGTAAAATAACATCGTCGAATTCCTAGCTAGCTATAGTATTCAGACGTAGAAATGAAAAGAACTAACATGTGTCAAGCTATTACCTGCTGATGAAGATAATATAGTAACTTTCCTGCGGTTGATGAAATTTGCTTAGGTAATTGAGTGAGTGTGTTACGTAGTATATATATTTCAAGCGAGAACATGAGAGGAAGAAATCTTCTTAGGAACAAGAGAAATCATTTGAAGAAAAGAAAACATGGGAGAATTGGATGGATTTGATTGTATTGGGATGGAAGAGATGAATGAACCCAACGCTTTTCAATAAAAAAAATCTTTTCAAATGATGGATTATTATTATTGAGAGAGAGAGAAAGAGAGGAAATACATATATCTACAGTATACTAGTGCAACTTTTATTTCATTTTTTATACCAAAACATATCCATCGAGTGATGGAGGTAGGCCTACTACTACTTGAATGAGATGAAAGAAAAGCCAAACAACTCCCTTTCTAATTATTATTAATCATTCCGATCTAAAAATTATTGTCACGAGAAAAAAAAATTATAAAATTTAGTAAATGTGTGACCATTTACGTATTTTAACTAATCAAATATTAACTTTATTCACTACTTTTTTATCGATTAAAATAAAAATTGAACAATTATATTAAGATATTTAAAAATAAAAATATGGACTACAATTTTAAAATATAGACGGTATATATATATACATATTTTTTTTTAAAAAATCCTTTCATTTAGACATGCATGCTCCTTCTAAACGAACATGATTAGCTAGGGCGGCTAATTCCATCTACTTTTTGCTAAGCTAAATTTTGCTTATCTAACTTTTCATATGTTGTTAACTAAGTGACAAATTTAAAAGTTAATTACTTAAATAGTCTCTCTAATTATCAACTTTAATGAAAATAGTCCTTTGATTTTTTTTTCTTCACGGATTCTTTTTGTGGTTTTGACCCGTAACATGTTTAGTCCCTGTGATTTGTCAGGCTTAACGAAAATGATCCTTAGACTTTTTCTTTTTTCCGGATCCTCTCTCTGTGATCAATAAGGGTAAAAGATCAAACACGTCACAGGTCAAAACCACAAGGAGAAGATATGTGAGAAAAAAAAAGTATAAGGGTGATTTTCGTTACATCGGCAACACCACATGGACAATTTTAGTAATTAACTCCAAAATTAATTAACCTTTTTAACCTATTCAGTTACAACTATATATAGAACCAGCCATCATATATGTGTACGTAAATATGAAATTTACACTATGTTCTTAAGTTTTTTCTTAAGAAAAAAGTAAAGTAAAGGAACGTAGAGTAGAGAATATGAATAGAAAAAAAATAAAAATAACTTGCATAATTGTGTTCTCAAGTTGTACAAAATAAAAGGTAATGAAAGAACGTGATATGCTATATTTACCATAATATCTAAGTAATGTGTGAAGTGAGAAGCAATGATAGAGTTGACATTAATAAATAATAAGGGTTGTTTGGTAAACTTAGGTGGAGACATCTGATGACGTATAGTCTATATCCGGGTCACGAACCCTCCCAAAGCCCAATACTGATAAGCCCAGCACGAATTGGGCTACGCTGATAAGCGTTTAGGCCCACGAAGGCCCAAATACAAATCTATTTACGGAATAGATATCGGATATCTCTTAATTAAGGAGATAATCATTCCCCAACCGACTTAGGCGGGATACGCCGAAGGTTGAGGAACACGGAACCAACAAGGATTCCGTGTGTATATAAAGGGAATCACATCCCTCGTTAAAGGTACGATCTCAAAAACCCTAACTCACCTTTAACCCTAAATCGATTACTTACTCTCACGCTGGAGGATAATCGTGGGAGACAATCCCACGATAAGCCTAACGGTGTTTTCTGTCTTTAGTGCGCAGGTCTCAAGCAACAATCATTAATTGGTACGAGAACCGGAGCTCCGAACAAGGAACGCCCAACTTTTGTATCAACAAGTGGCGCCATCCGTGGGACCATTCACTAAGAACTAAGACTAGAATGACGAAGCATGGAAATCAGCGATCGCAAACAGACCTTACCGGAAAGAAGCCGCACATCGGTTCAGCTTCCAAGCAGACTCCTGGGACAACCAGTACTACTAAAAATAAGGGATCAAGCCAGGACATGGTCTTCCCTCTGGTGGAACCGCGCTCGGGGACAACCCAGGCCACCACAACCACCACTAACGCAGTGGATCCACTGCGCACTGTTCTTACCACTCCTCTTCAATCGGTGCTAGAGACTGACCTGACAAAGGCACCAGATGCACCGGATAGAAACAAGGGCATAACGGTAGAAGCGAACACCCTTGCTTTAGAAGGGGTCGCACCGGAAGTAACACCAAGAGATTTCGTATCCCAAAATTACGAAACCTTGGCCGCTCTCATGGAAGAGGAAGCTAGAAAGAGGTCGAGTCGAAGCCTAAAAGCCCGACTCAGTTTTGACTCGGAGTACGAAACCTCCCCACCCCGCCGTCAGAAGGAGAAGCGCGGCCGAGACAACCGCCGACCCCCTGTGTTTAACAGAATTGGGAAAAAGGTTGAGGATGATGAGACGTCCAACTCACAGCACCTGGAAGGAAGTGAGGAGGATGAACGGCGTACCAGTGTCCACACCAGACTTGGTAGCCGCAGAATACAGGACAGACTTGGGCGACGATATTCCCCAAGTGAAAGCCCTTTGAGTACAAACTCTGAGGACAGTCGGCGCAAGCGCCGAAGGAGGGAAAATTCGTCCTTTGGAAATTCCTCGGACAATGGGGATAGTGAAACTGGACACTGGAAGTCCAGAAACAGATATAATGACCACGAGGATAAAGATATATCTCTCCCATGGGGCCGTCAAAAGGTGGATGCGTTCACTCGACGCATCAGTCACTTCTCAGAGAACAAAAGGAGGCGCATGCCTGCCAATGTAAAAACCTCAAAATTTTTGAATCAGCCGCTACAATTGAAAACTGGCCACAGCCTGTATGGTGCCACATGTTCAACTCCACACTAGTGGGAAACGCGCGGAACTGGTTCAGCAAGCTTCCACGCAGAAGAATCAATGGCTTTGAGGAATTGAGAAAGGCGTTTCGCCTGAACTTTACTCAGCGGAAGAAGTGCGCTAAAAATCCTGTTGAACTCGCCAGGGTAAAGCAGCGCCAAGGATAATCTACAAGCGCATTCATGGAACGCTTCAAAGATGAATGCATGCAAGTTAAAACATGCCCTGAAGTGCTAAAGATTTCTGGTTTCATGAATGGGATTAATAACCCAGAACTCATCAAGAGGTTGAATGACAAGATTCCGGAAACCTTCGATGAACTCATGAAACGTTCTCGGTCTTTTGTCCAAGGAGAATCTGCCGCAGCAGATAGCAAAAGAAACTACTCGAACTATCGGTCACAGGAACAACCTGGGAGACAATCCACCAACCGGAGTAGTAACCGTAATAGGAGCTATCGCAGTCAGGGGAATGGAAGGGATAATGACAAATACACCCCGCTGACCAAAACTCCCAAGGAAATACTCGCAACAGAAGGTGCGAACTTCCCAAGACCGCCACAAATGCGCACTCCAGAGGATCGGCGCACCGGGAATGGATACTGTGACTACTACGCACAGAAGGGCCACACCACTAACGAATGTGTCCAACTACGCCAGCTCATTGACAAAATGGTTAAAGAGGGCAGATTGGACCATTTGGTTAAAAACATAAAGGAAGGAAAGGATAGGCAGAAGAGTGGGAACAAGAAAGAGACACCCAAAGACAAGGCCGACACCATCTACATGATACAATCATGGCAGTGGGTCACTAGGCAGAAGGTCAGCCAGGAGTTTTCTCGTGGGAGCGAAATCTCTTTCCCCACCTTAACTGCGGACAACGCAGTGGTGGAACCACTCACCATAGAGATAAGTGCGGGGGGTCACGACATCCACCGCATGTACATTGATGGTGGAGCATCTGCATACATCATGTATGAGCACTGCTTCAAGCGACTGCGGCCTGAAATACGCAGTCAGTTAAGCCCGGTCAGAACGGCGCTAACGGGTTTTACGGGTGAAAAGATATGGCCTATGGGGCAAATACGATTACTAGTTAGCATCGGAAATGAAAAACACTCTGCGACGGCCTGGATGGAATTTATGGTGATCAAATCTCCCTCGCCATACAATGGCATTATTGGGAGGCCTGGGATATCAGCTATGCGCGCAGTGCCATCAACAGCGCACGGGTTGCTTAAATTCCCAGTGAAAGGTGGTATTGTTACTCTTCACAATGCCACTGTACCGCATAGAGAATGTAACACGATTACATGCGAAACGGCACCGGTCCCAGAATAGCGCGCAACCAAAGTTCCAAACCTGAAGGTTGCAATTCACCCTGAATACCCGAAACAGGAAATATCCATCGGAGGGTCACTGTCGGACGACGGCAGAGCAGCTGTATGTGCGCTCCTGCAAAAGAACTTGGACATTTTTTAATGGGAGCCAAAACACATGACTGGGGTACCACGCTCAATAACAGAGCATGATACGCTTACGCAGCGCGTTCGGGGTCAAAGGAACTTCCTTTTCGTCGAGCAAGTTTTTCAACACCATAGGCAGTGAACCTAATCGTTGTAGTGTAGTATTAGGGTAAGCCACGGGTATTGATATCGTTCTCTAGGGGAATAGTGTCGTTAGGCTGAAGTATATGTCGATTTAAGTCTAAAGATGAGGGATGATTATTTTTGTATTTTTATATTTTATGAATCTCGGTTTTGGAGGGGAGGATGGAATTAGTTGCTAGTCAACTATCCCAAAAGGTACTAACTAAATTAGGGGTCTACCAGTAACGTGAAGCGTATCTACTTATGATGTATTACTCCTTGCTAGATATCCAATTCTACCTACTGAATTGTCACGTCTTATTGATGGTTGATTTGTCACGTCCTTATTCTTAACGCGTTGTGTGTCTAAAGTTGTAGGGTATGCGTATGTTCCCTAACTCTTTGAACTTACCAAAGGGTCTCGTCTACAAAACCCACTAGGGATAATAAACTCTTACTCTAAGGCACTATTTGGATGGTTTAGCTTACAACTACTCAGGTAATTATATTCTAAGGTTCACAAAGATGGATCAAGCATTAAGTACACAACGAATGACCTATCGCATTATGGTTCCTCCCGAACTACCTTCTTTTATTTCTCCGTTACACTTATGAACCGTGACAGATGATAAAAGGGCGACAGCCCGGGAGAGAATGCAAGTTTACCAAGGATTAAAATATCCTTGGATCGTTTATGTCCTGGTGAGGCGTGATATTCCACATACAATGACTTGTGAATGCTGAAATGACATAGAATATACAAAAACAGGAATCTGATTGACTAACACTATGAATAGTAATAGCTCTGTCACAGCTATGTCAATAAAAACGTACAATCAGAAACCTAAAAACGATTATAACTATAGTAGGGATTTGCATGTCTTAGCGACTTAAATGCAATTTAAAAGAGATTAAAAATAAAATCTATTAAATAAACGCTATCACTATATTTAAAGTGATGAACGTTTAAAACCTAAATCGTACGTTTAAATAATTACGTAAACGTAAAAACGTAAAATCTAAGAATTAAAAGATCTAAAAATATGAAAATAACATTTTTACAATCCTAATAATAAAAGAAAATTATTAGAAAAAGAAAATTATTTCTACAACTATTTATTTATTTATTATTAATTAAAAACTATTTAACTATTTAATAAATACTCTAAAATAGAAGAAAATACAAAATAAGGCTAGAAAAATAAACTTATGATTCTGAAAAATCTAAAATACTATAAAACTAATTTTAAAATTAAAAATATAATTTTCACACTTTATATCTAATTATTACTAATTAATAACTATTTAAAATACACTAAAATACTAGAAAATAGAAAATAAACTTGGGAAAATAAAATTTAAACTTTAAAAAATCTAAAATAAGATAAAACTAATTTTAAAACAGAAAAGATATTTATTATACAATTATTCTATTTATTAATAATTATTAACTATTAAAAAGTATTAAAAACTAATATTTAATTATTAAAAATACTAAACAGTAAAAGAAAAATCTCAAACTTTTTACAAAATTCTAAAATAAATAAAAGAAGCTATGAAAAGTATAAAAATGGTAGCTTATGTACAAAAATAAGCTAATGGGCAATAAGCTCTTAAGTAAAAGCTATCACTTGAGCTTATAGTGGTTCTTTTTGGTATTTTCTTTTTCTGGAACTAAATAAGTACTAATATTAGACATGTTTACTGAAAATTGAACTCTACAAACTAAGAATAAGCAGATTCAGAGCTTATGAGTCCAACAGTAAGCTTTTGGCTTAACTGTTGGAGCTCAAACTCTTATTAAGCTTAAAATGAGCTATACAGTGAATGAAAAAGCTAGAGGATATTAAGTACAAGTATAATAGGTATATATGAACAAAAATAAGCACTGAGAAGTGCTTATAAGCATGAGCTTATGGTTTAGTCAGTTTAGCTTATTTGGCTAAACTTGGATGGAATTGAGGCTTAAATAAGCCTGATATAAGCTCCATACTAAAAAGTGAAAGAAACAAAATATGCAAACAAGTTATATTTACAAGTATAAACAAGCAAGTGCACTGAAATTGACTTATAAGCTCAAAATAAGCAAATAAGCTTCTTTCAGTACACTGCAGTTCCAAACAGCCTTTACTACTATTTGTATTGGCCATTTAAGCTGAGATTATAAGCTACAAATGGCAAATTAAGAATTGAGTTAGTAAGCTGAGTTGGATGGCTCTCTAAAATGCTAAAGCTCTCCCTGTGGGGATTACAAATGGGCTTATAAAGAGCTTATGAAGTTGCTATGAATACACTGAGTTCTTAACATACTCAGAAAGTGGACAAGTCTAGAAGCTAGTTGCATCCTGGCTTAATAAGCTACAACATGGAATATAAACATTGGATCATAGAGTATAGTGGATAAGCTTTACAAAAAACTAAACCACATAAGCTCTAGATCATTAATGAGCTTTTTAGAGGCTTGTAGGTAATGGTGTAAATGGACTGCATAAGCAGTCCATTGTTATGAATGAGCAAACATACAAACTCTCTAGGACTTATCTCATAAGCTAATAAATGCTCAACAAGCACTATACTAGAGACTATGGTAGCTTGGCTTTTTGAAAATCCAAAGCTCACAATATCCAGCTTAATGAGGAGCTTTCTAAGAGCTTTTAAAAACAACTCCAGTTCACTGTTTGCTTCAGTGAACTGAGTTTGGTGGGACAAAAAGTTTGTGGAGATTAAGGTGTCTAAATAAGCTACAAACTTAAAAGTGAGAATACAAATAACAAGTAAGCCATAAGGGCTACACAAAACAGTAAAAAGCACAAGCTATGGTCAAGTCATGAAGCTTCTGCAAGCTTATGAACTTGACCATAAAACTGTGGTGCAGGACATTTACAGTATGAAAATTGACTTTTATTAAAAACTAAAAGGTTTGACTATTATGAATTTAAGACTAAATCTATGGACTGAACATGATATATTAGACTGTAATAAGTTAATATTAAGCTAGGTTTACAAGATTTAAACTAATTCTAAGAATTTCATACTCTAAAATCATCACAGTAAACTGTGATGCAGAATTAAAAGAGATTTGACTTTTATACAAATAAGGACTGAATATATGGACTGAAATGAACTATTAGGTACTAATGTGACTTGAAACAAGTAAGAACAACAACCAATAAACACAGGAACTCATGTATATCAACAAATCCAAACACCCTTTTAATTATCACTTGTCACATGAACATCAAAGGTTGCAATGAATCTGAGTCTAAACCTTATTCCAAACATTATATTATCACATATTAAGATTAATTGAGCATAAAACAGTCAAGAAAACAAGCTAGAACACAGATTTGTAAAATTTGCATTTCAACTGAGTAACTTTTCAATTTTAAGCACAACTGAATCTTAATGAACAACATACTTATATTAAGCTATAATAACATCAAATAACAACACAGAAACAGGAAAACATGAGAATCAAAGCATGAACAATAATAAAGCAGTAAATGGTAAAAAGGGTAAAAATGGAACTCACAAGTGATTTTGATGAAAACTGAGTACCAAGGTCTAAAAACTACTCCTAGCTTACTGTCAATAAGCTAGAAACCAGATATCCATCCAGCTTAGCTTCTACTTCCCCAGAACTTCTTATTTGATCATATTTGACTTCCATTGACTTTTTTAGCTTTTTTAGTACTTTTCTTAATTTAAAAAGTCTAGCTTGTTTCATGGTTCTAATAGCCTAATGAGCTTTTGTCAAGAGCTTAGGAGAGCTATAGAAACCTTAAAACAGCTACTTAACATGAAATTTAAACAATTTGATAATTAAAGGTAAATAAAGCAAAACATGGAAATTAAAAGTAACTTGAATTAAAACTGGAAATAACATTCCATTACACTAGTTTAAAGTAAATTACAGCATTTTAAAACATTAAAAGACATTAATTTAAAGAAAGCAGTAAAACTACACTATGTGAACAATGGTCAAAAACCAAAGTTAGTTTCTTCTCTGTCTTTCTTCCTCTTTTATAGTCCAATCCTCTTGCCACGTGTCTCTGAGCGTTTCCCACCACCTATTTTGACCAATGGAAGGTTTTTAAGCAGTTTGGCCTCTTTTCACATTTTGGCGGGAAAAGTGGTTTTGACCACAGGGCTACTGTTTTGGCAAGTAGGGGGGGGGGGTGATAAGTATGATGATGAGGAGAGGGGTTGGAAGGGATAAGGTGCAGGGATAAGTGTTGGTGAGGTGTTGCAGAAGTTTTGCAGGCCAAGTGGGGAAGGAGGTGAATAGGTGGGCGGCAAAGGTGAAGTGTTTGACTTGGGTTTGACCAGGGGGTCAAAAAGGAAGTGACAGGGGGTTCAAAACAGGTTAAAGGCAGGGGTCAATTCATATTTTGACAAGGCTTTGGATTTAAATAGATACAAGGACTAGTTTTGTAATTCTTCAAACTTGAGGGGCCATTCCTGTAATTTTCTCAAAGTTAATACAAGGACCAATATTGACAAGCTTCAAAAGTACAAGGACCAAGTCTGTCATTTTGCAATTTTCCAGGGACCAAACTTGACAATTTTGAAAGTTCAGGGACCTTTTCTGCCATTTTACAAAAGATTTATTCAAGGACCATTTTTGACAAATTAGAATATTTCAGGGACCTTGAATAACATTTCTCTTTATTTAGATTTACCAGGGACTGTTTTTGACAACTTTTGAAACTTGGGGGACTAAAACTGCCAATTATGCAAATTTGATACGTTTTTCACCAGATTTTGATGTTTTTGCATTTAAAACATATAAAACACTTGTTTGTGATATTTTTATCATTTTGATGCGTTTCTGAGTGTTTTCAGATGTTTTTGCAGTTTAAATGGTACAAAAATGATGAGTATTTAGACACTCATCACATTACTAGATCATTAAACAATTAAGATAAGAGACAACCAATCATACAAAAGACAGTAGGATGCAAGAATTATAAACTAAACCAATTAGACTCATTGAAATTGTCACACCCTATTGATGAAGATAGACACAAGCATCACTAAGAAATCAATAAGATCTAATTAATTATATACAAGTTTCATACAATCATAAGCAAACACTAGGTGAATTAGCCAAGCATAATTAATGAAGAGCAAGCAACAATTATGATAATTGAAGACATACCGTAGGATTGGATTAACAAACAAATCATTATACGATGTTTATGGAGTGTTTGAAACCCTTTAAGTTGCTGTAAAAACACCTACCTAAACCCTGGAATCGGACTTAGGGTTTAGGGCTTACAAAAAGTGAAGTTATAATGTTATATTTATAGGCAGATTTTCTGTCGGCAAAGAGCGACAGCGTCACACCTAAAGAGTGACGGCGTCACGACCATTTTTTCAGAAAATTGTAGATTTTCTCGTTCCGATCGCGTGGGCTTTTGAACCACCTAAATCCGAGTTCGTATGCAAAAGTTATGGCCAAAACAATATCAACTACTTCGCGCGCATGCTGTGATAGTCTTGATCACCTTGTGACGGCGTCACCTTGTGGTTGTGACGCCGTCGGCTTTCTGACGCCGTCAAGTGTAAAAAAGCAATTTGGCTACTGAGCCGTCACAAAAGTGCTCCGACGGCGTCGCAAATAACACCTGATGCCGTCCCCTTGTGTTTTCAGTAGTTTTGAGTGTCTCGATTCTGACTTTGGCCATTTTCTTCATATATCCGCGCCTTTTCGTCCAAATAAGTGCCATTACAGCAGTTTGCCTTCAAGAGACCTAAAAAGTGAAAAGGAACGATATTAAGCAATAACGGATACAAAAGTGATCAAATAAGGGCTTAAACGACCCCTCAAAAAGGTACATTTTAAAACCTTATCAAATATCCCTACACTTGGTATTTGCTTGTCCTCAAGCAAATGTGCTTTTAGCCAATTAATTTATAAGTTAGGGGTCATGAAACATTGGTTTAAAACGGTCCACAACACATATAAGCCCCGCAAAAGTCATAACAAGCACGGAAATTACATACTAGCACCTCACATGGGATGTTTGGATACTCACATCTCTCTCGGGTGTATATTAAATATAACAAGTTGGAAATGGAAGATAAACACTCATTAACCGGTCCTAGTACATAGATTACCATAGGCTTGAGAATAGATCAAACCTCCATCGCTTTGGCGTAAGCACCTAGGAAAGACTATCAAAGAGGTCTTAAAAGGGTTGTAACGTTAGGCTTACGGTAGGGAAACAAAGGGTTTGGTGGGATAGGCTTTTTAGTGGTGGCAAGTCAAAAATCTCAATGTTACATGCATATGAAGAATGGCGTTTCTAAGCCAAGACTCGACACTCTAAACTCTAGATAACTGAAATAAACAAACATAAATTTAAAGATAGATGTAGGATAGTAGCCCGTATGTTTTTTTTTTTTTTTTTTTATCACTCTATTTTTTTTTATTTATTTATTTTTTTTTTTCGATTTTTTTTTTCTTCATACACTTTTACTCTACCATCCTCTACGATAACATCAAAATAATAGGGATTTATAACACATCCCTACACTTGAGTTTTTATTACTCTAACACTAATATGACCCGAATTGAAAAGATCAAAACACTTGGGGTACATTATTACGCAAACAAAGGGAATTTGAATTTAACGTTCCCTTCCCGTCATTTCATAAACTTTAACTTTTCCCATGAATCCCAATCGTCCCAAAACTGTATACAAAGGATATGACTCGACTTAGCAACTCATGCAAGCAACTAGATAATTGAACTAAGGGTTTAGGGTGATAGCAATAATGCACTAAAAGTGAGTGCATACAAGGTAGGCTAAGGCGATTTGGGTGTACATTTGGGGGTGGGGTGTAAACAATGCTCTTCATTGATATTCCGGAAAAACGAAACATCACGAGAACCGTGAAAAGGATAGGCTCTGAGGGTTTAACTAGGGGTATCGTGTACTAAAGATGAGTACAACGCAAGGGTGTGGGGGAATTACTCAACCGATGTGGAAGAAGTAATTATATTACGGGTATCAAACAAGGGTTATCATAATGCCTCTTATCATTTAGTTATTCCTAACTACACAAGTGTAGTCTTACTAGCGATCTCGGGATGCATCACAAAACAAGTTCTAGAATCTAATATACTACCGGTTCACACTCTAAGTATTAAAGATGAATGCTTTAATTCCTACTAATCTAGGGGCGATCCTCACATTTTGGGTGGAATTTAGGTGGTAAAGGGTTTTTGTGCTAGTCATGCAACTTCCTATCCGTGAGACGCTTTTGTTAAGACTAATGGCCCACTCCTATATGTCATGAAAAAATTTAAATTTGGTGCCAAAATTACCCTAACCGGCATTTTCTCATGGTTTATTACACAAATGCAATTGGACAAAGCAAATAATCAAGGATAAGTATAGTTTCAAAGTTCCCGTTTTATTTTCCCTCCCTACACTTAAACCGAACATTGTCCCCAATGTTCCCCGAAAGTATCAAAGTTATGATAATAGAAGGTAATAAAAACGAAAGAAACTAATACTCCCCTGATTAGCTCGGTAGGATTCGTGTGAAGTAGTGGTTAAATCCTTTCCAAGAAGAATATATGCGTGAAAAGCTCCTTCCAACCTTATGTATCTTCTTCTTGATAAATAAAACCTGCACACTTAAAGAAAACAAACAACCCAACGCATCAAACCGAACAAAGAAAAATCACAACAAGATGTAATTCCAGACTTAAATAAGATATAATGCTTGTGGAATGGATGTTTGCAGATTTGCTAGAAAATTAAGACCTTGAAAATTCAAAAAATTTATAAGTAGCACAGAAAACGAGAAAAAGTAGTAAGCAGTTTCTACTCCTCCTGACGCCGTCAGGTTGCGACCCTGACGCCGTCAGGTTATCATGACAGAAACTGGTCTGCGATTTTCTGAAAAAAATTCTGGAAAATTTTTATCTTTAAAATCTGGAAAAATTTCCTGCAATAACATCCATTATGACTCGATACAAGCATTTGACTCGAACAAACACACATGTATATCTTTTAAATAATTTTAATTCTCATGTTCACGTTTCTTTTGAAAACGTTTGTAATCCTCCATACACTTATCCCTTATGTAAAATATCTTTATATGTAATTAAGATGAGGTTAAAGACAAAATAAAGCATTTTTACAAATTCAAACATGAGAATAAACAATTAATAAAAGATATACGACACACAAATGAAAATAAAAATCAAATACACATGGGTTGCCTCCCAAGAAGCGCTTGTTTTTGTTCGAGTCACGAGCCTGACTCTACCCTTATTTAACAGATAAAGGGGAAGTTTTCCCTACACTTAAGTTTAAGTGCGGGTGATAGTAGCGATACACACCCTTAGGGTGGAAATATGCCACGTGAGGTGAAGGGGGTGTGTGAATGGTTTCCTTCATCCTAAAACTACCCGGACTAAATTGGTTGATGGGTGGGTCGGTTCCTCTTTTGTCTCCTAGATGTATATCTAAGGATGGAAGTAAAGATTGAGGTTCCGGTTTATCAACACTAGGAAATTCCCTAGAACTAAGAGTAAGACTGAGACTACAAGTATTCAAACCTATATTCTCCAGTTGCGTTTGGTTCAAATGTTCTACCTCCATTGGGATTCCTAAAGTCTCTTCTACTACTTCCGGGTAAGTCACGTGCGGTGTGTATGCCTTAAATGATGGTGGGACTTGTGGGATACCTTGTGGGTCTAGACTTCTCACCTTATCCTCAATCACATCTACATCATCTATATGCTCGTCATGTAATGTTTCCTTAGGTCGTGATGAAACCAAATCTAGTAATTGATCCAACTTATGGTTTAATGCATGGTTGCTTACCATAATATTTTCACAAATTTAGTCAGTTCTCCTAAGGGCCTTACTAACAATAGTTTCTAAACATGGAGGTTGTTCACGAAAGTCTATCCTAGGTGAAGGCTCATACGAAGCATAGGTTTCACTAGATGAGGTGTTTTGTGGGCTTGATGGAATGGTGAAACCCTCAAAAGGTTTATGGACTTGGTTACTTTCTTCCCACCATCTTGAATAATCCGCTTCAGGAATATCATAATTTTTTATGAAAAAACCTAATCGCGGATATAGTGGATTCGCGTTCTCCATAATGGTGAACGGAAGAGTCAATGGAAATTTTTTACGAACAAAGGCACAAAAAAGGGGGATAGACTATAAGGAAGCTAATAAAAAGAAAAAATCTCACTTGATAGGAATCTTGTGAGTAGACCTAAACGAGATAGAAATCAAGCCTAAACAATAACTATTCCCCGGCAGCGGCGCCAAAAACTTGATACGCTTACGCAGCGCGTTCGGGGTCAAAGGAACTTCCTTTTCGTCGAGCAAGTTTTTCAACACCCTAGGCAGTGAACCTAATCGTTGTAGTGTAGTATTAGGGTAAGCCACGGGTATTGATATCGTTCTCTAGGGGAATAGTGTCGTTAGGCTGAAGTATATGTCGATTTAAGTCTAAAGATGAGAGATGATTATTTTTGTATTTTTATATTTTATGAATCTCGGTTTTGGAGGGGAGGGTGGAATTAGTTGCTAGTCAACTATCCCAAAAGGTACTAACTAAATGAGGGGTCTACCAGTAACGTGAAGCGTATCTACTTATGATGTATTACTCCTTGCTAGCTATCCAATTCTACCTACTGAATTGTCACGTCTTATTGATGGTTGAATTGTCACGTCCTTATTCTTAACGCGTTGTGTGTCTAAAGTTGTAGGGTATGCGTATGTTCCCTAACTCTTTGAACTTACCAAAGGGTCTCGTCTACAAAACCCACTAGGGATAATAAACTCTTACTCTAAGGCACTCTTTGGATGGTTTAGCTTACAACTACTCAGGTAATTATATTCTAAGGTTCACAAAGATGAATCAAGCATTAAGTACACAACGAATGACCTATCGCATAACTAGATCATTAAACAATTAAGATAAGAGACAACCAATCAAACAAGAGACAGTAGGATGCAAGAATTATAAACTAAACCAATTAGACTCATTGAAATTGTCACACCCTAATGATGAAGATAGACACAAGCATCACTAAGAAATCAATACGATCTAATTAATTATATACAAGTTTCATACAATCATAAGCAAACACTAGGTGAATTAGCCAAGCATAATTAATGAAGAGCAAGCAACAATTATGATAATTGAAGACATACCATAGGATTGGATTAACAAACAAATCATTACACGATGTTTATGGAGTGTTTGAAACCCTTTAAGTTGCTGGAAAAACACCTACCTAAACCCTGGAATCGGACTTAGGGTTTAGGGCTTACAAAAAGTAAAGTTATAATGTTATATTTATAGGCAGATTTTCTGTCGGCAAAGAGCGACGGCGTCACACCTAAAGAGTGACGGTGTCACGACCATTTTTTCAGCAAATTGTAGATTTTCTCGTTCCTATCGCGTGGGCTTTTGAACCACCTAAATCCGAGTTCGTATGCAAAAGTTATGGCCAAAACAATATCAACTACTTCGCGCGCATGTTGTGATAGTCTTGATCACCTTGTGACGGCGTCACCTTGTGGTTGTGACGCCGTCGGCTTTCTGACGCCGTCAAGTGTAAAAAAGCAATTTGGCTACTGAGCCGTCACAAAAGTGCTCCGACGGCGTCGCAAATAACACCTGACGCCGTCCCCTTGTGTTTTCAGTAGTTTTGAGTGTCTCGATTCTGACTTTGGCCATTTTCTTCATATATCCGCGTCTTTTTGTCCAAATAAGTGCCATTACAGCAGTTTGTCTTCAAGAGACCTAAAAAGTGAAAAGGCGATATTAAGCAATAACGGATACAAAAGTGATCAAATAAGGGCTTAAACGACCCCTCAAAAAGGAAAATTTTAAAACCTTATCAGAGCATAAACTGAGAATCCGACAAGGATACTCACCCATACGCCAGAAGAAGCGCGGCCAGGCTCCAGAGCGCGCGCAGGCAATCCTGGCAGAGGTACACAAGCTAGTAGAGGCAGGAATTATGCGGGAAGTCTACTATCATGACTGGCTTTCCAACCCAGTCATGGTAAAGAAGAGCGATGGTAGCTGGCGGATGTGCGTGGACTTCACCGATCTTAACAAAGCATGTCCACAAGACTGCTACCCATTACCAGAGATAGACTGGAAAATAGAGTCTTTGTGCGGGTATCCATTAAAGTGTTTCCTCGATGCATACAAAAGATATCATCAAATCCAGATGGCTAAGGAGGACGAGGAAAAAACGGCCTTTCACACAAGCCAAGGCGTCTACTGGTACACAAAAATGCCCTTTGGCTTGAAGAATGCAGGCGCCACCTATCAGCGTTTAGTAGATAATGCTTTCGAAAAACAGGTGGGCCGCAACCTAGAGGTTTATGTTGATGACTTGGTCATAAAGAGCCATACTGAAGACGAGTTAGTGCGCGATATTGAGGAAACATTCAAAACTCTCCGAGAGATCAACATGAAGTTGAATCCAAAAAATGTACCTTCGGCGCGACTGAAGGCATATTCCTTGGATACCTGATAGAACCGGACGGTATAAAACCGTGTCCAAAAAAGACTAAGGCTGTCATTGAACTTCCTTCACCGCGTACATTGAAGGAAGTCCAATCTCTCAACGGAAAGCTGGCCGGTCTAAACAGATTCCTATCCAAGTCGGCAGACAAATCATTACCCCTTTTCAAAACACTCAAGAAGTGTATAAAAAAGGGAGACTTTCGGTGGACTACGGAGGCAGAAGAAGCCTTCACACAGCTTAAACAACACCTGGCAACGCTACCCACACTTGTTGCACCCAGACCTGGGGAAGAACTGATTATGTATTTATCTGCAACTGAAGGAGCAGTTAGCGCAGTGTTACTAACAGATAGGGATTCAATACAAACCCCTGTCTATTTTGTAAGCAAGGCACTCAAGAAGACGGAGATGAACTATAGTGTCATGGAAAAATTAGTCCTGGCATTGGTGTTTGCTGCTAAACGGCTACGTAGGTACTTCCAAGCGCACCCAATAGCAGTAATCACAGACCAACCGATCAAGCAAATCATCTCCAAGCCTGATGCATCAGGACGACTGCAAAAATGGAGTGTGTTGCTAGGTGAGCACAACATCACCTACAGACCACGTACTGCAATAAAAGGGCAGATACTGGCTGATTTCATCAGCGAAAAGCCAGACACTGATGATGCACCTGCACCACGCACGGAGGAACTACCAGATCCATGGATCTTGTTCACAGATGGATCCTCATGCGTGGATGGGTCAGGAGCAGGCCTCATCCTCACAAACCCAGAAGGAATGGAATTCACTTACGCACTGCGTTTCGAATTCACAGCGACAAATAATGAGGCAGAGTATGAAGCCCTACTAGCGGGACTACGCATCGCATCTCGAATGGGTGTACGCAACCTGGAAGCGAATGTAGACTCCAGACTGGTAGCCAACCACGTGTTAGGCGAGTATGTAGCCAAGGAGGAAAACATGATTCAGTACCTTGAAAAAACCAAGGCAGTAATTCAAAGCTTTGACAGGTTTACCATCAAACAGGTTCCAAGAGGGGAAAACCGCAAGGCGGATGCACTAAGCAAAATCGCGTCCACAAGCTTTGCGCACCTATCCAAACAGGTGTTGGTGGAAACATTGAAAAGCAAATCCATCTTAGAAATGGAAGTATCCACGGTAATAGAGGAAGACAGACCTACGTGGATGACACCAATAGTCGAATTCATAAGCAATGGAGTATTACCCCAAGAGCAGAAAGAAGCCCGAAGGATACGGCGCACAGCGCAAAGGTTTGAACTTCGGGACAACATCCTATATCGACGCTCTTTCTTGCAACCATGGCTCCGCTGTGTTGGTCCCTTACAAGCAAACTATGTACTGCGAGAAATCCACGAAGGTTCATGCAGCATGCATTCAGGACCACGGTCAGTGGTGGCGCGCGCTTTACGGTCAGGCTATTATTGGTCCACTATGCACCGCGATGCGCGGGATTTGATAAGAAAGTGCAGCGACTGCCAAGTCCACATACCCATTCCCCGCAAACCACAACAGGAGTTAACACCAATTACGGCGCCATGGCCATTCTACAAGTGGGGTATTGACATTGCAGGTCCTTTTCCTGTTGCAGCAGGAGGTTTAAAGTTCCTCATACTTGCCATAGACTACTTCACCAAGTGGATCGAAGCAAATGCAGTGGTAACAATCACTGGCAACCAGGTGAAGCGCTTCGTCTGGGAAAACATTGTATGCCGCTTTGGTCTACCTGGTGAGCTCATCTCGGACAACGGGAAACAATTCTGCGACAACCCTTTCAAGGACTGGTGCGAGAAGCTAAACATCACACAACACTTTGCGTCAGTAAAACACCCACAAACCAACGGCCTAGTTGAACGTGCGAATCGAAGCCTGGGTGAAGGAATTAAGGCACGTTTGGACAAGCACAAAGGAAGATGGGTGGAAGAACTTTCGCATGTTTTGTGGGCGTATCGCACCTCAATCAAAACCAGCACGGGAGACACTCCCTTCTCTCTAGTCTACGGGACAGAAGCTGTCATACCAACCGAAATCGGAATGCCAACTATCCGCACTACGGAAATCAATGTGGTAACCAATGATGACGAGAGACGTGTCGACTTAGACTTGCTCGAAGAACGGCGCGAACGCGCAGCCATCCGGGAGGAGAAATCAAAGTCAAGAATGAAAGGATACTATGACGCTAAAGTGCGCCGTGTTTCATTCAGACCAGGTGACTTCGTTTACCGCGCCAATGATGCGAGCCACGCAGAAGACACAGGTAAGCTTGGACCAAAGTGGGAATGACCCTATGAGGTTACTGAAGCCTTGGGAACAGGCGCGTACAAGCTACGAGGCTTGGATGGTCGTGAACTGCCACGCACATGGAACATCTGCAACCTTAAGAGGTGCTACCTATAGGAACGGCTACGGCCCAGCGCATAAGCGCTCTGGCACTTTACTGAAGTGCCCAATAACTATCTATGTATTTCCTTTTGTTTCCTTAGTATAATGTCTCATTTATTTCCCATAAAAACTTGCAAGTATCAATAAAACGTCGCGGTTTCTAGCTAACTCCGCGACATATTTTCATTTATATACTGTATGTCTTAACAATTCTTTTATCTCTTGCCTACATGGCGCGCATGCACTAAAATAAACCCACGATGGTAAAAGGATAAGTTAACCTACTAAACAACTTGTTGAGTAAGAGGGTTGCAAACCCATCAACACCGGATCACGTATCCTTGTTAAACACCTAGTTCTCAAGACGTTGGAATAAGTTTGGTGCGCATCCCACGACGGGTGCGCAACATCGCATATGGTGCACGTTTAGCAACTTAGAAACCAAGACACTTGATTTCTTAATGTGGTACGCTGCATTTCATAACATACACGACTATGATTGAAAATACTTAGAATTTCTTTTTTAGGTATACTACGATCTTCATACATGACTATGCATTTCTTATATTATTCGCGCTGGTATACACATCTGACTCTTAGACAACACAAAGGCCTTCTCGGCAAAGACGAAAAGACAAGTACGTACATTACAAGTTACAACAATATCCATACGAAGTTAACAAAAGAAGATTTTATTAATAACTATGAGTTATTACAAAAGGATTGTTACTTTACAACGTACAAACCTACCAACTATTACACCGCTCCAAAGATGAGCTACCTACGCGGTTGGCTGCATCTTTAACTTCACTCAGCCTCTTCAGGAGGTCGGAATCTCAGCGCGACACGGTTGCAACACTGACTGGTATCCCGTCAGATCTGGGGAGATGTGCCGCGCCCACGCCACACATGACAGCCTTACCCTTAATCCCTTATTTTTCGGTAAGTCTCGTAGTATGCGCTTCCAGAACTTGCTTCAAGGGCACTTCCTTCTCCAGCGCAAAAGGATTCAAGATATCCTTGGGGCGCGCAAACACGGGCACGTGAAGTTGAGAATCATCAGGCTTAAGAAAATAGTCTGGCTGCGCAACGGCCTCTCCCCCAAAATGCCGAGCTAGGGTCAATCCCTCTATAATGACCTTTATTGGGTAATCCTGAACACGCTCTAACTCAGAAATCATGGGAAGCTCTAAGGTCTTCATCCTGTTCATAGCAGCAACCAGGTTATCGTAGGACTGCGCATCATACCCAGGAACCTTTTCAGCAGGTACCTTCAGCAAGTTAGCTTTCTGCAGCACCTCTATAGCCTCTGATTTTCCTCTCTCCAAAGCACATTGGACTACCCCACCAAATTTGTCAACTACCTCCTTGGACTCAAGAGTACTCAGCGCAGCAAGACGCAGACCATGGCTGATAAGCCACCTGCGTTCAGAGATGGTAGACATTAGATGAGGATATAATTCCTCATCATACTCCAAACTAAGCTTACGCAGCTTCATCTCTTGTACCTCCAGAGCACTGCTCACAGTGGCACCAAAATCTTCCAACTGCGCGGTCAACGTGTCCTTACTCTTCTCCAGATACTTTAGTGCCCAGAGGCACGAAGCCTTGTACCCTGATGACTCTGCGCGCTCTTGGTTTATTTGTCCCATCAGCGCCATTTTCTCCTCAGCTTGCTTCTGGGCATACACAGACAGACTCTCGGCCTCATCCTTGGCACTGGCCAGCTGCGACTCCAGCAAGGCAATATTCTGATCTTTTTGAGCGCCTTGGCTGCTTTCACCAGAAATTTGCGCCTTTAGCTTCTCAACCAATGAAGCTTGATGCGCAGACACATGCACCAATTCTTCAACCAATTGTTCCATTGGAGCATTCCCAGCAAACGCATCTTCGCTTTTTTGGGTGTGTGGCTCCGAAGACTGCGCAGGACTATCAGGATGGGGCGACTCCGCACCTGTTCAAACCTGCATACCCAGACAGAGAATTGTCAGTTTCCTAAAAAAAAAAGAAAAAAAAAACATTTGGGGCGCAAACAATATATATTGATAACATTACATACTGTGGGCCAGATAAATCAGCGGATGGGTGCGATGACGCAGCGTCGCTAGCGGATGATTCTACAGTAAGGATCACCGGACGTTTTTTCTTTGAGGAGCTTGCGCCATCCTCTCCGAGCACTCTTTTGCGCTTTAGCCCAGACTCCTGTTCTTCTTCTTCTTCTTCTTCCATTGGCTGCGCCCCTACTACGGGTGGTGGCTGCGCCACGGGGGATGGAACCCTAGGACTTGGCACACTCTGCAGTGGCGTCGCTTCCACTGCAACCGATGAGCTGGTCCCTGCCTCTCCCACATTCATCTCCAGGGTACGCCCTGCGGTAGCAGCCATTATCGGCTCTTCTCCTTCTTTCAGTGGCCGTGTCCCTGTTTTCACCTCAACTGGCTTCGCTAGATGCACCACGGTGAAAAGATCCATCTCTGCGCAGCAGGAAACAACAAACAACACAGGTTATATAATGTGCGGAAAAAGGCAGAAAAATTCTTACATTAATTACAAAAGGGGGTGCGGAAGAACGAGTACCCACCCTGGCCATTGGCGCCTAAGAACATTGGCATCTCATCCGGCATGCCAAAATAATTACGGCTGATGCCCATATGCACCAAAAATTCCTCAGGATAGGAACTAATGGGGATGCGGTTAGCGTTTATCAGTTCCGCATCCTCAGCGACATATGATCCAGGCAAGGGGCACTCATCCCTCGGCAACGTACCCCGGGTATAAAAATTATAATGCCACGGAAAGCATGTGTCGTCTACCCAGAAAAAGAACTCCCTCAAATTCCTAAGCGCGTCTAGCTTCTCAGTATAGCACTGAAGCCTACCAGTGCGCTTAGCAAAGGATACCCACCCATGTGCCCATGTCGTGTGATAAAAGGCTCGGAATAGGTGGATAGTTGGGTTAACCGCCAGTAAACGACAGTTCACCTCAAAATTGGTGATTTTAGCCGCACCGATGCAGTGCAGCTGGGATAGGTGCAGCTCGTAATAATTTAACACATCGCACAGAAATTGGGATATGGGCACACGTTGATTCGCGAATTCGAAGAAACGTGTGTATACCCCTATTTTCCCTTTGGGGAAATCTGCAATGGATGCCCGCGCACCCGGAACAACAGGATGCACGTCAAGTGGTATAAAGTAGTCCGAGGTGAATTCTAGAAGATCACTCTCGGTGAGGTCGGAGGTAAAATCAGACAACTGTTTGACCATGGTATTGTTCTACAAACGCACGCGCGGCTACCTTAGAAATAAGCGGTTTTTCTGGATTGCAAAGGTAAGGATTCTTGAAAATGGCGGATTGAGTTTTCTTTTTACTGTGAAGAAAACGGTGGAAATAAAGTGAATGGTTATATAACCTCCCTCTTCCACGCGATGAGTGACACGTGGACCCCACCAACCCTAACTATGTGGCTGGGATCGCTTGATGGGACACTGCTGCAGTAACTTTTCCCCGAATTACGAGGCGTCCAATTTTTCAATCCCATGTCTAGGTACAATGTACGGGAGGATATATTTTTATGACTTCTTGGCTATGCTTCGACGTTGTTTCATTGACTACGGTTATTAGTCTAGCATCCGTAGTTATTCACTACGCATACTAGACTGGGGGGACATGATGACGTATAGTCTATATCCGGGTCACGAACCCTCCCAAAGCCCAATACTGATAAGCCCAGCACGAACTGGGTTACGCTGATAAGCGTTTAGGCCCACGAAGGCCCAAATACAAATCTATTTACGGAATAGATATCGGATATCTCTTACTTAAGGAGATAATCATTCCCAAACCGACTTAGGCGGGATACGCCGAAGGTTGAGGAACACGGAACCAACAAGGATTCCGTGTGTATATAAAGGGAATCACATCCCTCGTTAAAGGTACGATCTCAAAAACCCTAACTCACCTTTAACCCTAAATCGATTACTTACTCTCACGCCGGAGGATAATCGTGGGAGACAATCCCACGATAAGCCTAACGGTGTTTTCTGTCTTTAGTGCGCAGGTCTCAAGGAACAATCATTAATTGGTACGAGAACCGAAGCTCCGAACAAGGAACGCCCAACTTTTGTATCAACAACATCTATTTTCCTTCACTTTCATCTCATTTTTTAGATGAAAGAGAGTCACTACAAAACATATTAAATAACCTTCACCTTTCTTCCTCCCTTTTCTATTTTACTTTTTTTAAAATTCTTGAGAACACGCAAAAATATTATTTCATCCACTTTATTTCACTTTCTTCTCTAAAAAGTAACATGAGAATATAATGTTAGTTAGTAATAACATATAAAGTTTTTGAGGTATTTATCGTTTTTAGTCGTGAAGTAGAGAAAAAGAAAGATGAGAGACGATTAGATCGAGAGTTTTTAAGAGAAAATAATTTTTAAATGATCAATTAAGGTGTGATACCATATTGTATATATCTAGTGTAATTCGTATTATATGCTTCAACAAGAAGTAAATAAACATTGCTTAAGGATATAATTCCAAAAAATAATATTTTTTACGTCTCAAAATATAAGTTCATTTATTATTTTTCAAAGTCTTTTATTTCCTATTTTAACCTTAATTATTTTTTTCGTGTTATATAATACTTGATGAAAAGTATATCAATGAAAATGCATTTAAAACACAAGTCTATTTATGTATTTTGTATCAAGTATTATATAACACGGAAACACATAATTAAGTTTAAAGTTGAATAAAAAGACTTTGAAAAAGTCAAAATATACTTATATTTTAGGACGGAGGGAGTAAATAAATAAATAAATAAACATTGCTTAAGGATAAAGATCCACTCATGATGTTTTTTGTGATTGTACATTAATTAATATTACTATTGCAAATATTTATTTTATTTTAATTCAAATATACATTTACAACAAATATAACATTATCTCTTATGTTCAAATAAACATGAGATGGACCCTTATCAATCACCTAATTACATTAGGTGTTGCAAAGAATATGGGTCAAAACTCATATACACATAATAATTTAAGAAAAAGTATGAATAGTTATGTTGGAATTGAGTTTCTTGATTTAGTAGAAACAAAAAAAAAGAGGATAATCATTGTACGAGTGCTAGTGGATGGAAGAAAACAAAGAAAATGACGAGCCAAGTGCTTCTTTCTGGTACATACACCATTTTCTTCTAGGTCCACACATTCACACACTATTTGTATCTATGTGTCATATTATTTTCGATTGTGACATCCTATATATTATTACACTAATTTAAGTCTTCAAGATACCGACACCACAGTTTTATAAATCTCTTTTTGTAACATGTCACTAAAAACTTTATAATGGTTTACTAAAAAGTTTTTGACATAACTTTATGCAAAGTATACAAATTGGCAACGTATGTTAGGATAGTTGTGCATTTGTCGATATATGAAGATTGGATTAAGCATGCTTGTTTATTGATATTGACCTCAAGTCAACTCAAATCTATTGGGTCTTTCCTCATAATTGGTTTATGGATGTCCACGTAATCCAATATATTAAGAGAAAGGATAGGGATCCTCTAATGTTCATTTGAACATTAGAGGTGATGTTATGCTTCTTGTGATTGTACATTGTTATTATTGTAACACATTTATTTTATTTTAATTTAACGGTACAATCACAAGAAGCATAACATTACCTCTAATGTTCAAAGGATCCCTATCGTAATGTTAGCATCTTGATGGCTGCAGACATGAACCCACTTATTTTACAACCAATTAAGATGATGTTAAGTGATTTTAGGTCTAAATTTAGGTCTAAGTTTAGGTCCATGTATCATTTCTCATATATTAATCTGTAGTACCTTGTGCATTTAATTTGAAACCCAAATGATAATCTTATGTCGTATTTGATGCATCTTTAAGATGACATGATTCTAAGAATATGGCGTGGGTTAAATGGTCTCATGTTCTCCCTTCCTTCGATAAAGGAGGCCTCATCATCGGTAGTTTAAAGGCTTTCAACCTTGCTCTTCTTCAAAAGTGGTGTTGGAGGATGTACTCTTCTCCGAACACTCTTTGGGTTAATGTCATTAAGGCGTTACATGGTCAAGATGGTGGTCTGGATAATCAAGGTTGTAAGTTTAATGGCACTTGGTCTCGGATTGTTGGTACTTATAATTTTTTGCACTCGAAAGATATCATCCCTCTTAATTCTTTTCGTTTCAAGGTGGGATGTGGCACCCGTATTCGTTTTTGGAAAGATATATGGATTGGTGATTCCCCTCTTCTTACTCGGTACAACAGACTTTATAGATTAGATCAAGACAAAGACTGCTTAATCATTGATCGTATTGTTGATGGTCATTGGAACTGGAATTGGTCTAGGGCTGATATTGGTATTCGAAACACGGCTTATTTGAGAGACTTGCTGATTGAAATAAGTCAGGTTGATCTTAGTATGGACGTCGACACGTGTACTTGGTCGTTGGCTGATGATGGCATATTCTCTGTAAGGAGTTCTCGCCGTCTTATTGATTCAAAAATCCTTCCCTCTAGATTGCCGTCGACTTCATGGGATAATATTCTTCCGCGTAAAGTAAATATTTTCTTATGGAGGTTATCTTTGGACCGTTTGCCTCATCGGTTAAACCTTTCGTATCGTGGTATCGATATTCCTACTATATCATGCTCATCTTGCAATGGTAATGTAGAATCTGCTGATCACATATTCTTTGAATGCGCAATGGTTGAGGATATTTGGTCTCTTATTCGTAAATGGTGTGATATTTCTTTTCCTCCATTTGCGTCTTATGTAGCTTGGAAAAGCTGGATCTGCACGTGGCATGCTCCTAAGGTGAAGTCCCGACGTTTATATGTTATTTGTGCAGCTTTTTTCTGGTGGATATGGAGATATCGTAACAGCATCATCTTCTGTGCTCAACCAATGAAGAAATGTGTTCTCTTTGATAATATTCAAGCCTCTTCTTTCTCTTGGCTTTCTCACAGGGGCCGTATGTCGAGTAATTGGGTTGAATGGCTGAAGAATCCTTTGTTGCTTGCGGGTTCGTAATGGTTGTTTATTGGTGTTACAAGCTTTTGTTTTATGTTCGGAACATTAGCTTCTTTGTCTCATTTTTCTTTTTTCCTCGGGCTTGTTTGGGTCTTCATAAAAAACACTCCGGAGTGAAAACCGGTGGCTCGGCCTCCGTGAGTGGGGATTTTTCTCTAGTCTCGGGTTTCCTGTAATTGGCTAGAGTTTTTTCATCCCTTTTGTAGGCCTCGCAGTTAAAGCCTCGGGTAGAGTCTAGTTCATGTTATTGTCTAGTCTGTACTTCTTATTTTTGCTTCTAGCGCCTTGCTAGTAGCATTGGTAAGGTCTAGTTCATGTTATTGTCTAGTCTGTACTCTTATTTTTGCTTCTAGCGCCTTGCTAGTAGCATTGTTCTTTATATATATTTATCTCTCTTTGCCGTTCAAAAAAAAAAAAGATGACATGAAGATAAGTTATATGAACACTTGAACTTAAGTAGATGAAAATGAGCATACCGAATAAGAGGGTGCGTACACCAAAGTTAATGTCAATGTCAACACACAGTGAAACATTTCAACTAGGTGGTGGAATTTGGATCAACAATTAACAAGACATTAGGCCAAAAGTATGTAGAAACATTGGGGGTAAGAATTAAAAAAATGATTGAAAGGCTTAAAAATATGACTATTATGCTTAAATAGATATGACAATAAGTTATTGGATGGTGAAGAAGCAGGTCCTTTTGTTGTCAGTGACATGTTACTGACACTTATATTTAGTTATATAACGAGTGTGGAAACCCGCGCGATGCAGCGGGATTGCTTTTGTTTGCCAAATTGCTATAAAGGACTTACTTTACAGCGACACTTAAACTTTAGGGACATTTTTTGCCAACTTGGACTTACTTTGTAACGACACCTAAACCTCAGGGGCTATTTTTGTCAACTTGCGAAAGTTGGCATTTATTGTGCTACAGTGTTTGGGGGGTTAATGTTGCCCGCTCAATAGTTATATTAATAATTAGACATACAAGTTATGCATGAATTAAATTAATGATGCTTTTACAAATATTTCCTCCTTTCATTTCATGGTCATTCATCAATTGCTAGCTATAGAGGGCTTTCTAATCAAAGCATGGGAATGGGCTGTTCAAAGAATAATGGGCTTACTAATGGGTTTTAACATTGATCAAATTTATTATTTATACTATTTTCGTTTTGTTCGACAAGAGTTTACTCAGACAACATGGCCTAATGGGTTTGTGATGCCCAACTGCCTAAGAGAAAAATTGGATGACTCTAAATACACAAACAAATAACAAAATTAATAAGATCAAAAATTCCAAAGTGGAATCCGATAAAAGCAAAACTTTGTTAATCATTTCGTAATATAAAAAAGAGTTAATTTCATAAATCGTTATTGTGGTTTGTCGGGTTTAACGAAATTAATCCCTAAAAAGAAAAATTAACAGATCATTTCTCATTATTTGCAAAACGTTTTAATTCATCCTGAAACTGTTTTATGAAAATTATTACGTGGTTTGGCTAAGGTTAGTATCTCATTATTTGCCCTTCATGAACCGTTAATTCTTGCGGGAAACGCGAGTGTTATAGATAGATCTATCAGGGTGACCACCTTGTCCCGATTGGTTGCGCCAATCGCAGTGGACGTATAGTAGGTCGGATTGTACGTGTGTTTGGGGATAAACACCGTGGCAGGGGCTTGTTTTGTGCTTAGGTGCTGTCGAGCGTCGGTTTCATGACTTAGCCAGCGTAATAGATAAGCTTATGTGACACTATATACGCTGTAATGTTTACACTTTGATATGGTTCAAACTGTTGTTTTATGATTAAACGTATGAACTCACCAGTTTTTTACTGAAGTATTAGCATGTTTTATCAGGTAATTGATATGGCTTGTTTAGAGATTATGTTTTGGAGGCGTTTGGTAGAAGGGGCATAGTTTTGGATCAATAAGACTCTGATGTTTTGTTTGAGACCATTTTATTTTTGTTTTTGGGCCTTATTCCGTACTTTTGAATAAATGTAAACTTTAATACTATCGCATTATGCAATGTTTTTGTATAGCTGATGAGGTTATTCCTTTTCCCTATGCTTGTGTTGTGTACCAATTAGTAGCATCCCATTATTGATTAAGTCTTCCGCTGAAAGAATTTTAGGGGTTACAGGTTGTCATGTCAAATGTAATCTAGTGGTTAGTTGTTTGTTTTTCTCTTTTAAAGGATATAAGTGTCTTGTTATGTGATCTTGTGACTGAGATGTGGGATTTCATCCAAATCCTTTGTGCTTAAACACTTTTTTGAAGTAATACGTTTACCGAAAAAATCATTTACCCAAAATAAATATGCAATCATGATTCAGTCACTGCCTTTCTTAGCAAAAACGTTAACGATTCCAATTAATTATTCAAGTAAACAAGACACATAAATGAATCACACACATAATAAAACACACATCCCTTTCCACATGAACTATTACCACTAAACAACCGATGAACCACTGACAAACCAAATCAGAACCATCGACAATCAGCTTGACTGTCGTCAAAATCAAAACCCAAATAGAAAAATGAAAAAGAAAAAAAAACGTACACACATAAACGGCTGTTTTCTTTAAACTACACCACGAATACACAAAAAAAATATATAAACACACACATAAATTAACACAACTGTATTTTGTCTAAAATCCACACACTATCATCACTACACACAATAAATCATCTAGTCTAATAGTACTTCTTAAGAAGAGATATCCTTGTTGCAATCATATGCAACCAACGAGCTGCAGCCACACTTTCGACTATAAGGGTACTGGCAACGCAAGACGGCATGGAATCGGCATTAACCATGCCGATCGGGGTTTCCAAAGCCACTTCGTCGGTTTCAATCGGTGTGGTTTCAAAATCAAGATAATCGGCAAAGTTTGCCGATTCTACATCAAACAAAAGTGAAAGAGTGATCATGAAAGTTTGTGTCTAATATTAATTCCTACCAATCATATTGCTTCATTTTATATTAATGAATGTGAGGTATGAGTTAGGCATGGTTGCCACTAAAAATCTATTGTTAGGTATGAGATAGTTGAAAGAATATTCTTGGTGAGTGATTAGGCATGCAATTTTTTGTTAGACATGGTTGCCACCACCCTAAGAATGACATTTAGTTTCCACTTATCATTTCATATTAAACAAAAATGGTTGATTTTTTTTTTTTTTTTTTTTTTTTTTTTTTTTTTTTTTTTTTAAATATGTTTGTTTATTTATTAAAGAAACTTGAAAAAAAAAAAAAAAAAAAAAAAAAAAAAAAAAAAAAAAAACCCTATGGAATGGGATCGGCTAACATAACCTCTCATGTTTATTCGAATATGAGAAAATCTTAATCTTATGATATGTCCTTCAAGCGGAATTACCCGTTACCAATTATGAACTAAGAAGGAAAATGGGCCATTTGATTGATTAGGGTTAAATGTCAAAAACATACAGTAGATACAATACTAACCCTTTATTTACAAAACACAATGAAATAAATTGAATTTATAAATTAACTTGATAAAACCGACAACAAAACACATCGTGATAAAATTCTAAATTTATTACTAACAACCAAAAATAACATTTATCATTCAATACTACTTATATAAATCATTAAGACACTTTCCTCATATTTAATTTTTAAAACTTCTTAAAATAGATTTTAAGCAATTTTACAAGTCAAAAACACAATTTTTAAGTATGTAAAATACAAATCAAACTATAAAAACATTATTTCTTACATATAATTAATACACAATTTAAAAAACCCTTCACCAATATATACAATTATCTAAGCACAATGTACAAATACAATATTTTTAAGCAAATACAAGTAAAAAAACATAATTTACAAGTATTTGAAGCACAAAAAAAAAAAAAAAAAAAAAAAAAACATTATTCAGTACATACAATTAATACACAATTTAATTCACTCATTCATCAAAATATAAAACTATTTAACTAGGGATGAGCACTTGGACCCGAATCCCGGTACCAAACCGGAACCGTACCGAATCCCTATAAACGGTACGGGACCGGTACCATAAATCGAGCCAAAAAAAAATCAGGACTACTTATACGGTACCGGTACCAAAACAAAAAGTACCGAAAAATATCCCGAAATTTGAGTAGTCAAGTTTTTGAATTAAAAAACATATCAAACACTCATTGAGCCCGTTTTACGTAAAAATTGTTATGTAAAACCTAAAGAAAAAATCAAACGTTCGAAACACCTACTGTGACAACTATAGATCCTTCATAAACCCTCCCAAAAATTAAAAACGAACCTATTTTTATAAGTTTTGGAACGTTTGTATGTTACGACTATCTTGGTGTTGTATTTGTTAAGTGTTAGTTGTGTTTTGTGTGACGTCAAGGTTTCATGATGGCTGCAGACAGGGACCCACTTATTTTACAACCCATCAAAATGATACCAAGTAGTTTTAGGTCTAAGTTTAGGCCTAAGTTTAGGTTCATGTATCATTTCTCCACTTGAAAATGCATGTTTTGTCCTATTTTTTGCTACATTTTCTTGGAGCTTTTGTTAGTTTTACAAAAAACGGAAAGAATCGGATAGGTACCGACTTCTCAGTACCGAGTACCGGTACTGGTTTCGGTACCCGAATCCCGTCCAATACGGTACAGGTCCCCCTTTCATGATCGGGAAAAATTCGGTACCACTAATTTGGTACAGGTTCGACACCAATCAGGTATCGTGCTCATCCCTATATTTAACCACAATGTACAATATAATTAAACTTGCAAAACATAAATCTAAAATCCAGTAGCCTAAACCAAAATAACATTTGTTTGTAGAAAAATTTATTCAAAGAGTACCCACTACCGCATCACGGGTTACCCTGCTAGTAATATTATAATGAAAATAGGTAAGCTACCTGTTTCAGTTTATACATTTTTTCTATTCTAGGGATTGATATTATCAAGTTGACCTCGTAAAACACTTATCGTTTGGCATGTGTAATTACAAAGTTCATTTTGAAAAATTAAATGATATTATATAATTAAGTTGACTTCGTAAAAACACTTAATCGTTTGGAATGTGTACAAAGCTCTTCTGAAAAATTAAACGATATTATATATTTAAGTCTACTTCGTAAAACACTTATCGTTTGGAATCTGTACAAAGTTCTTCTGAAAAATTAAATGATAAGTACTATTTAATTACATGCCTAACAGAAGCTTAAATACATGTCTAATTCATACATTATTGACAAGTGTATTATGTATTTTCTCTCATCAAATTTTCACAAATCATTTTTTCAAATCAAACAAAAAACTCGTTAAATATAGTTATTAGGCACAACAATTATTTTTTATATACGAAATTAAGTTGACTTCGTAAAACATTTATAGTATGGCGTGTGTAATAACAAAGTTCATCTGAAAAATTAAATGAGATTATTGGGCGTATATATTGTTGGTGAATTCCTGATGAAGTCTGATTATGGCTACTGTAGCGTTACTGTAGCATGGATCAGGTTTCAGGTTCATAGTTGGAGTCCTTGTCCAACTCGTCCAACTATTAGTTATCTATCAGGTTATGTTTTAATATGTAATCCTAGTTATAGTACAACGCGTATAGGTTATTCTATATATACCGTGAAGGGTAGGGATTCTCATTGTATCGTATTGGAGTTTTGAGTTAAGTTTCTTCAATATAAAGTCTTTGCGTGTTTGGCAATTATTGTTCTTCTTTTTCCTGTATTGTATCTGCTGCGTGTAGCTTTATATACCTCAATTGGTATCAGAGCTTCTTGTGATTTGTGGAGGATTGTTGCTGCGTCTAAAGGGTCTCAATCAGTGTTCCATAAGTTGTTCATTCCAAGTCTGGGAGTCTGTGATTGGAGCATAGTTAGCAGATTTGATACAGCGATTTAGGGTTTAATAGATACCCTAAAATAAGACGACTTCAACCTGTGGTCAGTGGTGGTTTAAGTCGTGCAAGTTCTGAATCAGTTGGGCTGCTGAAACAGCATGATAAACTGATCAGTTTCTGATCAGATAAGTGTTCTGCTTGAGGAGAGTTTGATCAGATCTGGTCGTGTGGTTTTAATCAGGTCAAGTGTTAATCAGGTCTGGTCTTTGGTTTTTTTGTTTTTCATCAGGCCTGGTTGTTGGTTTTTTATCACATCTGGTCACAACTCAGTTGCTACTTTTGATCACTATCTAGCCGTGTAATAAAGGGCTGGATAGTTCCCCGTTACAAACCTATTCGCGATCCAGAAGACGAACGAGGATGACTGGAGATCCATCAGGTTCTAACCCACCACCACCGCCGACAAAAGAATCAAATTTGACGTTTCACTGCCCAATGTTAACGTCAACTAACTATACCATATGGAGGATGCGTATGGAGGTACTTCTTGGAATTCATGGAGTCTGGGATGTGGTAGATCCGGGCTCAGATGATGCCAAGAAAAATAATATAGTTAAAGGCTTATTGTTTCAATCAATTCCAGAAGATTTGATTTTGCAAATCGGGAATCTAAAAACCGGGAAGGAGATGTGGGAAGCAATTAAGACCCGTAACTTAGGTGCTGATCGTGTGAAAGAAGCTAGGCTTCAAACCCTAATTACGGAGTTCGAGAATCTGAAGATGTCAGATAACGGTACTATAGATGCATATGCCTCAACGCTATCGGGTATTGCTTCTAAATCAGCCACGCTTGGAGAAGTCATGTCGGAACACAAGCTGGTAAAGAAGTTTCTCACAAGTCTTCCTAGACGGTTTGTCCATATCGTGGCAGCCCTTGAACAGGTTTTAGACCTTAAAGAAACGGGGTTTGAGGATGTGGTTGGAAGATTGAAAGCGTATGAAGAAAGAGTGAAAGAAGATGATAAAGCAAACGATACTCAAGAAAAGTTGCTTTATGCTAGGACTGAAAATTCCAATAGGAATAATGACTCAAGTGGAGGAAGAGGACGTGGTTCATACTCTCGAGGTCGTGGTCGTGGTCAAGGACGTGGAAGGGGCAACTATCAAAACCAAGGTCAACGTGACTCCTCCAAAAACCGTGAAGATAATAAGCAAAAGGGTAAGAAACAAGAGCAACGAGATCTCTCACATATTAAGTGTTACCGTTGTGATAAGTACGGACACTTTGTTTCAAAATGCCCGGATCGAAACCGAAACCATGAAGTTAACCTCAATGAGACACAAGAGAGAGTTGTAAATCATGAAGAAGGCACATTCTTTATGATGAACTTGGTTCAAGAAACGGTTTTCATGAATGAAGAAAAGTTTACTCCTCCAAAGATTGAGTCCAACACCGAGGATGATGATGTATGGTACTTTGACAACGGAGCAAGTAATCACATGACAGGTAATTACTCTTACTTTTCTGAGTTAAATGAAAATATAACAGGTCGTGTAAGATTTGGAGACGGTTCGTGTGTAAGTATAAAAGGAAAAGGCTCTATTTTGTTTCAAGGGAAAAATGGGAAACAAAAGTTGCTAAAAGATATTTATTACATTCCCGCTCTTCGTAGTAATGTGATAAGTCTTGGACAAGCTTCAATATCCGGTTGTGATATTAGGATACGAGGTGATTTCCTAACCATGCATGATAGTTGTGGAAGTTTGCTAATTAAAGTCCCGCGAAGTGCAAATCGTCTTTACAAGGCTCAACTACAAGTTGGGAAACCTTATTGTTTGCAAGCTAACATTGATGAAGAGTCATGGTTGTGGCACGTGCGACTTGGTCATATCGGTTTTGGTGCGGTGAATTTGATGCACAAGTTAGCTAACGGGGTACCGGTAATTAAGCATCAAGATCAAATATGCGAGTCTTGCATGGTTGGAAAACAAACAAAGAAGTCATTCTCTAAGAAAGCAACATATAGAGCTTCACAATTACTTGAGATGGTTCATGGGGATATATGTGGACCAATAAATCCTCCCACTCAAGCAGGTAACTCTTATATCCTAGTTCTTATCGATGATTATTCTAGGTACATGTGGTCTTTCCTTTTGAAGCAAAAAAGTGACGCGTTTGGAATAATCAAAAGATTCAAGACGGCAATTGAAAAACGAATGGGTAAAGAGATTGTAACATTCCATACGGATAGAGGTGGTGAATTTACATCACATGACTTCAATCGATTTTGTGACCAAGAAGGAATAGCACGTATGTTGACGGCTCCTTATGCACCTCAACAAAATGGAATTGTGGAACGGAGAAACCGTACTCTACTTGAGATGACAAGGTGTCTCATGAAGGCAAGAGGTGTACCAAATCAATTTTGGGGTGAAGCGGTTCGACATGCAACATATATAATAAATAGAACACCTACGCGAGCATTGGTAGGAGTTACACCATACGAGAAGTTTTATGGGGAAAAACCCAATCTTGAAGACTTAAAGGTATTTGGTTGTGTTGCATACGAGAGAATTGTTTCAAAGCACTTGAAGAAACTCGATGATAGGTCGAAACCGTTGGTTTATCTTGGAAAAGAGCCGAGTTCAGGAGGGTTTCGTCTCTACAACCCTCATGAAAATAAAATCAGAATTAGTGCCCATGTAATTTGTGACGAGAAGAAAGGTTGGAATTGGAAAACAAGATCTGAAAATTCGCACCAACATGGAAACGAACAAGGTATGTTTACTGATTATTGGAATGATATACATGTAAATGATTATGATAAGGTATTGGACGATGAAGCACATGATGCTGAAAACGAACAGACAACACCAGGTCGCAACACCAGCCCGACACCAGTTACTGTTCACTCGACACCTGATGTTACTGGTACTGTTAATGCTACTGGTACTGTTCACGCTACAGTACCCAATAATTCAGAACATGATAGTTTTGTAACACCGGTCGCGACACGTCGTTCAACTCGAAACAAGGTTTTACCAACGAGGTTAGGTGATTACCAACTTAACATTTATGAACTAATGTTGACAATTGACGAGGAACCAAGGAATTATAATGAAGCAAAATCAAAACCTCAATGGGTCAAAGCAATGCAAAACGAGCTTGATTCTATTGTAAAGAATAATACTTGGAAACTCGTTTTTCTTCCTAAAGGTGTTAAACCGATTGGGTTAAAGTGGTTGTTTAAGATAAAAAGAAACGCCGATGGCACAATTAAGAAGTTCAAAGCACGTTTAGTTGCTAAAGGATATGTACAACAACCCGGTATTGACTTTGATGAAGTGTTCGCGCCAGTAGCTCGACTCGAGACCATACGTCTCTTGATTGCTCTCGCAGCCGGGAAAGGATGGAGGATTCATCATTTGGATGTCAAAACGGCTTTTCTTCATGGTGACCTAAAGGAAGAGGTATATGTTACTCAACCTGAAGGCTTTGAAAAACCAGGAGAGGAAGGAAAAGTATATAAGTTAGCTAAATCATTGTATGGCCTAAGGCAAGCTCCAAGGGCATGGAACATAAAGCTCGATAGTACTTTAAAGGAGATGGGTTTTCAACAATGCATGCAAGAAAAGGCGGTCTATAAAGCGGTAACCAATGGAGAATTTATCATTGTTGCAGTTTATGTGGATGATTTGTTCGTGACTGGGACAAGCTTAGATTGCATCAATGAGTTCAAGAAAAGGATGGCATCTCAGTTTGAAATGTCGGATCTTGGTGAGTTAACTTATTACTTGGGTATCGAAGTATCACAAGATGAGGATTGTATCAAGATCAAGCAAGAGAGATATGCATTGAAAATTCTAAAAGAAGCTGGTATGGAAGATTGCAATGCAACTTTATATCCAATGGAAAAGGATCTCAAGTTGTCGAAAGCTGAAGATGAACCAGAAGTTGATGCTACTCGTTATCGAAAAGTAGTGGGTTGCTTGCGTTATCTCTTGCATACTCGCCCAGATTTGACTTACTCGGTTGGAGTGGTTAGTCGATATATGCAAAGTCCAAGAGAATCACATGCTCGTGCTATCAAGCAAATCCTACGCTATCTTAAAGGTACAACTTCGTTTGGAATTGAATACAAGCGGGGTAATGACATGAAATTGGTAGGATATAGTGATAGTAGTCATAATGTTGATATTGATGATGGACGAAGTACTACTGGACACATTTTCTATCTTGGTACATCGCCCATTACATGGTGCTCACAAAAGCAAACTACCGTGGCATTATCTTCGTGTGAAGCTGAGTTCATGGCAGCCACTGCAGCGGCGTGTCAAGCAATTTGGCTTAGGGAGTTATTGGCGGAAGTGACAAGAATGGAAAGACAAAAAGTGATAATAAGAGTTGATAACAAATCAGCAATTGCATTATCAAAGAACCCGGTCTTTCATGGTAGAAGCAAACACATCCACACTCGATATCACTTCATTCGTGAGTGTGTGGAGAATGAGCAGGTAATTGTTGAGCATGTATCCGGTGACGAACAAAGAGCAGACCCATTGACGAAGGCCTTGGCACGCATAAGGTTCAAGGAGATGAGATCGTTACTTGGTGTGCAAGAGTTGCCCTCTTCGAATCAGAAATTCAGGGGGTGATTGTTGGTGAATTCCTGATGAAGTCTGATTATGGCTACTGTAGCGTTACTGTAGCATGGATCAGGTTTCAGGTTCATAGTTGGAGTCCTTGTCCAACTCGTCCAACTATTAGTTATCTATCAGGTTATGTTTTAATATGTAATCCTAGTTATAGTACAACGCGTATAGGTTATTCTATATATACCGTGAAGGGTAGGGATTCTCATTGTATCGTATTGGAGTTTTGAGTTAAGTTTCTTCAATATAAAGTCTTTGCGTGTTTGGCAATTATTGTTCTTCTTTTTCCTGTATTGTATCTGCTGCGTGTAGCTTTATATACCTCATATATAAGGCAGTCCAGTTGTCCTAAATCCTTTGAAATCAATCCATTTAGTTATCTATATTAATTATACGATAATACTATTTCAACACATAATTTTTTTTTTGAACATTTCAATACATAATTAACTAAGCATTAAATAGTTTCTTATTTAAGCTCGAAACGATCCATATCCTCTTAGACATCTTCACACGTATAGAGTCTCTTCCTATCTTCCTTCCTCTCATTTTCGATATATATACTTTTTGTACGTGTGATCAACAACATCATATCATATAGGGAAGGTGCAAATGAAAATGGCATCGAGGGTTTTGTTGATAATGAGGTTAGCATGTTTGGTGTTAGCGGCATCGAGATCAGATGGAGCTACTAGTCATAGAAGAATTAGAAGGAATGCATACGCGACCATGATGTACATGGGTACTCCTAGGGACTATGAGTTTTACGTTGCTATTCGAGTCATGCTTCGCTCTCTATCCTTCAAGCTTCGTGTTGATGCAGATCTTGTTGTCATTGCTTCAATGGATGTTCCTGCTCATTGGATACAAACTCTGTACGTTCGTTAAATTTTCATTCATATTAGTTAGGGTTAATTGATTGAAATGTAACATATTTGTCACCTTTTGCTATTGTGTATACTAAACTTTTTTTTTTTATATACTGAACTTTCAAATTTCGATTATTATGTCTATTTTGTGATCATTTTACCTTTAATTATTTCAACTTTTGAAAGGTAAAACGGTCATTTTATACGGCTGGATAGTCACAAAATACACACAATAGTCGAAATTTGAAAGTTCAGTACTCATAATAACAAAAAATACATTTTCAATATTACTTATTATTATTCATCTTTAATTTCCTTTTCTATAATTAACATTACATGCATATGCATTTGCATTATATTGTATCCTTGTTCACTACGATATACAACTATTTGGCGTAGTTTTGCAAGTTAGTAAACTTTCTATGAAAGGCAAATTATTTATTATATGTTATTTTGTGCATTACACATTACGATTGCTTACCAATTTAATAAGTTCACAATACAGATTTAGAAGCATATCTTCCCACTTGTTTTTACTATTTCAGTAATCAGAATTTTCAACATTTTGTTAATTCATATAACAAGTTTTTTTTTATGTCTATGTTTATAATTTAGGGCAAATAGTTAAAAAAAGTACTAAACTTGCCACCCTTTCCTCTTCAGGGTAGCGAACAAAATTTTTTATTTCTGAGGGTAATATACTTTCAAATTAATCCTCTTTAGGGTATTTTCATGAACAGTTGGACATTTTTGCCCCTATTACCCAGAAGAGGAAATGGCAAATATGATACTTTTTTTTTAAATAATAAATAATGTACTAGCCGTACGGAAAACGTGTTTTGGCTAAGAAAACGGAATAAGAATTAACAAGGGTAACGTATTTGTGATAGGGAAACGAATGTATTTTGGCCAGAATTTGATCGGCGACGATCAAACTCAATAGGTTTATGGGATAAGATGCCGGAATTGACTGCTTTGATACCAGTTGATACACTCTTACAGGAATCAAGGAGATTCAAATAAGAATTGAGCTCAAGAATTAGTTAATGGGATTTGTTATGGCTTACTGACTTGTAGAAGTTTATTACAAGAGAGAATTACAAAATCAAAACCGCTTACAAATGTGAAATGAATTGTGTTATATACAAATGAAATGATGAAATGGCTGTAACGGCTTTTCCCGCCTAAATGGTAAGGGTTAAAAGTGCTTATTTGAACCCCACACGTGCCATGCACGCGTATACTTATTTAAACTCATGTCCTACTTACCCACAAGAGCAATGACATGAGTTTAAATAAGTATACGCGTGCATGGCACGTGTGGGGTTCAAATAAGCACTTTTAACCCTTACCATTTAGGCGGGAAAAGCCATTACAGCCATTTCATCATTTCATTTGTATATAACACAATTCATTTCACATTTGTAAGCGGTTTTGATTTTGTAATTCTCTCTTGTAATAAACTTCTACAAGTCAGTAAGCCATAACAAATCCCATTAACTAATTCTTGAGCTCAATTCTTATTTGAATCTCCTTGATTCCTGTAAGAGTGTATCAACTGGTATCAAAGCAGTCAATTCCGGCATCTTATCCCATAAACCTATTGAGTTTGATCGTCGCCGATCAAATTCTGGCCAAAATACATTCGTTTCCCTATCACAAATACGTTACCCTTGTTAATTCTTATTCCGTTTTCTTAGCCAAAACACGTTTTCCGTACGGCTAGTACATTATTTATTATTTAAAAAAAAAAGTATCATACTTGCCATTTCCTCTTCTGGGTAATAGGAGCAAAAAATTTCTAACTGTTCATGAAAATACCCTAAAGAGGATTAATTTGAAAGTATATTACCCTCAGAAATAAAAAATTTTGTTCGCTACTCTGAAGAGGAAATGGTGGCAAGTTTAGTACTTTTTTTAGCTATTTGCCCTATAATTTAATGTCTTTAATGCTTTTAGGAGTTTTCATTGCATTGCACATATATAGGATCAATGTGCTTGCAAAGTATGTTTGAGAGAGTCGTTTAAACAGCCAAGGGTGACCGATTAGCAAAAGCTTTTGAGTATCATTATCGGAATGTGAATGTTTCAAGCTTTAAACGTGTTTGACACAACTTGAATAAAAGAGCTATTTTCTATAAAGATGAATAAATAATTAATAGGGATACATTTTATCTTTGCTGTAGAATGATAGTTTTTCTAGAGATAATGATTTGGAAATGAATTCACTTCACACTTCTTCTTTTAGTCTTTATCAATAAGAAAAAACACCATACATCTAATTATTGAGTATTGACAAGTTTTGAATAGTCAGTGGAAAGCTTATATTCAATAAGAAAAAATAATCATTTGAAGATGTACTAAACCATACATGTGTATGTCATGAATAGTAAAAAGTAAAATTTCTTATGTCAAATAAAAAATGAAAATTCTAGTTTAATACAAGAAAAGAATGAGTGTGAGTTCTTATTTGCTTTCGTACTAAATTTTCATTTATATGTTGCCTAATTTAGATCATCGGATAAGGCATAAAAGTCTTCCATGATACTTACTCTTTTTGCTTTGTTATATTTATGAAACTTGTATCAGAGCGTTAGGTGTTATGGCTTGAGCCGTTTCGTTACTTCAACATTTCAACTTATTTATTTTATATTTTTTATGAGTACATATATATAGCCTTTTTTTTTTTTTTTTTTTTTTTTTTTTTTTTTTTTTTTTTTTGCAAACATACTTAACAAATACCAACCACCTTAATTTTATCATGTCTACGTTTAATCATATCAAGCACAAATGCATTACAATTGTAATGTTCAACTACATAGTTTTGCTAACCATAACTCTAAAAATTATACTAGTAGATTACGAGTAAACGCAAATGAAATCACTAATCACTATAGTCTTTTCCCAAATTAGCTATTTTTATATAATGTAAACGAGTAGATGCTAGAGTTTAGGTAGATCATAGTTAAAATAATTATTATTTAGGAATTGTTCACACCTTTTATATAAAGAATGGAAATATATTCAAATAAACATACAAAATGCAGATTACAATCATTTGTCTTATTAGCTGAATAATTTATAGTGATTGCTACAACTTAATCAAAAGATTATATATTTATGTGTTTACATAACATTTGTCACTAGTCCGAGCATGTCAATAACTCAATGTGGCCACTTAACTAGGTCAACTCAATTTTAAAATAAAGGAAGGTGGGAATATGTTTTAGGTGTTTCTTGTGATCAGTTTTATGGTATATCAAGAATTGAGCTTCCACCACATGTATCATCAATCAAAGGTCTCGGTAAAAGAAAGTCAGCCGTGTAGTAATGTGACTTTCATGGCACATGCTGCAAGATGGTGTATTATCGTGTTTGACAAAGCCAGTTAGATTTGGCGAGTAGTAAACTTTTATTTATTTAGTTATTTATTTATTTATTTATTTTTATTTTTACATAAATTTGATATGCTAGATTTGATTACAAGAAGTATAATTTTACTAATTGTAATCAAATTTTCCTAATGTATCAACTCAAAAGTTGAAAGCCTTCTTGGGCGTGTCAAACAATTTCCTTTGCATGTGTAATTGTGTACGAATAATCTTTTTTAATATGTAATGGCTTAAATTTTGAATGTTTTGTAAGTGTAGTAATTAATATACTTTGTTGCCTTTAACCCTTGCTAATAAAGAATTAACTTCATATAATGCGAGGAGGAATATAATTTATGTTTAAAAGCTGAAGTGGATACTAATTCATGTTGTTAATTGATAACAGTGAAGAGGAAGATGGTGCAAAAGTGGTGAGAGTTGAGAACCTAAAGAACCCGTACAGGGGTGACGATAACCATGACAGATTCAAATTAACACTAAACAAGCTCTATGCGTGGAGCTTAGTTGAATACGATAGGATTATCATGCTTGATGCTGATAATCTTTTTCTTCAAAATACAGATGAATTGTTTCAATGTGGCCAGTTCTGTGCAGTCTTTATCAACCCTTGTATCTTCCATACCGGCCTTTTTGTGTTGGAGGTAATTTCTTTGTTTATATCTAAGAGGTGTTTTTTAATTTTTTTTTTTATGGTAGTGATTATTGATTTGAACATTGCAGCCATCGTCAACGGTATTTAAGGACATGCTACACGATTTAGAATTGGGGAGAGATAATCCTGATGGGGCTGATCAAGGTTTTATTGGAGGTTGCTTTCCTGATCTTCTTGATCAACCGTTGTTCCATCCGCCACCTAATGGTACCAAACTGAATGGTACTTTTAGACTTCCTTTGGGCTACCAAATGGATGCTACATATTATTGTAAGTATGCATGAACAAATGTTACATACTCTTGTATGATAAGATCTCCCATTGTTAAAGCTCAAGAAACAAAAAAACATATATGTTGTTTATTGATTTTGTGATATTGTGTGTAGATCTCAGATTAAGGTGGAGTGTACCATGCGGACCTAATAGCGTGATTACATTTCCTGGTGCATCATGGTTAAAGCCATGGTACTGGTGGTCATGGCCTATTTTACCACTTGGCATCCAATGGCATGAACAACGACGAGAAACTCTTGGGTATGTATAGTTTACAAGTTATTTGTATGAGTATACTATTTAAGACGTGTTAAACGATAAATACTTTACATTTAACGAATGTCAATCAAACTTGAAGTCATATAAGTCTAGCCAATGACCACAACAACAACCAGTGACCGGCATGCCTAAGTATTTGACTAATTCAGACATTCAATGTTCGACCCTTAGATTGTGCATCTTCTATCTGACATCTTAAACATTAAATTTAAGATATTGTATTTCTTATCCTCCTTATTAGTCATATATTTAGGCATGCTAATTACTTCTCGTAGCTTATATAAATATTGTGCACATTAACATATAGTAGTATTTTTTTTTCATTCACACGCCCTTAAATACATTTTTTAGGGGTTCACGTTCACTTTTTTGACATAACATTCTTTGTTCCTGACAGGTACGATTCAGAGATGCCATTTGTAATAATCCAAAGTTTACTTTACCTAGGGGTTATAGCAGTCACTCGCTTGGCTCGTCCAAGCCTTACAAAGTTATGCTATCGCGGTGCAGAAAAAACCACAACCACCATGCAAATAATCCTTAAGGCTATAGCCATATTTTCCATTTTCGTATCCTACACACTCCCTTTTTTGCTAGTTCCTCATACAATTCATCCAATATTAGGGTGGACCTTGTATTTACTAGGGTCCTTTGCACTCTCATGTATAGCAACCAATGCCTTTCTTCTCCCAATGCTACGGGTCTTGACACTTTGGGTGGGGATTGTAGGAGCTCTTATCGTCATGGCTTACCCATGGTATAACGATGGTGTCGTGAGGGCTTTGTCCATTTTCGCATATGCATTTTTCGTTGCACCAATTTTGTGGATTTCAGTGGCGAAAATTGGCTCATCTCTTCATATTTCACTTGAAAGAGAAGTTTTTTTACCGAGTAGAATCACCGAATCAACTCAGCCTACTAGCTTTAACAAGCTATATTGAAGTAAAAAAATATTTATTAAGAACGTAGGAAAGGAATGAATTTATACATTGTTTGTTCTTTGTAAGTAGAATTTTGGTGAATTGTGAAGATTTTTAAAACATAAAGAGTGTGAATGGAGCTACTTTAATTAGAATATTATTTTTTTTAGCATTACGATCTTCTTATATTTGTCAGTTAAGCGTTCGGTTCATTTATAACCCTCTTATTCTGTTAGGTTTTTGAACAACTTAATTACAAGTGAAGGATATATACAGAAACCAAAATTTGATTTTTGCCGGTCAATAAACGGAACAACTTAATTAAGTTAACAGTCTAAACGTTACTCGATCGTATATTGAATCTAACAACGACTTATAAAACCAATTTTAAATGTGTACTTCATTCAGAAAAGCAATCACAATATCAAAAAACACTTACTTCAAAACCTCATTTTTGTTTTTGTCTAAGTTTCTATATCCGCATGCATTTATCTTTTGAGGTTACAGAACAGGTTTAATAGTTCAAGCGAAACACGTTCTATTAATTTAGGATCAATGTCGCCTAATAGATTTTCATTAGAAACAACTACAATCGAGTACGAGAGCTAAAAATAGCAACACTAAGATAAGATGTAGGCAATAATATGCATTTCTTGGAGAATGAAATAAGCACATTTGCTACAGAATGTGGAAACAACTTGCATAAAAACAGGTGAGTTGTTTTCTCATATAAAAAGCATATCACCAAAGCACCTTACCTATACCAAGTCAGGAAAAAATCTAAACATTTATAAAAAAATATTTCAAATCCCTTAAAATTATATGTTTGCTTGATCATAATGACCCTAGCTCATTACACATGTGATACTGATCTGTATTAACTAGTACTAAATAATAAAACTTACCATAAGAATGTGAGATGAAATTTCATGATAAAGGGGAAGTGTGTATAATAATTTGCTTTTAAGCATGAAGCATGTAGTTGTGCTTATCTTTACAGGGACAAACTCCAACAAATATTTTAAGTTATGGGAGACAACAATTTACAAGCACAAGACTCAAGTCTTATGTTTATGCTAACCATCATGTCTCTCATATGACCTATGACCCCACCAACATACTCATTTATAAATAAATACTTTGAATCATTTTGAGATCTTAGTACCACATACATGTACCTTTCTAAAGGTTTGTTATCTTTCCTTCAATGTTTCATTTAGGTGTACCAAATAACATGTCTTTGTTCATTCATGCATCTGGTTAATAAATAATACACACATAAACATGATTATCTTTTTTATTATTTTTTATAATTTTTTTCAGGCCAATTAAGCTACCTGCAGGTACATGAAGGCAGAAATATAAACAGTTAACTCATTAGAGAATGGAAGGTGGGAGTATTTGGAAAAGCAATTCATACCCTTGTGATAATCTAGGAAGCTACATAGAATTCATACCATCTACAACAACATGTGATGATATTCGACAGCCACAAACTCCGTTGGAGCCCATGGAGTTCTTGTCCAGATCTTGGAGTGTTTCGGCTGCTGAAATTTCAAAAGCTTTTGCACAACAGAAGCCAAAACAGTTCATGCTCGAGAAAAGGAATATCAACCCGGTTCCTGAATCATTTGTCACACCACAACCTGTGAGTACTTCATTATTTCTATAATTCAAAATCAATATTCTTGCGCTCACCTTTTGGATTTTATTGATCTCTTGCAGCAGCCCAAGGCTATGAACATATCAAAGCTTCAAAAGCCTAGACCAAAAGGGAAATGGTTTCATCACAAGGACGTTATCATGACAAGTGTGCGGAAGAAAGATAAAGTCCGTGCAGAAAAAGCACAGACCCATGCTGCCTTGTGTGTGGCAGGGCTGGCTACAGCGTTGGCTTCCATTACTGCAGCCGAGAGCAAACGCTTAGACGATTCAAGAATGAGCACTGCCCTTGCATCAGCTACAGAGCTATTAGCAAGCCATTGCTCTGAGTTGGCCGAATCAGCTGGAGCTGATCATGATCTTGTGGTTTCTGTTGTGCAATCAGCCATCAACATCCACAGTCCAAGCGATCTAATGACTCTCACAGCTGCAGCTGCAACAGGTAATTCGCCATTCAGTTTCATTGCAGTCCTGTGTTTTACCATATAACAGTCAAAGAGTACGCTGTAACTTATCAGATAGTGAGCTTTAAGAACCACTTTATATGAAAGCTCATACTTTTATTTTCCAAAATCATACTAGATAGATAATTAGCAATAGAACAATGGTCTTGATGGTGATTGATCTCTTTCCATTTAATAGCTCTGCGAGGTGAAGCAGCGCTAAAAGCTAGATTTCCAAAGGAAGCAAAGAAGAATGCAACTGTAATTCCGTATGAAAAGGGAATGGGTGCTCATATGCTTAACGCAGATCATAGTGAAACCACAAAATGGGAGCATCATTGTACTCAAGACATGCTACAACAAGTATACAAAGGTGTGAATTTTATATACGTTTGTAAGATAAAAATGCTTACACAAAGTCTAATAATACACGCCGACCATATTTACCGATTGATCAGTTCCCAAATGAATGTTCAGGAGGGTTACATTGGAAGCAAGTATCCATTTACTTAAACAAGAAGGCTCAGGTATATTTTTACCTCAAATCGACCAAGAGCAACTCTTCCAGTTCCGAGAATTGCTTATTATAATAAACATTATGGAAATTTCACATGGCAGGTTATTATCAAGCTCAAAAGCAATCATGTTGGAGGGGCCTTTTCAACAAAGAATAAAGGCAAGCTTTAAATTCATTTATACTAATGTTGCTATATATTATAAAGTAGTGTGGTACATATATTTATACAATTATATCCGTTTGACATTTTGTGTGCCCCGGTTCAATTTTCCTTACACAAAGTGAAATGGATCGACACTCACATGTTATAATCCAACCCGTAAACTGCATATGTATACAATGAAAGTGAATAGAGCCTAACTGTGTTCCCTTCAAATCTTATGAAATTGTTATCAGGTGTTGTGTATGGTGTCTGCAATGAGAAAGCTTCTTGGCCATTCTGCAAAGACAGGGAAAATGAAGATGCGTTTTTTGGGGTTAAAACAGCAAAGGGTCTTCTAGAATTCAAGTGCAAAAACAAGATCAACAAACAGAAATGGGTTGACACAATTCAATATCTTCTTCAAAGAACCAACAACATAGAAAATATTAGCCATTCTAAGTATATTTAAACTATCGCTTACACGAACCTCATTTCAGTTAAGTAGTTTGATGCATCAGTAGTTCATGAGAGAAGGATAATTTGATGGTTTGTGCGCTATAGTTTCATATTTCTACTATACAGTTTCATAACCCTTGTATGATCTCTGAGCATACTCTAATGGCGTGAGTTGTCTCACTTGTTATTTACTTCAATATTTGGATAGGTACCTTCTGTTTACTGTTTAAAAGTTACTTCCGAACCTTTAGGTTCCAGTTATAGATAAAATTGGTTTGTATTGGGGTGGTGTCGTGCAACTGCATATCATGTAAAGACGCACTTTGTGGGCCAGTATCCAGTGCTTTGAGGCAGGATCTTAGTCAGTTAGACACGCAATCATTACTGGAGGATTTTCTTCAACTACAAGTTTAACAGATGGGCTGCGATTTTGTAAGGACAAGGATCAGATTATAACTAGAGTATGTTAATGAGTTGATGTAAAATAGTTTTACAATCTGTTATAATGAAAATCTAAACATGTAGTATTATTTATTGTTTCCCATTATTCCATTAAATTAGATATTGCTTATAATTAAGGGTATAGTCGTATAGACTTAGATGCCGTATGAGATGGGTAGAATTTAAACTCTACGTTGCGTTGCATTTTATGCAATATTATAGCTAGCACTTTCATCTTTTTATTCTTCATAAAAAAATAAATGAAAATTGGGTTCTCACAGAGTGTTTTCCTGAGACCCAAGTCATATATCCTTGGCCATATGGACCTTTCAACGTATCCATAATATCTCGACTAAATGTTACCTTGTATGTTAACTTTTGGTACATCACTCTGAATGTGAGCCCTTGCAAAGGGCCTTCAACCACCATACGTACACCCCGTGGAAGAGATACATTCCCAATAGTGTATCTCGACCTTGGAATACCAACATTAGTCACCGTCCTTGAGTATGTTTTGCTGTCACCTCTTTTTAACATAACCGCAAAAGAAGGATAGTTCAACTCTGCCTCTGGTATGCTTTTTATGCAGGTAACGGTTTTTTTAACGATCATTCTAATTTGCTTGGCTGTATAACCCAGCCCACACAAGTACAAAATGTAGTCATCAGGTTTAATGTCAAAAACAAGGCCTGGATCATTGGCTTTTGATGGGTTCACGTGACCTGCACCAATAGCAAAAACGTTTGCGGGGAGCTCTCTTTCTTCTACAATGGCTTTTCCATTTAGGCTTACTTGGGTTGCTGTTGTCATTATTGCAGACTTGATAGCAGCAGGAGACCATTTCGGGTTGGCGTGTTTTAGGAGTGCCGCTATGCCTGCTAGATGAGGACATGCCATTGATGTCCCAGATAAGAGGTTAAACATTACTTTTGTACTTTGTGGCCAAGCTGCAAGGATGTCAACACCTGGTCCAATGATGTCTGGTTTAAGGATTCCGGGACTTGCAAGGTTAGGCCCTCTTGAAGAGAAACAAGCCACTTCTGGAGCTGATTTTACGCTTAGTACAGTTCCACGAAGAAGAATAGTTGCTACGGAAGGGGATGAAGTTGAAGAACTCAAATACTTTTTGATCTCAACTCCTTCTTTGTAACCAATGTTTGAAGCAGGAAGAACATGGGGCTCTGGTACTGTAGTCTCCGGACAAACCATTTTTGTGCTGGCAAGAATCATGGCAGCTCCTTTAGCGTCCTTAACTACCTTTCCCTTTTCAATTCCGTCAATCGCACCACCCATATCACACAATACTATCTTTCCCTGGACATTAATGTTGTCTAATGACCCTCTACTACATTGCGCTGCACTTTGATCCCCTTTTATACCGGAGTAAACAAGTGGCATTAGCTTTTGATGGAAATTCTTTGGCTGGTATAATGATTCACCGTCAAGTAACTTGTTGTTTCCGAGATAAACTGTCGTTCTGATTCTTCTATCCATGGTACTAGCTCCAACGGTTAGCATCCATGGTGCCTCATTTGACAGTGTGGACCTTGAAGGCCCAGAGTTACCTGCTGAACAAGTTACAAATATCCCCTTTTGTATAGCAGCAAAGGCACCTATTGCAACAGAATCTCGATAAAAGGGTGCAGACTGTCCACCGAGTGAAAGTGAAATCACATCAACCCCATCCTCAATGGCAGCATCCATACCAGCAATTATGTTACTTTCGGGACAAGAATCTTGGCCACACACTTTATAAATAGCCAAGTGTGCGAGTGGGGCCATACCAGCGGCAGTGCCATTGGCATTTCCATAGATATTTACATTACCTACAAAATTTCCTGCAGCAGTACTTGATGTGTGAGTCCCATGGCCTTGTTGATCAACCGAAGAGCTTCCACTAACAAAGTTTCTCATTCCAATAAGTTTGTTATTACACGCGGCTACCTCACATTTTCCTTTCCATCTTGATGGAGGAGGTGGAACGCCTTTATCGTGAAATGAAAGATGTCCAGGAGTGATTCCAGTGTCTAGAACCCCAATTATGACCCCCTTCCCATAGTTTGAATCTTTCCACAAACCTGAATAGTGGCGTAAGCCCAAAAACTGCGATGAGTGAGTTGTATGTAACTTAAAGAAACCTTCAGACCGTACAGATAGAACTTCACTCATATTCCTCATCGCCTTTGCTTCTTGAGCCGACATTTGAGCAGCAAATCCTGTAATCACATGATGGTAAGCATAAACTATTTTTGAGTTTTCTTGTGAGGTGACTTTTGACAAAAACGAATAATACCATTCATCACGTTCTTGTCGTGGCTGAGGAAACTCGGGTGAATCTAAGTGAACAATGTAGGTTTTGAGATCATTGGCTTTGATTGTGGTGCAAGTGACAAGTAACACAAAACCGATTACTGGCAGCATTTTTGTATGCCGGTGCGCGTCTCACTATAAATATATGTATGAGAATGAAATATATGGATGGCTTAAAATTTTGAGTGGTCTCCTAATTTGTTGGTACAAGTTTCCTTCAATCATCTTAATGTAGAAAATTTGTTGCACCCTTTAAATATCTGTTAAGCCTTTTAGCTATTTTGATTGATTTGGCACAACTCTAACTTTCCAAGAGGTCTTTCTAAGGCTACCCCCAATAATAACCTTCAACAACCTTTATTTTTTCTGCCACATCAGCTTTCTCTCTCCTGCAACCTGCAAGCGACCTTTTAGCTACAGTAAGGCAACCCACATGTTTTTATTTCTTTCTTTTTTTTCCAACTTTTTTAACAAAAAATTAAAATTTTTAAATAATACATAATAATTTAAATATAATTAAAACATTACAAATAAAATGGTATAGCGTAAAGATTTTAAATTTGAAAATGTTAAAAGAAAAAAAAAATTATTAAACGGTGCAATTTTTTATAAGATAAATGTCTTCATCTATAACAGTAGTAGCATCTAGTACAAGTTCTCCACTTTTATTTCACATACTCAATGGTCTGGTAAGTTGTTTTCATTTTTATTTTTTATTAGATCTTTTTTCATTCATATACATAGTCAAACTTTCTTTTTACTGCTTCTGATACTCATAGTCTTGATGTTTAACCGATTGTCTCAATCGGTTGGGACACCAACCCACATCCTATTCAACCGACACCAACCCACATCTCCACAACAAGGGCAACCCCCTCCAACCGACTTCAACCCTCACTCAACCGATGCTATTGTGGGTAGCCTAATCAAATCCAACTCAAAATTTATACTACATGCAAGTAGTTATCTTAGTTGTCTGAATTATAATGTCATGAAAGTTCAACCAATGCATAATAAAAGAAATTGAAAACAACGAGATAACCATGTACCGGTTAGGGAGGTAAAAAACTACACCAAAATGACGAAATTTGAAAGTTTGTTACCTGAACTAGCAAAACTTTTTATTCGCTACACAAAACTAGAAAATATAACAAGTTGAATACGTTTATAAATGATTATCCCTTAAATGAAAGAATGCCGAGAAGTGAAATTTTTTATGCCGATGACATGACCAAAGTCTTAGAGGTTTTAGAGCTATTGCCAAACCAACAAGTTGATTTTTCCCCGCAATTCAGAATAAGAGATAAATAAGTAAGACTTTTGTGAATATCTAAAAGGTTATGTGAAAATGCAAATCAATATTATTTTAAAAACCCATATTTGTTTGTATGCAAAATTTATAAGGTTAATAGATAACAAATCATTATACTTTCAGGTTCTGTTCACTTAAACCAATGTATTATTTTTGTGGCTTTTTATCTCATTATATAATGAAAAATGTTCATTACCCTTATTGCACTTAGTCTAGATTGGCAAATATATTTAGAGGTTAAAGTTAAAAGATTTAATCAAAATATACCATTTGGCAAGCTATAAGACAAATTAAAAGTAAAATCCTATTTTCTTATCTGCAAATAATGATATATAAAACAAAAAATAAAGATAAAAGCTTACTAAAAATAAATGTACGTTAAAAAAAAACTTATATGACCGAGTTAAAAGCGACGTGTTGGTGGCATGAAACATGATTTAAACGCTTATAAAAAAAGTAACCAACTAATATTTGGCATGTGGTTACCGAAATGATTTAAATATTCTTTTAAAATAGTTTAATGACTCAAAAAAAAAAAAAAAAAAAAAGGAGCTACAGTGACTTATTTAACAAATTTGGTGACTCAAGTAAACAAAAATAGAAAGTATGATGAGTTATTTAGCAAATTTGATAGCACATTGACTTTATTAGCAAGTTTTGATAGCACATTGATTTTAAAAACTATAAAATTAGTAGAGGGATTTAGTTAAACATAAATACAAAGTATAATGAATTTGTATAGTGTTTCCTATATCGCCATTCATGCTCATCATACGTTTTATGTTTTAATATGGAAAAAAAAAAAAAAGTTGACCATATAAAACTTAAAAAATAAAAAAGTTAAATGTAAGGTTTTTTTTAATTTTTCAAAAGTTGTGGTCATTGCTTTCACTGAAATGATTAATTAATGTACGGTATCATTATTATTAAGTATTTAAAAGTCATTTCGGCTAAAATAATGATCAATAATCGATTTCCGAAATTCAAAAAACCTAAAATTACACGTAAAATTAAGTTCGATACCAAATTAAAAAAAAAAAAAAAAAAAAAAAAAAAACACAGTTGAGTAGCTTAAATTTAAATAACTTACCTTTGATAAAAAAGAAAAAGGTGGTTGATACTCATCATATTTTTTTATATATGCACCACAATTTATACATTATAATACTATACAAAACAAACTGTAATACACAAATTGTGATGCATGTATAAAAAAATATAGTGTAAGAATCAATTTCCAAAAAAGAGGGAGGGATAAAAAAAAAAAAAAACTCAGAGGAACGGAACGCAATCCCTTCAGTCCTTTTTAAGGTGAATAGTACTAGTAGTAAGAGTCAAATTTATCCACTTGACTTGACTGACGATAAAAGTAGTAACCGAAGAAAATTGGCGGGAATTGAATTGAATTGAAGTAAGAAAATGGAAGATGAGAACGGAGGTGGAGGTGGAGAGCGATCGAGCTTCGTCATCGGTCTCATCCAAAATCGAGCCAACGAGGTCTCATTTCTCCTTCTACTTCATTCATTTTATTCATTCATTCATTATTACATGCTTAATTAATTTCTGATTAATTAGGGCTCCAATTTCATTCATTAAATTCAATTCAGGTTGGAGTTGCGGCATTCGACTTGCGATCGGCATCCCTCCACCTCTCCGAATACATCGAAACCAGCACGTCCTACCAAAACACCAAAACGCTTCTCCAATTCTACGACCCGATCGTCCTCATCCTCCCTTCCTCCGTCTCCGACGGCCTTTCGCACCTCGTCGACAAATTCTACTCCTCCGTCCGAAAAGTCACCATGCTTCGCGCCGCCTTTGATGACACCAGAGGCGCCGTCCTTGTGAAATCACTCGCTGCTAAGGAACCGTCCGCTCTCGGCTTGGATTCTTATTACAAGCAGTATTACCTATGTTTGGCCGCCGCTGCTGCTACTATTAAGTGGTAGTTACTACTACTCCCTTCGTCCCAAATTTATAGATTAGGAAGTTAATTAGTTAGTTAAGGGTAAAACTGTCATTCTGTAAAAAGTAAGAGAGAGAAAACAGTTTTATTATGTTTTCTCTAAATGGCGTGTTTTTTGTCGGGGAACAATTAGGGGGTGTTTGTTTAAGCTTATATGTGGGCTTATGAGCTTATTTCATTTCGGCTTATATTTTACAAGCCTCAATTTCCAGCTTATTTGAAGACTTTTGGGCTTATATAAGTTTATCATATTATAATAAACCCACAAGTCTTATATAAGCTTATATTGAGACTTATGAGCTTATATAAGTTCATGATATCATAATAAACTTATATAAGCTCACAATCGGAAATTTGAGGCTTATGAAAATATAAGTGGTAGTTACTACTACTCACTCCGTCCCAAATTTATAGATAGGGATGTTAATTACTTAGTTAAGGGTAAAACTGTCATTCTGTAAAAAGTAAGAGAGAGAAAATAGTAATAGTTATGTTTGCTTTAAACAACGTGTTTTTTGTTGGGGAACAATTAGGGGGTGTTTGTTTAAGCTTATATGTGGGCTTATGAGCTTATATGATTACGGCTTATTTTTCGTAAGCCTCAATTTTCCGGCTTATTTTGAGACTTATATAAGCTCACAATCGGAAATTTGAGGCTTATGACATACAAGCCGAAACACAAATAAGCTCATAAGCACATAAGCACATATAAGCTTAAACAAACATCCCCTTATTTCAAGCAGTATTACCTCTGTTTGGCCGCCGCTGCTGCTACTATTAAGTGGTAGTTACTACTACTCACTCCGTCCCGAATTTATAGATAGGGAAGTTTGATTGAGTTTACCTTATTACCTTTGTTTGAAACTATTATTAGGGGGTGTTTGGGGTTGATTATTTAAAAGTGTGTTTTCAAAAAGTGCTTTTATGAAACTGCGTTTTCCAACTGCAGGGGACCACTTACTTTTCCAAAGCGCAGTTTTGAGGCATTCAAAACGCAAATAATTGATTTTTTGAATTTTTTTGCCAAACATTCATTTTAGATTAATTGCGTTTTCAAAACACAATAAGTAGATAATCAGTTTCAAATCGCACTCCCAAACACCCCCTTACAAATTTTAGAAACGAAGTTAATTACTTAGTTAAGGGTAAAACTGTTATTCTGTAAAAAGTAAGAGAGAGAAAACAATATTAATTATGTTTTCTTTAAACAGCGTGTTTTTTGTCGGGGAACAATTAGGGGGTGTTTGTTTAAGTTTATATATGGGCTTATGAGCTTATTTGATTTCGGCTTATTTTGAGACTTATGAGCTTCTATAAGTTCATTATATCATCATAAACTTATATAAGCTCACAATCGGAAATTTGAGGCTTATGACATATAAGCCGAAACGCACATAAACACATATAAGCTTAAGCAAACACCCCCTTATTTCAAGCAGTATTACCTCTGTTTGGCCGCCGCTGCTGCTACTATTAAGTGGTAGTTACTACTTACTACTACTCACTCCGTCCCGAATTTATAGATAGGGAAGTTTGATCGAGTTTACCTTATTACCTTTGTTTGAAACTATTATTAAGGGGTGTTTGGGGTTGATTATTTAAAAGTGCGTTTTCAAAAAGTGCTTTTATGAAACTGCGTTTTCCAACTGCAGGGGACCACTTACTTTTCCAAAACGCAGTTTTGAGGCATTCAAAACGCAAATAATTGATTTTTTGAATTTTTTTGCCAAACATTCATTTTAGATTAATTGCGTTTCCAAAACACAATAAGTAGATAATCAGTTTCAAATCGCACTCCCAAACACCCCCTTACAAATTTTAGAAACGAAGTTAATTACTTAGTTAAGGGTAAAACTGTCATTCTGTAAAAAGTAAGAGAGAGAAAGCAGTAATAATTATGTTTTCTTTAAATGGTGTGTTTTTTGTCGGGGAACAATTAGGGGGTGTTTGTTTAAGTTTATATATGGGCTTATGAGCTTATTTGATTTCGGCTTATTTTGAGACTTATGAGCTTATATAAGTTCATGATATCATAATAAACTTATATAAGCTCACAATCGGAAATTTGAGGCTTATGAAATATAAGACGAAACACAGATAAGCTCGTAAACCACATATAAGCTTAAACAAACACTCCCTTATTTTGGGGCGGAGGGAGTAATAATCATAATATGCTTCTTTATGTTCCATCGTCAATTCCTTGTTTATAAGTAACTGATATCTAAACACAGGGTCGAAGCAGACAAAGGAGTCGTCATAACCAATCATTCATTATTAGTACGTCCTTCTTTCTTTCGCTACTGCTTCTCAAGGGGTTGTTTGGTATTGATTAACTACTTCTTTAAAACTGCCTATTTCACTGAATATAAGCCAATAACAAGTTAAACTGCAGCAATCCCAAACACCCCTCTTACTGTCCAGTATTTGCTGCAGGTGACATTTAACGGGTCATTTGATCATGTGAGCATAGATGCAACTAGTGTCCTTAATTTGGAGCTTATAGAGCCGCTGCATTCTACGCTTCTCGGCACAAGCAACAAAAAGAGAAGTCTATTCCAGATTCTCAAGTCCACAAGAACTACCGGAGGGTATGATATTTATTCATTAGCATCATATAATCCACTACTGTGAGTTCTTATAATAATTTGCTCTTGCAGGACTAGACTTCTTCGTGCCAATCTCTTGCAACCTTTGAAAGACATACAAACCATAAATGCTCGACTTGATTGCCTGGTCAGTGCTTCTTATTTTCATGCAGTTAGCTTCGTATCCATTCTTATTGTCCGGATAATAATGTATTAACTGCTTAACTCTAGGATGAATTAATGACCAACGAGCAGCTCTTTTTTGGGCTGTCACAGGCTCTCCGCAAGTTTCCAAAAGAAACTGGTTAGAGCACGCATCAGAAACCTATGCAGCAGATAAACTTACTTGTCAATTGGTTTAAATGATATACTACATATTCATGCAGATAGGGTCCTCTGTCACTTCTGCTTCAAGCCAAAGAAAGTTACCAATGAAGTCTTGGGCATTGATAATGGTAGAAAGAGCCAGGTTCTGATATCGAGCATTATTGTTCTCAAAACAGCTCTTGATGCCTTGCCGTTTCTCTCAAAGGTTTCTTTCTTAGCGTGCTTTGAATCTGATATCTTTGTTTAGTACAAAGTTACATTTTCTAAATTGGTGTTAGGTTCTGAAAGACGCAAACAGCTTTCTTCTTGGAAATATATACAAATCTGTATGCGAGAATGAAAAATATGCTTCTATAAGGAAAAGGTAAAATCCTTGATTTGATTCGACTTTCAAGTCCATGTTGAATAAAGGAATGGAGCCTTGAAGATCACTTTGTTTTTATAAAATATAATATGATTTCAGAATTGGAGAGGTGATAGATGAGGATGTACTTCATGCACGAGTTCCTTTTGTTGCTCGGACACAGCAGTGTTTTGCTGTCAAGGCTGGAATAGATGGATTTCTGGATATTGCACGAAGATCGTTCTGTGATACCAGCGAAGGTAACAAAATGGTCTACCTGACTCAATGGTCTCTACTCTATAATATACTTGATGGCTGTTAACTCTAACTGTTCTTAATTCACAGCTATACATAGCCTTGCAAATAAGTATCGCGAAGAATTTAAGCTTCCGAATTTGAAAATTCCGTTTAACAATAGGCATGGATTTTACTTCAATATTCCTCAGAAGGACATTAAGGGAAAACTTCCCAAAAAGTTCATTCAGGTAGCAAAGGAGACATTTGTTCATCTATATCGTGTCCTCAAGTGATAATTCTGATTTATGTATGTGCTATTGGGACATAAATAGGTTATGAAGCATGGGAACAGTATACATTGCTCAACTCTGGATCTTGCTTCAGTGAGTATTATCCTCATTATAACGATCATCGTTTAATGATTTTGATATTGGTTTGTTTACTTTTCCTGTGTTTGATCGATGGACTTATTAGTTCCAACTGTCCATTGCCTGTGTTGATTAGTATGACCATACATTTTGAAACTAAATATCCTACGTGAGTCAAGATGGCACATGGGCTCGTATTGGTCTTACATGAAATATGAGGTGTATATGTGATCTAAGTGGTGTTGATGGGCTGAAAAATATTCTTTGCTTCAACATTTTGTGTTTTACAATGATAGTTTATATTTAATGAAGAAAACTAGTTTCTCTGCAGGTTCTTAGTATTTATGTTAGAGCACATGATTATAATTATTATTGATCTGTTGCATTAAATCTGCAGTTAAATGCAAGAAATAAGTCTGCAGCCAAAGAATGCTATTTACGTACAGAGCTTTGTTTGGAAGGTAAGTGTATTAGGTTACCTTTTGTTGTTATAGTTAAGATGTAAATCCATGCTTAACCATCCTTTCATCTCTGCATATGATATATAGAGTATCATAGTATTTGATTCAATGTGTATCTGTGCTGGGCTTGGCCGTGAGACTCTGTAATTTTGTATAGTGCCTACTATGACTTCAAAAGGATGTATGCCACAGCCTTAATAAGTGCACTCCCTGTTGTTGCAATAGCTTGTATTCTTCCTGATTCCAAAGCGTTTTAGCTGTGTTCATTTTCTTCTATATAATTTTCAAACTGACCACGTCTATTAATAACGCATATTAGTTTATGTGTCAAACAACATATGAATGCTTTTGCAGTTGAACTATATTGCTGTACACTTGTCACTATGCTGTTTATTGTGTGCAAACACTTTCCAGATTAAAAAGCTGTTTTCCTTTCATTAACATGCAGCACTAATGGATGCAATTCGGGAGGATGTCTCTGTGCTCACCTTGTTAGCTGAGATCTTATGTCTATTAGATATGATTGTTAATTCATTTGCTCACATGATTTCAACCAAGCCTGTAGATCGATACACCAGGCCTCAATTCACAGGCAAGTATTCTATGATTATCCTATTGTTTGGCCTCAAAATGATTATGACATAGATCCTCGGCCTATAATATCTACTGATAGAGAATGGACCACTGGCGATTGATGCTGGAAGACATCCTATTCTAGAAAGTGTGCACAATGATTTTGTTGTATGTCATACTCCTTTTTCATGAATTGCTTTAGAGCTTTAGAACTTATCGGCGTTAAATTTTTTATTACAGATGCATACTAATGTAATGCATTGTGTTTGATGCTCCTTTTGCAGCCCAATAATATCTTTCTATCGGAGGCTTCAAACATGGTGATTGTCATGGGGCCTAACATGTAAGAAATTAACTAATTACATGTATTTATTTATTGGATTGTATAGCATTAATCACTCGTTAGTTGTCTTGAAGCCAACCCCTCTTGGACTTGGTTCCCACTTCCCACGCAGATCTTTATTTACACCAGAACACCCACCCCTCTCTGGGGAGAGGTTTAAAGCTTCCTAGAAAATATTCTTGTTAGAGCCAATATAACAAAACATGTTGACCCGTAACTCATGTGGACTGACATTAATATTATCTAAATTCATGAATGAGTGATGGAGCTATTATTATCTATGAAGGGTGCAAATTTTGCAACATCTTTTCTGAGTTTCTTTTTGTATCTGTTACATAACTTAAACTCCCAAGAGATATCTTTGTTCCACTTAAACTAATGCATGCGACTTTAGTTTCATGCATATGCTATCTTGTTCTTCCTGCCCACTTTCTGTAACGGGCACTGTCATATTTTGGATTTAGAATGAGGCTCTCAAAGAAATTTTATAGCTCAAGTATACTGTTTCGTTCAGGAGTGGAAAAAGCACATACCTTCAACAAATATGTCTAATCATCGTCCTTGCTCAAATTGGTTGCTACATTCCTGCTCGCTTTGCAAGCCTAAGGGTGGTCAATCGTATTTTTACAAGGATGGGCACAGTTGATAACCTTGAGTCAAATTCCAGCACGGTATATACTACATTACTTTCTCATTTTTTTCCTTTCTCACCAGACATAATTTTACACAAGTTCTGCAGTATACCAATCCTTAGTATCTAATGACATGCTTTCTTTAAAAACAGTAAATTTTTTTATTTTAATTTATAGTTTTTCTATTTGAAATTGGAGGGTTTTCCCTTTTTTACACCACAACTGGACCAATTCATCTTGTAAGTGACTCGGGGTTCCTATTCCAAAAGGCTTTGTCTCAATAAAACGAAATTACCGATGCAAAATCTGTGTTTCAAGCTGTCATGATATGGCTATAAAATCTACTATGGCTTGTAATATGGTCATATTATAAATGTTGCCACCATAGAAATATTACCCTGATGTAGAAGTAGAACATATGATCAGTGATATCCAGTGACATGCTAAGCAGCAAGCACAATGCTTGAATGCCAATTCATATAGAATTTCAGCATTTAATTAGTCTACCAGTTGACTCTACCCAAGTCAAAAGCTTTGATTTGCTACAAAAAATATAGCACACTTCGCTGCATTGGGTCCCCTTTTAACACTCTTTTTGGCTTAACTCAACGGAGAGCAAGGAGAACTTCTCTTTTGTTTTTATCCTTAAGATGGGGGGCACCAGTATCATTAGTATATGTTTTCATGCATGTGTTACCTTAGGATGCCCTGTTGTTTCATAGCCCCAGAAAATTCATAAGAACTTGATTTTGCAGTTCATGACTGAGATGAAAGAGACAGCTTTTATTTTGCAGAATATCTCTGAAAGGTATACCAATATTATAAACAGGACTGGTATCTAATATATATTTTTCTTTATTTTATTATGCACCGACTTAAAACATGTTTGATTGGCAACAGGAGCCTGGTTGTGATGGATGAGCTGGGCAGGGCTACATCTTCCTCGGATGGTTTTGCAATTGCATGGAGTTGCTGTGAAAGACTATTAGCACTTAAAGGGTAAGCGGTGCTCTTTTATATATCATGCTTGTCGCTAGAGCTATCTAGAAAGTGTTATACAACAAGCAAAATTTGGCATTGCTACAAAGATCTATCCTGCAGTACTTTTTTTGTTCTATCAGCAATCAGCCTTGTACCCTAAACCAGTGACTTTAAAAGTCTAAGTTGGAAATGTCCAGCTTTTCTTGATTGTGTTGCTGGTGCAACGGCTTCTCCTCAAGCAGTACCACACCAACCTTCTGTCTCATATCCTATATCAAATCAAATCTCCCATTGGCCGCCACACATCTACCTGAATATTCACATTTTTCCTACCTGCCACTTCCGTCATGTCTGCATGTGGTTTTTATGTTAAAAAATAAAATAAAAATGAGTATGATGATACTTGAACAGGTTATGTTACGAGATCAAGATTACACCCTATTGCTTGTCATTTGGTTTCAGATACACCATATTTGCCACACACATGGAAAACCTATCAGAACTAGCAACCATATATCCAAATGTAAAGATTCTTCACTTTGATGTGGACGTAAAAAACAACCGGTTGGATTTTAAGGTACCAGCTCTTTTAAACTTCATATATGCTCATTTCCATAGTAACTAACAGCTACATATGTTCTGTAATTTCCTGGTTCACATACACAGTTTGAGCTGAAAGATGGATTGCGACATGTACCACATTATGGACTTCTATTAGCAGGAGTAGCAGGGTTACCAAGTTCAGTTATAGAGACTGCCCGAAATATCACCTCAAGGATTACAGAGAAGGTGAACATGCCAAATTTAAAATCTCGTGCACTAGGTCTTTTTAAGTTCTTGCTCACGCTCTTCGGTTTTGATTCTTTGTTCTTAATTAATATCTCCAATAGAGTGATCCACAAAATGCTTCATTTTGATTACACTGGTGCATATCTAAATTCTTAAGGCATTACAGCCCAACACTCGGTGTGTCATCGTTCTCAGGATAAGAGTAGTCTAATTAAACTGGTAGGATTACAATATGATCAAAATGGGCAGTAGCTTATAAAAAGCCCACCCGGATGCTTTTCGGTCATGATGTCAGAAAGATTTCACCAAACGAAGGAAATATGCATTAGATGGATTGTAAGGTTAATTTTAGATACGATGAAAGGCTATTTAGACATGTATTTATTAAATATTTTATATCTAAATTCTAAAATATTACAGTACTATATTTGTTTAAATTAGTGGTATTCGGGTAGGACTATCTGCTGACAAATTTTGTTTTGGTTATAAAATAGGAAATGAAGAGGAAGGAAGTGAACTACGAGCAATATGAAAGTATTCAGATGGCATATCGAGTGGCTCAGCGTCTGATATGCTTGAAATATTCAACCCAAGATGAAGATTCCATCAGACAAGCTCTTCAACATCTTAAAGAGTGCTACGCCAATGGTACAATTTAACTTAGCGTTATCATGCATGCACTCTTCCAGCATTGTAGAAACCCGTTAAAATTGTTTTGTGTCACTTCAGTTAAGTCACTTAGCAAGTCATTAGGCCCATTTATGTATGTAGGGCTTAGCCCATGTTTAGCCTATACCTTATTAAGCTCATAATAGTAGAAATGGTCGTGTTTTCGAGGTACTACGTTATATTTGTCAAGAAGTAGACCATCAATCAATTATCTTTGTTTCTAACCGGTAAACATGATCTGAACATGAGATGATCTCATTCATTTTTATCCGATTTCTACACGTAGGCGGCATGTGTCATGCACGTGACGGTCGGTTTAGGTTATGTTTTATATATGAACCGAGTTTTAGATGAGTGAGTTAGATTTGAGAACATATGCTGGTTTTCTAGAAACGAATGCAATGGCGATGGTGGGAATATAATAATGATTATGTTGAAATGGTCCAAAAGAAGCTTAGGTACATGCCTATATTATATATGTCGTGTGGAGAATGGTCCTCTTTCCCGTGACCTTTAACCCAAAGAATGGTCCTCTTTCCCGTGACATTTTTTTTTATATTAAACTATCTTATCTTACTATTTAATAAAGTATGAAAACCTTTTAGGGAGGAAGGAGTGGTTGCCTAATACCTGGGTGTGCCACATCACCTCTATCCAATAAAAACCTTTCAACTTAAAACTACCCCAATACTACCCTAACACTACCCTACGTGGACAGAGTGGTACCCTAGTACCCGATTTTTTATTTTATTTTATTTTTTTTTTGTAAATAAAACCAAATTCACCTACCTGTCTTCTTCCTCCTATGCAAAACTTACCAGCAAGTCTTTTTGTACCTGCAAAACCTACCTGCAAGTCTTCTTGTACCTGCAAAACCAAAAGACAAAAGAAAAAAAAAAAAAAATACAAACACAACACATGGTTAACAAGCGGGTTCCGAGCTCGAAATTTGAACTCGATGAAGGTACCCGAGCAACTAGGGACGGTGTACCCGAGCGGGTTCATGAGCTCGATGGAGTACCCGAGCTCCACTCCGTCCTACCTTATAAATAGCAATACTTAAACTTTAGCATTACTTAAAGTATAAATACTAATTAAAACACATTTTTTAACATTAATTTCTTTACTATATAAATTACAAGTCTTAAAGCTTAATATACAAAATATAAAGCACTATTGATGTGGTCAAAATATTTAATGTAGCAAATTAATTAACTGGTCAATAAATAAAATTAATGCAGTTATTAAAACACTCTATACTTAAGAAATACAAATTATCAAACATATTGTACAACCAATTTAAACACAATTTCTGCATTAAATGTCAATAATACAAAAAATAAAGCACATTATACAAATATTCAGGCCCGAACGCGCACGGACCAACGGGCTCGAGCCCGAATAAGTATGGGCTAAACGAAATCATTGATATCCATAAATTTATTGTAAAAAAAACATAATTCATCGCAACACGCAACGCGCAAGTACCCGTATTACTAAATGAACCAACTCAGTCTTCATACAGAGTTTTTTTTGCTTCAATTTATGTCATAAACTGCAGCAGTAGTTACAATGCATTGATGAATCATTCAATTCATAGTTATAACTTCACCGTCTATTCGCATATAATTACAATGTTTTCGTATATTACGACGTATGCTTACGACTAGAAGTTCAAAAATTACATGTGACTATAGCAAGTGCACACGAAACTTTTCAATCATAATGTGATTTATGTTTTTTCTCAATTATCTATATTTTAAGATGATACATCAAAAATATAAAATAAAATACTCATCTTTTATTTAATAAGAAATATTCATTTGTGAAAATCAAATGTCTTACTGTATACATGGAGAACTTGATTTTGAAATCTGGTTTTTTATTGGTTAATAAAGTTAAAATTCACTTTAGTTTGTTCAAACCTATCAAAATTTCATCAAACAAAAAAAATATATATATAAAAACACATGTATCGATTTTATAAAGGGTAGTCAACAAACTGAAGTCAATTTTATAAAGTCATTGGCCACGGAGATTCACCTGCGCCGACTCTGGGCTATCCGAAATGGGTAGTCGCCCTGGTATTAGTCGGCTCGCAATGTCGAGTCAGAAACCCATATATACAAAAAAAAAATATATGTATCGATTTTATACAGAAAAAAACCCAGATAAAATGCAATCAATAAAAAATTAGTTGTCAAATTTTAAATAAGTTATATAAATTTTAGTTTAGATTTATCATTTTCATGTTTTTTAAGAACTTTAAAAATTTAATAAATACCCCCTAGACATTAAACTCCCTACACTTTATATTTTTGTAGAAACAACATATATGCTATTATTTATAATATTATTAACATTATATATCAAATTAATGTATCTGCACGGAAGTATAAATATCAAAATGAAAGCACGAGTTATTGCGATATGTAAATGCACGAGATTGTATACAAAGCAATGGCGCATGCGTTCCTCTTTAAAGTTTAAATAAAGATATCCGGAAAAATATTTTTCCAAGAGTTATTATGTACTATTAAACACACATAACGTCTATTACATGGTATGAATAATTAAATTATAACAACATCAACCTCAACACAATGCTAGTCATACAAAGTCAAATATTTCGTCTAACAAAAATTTATATATAAATATTAATCGATATTAATAAAAATGAAAAAAACTCATAATTAAATTATAACAACATCAACCTCAACACAATGCTAGTCATACAAAGTCAAATATTTCGTCTAACAAAAATTTATATATAAATATTAATTGATATTAATAAAAATGAAAAAAACTCATAATTAAATTATAACAACATCAACCCCAACACAATGCTAGTCATACAAAGTTAAATATTTCGTCTAACAAAAATTTATATATAAATATTAGTCGATATTAATATAATGAAAAAACTCACACGTGCACAACCATTATAACCATACAAGTATAAAACTATAAAAAAAACTTTTATCTAAAAACTTCGTGTATGTATTCGGTGAAAAAGTAGTTGAATACATTGTTACAAGAGCGATTCTCAAATGTGAACTTGTTTCCCTAACTAGCATATATAAAACCTAGAAATAATACTTGGAGACAAAGTCGAAACAACTTCATTACAAATTGACCTGTAAGATTCTTACTTCACACTCACTCATATCTACACATGGTTTCGTCTCCAAACTTTATTTTCTCTGTCTTAAAATGTTCACTTAATTTCTTTTGTTATTTCTACTTGTAGCTATGCAATAATATTAAATATAGAAATAAAATGACAAATAAAGTTAAAAAGTAACCTTGCAACGTTCGTTTTGCATCTTTTTTCCGCATTATCATAATTAAGTGTTATATAGTATTGATTCTAACTAATAACATACCAAATTAAGTTACAAAATCAAGTTCAAATAGTATAAGAAAGTACCTTTGATACATGCTATGATCATGACAAGTAGTTAGTCATTATTTTATTTGCCAATATTATGTAAACATAACGAAATCAGAACATAAAGTCATCATATGTATTTAAGAAAAATCAAACAAAACCACATATTATTTTACCACGATGAATCCCTTTTACCCCAAAAACAAGGCTATATACATAATTTTGGGACCAGATGCATTTATATAAAAATGGAGGTTTTTAAACAAAATTAACAGTACGACACAAAATTCTTTAGGTGTTCCGAGACCCATCCTGATTCCATCATTACGTACACAGTACTGTTGTATAGATGCGCTCATCTTAAGTTTATTATACATATATATCTTAATTGTTGGTAAGTACTGTAGTAATTAAGAAAACTTGGTATCTACTCCACTGGCACTAGCTAGAAGCCATGCAAAACGTGGCCAAAAATGAATTTCATAAATCTAGAGAAACAACGTAAGAAACAAATTTAAATTTGGTTTCTAAGATCATAGATATAGAAAATGGCCTTGTCTAATTAATTAATAACTACATACAGTTCCACAAGAAATGATCTTCTGGCCAGAATTGATCAGTGAGTTTGTCTGGCAATGTGTTGAAAAAGCGATGTCGTCCTAGATCCATGAATAGGTCCGGTAAATCAAGAAACGGGTCATCGTTGGTCATATTACTATGATCATTAATCTGCAGCTCAGTATTAGATTCATGATCAAGGTGTGCGGCTTTGAGTGCTGCGTCTTGGATGTCTCTAGGTGAATTGGACTTGGGCTTTGGGAATTGGTGAGCGAGTTCGGGGAAGTTGAGGATAGCAGCGTGACCTTTGATACTTATTGCGGCCACATCATGTGCTCGAGCAGCCATCTCTGGTGTATCAAATGTCCCAAGCCATATTCTTGATTTTTTCTTTGGCTCGCGTATTTCTGATACCCATTTGCCCCAGCTCCGCCTTCGAACACCACGGTAGACACCTCCTCCATCATTCTTGTGTTTTGTGTTTCTAGCTTGATCATTCAAATCTTTGGGACGTTTGTTGGTGGTGGTGTGATTCATGTGTGTTATAGTAAAGTAGTAGGTAAAGGATTTATTGTAGTACAAGAATATGGGCAAGTGACATTCTTATATACACAAATGCTCTTCTTTTGCCTTTTTCCCTTTTCTTTTTCTTTTATGTCATAATCACCTTGCTACTAATTTATATCATGCAAACGTTTCCTTTAATTGTAACAAATATAATTTGTGTTTTTCAAAATGAAACATTTCCACAAGAGTGTAAAACAACCCACAAGTTTCCCTCGTTTTTCCTTTCTTGACGCGTTGTTCACCATGTGGCTAGGTCACACATAACACGTGATCGAGCAAAATTGTATGCATGTGTGAGTGTGTTGTGGAGTATTTGTGCGCATGTTAGTTTTGTACTGATGTGGCACACTACTCACCATACCATTACACCCGTTTTAATAATCAAGTTTAGTGTACTTTGTTAATATTCTATTATCTTTTCCGTTTTAAAATTATTGTCCCTCGATATATAGTTTAAAAAAATTTAATTATTGCATTGTTCTTTGTTTTTATTTTTTGCAAAAAAAAACGCTTTTACCTTTAGCTAATTGATTATATATTTTTTTTAATTTTGTAATAATACTTTCAAGTAGGACCGTAGAAGTAATATGACAAACTTTATCAAACTTTTAGATTTATTTTTAGTAATGGACGATTAGTTTGCGACAAATCTAAAATAGAGATATGAACTATTAATTTGAGACGAAATGAGTAGTTTACTTACGGAAACAAATGCTAAAATGTAAATGAAAACCGATCTCGGTTAAAAAAAACTCAAGTTGCAATTGTCTTTTGTTGAGTGTAAGAGAAAAATGCATGGGCCAAGAATAATAATTTATGCACAAAGAAATGGTCGGATGGGAATAAAGCGTTAGAAAAAGAAAAAGCTATTTCGAGAAATACTTTTTTAGACCAACAATTCTTAGCTTCTAGTAACTGTTAGATTTGGCATTTCTCTCCCTTTTCTCAAAGAAAGTCAAAGTGATTCATTGGCTTATTCTTCAAGACTCAATTGCCAAATATAAACTTTCTTTTTCCTAGTTTTCACCCATACATAATATACTATCTGATTAAATACTTTATGCACCCGGTTATATTTAATCCTGGTTCAATTCCTGTATTTGAAAGGCCACGTTTTCGCTTCTAAAATATTTAACCATAACTCATAAAGCTACAATTTTTTTCTTTCTTATACATCATATGTTAATTTAAAGACGAAACAAATAACAAATCGATCGATAACAAACAACTTTAAAACAAGCAATCAAACGTTAACCGGCAAATTCAAAACGATCAACCAAACAAACAAATCGGCTCAAACGATATTCAATAAAGACAATCAAATTCTAGCAACGAACTTCAAAAGCCCGACTAACGAAGATAATTTTTTTTCAAATTAACAAACTCTGATCGAACAAAATTCCAAAAGAAATGCATGATTAAGTCTTCAAACAACAAATCGATCTACAAATTCAAATAGAAAATTCAGATTCTAATGACCCACTTATGTAATGAGTATTACGGACCAACTTTAAACTATTATTATCGCGCAAATTCAAGTTAATAAATAATTTGACGAATTGGCTCTTATAGTTCAAACGTCCTAAATATGATACCTGATAAGAATCACAACACAAATTCGAATAGCCCATTTATACGATAAGAATCACTAAGGGCGGAGCTATGTGGGGACCAAAGAGGGTGGTGGCCCCCCCACAACTCAAAGTACTATATAGAGAAATGAACTATTTTTGTTTAGTAACTCTAAAATGTATATGAATTTAGTAGTTTGGCCCTCCTAAAATAATTTTACATACAATTTGGCCCTCCCAAAAACATAAGTGTAGCTCCGCCACTGAGAATCACAACACAAATTCCCAAATTCAAATCCAAATACCTAAACCATATGATAGTCTTCAAATAAAAAGACACTCAAAATTACAATTTTTGAGCTCTAGCAAAAACTATTAAATTGATGCTAACAAAACATAGTGCACAAAGTGAGCCAAAAGACTAATATGGCTGAATACAAAAACATACGAGTATTCCAAATTCTAACCGAAAAGCTGAATACTAACTTAAAAGTCCAATAACCACTTTGTAAACACAAATCGGTCTTCACAAACTCAAAACAGCTCAATTCTTCGATTCAAAAACCAAAAACAAACAACTAATCAAACAATCCTAGTAACTAGATGCTCCACCAAAATCAATTATTTCAAAAACAATTCAAACGATTCTTCAAACAAAAAACAAAACCCCAAAACAATTCAAAAGATTCCAAATCCAAACGTATCCCTAACAAACATTCTTTTTCTTCATGGCTAAACGAACTTAGCTCTGATAACACTTGTTGGTAACTTAAGATGAAACAAATAACAAAATCCGACAAACAAATCAGACGCTTTATTCAAAATTATCCGACAAATACAAAACTAAATTCAAATGTACCAATATTTAAAAGTACAAAAAAAAAAAAAAAAAAAAAAAAAAAAAAAAAAAAAAAACCCTAATATTATTGATCCCTATTTGCAAGAAAATATAATCTAAAAAAACATTACCAAATTTTAAACCAACTCAAATTTCAAAACACAACAAATTTACAGAGTTCAAATCACTTTTCTAACTTTACGAATCTTAACCAACTGGCTTAGCTCAGTTGGCCACTTTGGAGTCCTTAGGGGCTCTTGGGGGAGGGAGGTCTTGAGTTCAAATCCTGCAAGGGGTTTGAATGAGGGATTTTCCTTCAAGGTAGTCCTTTAATGAAAGGGTTTGGGTCAAGTAACCCCAGGTTTGAATCTTGGAAAAGGCAAGGGTTTACCCCTATTAATTGTCGTGCCTTCGGGCGGATTAGTAAGGGGTTTTCCCCCCATCGGGTATTTGAAATAGGCATTTCCGCTTCGAGGGAGCTCTCTAGCGCGGACCCGGTTTAAACAACGTTGTCTAGACCTCCCGCTGTCGAACCGCGACACGAAGCACTTTATAAAAAATTCACCTTTAAAAAAAACTTTACGAATCTAAAGATGGTGGTTGAAAACAACTTGTTGCATGAATAACACATGTTAAAATACTTGAAGGGCAAATTACATGCGTTTTGGTCTTGTGGAGTACAAATCCATGTGATTATAATAAACAATAAATAAATAAAGTGTACACAAAGTTGACATTTTTATTTTTCACAGTTTTGGTAAAAAAAAAATTATGATCACCTAATAATTTCTCGTTAGTCTCACTTAAGCTATACTTCTTCTATTTTATTACTATATTTTAGATAGATTTTTACCAATCTAATTCTTTATGATTTTTAGAATCATATGGTCAATTTATTATGAATTCAAAATACTTACTTTATAAGTTTGAGTTGAACAATCTTGTGAAGATAACTCCGGATAAATGATTACTACCTCCGTTTCAAAATTATAGTCCTCTATTGATTTTTTCGGTCTTTCCTTTTCAACTTTGACCTTAAATATTTTTATTTGTGTTATACAATAATTGATGAAAGATATACCAATGAGAATACATTTAAAACACAATCCATTCATATATTTTTCATCAAGTATTATATAACACAAACAAAAATATTTAAGGTCAAAGTTGTAAAAAAAAGACCGAAAAAATCAATAAAAGACTATAATTTTAGGACGAAGGGAATATTATGTAAACATTAGGACAGAAGTATAGAAAAAAGAAGAGCATATTATCACTCACACAAAAGTACAAAACTATACCATTATAACTTTAATGGGACCGAATTAGAAAGTATATCAATCGAGTGTTTTATTTATGGGACAAATGTAAGCTGCCCATTGTTAATCGTTTTATCTTATTGGTGGTTGTAACTTTTTCTATATTATTCATTTTCTTTTTCTTTCTACTAAAAGACTCGTGTATCAAAAACTTAACTTATAATCAAAGACTTTTGGAATAGACTTCATCGATACACACACATCGTCACCATACGTTCCTACGTGCGTGGAGTATATAAGCGTAACAAATCTTTTCACATTTTAAATCGTGGACAAATCATAACAATTTTTCTCAATTAATTGTTTTGGCACGTCTTGAATATGAAATTGATTTGCATAAATTGAAGATTAATTGAGACACTTTAATCCATGAATTAGATACTTGTACAGTATTAACATACTGCTTTAACTGTTTGTACATTTGAGTGTGAAAATGAAAAGTAAAGATGTACAAATCATCTCTCATTGAATATGAATAAATGCGTCTTCCTTCGTTTAATAATAAATTAACTCTTTATAGACCAAAGATTATGAGAGTTTCTAGAAATATAATCTTTTATCCAAACTTCAAAAATCAAATTCTAATTCGAGTGATTTATAACAGTAGGCTCAAACTTTAGCTCAATCTCTAGTTTTAGCTACATTTTAACAAAAAATAGTCCTAGAAAGTGGGGGCACTGAATGAATGAAATGAGTGGAGATCTTTCTTCTCCCTTGCTAATTACCAAGAACTTCGTTGCCACTAGTGGCGTAATGAGTGGAGATCTTTCTTCTCCCTTGCTAATTTTAAGTACCTCATCTATCTTATATTTATTGTTCATTTTTTGTTTTTGGTTGTCCCAAAATTATTATCCACCACTAAAAATGGTAGTTGTAGTTTTTTAAGTTTACCATATTACATTTACAAAACCAAATGAAATCACATTAATTTTAGCTGAAAAATAACTTTCAAATATTATATTACCCATGTAATATGGTAAACTATAAGAAGTTATCGGTCATAATTTTAGCCGAAATAACTTTCCCATGACCAACTATAGTGATACATTACATTAGTTAACTCTTTATAATGCAACAATTAAATTTTCATTACTGATTGCTTTAACGATTTATTTTTACTAGATAATAGATCTCGCAGCACCGCGCCATAGGAATGAACCTTTTTCTCAACATATATAATGTGCAGCTGAGAGATAATTATGGTAAAACCAGTTTGGAACATACCTTGTTACTCATAACACTCACACTTGACTTCCTATCTCCGACTATCGCTGTCACTCGAATATACACTGCCCACCCGAATCCTGACTATTCTGCAGCCGTTCCCATTCTTAATGACTTGGCCGAAACCACTCAGAGATTATATGGGGCGGTCTCTAATGCCCGCTACAAATGATTCAAATCCCACGGTGGATTGTTTCCAAGCATGCTGTCATGGCCTGAGGTGGGGAACTTTCAGAACCCAAGATACTGTCTTCAACTACAGATGCTAGATATTTGCGTCGCCTAGGGATTGCGGCATTTGGTTTTTCTCCAATCCAACACAGCAATTTGACTCTACGATCATAATGAGGTTTTGAAGGATACAGTTTATTTGGAGGGAATAAAGGTTCATGAATCCAGCATCAAGTCACTAACTCTAAAGGGGCAAAACCTTAATACACATAGTAGACAGAACTATGGTGAACCATCATTTGGTAAACTATATTTCAATCCTTGCTTGAATTTCATATCGTATAGTAAACAAACTTTTTAGACGCTTGCTCTGAATAATAACGTGTTATGAAATTATTACAAATTGTTTGACCTCTAAATCATCAAATGAGCTTACTATAGTTATATATCGCCAAAAGTGATTATTATGATAGTGCATTACTCGTGTAAACAATTTGGAATTCTAACAACAAAGAACACATTAATCTACGTAACATCTAATTGTATGCTGGGTACATAGTTCTATATAAGTTGAGAGCAGAACATAAGGTACTGACAGTGGATGCATTCTTTACGCAAAAACCTATGAGGAATACGCAGCATTGATACGGTCCCTCAGGTAGTCGCCACTTCGGATTGGAGGAAACCTACAAGGCGACCAAATCAAATCATATTTAAAGACACCACCAACTATTATGATAACATAGATACATACCTTGGAGGAGACGACTCACTGCAGCAGCTTTTCAAGCATTCTACCATACAGTCCGGGTTAGGATCCAAAAAGAAAGCCATCTGTATATCATATTATTAAGGCTTGTTTACGATTACGAATATGAAGAAAATGTCCATCCCATTTTTGGTTTCTCTGTTTTTGTGGATCCAATATTCGCTTTCTTTTTAAAAAACGAGCCACGTCTTCAGTTTTTCATATTTCACACAATCAGGGACCAAATGATAACATAGTGATATGACCAGAACAAATACAACCTAAACTGCAATTTTTATTGTACTTTTTAAGGGCTGGTGAACGACCAGAAAGATCATAATAGTGAATGAATCACATAAGCAAACGTAAAAATGTAATTCATTGGTTAGGAAGTAATTACAGAATAGCGCTCTTTCCCGGTTGGCATAACTCGGTGTAAAGTTGACCTGCAATTGAATTGAAGGAAAGAAGCACATGTAATGCAGAGACTTCAAACTCCAGGAAGATGAGGATAGAGAAAAAGAGTGTTAGGATCTTACCGGAATAGACAATTAGTCCATCTCTCCATCATGTCACCAAGATTAACAATAAAGGCCCTGCACCACAATATATATTTTAGACATTCAACTACAAGACTGCTAAAGTTCAAAAGTAAAACACGCCAGCAATTAGATGGATTAAGTTGGAACCTTGCCTATGAAAAAAGAAAACTGTTGCGTTTATCTTGGGACAAACCAAGTTTATTTACAGTTGTATGTTCATTGAGAAACTCACCCTTTGACGTGATTAACATTCTCCCAAGTCCGTGGTTGCTTATGTTTTTCCCTGCAGACCTGTTGTTGATACACCAACAACATCATCGCAAGAAAAAAAACCTTGAAAATAAGTAGTGTTATTAATAATTGCCTGGAGGCCAGGAACACCGTCTGTTGCGAGAAGAGTGATCATTCCATAATCAGAATGTGCAGAAGCACCGTATACAACCCCATCCTCATCAGAATCCCCCATTTCCCCTGCAGCCATTCAGTTAATACAAAGTCCATCATCATCATCATTGTCATGTCAGTTACGAAGTGAAAAAGTTTGGCATGAAAAGTAATTAATGAACCTGAATAGTGCAAAAGTCGTAGGAAAGCGTATGGTTTATCTAAAGCACCGACGCTGTGAAAGAAGTGTTCATCTAGATTCAAAGCCAGTGCAATTAAAGAGCTCAATTTCTTCCCGGTAGACCTGTTTTAATTGTGAGAATTAGTAAGGGTAAAATAGAAGAAGATCGATAAGAAAAACTTACAAAAGTGAAGTGTAGTAATTCTCCATGACAGATCTCCAGGAAGGTAATAAATCTGCAGCAATCAAAGATACTAGTAGTAGTAATTTTCTTATAAAAAAAACTTGCAGATAAAGTAGTAGATGAAGTACCTTGGGAAGGCCATTGGTTAAGTTGAGTGTGTAAAGGACCGATATGGAAAGTTTCTTTCGAATCCCCTGTTTATATAAATATAATCAATCCCCTGTATATCATCATATTATTTTGTAAGAAATTAGTAAATGAAATACATACTATACCACCTTTAGTTTTTGAAGAGGAGGAGTCGAGGTTCTCGGCGTAAAGCGGAGAAAAACCAAAGTCACCGCCATTGCGACTGTATTTCATCTTGTCTTCAAGTGGAAGTGAAAAAAACATTTTGCTTTGTTCAAACACATTTTGTAACACTTGTTCATCAACACCATGGTTTATCAGGTAAAAGAATCCATAATCTATGCAGGCCTAACAAAACATTACATTACACTATTAGTTACAAGAAAAAATCCACCCAACAAGTAAGAACCTGGATAAGCCGAAAAGATTGAATAATGGTCTTTACTTTTGTTTGACCATTTAGTTTAAACCAATGTTTTCAAACCGGGTCGAACCGGCCGGTTCAACCGGAACGGGTCAAAAAACCCGGGTTTCTAAAACCGGGTTAACCGGTTAGACCCGCCGGGCTTTGAGTGACTCGAGTCAACTCGGGTCTTAAACCCGGCAGGACTTGATTTTTTCAAATTTTTTAAATAAAAACCGGGTTGACCCGACGATCGAACCGGTTGACCCGGTCAGAAATTTTTTTTAATGAAAAACCGAGTTTAACTAGCGGTCAAACCGGTACCCTATGACTCGACCAGGTCGATTAAAAATCCGGTTTGAAAAATATTGGTTTAAACCTTAACTTTGTTTAGCAATGCTTTTACCTCAACTTCAAAAAATTTTGTTTAAATAAATGGGATTAGGTCGAATAATAGCAATGTATTTTTTCATATGTACCAATTTGATACGTGAATTTTTAAAAAGTTGTAGAAATGTAACGAACTTTCATAAGTGTTTCAATTTGGTAAATGATGATTACGTGTAATACTTGAAAGTCTGACACGTGGCACCATTGATAACGTGACACGTCATCATCACGTACCAAATTGGAACAGTTATGAACGTTCGTTAAATTTCTACTAACTTTTTTAAAATTCACGTAAATAAATCCCTAAACTTTAATTAAACTCTAACATTTGATAAAAACTTATAACTACTTCTACAAGTGTTTCATTACTTAACAAAAAAACATACTTAAAAGGATACAGTGCTTACGTTACATCTTACTTGTTCGAATAAGAATAATCAATTGTAAATCGAATTTAGAAAAATAGAAATAACTAATCCGATGATCCATACAAGTAAAATAATCTATATATAAGAGAACATATAAAATCAACAATTAAATTTTTGAGGAGTTTTTAAAAATACTCAAGTGGTTAAAACATAAATCGACTCAAATTTAATGAGTTAAACCAATATTTACCCTAAAAAAGTAATTATTTGATACAATTTAGTTAAAACGGATTTCCACCCCTCCTTTAATAAAATATGTCACTCAAAAACCGTAATCGTTAAGCGAATAAATTATACAATCATGACAACATTTAAATATCTTTCAATAAAAGAAGTAAAGAACAATCTATACATTCGGAAAAAAAAAATCGTTTTTTTTCAATAGCCGGGTAATTTCCATATAATATGTGATTTAATACTAATCTGTATGTTCAAAAATTAAATATTTGTAATAAAATGAAGAGTAAATTGCAAATATCGTCCCTAAACTATGGCCAAATTGCACGTTTCGTCCCAAAACTTTGGAAAGTGCAAATATCGTCCCTGTGGGGAAACTTTGGGGCAGAAATCGTCCCTGGCTTCAGACGGCGTTAACACCAAACCCACGTGCGCTGCACACGAGGACTTTTTGGACTTTTTACATCAAACCCACCCTTTTAATATTCCCACCAACCTTTTTGTTTCTCGTTTCTGATTATTTTGAAAAACATTCACCCACCCAACTCACTTTAATATCCATCCACCCACCCAATTAAAAATCATAAAACCCTAACCCTAATTTTTAGGGAAAATCATAATTAATCACAAATGGTGTTTTGCCATTGTCAGAAAACATGTGTGGTGCGTTGTTCATGGACCCCACATAACCCAGGACGTAGGTTTTACTCTTGCTCCCAAATTGTAAGTTATTAAAAAATTGCATCATTTACAATTATTTGATCTTTATATCCTTTGATTGAAGTTAACAATTAGGTATTTGCAGAATGGTACTGATTGTGGATATTTTGATTGGTTGGATCCACCAATGTGTCCACGTGCAACTCAGATCATACCAGGATTGATAAGGTCAAGGAACCTGCTTGAAGAGTCAATGAATTCAATGGAAGCTGCAAATCGAAGATTGAAGTTTTTTCTTGTTTTCAGTTGGGTTTGCTTCCTTGTTTTTATGATGATGTAGTAGGGTAGTAGGGTAGTAGGTTATGTATGGTGTATGAATAATTGAACTTATACATTGACCAAAATGTGTTATGGTCAATGAATTTTGGATGTATGGTTGTATATGTTCAATGAAATCATGTTACCAAATTGTAGGTTTTTATTTTTGTGTTTTAGTATGTCACAAATGAGATACAAAATTGGCACAATTTGCACATGAATGGTATGTCAAAGAACAAAGTTGCAGTTGCACAATGTGCAACATTGGCACAATGTGCAGGTGACAAATGAGATACCAAATGGTTGAACATTGGCACAATGTGCAGATGAATGGTATGTCAAAGAACAAATGTGCAGATAAATGGTTGAACATTGGCACAATGTGCACATTTTGCAGATGAGATACAAATGAGATACATAATGTGCAGATGCACATGATCACAATTTGCACATTTTGCACAACAAACTTGCAGCTGCACAATTTGCACATCAATGGTATGTCAAAGAAGATACTAAAAGCTCACAATTCCAAAAGTAAAACATGCATCAGATTTGAGAAAATGGTCACATTATGTGACAATATCATACATCCAAAAGTCTTAAACATCTGTTACAAACCATCCAAAAGACACAAATGACTAAAAGTCTTAAACATCATAAACAAAGTCTTAAACTTCATAAACAAGGTCTTATAACAGGTAATAAACAAAGGCATAGCTACTTTGTTGGGGTGAGCCTTTTAGCTGTTGTCTTTGTCATCCTTATAGGACTTGCACTTCCTACAGCTTGAGCTTGACTTCCAGCAGGTTGACTTTGAACTTGACTTCCAATTGAAGCTGCATTTCCACTTGCAGCTCCAGCTTGTGTTACAACTGCACCCACTGCACTTGCAGTTGCTGCACCATCCTTTTTCCCACTTGTTTTTTTCTTGCTTGCAGCTTTCCTATTCCCTACACCACTTTGAGTACCACTTGCTTCAGCTTGTCCTTGCATTGGCTTCTTACAACCTCTTTTGTTGTGTCCCTTTTCATTGCAGTTTGTACATGTCATAATTGTTCCTTTCTTTGTTAACTTGCCACCACTGACCAACTCATCAAGTTCCACAACACTTTTCTTTCTCTTTTTGGATGGCCTTCCAATCTGTGGATGTGATTTTGGTGGTATAAGGGTAGATGGCCATTCATGCTTTTCCCATAAATGTCTTCCAGTGGTAGGATTGATCTTATGTGAGTATTGATTCTTCCAAGTCTCAAGTTTGTATGAGTCATGTACCCAATTCTCTGGCAAACCCCCATTTAGACCATTTTCATTCATGTTGTTGATGCAAGCCACTGCATGTTTACAAGGCAACCCTGAGACTTCCCATTTCCTACAAGAGCACATCCTTTGTTGCAAGTTAACCACAACCTGGTCTTCCCAAGGCCCTCTAACTTGATATAAGTCTGCACCATTCCAATCCACTTGGTATTGAGTTGCTTCACTCTTGATCTTGTTAAAAATTTTTGTAACAGATGGAGTTAAAGGGCCAACAGATTTCTCAATCACTTTCTGCACAATTACTATCCTCTTCATAAGGTAGTGTCTAACATACTCTAGAGCTGTGATTATTGGGGAATTCCTAGCTTATAATAGTTGTCTGTTGAAAACTTCACAGATGTTGTTTATCAAAAGATCACAGTGAGCCCTACCTGTTAAAACATAAAATCCAAAACTTACTAAAACCTCCTAACTGTGAAATCTTAGTATCAACTCTAACTAAAAAACCTCTTAACTGTCCAACCACATTTATTTCAATTTAAATTTTATTATGAACTGTCAAAACATTAGTACTCTAACTAACCTGAGAATTGAGATCTGCTCCAGTGTACAGCAGGTATCTTCTTTAACCACTCATATGCTTTGATGTTGTAACCTTTCAACTCATCCATGTGTTTGTTGAACTCTACAGTAGTTGTAGCAGTTGCACACTTCCAAACCATATCTTTATAAGCCCCACCCCTCCATTGAAGACTCAAATTCTCACATATGTGTCTGACACAATACCTATGTTCAGCTGATGGGAAAAGCTTCTTAATTGCTGGTAATAAACCCTGTAATACAGATATAAGAGATAAGTAACATACTTGACACCTAATAAAGAGAATAAATAAAAAAAGAAACAATGTACCTTTTGTCTATCTGTGATAAAAGTGAAATTTGATTCAATGTTTAGCTCAAGATCATCTCCAAGATTATTGAGGAACCATAACCATGAGTGCATGTTTTCTGACTCCACAATCCCATAAGCCAAAGGGTAGATCCCATTGTTTGCATCTACAGACACAGCAGTAAGAAGCTGTCCTTCATATGGTGCTTTCATAAATGCACCATCTAAACCTAAGAGATCTCTCCCACCAGCTCTAAACCCATCTTTCAATGCTCCTAAACACACATATATTCTCCTGAACATCTTGGTATTAGACTGTGGATCTTCACTTCTGTACACATCTATCTTAACTGTGGTGTTTGGATTGGCTTTTTTTAACTCCATGACATAATCTCTCAAGAGGCCATACTGCAATTGAGCATCACCTTTCAAGCTTGCCTCTGCCTTAGATTTGGCCCTAAAGGCTTTATGTCTAGAAATACCAACCTGGAATTTTTTCTGCATCTGGGCTTTAAGTGCTTCAATTGGTATATCTGGGTTGAGAGGTAATAGATCTACCACATGCTTTGCAAGAAATGTAGAGGTGCAGTGTTTGACTTCTCTTGAATGTAAACAGATGTGTTTATTTTCTAGTGACCTAACTTGCCATTTATCATTAACTGTCTTGGTAACATAGACAGTCCATGTGCATTTATATTTGTCATCTACCTCTGAAATTACCTTTTTGCCCTTGTTTACTTTTTTCACATTATCTGCAACACCTTTAAAAGATTCCCTTGTCCCACTTGGAACAATTCCAATACACTTAGCCCTCACTCTAACCAAATCATTTTTTACAATTTCTATGTTCCTTCTGGTCTCTACTGCATATGCCTTTATCCTTTGCTTTACTTCCTCCCTATTTCCAAATTCTTGTCCTAGGAAAAAATAGTTCACAATTCCACCCTCATTAGAAGCAATACCTTGTTTCTTTAATTTCCTAAGTGCAGCTCTTGTAAGACTACGACTGTCTTCTTCATCAATTTCACTTTCATACAAATCATAGTCAATAGCCTCTATGTCATCCTCATTGATACTAACTTGAGGTTCATCATCTGTTTCCCTTTCATCATCAGAATTGATTGAGAACCTAAACCCTTCCATGTTGACATACACTTGCTCTATGATGTGTTCATCATCCACTATATCCACCCTCTCCTCATTCTCATCACCATCCACCCTGTCCTCACCACCACACACAGTTTCCTCACCACCACCTACTGTGTCCTCACCACCACCTACATTACCCTCATCAACACCTACCTCATCCTCACCACCACCTACATTACCCTCATCAACACCTACCTCATCCTCATCACCACCTACCTCATCCTCATCACCACCTAAGTCACTAGGCTGCCCAACCTCATTATCTACCAACCACTCTAAAGCTAGAGGCTTTCTAGACTTAGGCATCCCTAAAAACTTCCTCTTTCTAATGGCAATAGGTAACTCTTCATCTAAATCCACTACTTCATCATCCACATTCAGTTCTCTTATTTGAACTTTTTCTGTAAAGGTAGGCATATAATAACTTTCAACTGTGGTTTCACCATGTTCAATGAAAACTTCAATAACCTTATTATCTTTTACATATTTGGACAGGTTAATAATATCATCATCTGAAGCCAATGCCCTTAGTCCAAAGTCTAAACTCTTATTTGGTATCCTAAAGTGATAATACATTATGTCCCTTGGATCATATTTCAACATTTTCACTATTGAATGTATTATGTCAATTGTAAATTGTTCAATATCTAACAAATCAATAAACTGTATTTTACCCCCAAAATACCTACGATTTGGTGATGGTGTGAAAGTTCCACCATGAAAAAGCTTCATTGAAAACACTTCTGGATGCCCCGCTGTTTATTAAACAAACAAAACAACAACAACAATTAGCATAATACACTTTTCTTAAAAAAAAACCTGTTTCTTACTTGGTAACATTTTCTTACCATAAACACTGTGTGGATCAAATGCACTCCCATCCTGTCTAAAGTACCAAACTTGTAATCCGGTAACCATAATTCAATTTTGTTAGTTTTCAAGTTTAGGGACTCAATTTTGATTCAATCGAAGTTTTAGGATAAAGAGTAATTTGGGTTTTAGGGTTTTTGAAAGTCAACTGTGTGGGGGGATGTGAATTTGGTGGGAAACGAGAAACAAAAAGGTGGGTGGGAATATTAAAAGGGTGGGGGGATGTGAATTTGATGTAAAAAGTCCAAAAAGTCCTCGTGTGCAGCGCACGTGGGTTTGGTGTTAACGCCGTCTGAAGCCAGGGACGATTTCTGCCCCAAAGTTTCCCCACAGGGACGATATTTGCACTTTTCAAAGTTTTGGGACGAAACGTGCAATTTGGCCATAGTTTAGGGACGATATTTGCAATTTTATAAGTATTTGCATATAATTTCAAAAGATTCCCTTTTTTTGCAATGCATAAAACACATCCATGGTTCTCGGCTGATTTCTAGAATTGCTTTGTGAGAATATTGGTATGCTTGGTACCGAGCGTTAAGGAGCGCTTTGAAGCAACTAGCGGTTAGCATTTTGTACACAATGCGTGTTTGGCAACAAGCAACTAGCATTTTTAATTTTTCTAAACGCTCCAAATTCGAAATGCTACTTGAAGGAGCATTTACCAACAACTAGCGTTTACACTTAACAATTACAAATATATAACTATGTTACCATAAGCTTTATCAAAACAAACAGCTGCTACTTATCGCTGCCACTAACTACTACCGCTTCTGCTACTGTTATTTTCGCCAAACATACTGTATATTATGCCACATGCATGAAATTGTGAAGAGCTCGAATTGCTGGATGATTGTGTAAGAGGCTGTGAACAACTCGAATATGTTATGCTTTTTTGCGCTTCTAGAATTGGTTGGTGTGTGTTTAATTTTGTTCTTTTTCAGGTTGAATTCAAGTTTATGTTCTTGAAGAACATATTTTAACAAAAACTATAAAAACGAAAACTGTTTTGCAGAAATTGTCACTAATAATGAAGAAAATGATTAAAAGCATGTTGGTTTTCTTATAGTAGTGAATAAATTCAAGTTGGAGGCTTAGGCGGGATGTAATGGTGACCACCAAGAGACCAAAAACACCGCTATACCTCATGACCAACTTAAATAAACACCAAAACATACCCCATTTAACATTTAAATAAACACACTCGCATACAACAAGAGGGGCCGACTCGGTCAAATTTGCGACCGAGTTCACTTTTATTTTTGCACAAGACGTGTCGGGCTGGGAGAGGTGTAAAGGGTGGGACGCGTCCAAAATGGAGGTTGACCATGTTGGACGGACCATTACAATTAGTCTTACATGGCATTTTTCTTCATGAAATGCTTACATTGCTGCTGATAACAATAGTACCATTTCTTTTTCATAGTAATAAATCATCTTGGTACGTGTTCTACAGCATCAAATAATGGCTATATGTATACTTTGGTGACATAGTTATAATAATGACTATAATAAATCCAGCCAGTAAATAAGCAAATCAAAATACAAGCTATCCTCATGTAGGTAGAAATGAAGTGGATTATACATATATATAGTTATCGGGTGGTGGGTCCAGTTTTAGTTTTAGCTTGAGTAGTTGCTGTTGATCTAATGGATGCTATTCTCTGAAGTCTAATCTGCTCTCTGAATTTTGCTATGAATTCATCAGCTTTCTTGTCCACATTGTGATCACTCCCTAACATCATTTCTTCTTCATTAATAACATTGTTATTCTTTGTTGAAGCAAGTTCTTGAAGCTCATCATCGTTATCATCCTCATCCTCGCTATCCTCGCTGCTGCTGCTGCTTTGATCTGAATCTTTTCTGCGGGTGGACGCTGAAGCTTGTTGTTGTTGCTTTTTTGGGTGTTCCATAAAACTCTGTCTTTGTGTGTCATCTTCATCCTCATCATCAGCTCCATCATCCATGTTGTTCTTCTTTTGGCTCCCTCCTCTTGTTTGAATAAAGCTTTCAATTTCTTTGTCGTGTGATAGAGTATGATGATATTTATGTGTTGGAGTTACGTCTTCTACCTGCCTGCCACCCTGTCTTGCCCTATTTTGAGAATCTTGATTGTGAGGGGCATACCTAGTACTAGTATTAATCCTACTTTTGTTGTTGTTTAGGAGTACTAGGCGCTGAGGTGGTGGTGGTGGTGGAGGAGGAGGTGTAGGGATTGTTGAGCTTTGTGGATACATCATCATCTTCTTACGGACAGCAACATCTTCGTGGAGAGATTTTGATTGGATTTCCTTCTCCTCTACCTCTTTGAGTTGCATCCTCCCAGATCTTGATCTCCATGGTACTGGTGACCGTAAAACAATATTATCCTCCTCCTTCGATTCCTCCTCTGGGCAGCTCAAATTTCTTGAAAATCGCCTCTTCCCTGTCCCAGTAGAGAACGAAGAAGAAGATCCACTGTTGCTGCTCAAAGACTTGCGATAATAATAATAATTGTCCCCCTCCTTGGTATTATTATTATTGTTACTATTGGGAGATGGTTTTAGGCTTCTTCCTCTACCAACACTAGGTGGCAAACACAGCTTTTCAATTGTTGTATTTGCATCATCAACCGATGATGATTCTTTAGCTACAACTACTATCGGGGGTTCACCTCTATAATATTGCGAATTCCATGTCCTCTCAACCACCTTACTATTATTCTCCACCATATGCTTTTCATCATCGTCATCATCATCAAAAACAGATGATGGTACTTGAAGCAATCTGCTCACATACGACAACGGAGCATGCTGATCATGTTCATCTTCTTTTTCTAGGGTTTTGGGTTGATCATTCCGTTTGCTGCTGAAAAGCCCATAAGAGACAGCAATTCCTACCAACACAAGCTGCACAACCTCCCAACTTGTCGTTTTATTTACGAAATCGGGAGGGGCTTCTTGGGTGGAACCAGGGATGAATAAAGGAATAACTAACACAAGTATAGATACAAATATCGCTTTGTACAAGAAATTATTCTCACTAAAAAAATTGTTACTTGCAGGGTTTAGAAGGTTGGTGTTTTCCGCCATGTATGGTTTTGATATCTCAACGAAAATGGGAAAGATTTTCAAGGAGCAAATTTGGTTTCAAGATATAGACTAGCTAGTACTAATGCAGCTTTACTTATGTTTGGCCTTGGGGGTGTTTTGGTGATTTTGAAATGGTAAAATAGGTTGCTTGGAAGTGGTGATCAATGATTCTTCAATTTGGATGCCTACGCTAGCTTTTTTATTAAAAAAAGAAAAAGAAAAAGGTAAAGGGAAACGAATTGAAGAATGTGGATAGTTTAGAAGTTTGGTGAAGATATGCTTTTCTTCACTTGTCTCCTCTCTTTTTTATGCAAATGTCTTTCTATTCAAACTTCAATTCATTATTCTCTTCTTTTTATTATACAAACCAATGTGTTTATTCTTTTTGTTCTAGCATGATGTTTTAACATATTTTGAGGTCTCTTTATTTATAAGTTATTAAGAGGAGTTTTATCTCTATAATTCTTATTAATAATCATTTAAAAAACACATCAAACATCATTTGAAGTAAGTGTCTGATAGAGAATATATGTTGCTTTATGGTGAAGAACTGTCTTTTGTTACTATGGAGATATGCAAGGATAGGGAGAATGGATAATAATAAGAAAAAAAATGGTTGGATTCCTATGATGGCATCTTCACCTCTTAACATCCAAATACATCTCAAAACTCATTCAACACTTTCAGTTTTCACATTCCTTTCCATTACCTCCTATCAATCTACTCACATTAATCAAATATATGTCGAGTTAAACATCTAGACTAAAGAACTTGGTATCTATTTGAAGCAACAGAACAACACATGCAGTAATCAATTCATAGAAAATTTAATTCTCATGCAGTTGAAATTAGTATAAACTTGTAATTTGTTTGATGCAAACACAAGAAGACATGCATGAATATATGGAATACTTTTAGAATTATTTGAATATTTAGTTGAAATACACATGTATATTATAAGTTTGGGTGGCCGTGGATATTTAAAAAGAGATAAACCGAACCGTGATCAAAGCCTTTTTCCGGATTTCCGATATAGCGAATCGGCTCAGTTTGTGGGATTCTCAGATTTTCTAAGTACCCCTACAAATCAGATCTTCTACCCATCTTACTATAGTGAGATTTAAATCTTGTATTTTTGTTAACTGAGAACCTAAGCACACAACCAACGTGGTATGTTATCTAGTGACTAGAGGCAAAACTATGATGGGGGCAATGTGGTGGTATGGTATCTAGGGGTGTTATTCAGGTTGACCCGGTCAGGTTCGGGTCAACTCGGGTTGGGTCAAATTGGGTCAAGTCTTAAAAAAACATACCCGAACCCGCCCTTGTTTGAAACTCGGGTCGGGTCAATTCGGGTTCGGGTTCGGGTCAGGTTGATTCGGGTTCGGGGTCAACCCGAGTTTTTTACATTGTAAAAGTGTTGTTGAGCCGGGTTAGTCAGGTTCGGGTCGGGTCAAGGCTAAAAAAACATACTCGAACCCGACCTTGTTTAAAACTCGAGTCAATTCGGGCTTGACCCGATTGACCCGAATATAATTTTGAACTCGATTGACCCGACCCGAATTGACTCGGGTCGGGTCAGCCCGAATGACACCCCTTAGGGGTGTCAAAAATCCTGACCCGACCCGAACCCGACTCGGACCCGAACCCGACTAAGCATATTCGGGTCGGGTTACTCGGGTTAGAAATTGAATTCGGGTTATTCGGGTCAACCCGAGTAACCCGAATACTAAATAGGGTCGGGTATCGGGTTGAGATTTTTTGCTAAGTCGGGTTCGGGTCAACCCGTTTGACCCGAATAAGGATTTTTTTTTATATATTTATTTTAGAAATTTTCTATATAAATTACTCCCTCCGTCCCAAATTTATAGTCCCCTTTTGACTTTTTCGGTCTTTCCATTACAACTTTGACCTTGAGTATTTTTGTTTGTGTTATATAATACTTGAAGCAATATATATGAATTGATTGGATTTTTAAATGTATTTTCATTGGTATAATTTTTATCAATTATTGCATAATACAAATAAAAATATTTAAGGTCAAAGTTGAAAAGTAAAGACCGAAAAAGTCAAACGGGGACTATAATTTTGGGACGGAGGTAGTAAAACAAATAGGCAATTTTGTCACTATTTAACTTTTCGGGTTGACCCGAACCCGAAGTGACCCGACCCGAATTGACCCGAACCCGACTAACCCGAGTTCAAATAGGGTCGGGTTCGGGTAAATTATTTTTAGCTTTGACCCGACTTTGACCCGACCCGAATTGACCCGAACCCCGACCAACCCAACCCGACTGACACCCCTACCCCTAAGTGGTATCTAGTGAAAAGAGGTGAAACCCCATTAGAATTTTTTTTCCGATTTCGGATCACACGTATCACCTCGATTTGTCGGTTTTTGAACACACCATACAAATCATATATTTCCCCGTCTTACATCATTAAATCTAATCATCAAAATTTTGGTTTTTTGATAATTGAAAATCTACGCACACAACCAACGTGATATAGAGACAAAACTAAACTATGGTGCGGGCAATGTGGTGGCATGGTATCTAGCGAGCATAGCCGAAATACTAACAAACACACATCATTGGTTCAAGTTGATAAACTCATAATCCCAAAAAATTGAGCTTATAAGCTTTACATAAGTTCAACAAGCAAGTAAGCCGGACAAATAAGCTTATACAAACACCTCCCATTTACGACCCCTACTTTACCATTTTGATTTATTGTTTGGGAGTATAAAATGTTTTTTACCATAAAAGTAAGCCGGACAAATAAGCTTATACAAACACCTCCCGGACAAATAAGCTTATAAAAATATTGTCAGGGTTGACAAGCCCTCCAACGTTTGCATTTGAATTAAACAGCAGCAAAGGCTGAACTTACTTGGTTCAAGTGGTACTGTAGTGTTATAACATGGATGCACCCTTGTTCTTTCCAATCTGTTTTACAGCAACTTCAAATATTAACGTCTGCAACTCCAATTAGTAAATCATTGAAAAAGCTTTTAATCGATGACGGCCATGTATAAGACGAGTATCCTTCCAGCCCCACTTGCTTTGTGTCCTTATCATCAGTTCTAATAATGTCTTGTTCACTATGCTCGTCATCTTTCAAGTAAGGGATGACATACTTTTTTATGTCGGTTTTAGAAATCCCAAGATGATTTCCCGTCACATTGATGAACTTCACTCTCCCAGCTTCATCCAGTGTTTTCAGACCGATCCAGTCTTCAATATAAAGTTTGGTCTGCCAACCATTAATTGTATGCCCATTAAGACAAAAAAACATTTAAAGTTGAGTATCTGAAGTAAATAAATGTAACAGTACCTGTTGCGGAGCCAAAACAGGACTGAACTCTCCATATGGAAAATATCCAAACCAAGCAGTTTCTTTGGGTATCAGCACCGTGTCCTGTTCAAACTGTCAACCAGTGCACACAGGGTCACCGTATGCGTACTAAGCATGCAGAATATACAAAACCAAACAAAATTCATGAATCCCACATTACCATGATAAGCACCAGGTTTTCTAAGCTGCTAAATCGCTCTTTGTAGGTGGAGTTCCTCTCTTCAGGGATTTCATTGTTGAGCTTTGGAAGAAAGCTGCAGTGTTTTAAGTAGGCATCCATGTTCTATAAACAAACAAACAAACCCCGCCATGAGATCTCATGAAAACAAGCTTGTTGGAGCATTATTATTACTAGAGAATGTTGGAGCAATAAGGACCACTCCCTGAAGTAAAAGGGAGGGTAGGGAGAGAAACTAGATCAGATCAAAGTAGCAAACGTGTTGAATAATCAAACATGCAATGCAGTTGATAATCAATCAGCTGTGGATGTAGTACACCATGGGCTTACGTTTGGCAACTTTAGATAACCACTGGGGGCCAAGTGTTCCTGTGCAAATCAAGCATTTGTTGGTCAATAATATAGTAGCAGAAACTCTCTCTATTGTGAATACTACTAAGTACTAATTCAAACTCCACTAGAATAGCATTGCTTAATAGATTTTACCTGGATATAATCACTATAGACCTCTGACTTGATAAGTGCATCGGCTATGATGCAAAAGATGCCAGACTGCAAAAGCATGACAATTTTGTAAAATATTTAAAAAGAACACAAACGTGGGTGCTTTAGACTTATCACAACATCTAGACAAAAGCAGAATGTTTATCTGTCAGAAACATTGACAGAGAAATCTGACATATTTAACCTAGTATATACTAACACAACGTTAACAATACATCAAAAGAAAGTGACCATTTTATCTTTTGTAGTAATGAGGTCCTGATCCTAGAACAGAGCATGCAGCAGGAGTAGGCCCCTTCAATTTATACCAGGTGTGTTGACTAGTAATAAATGGATTCACTTAATAAACTCATGTCGACAATTTTAAACATTTTACACCAAATTTATCTTTTATATCTCAGCAAATGGAAGTTCTTACCCCGCAAAGTGGTACTGAGGCTGTACCAGCATGAGGTCCTCCTAAGGAGATTAAATTCTTAACCTGTATTGGAGGGAAAAAACAAAAGCACATTCAAACAGCGTGCATTGTGATGGTAGATGATGAAGTAGATAAACAAAAAGATCATGAAGGTGATGAGTGAAGTGAATTCCAGAAAAAAATAAAAAAATGCAAATGATGTCTGATTTGTTGGACCATTAATGTTATAGAAGCAAAGATAGGGGTAGTATATGTATGTATTATGTATTTTTATGTAAATTCTGTAAACCCAAGATAGTTAGTATTGGGCTGGGTCATAGATAACGTATAAACCGTTTTAGAATAGGTATAACGTTTACTTTAGAAGAATTGACATGTCCCTTTGTGAAGGCACCGATTCATCTTGTATATATAGGGTCGAAGTCTGTAATCACAATTATTCAATACAGGTTCAATTAGTGTATTAAATTCTGTGTTATTCATTCAGTTTCTATTAAGCAATCTTGTGTACTTTCTTTCTCAAGTTTCTGTCGCATAGCTTCTGTCCCAAACACCCTTGTTTCTGCACTTTTCTTTTGTCTTCTGTTCCAAACGCACCACCAGTAAGAAACAAGATTTTGGTCGAAGGCATCTCATAACATGATCCAACTGTCAAGATTGCACATTTAAGGAGTGAGGTCTAGGTGTATGCGTGCTCAACGATGTTCTGCTAGTAAAAACCAACTAAATGATCTCCTATTTGTTTTCCGCAACTATTGTCGACAACAAAACCTTCTATAGTTCTATCTCAAACCAGCTTCGGAAAATGAAACCCAACTTAAATAAAAGGGCAAATGATAAAAAAAAGTATCATACTTGCCACCATTTTCTTTTGTGGGTAACGAACAAAAAAATTTGCTTTTGTGGGTACTATACTTTCAAATTCATCCTCTTTAGGGTATTTTGCAAAAAATTTGGACATTTTTGCCCCTCTTAGCTAATAGAATTTTTTTTTTCGAAGGGCAAAAATGTCAAATAATACCCTAAAGAGGATGAATTTGAAAGTATAGTACCCACAAAAACAAAAAAAAATTGTTCGCTACCCACAAAAGAAAATAATGACAAGTATAATACTTTTTTTACCATTTGCCCTTAAATAAAATGGCTAAATGGAATGATAAAAGGCTCTGAAACATGAACCAAAAAAGTTCTCTCATGCTGTCCCATGCTCTATTTCTCTCCTGATAACCTCCTCCCACACATTCACCGGTTTATCCAAACAATCATGGAATCACATCCACATGTGACCTAGTCTTACGTAGTCGGTAGTCGTATTATATTACCACCAGAGATTCATGCATTAAAGGAAATCACCCATTAACAGAGGAAATAAAGATAGGTTTAATGATGACTATTAATGAAAACTGTTTTAATATGTAAGTCAACAACAAAACCATCACAGGCTGTAACACAAAGAGTATGGCTACAAGCTCCAAAACTACTACTTTCATATCTATTACCAACACGATTCATAGAAAATGCATAGGTAAGAGGGTTGCCAACGGTTACAAAGCCTATAACAACCGTCCTCTAACCTAATGTTGGAAATGAAACACAAGTTTACATATGAATAGTTTCTGGTCCATTTATTTTCTGATTAATAATATGGAGAAGTCGCTCAAACAAACGTTTTTGAAGCGTAAAACCATAGAAGGAAAACAGAGACATTAGTTAAGCTTTTGGAATATGAATGTTAGCAAAATCGGGTCACCAACAAGAACATGCAAAGTCAAGAATAAACAACATCAAGGTGAACTTGCCTGAGGTCCGCCATCGCAAAATTCTACAACACCTCGGCCTATTAAATTGCCCTGTATGCAAAGGGGAAATTAGATAGACGGAACAGCACCAAACTACTATCAATACTAAAAATGGGAAAGTTACATATTAGAATATATAACTAACAGTTTAACATAGCATATTCACAAAAAGTCAAGACCGAGTGAACGTTACATGTTCAAGTGAAAGCACGTTTACCACAAAATGACATCACATTGTGCATAATGTTGGTCACCCGTCTGTGGTAACTATGCTACAGAATATACTTATATGTATTAATTATAGAGGGGCATTTGTATATATATCCAATCTTCAATCTGTACACATGCAAGACTAATGTAAAAGAAAGAGAACATAAGGCATTTGGACATTTGAGGATCAACATAAAAAAATCGGGTAGGAGGGAAAAAAATTAAGATGGGCTATCATCAGATAAAGGGACCGATTGGAATTACAAGGCACTTGTTATATGAGCCACTTATATTATCTATCAAAGATATTATTTGAGTAAAACATGACGGCTGGTTTTATACTTGTTTTCATGTTCGTTAAAAGGTGGTTCTGAATTTTCCAGAAACTTGAAACGGCCATAAGATGAGTAATGGCAAACCACAGATGGTACATTTATACCTTTCTCTTAATATATGTTAGTTAGCTAATGCACAATGTTACAGCAAGCAAAACGAGCATACAATGAAATAAATAAAAATTGATAGTCATCAGCACACCACACCTGGGAGAGGCCAACTATGTTGTAACCATTACTGAGTTGCTTCATTTCCTTCACCTAATGAGGGGCAACAACAATTTAATAGCAACCACAGAAAAGAGAATCAATCGTCCCTAAATAAAAGGTATGTCATCCACCTTGTCGCAAACAACTTGAGTCTGGGAAACATGAAAGGAACTGCATTATACAATTTATAAATACAAAAGAAAACGAAAACGAAGTTTATATGATGGGGAGTTGTTGTTGTACCTGTTGTAGCAGAGGCATAAACCAGGAATCCCATGCTCCATCTCCAATTTCGCTAGAGCATACACAAGTGGTCTTTTAAAATGATATTATAAACGGAGATGGTGATGAAATGAAATGAAAAAATATTAATTACATGCAAAATCCTTCAGAGTTGGACATGGTGGCGAGTTCCTGGGTGAACTGCGTCATTCCTTTATTTGAACACTGGTCTCCAATTCCTGTTATAGAAACATAATTATTATTTGTAAATTGCAAAGTGATGTGGTATCTATTTAAGAATGGTTTAGTCATAAGGGAAACGAGTAGTCGAGTAGTAATAGTAATGGGTCAATTGGTAAAATAAGTGTAAACAAAAAGCGATTATTAGTCAATGAGACTCTCATGGTATGTATATGCTAGCCAAAAACTTTGTGCCTTTTGGCCGACCAATCCACTGGGTTTGAAACTACAGGCGTTCATGTGACATTGTTTGCTATTTTGAAGAAAAGAAGTGGGTTACAAGGGAAACAAAGAAAACAGAAAAAATGTGTTTTGTAGAGAATTTGTTGGGAAAATTTTGATTTGAACGCAATCTCAATTTTCCTTGTTTTGTTTGCAGGGTGTTTTCTTTCAACAAAACGCCCCCTAATTATTTGTAAATTGCATAGTGATGTGATATCTATTTATCTATCTATCTATTTAAGAATGTTATATGTTGAAGATTGAAACGAGTAGTAATAGTAATGGGTCAATTGGCAAAATAACTTATAACAAAAAGCGATTATTAGTCAATGAGACGTATGCATATCCTAGCCCAAACATTTTCTCCCTTTTGGCCGACTAATCCACCACAGAATCAAACCGAGTAAAGCCCGAACAAGTACATATTGCTATTGTTCCACAATAAAGGTGTAGGTTGGCGGGAACACCCTGAACCCGGGTGCCTTTTGGCACTAGCCATTGTCCACCCCACAAGGAATAGCTCCGGAAACTCTCCTGGCCTAGTGGGGCACAACCTGAAGTGAGCACGAGCCAAGACTCGGACCCCTGAGCTCTTATTCCATAAAGTCTCTCCAGTGTGCCCATAGGTTTTGCGGAGGTGGGTACCTATCTCAAGCAATTGCCAACCATTGGACTAATGCTCCAGTGGTACATATGTTAATTGATTATTAATGGTGGGTTTTCGATTTTTTTTTTTTTTTTTTTTTTTCACACTCTGTACCACCTATCTCTCAAATGCCTCCGGCAAGGCTTGAACCCAGAACCTCTAGGTTGGTGGGCAACTCACATACCACTAGACCAAACGCGGGTTTTCGAGTTATTGATATTGTTATTAGTAAAGAGAACACCTTAATTGGGTTCCCAGGTAGGTATTATTAATACTAACTAGGAGTAATTGAAAGAAAGAAAGAAAGAAATATGTATTACCGTGAAGTACGATGAAAGGAAGAGAGAAAGACAAGAGTGGGAACAACAACAACAACATTAACAACATCATCATCATCAACATTTGCTTTACTGATGAGGAGAACATCATGGTCGTCTGATTAATTAATCTGGTCTTATCTTACCTACCTATCTTCTCTGTGTTTCTTTCTGGGGAGTAACAAACAACCACAACTACAACATAAAATAAAGATAAGGAGAAATTTAATGAGAGAGCGAATGTGTGGTTTTAATTTTTCTTCTTCTTTATTACTCAGTAACTACTACTCTCTACCAAAATAATAGTCGACTACAACTCTACAAGTGTCAACCTATCTTTATATGATAATTTAATGACCTAAGAATAATATTTGATTGGTTAAAAAATTTAGTCATTTTATTTTTCTTAAATTTTACGTTTTTTTTTTTTTTTTTTTTTTTTGTCTTGAAACAATAATGCTATTTAGACTTATAACAGAAGCATAAATATTTAATGAATAAATCACTTGTACAATTATAATAAGTATTTTCTCTCTTCAAATTCTCACCAATCATTTTTTTAAAGGGCAAATGACAAAAAAATGCATCGAACTTGACACTTTATGTGATTGTGTGTAGCCAATTATTTTTTTTCTTATTGTATGTACTGAACTTTTAAATTTCGATCATTATGTGTATTTTGTGACTATTCTGCTATGTAAAATAACCATTTTATCCTTCGAAATTTGAAAAAATTAAGGGTAAAATGGTCACAAAATACACACAATAATCGAATTTTGAAAGTTCACTACACACAATAAGAAAAAAAAATAGTTGGCTACACACAATCATAAAAAGTGTCAAGTTCGATGATTTTTTTGTCATTTGCCCTTTTTTAAATCAACCAATCAAATCATTATGTTCATTTATAGACTTGATTAGTAGGCACAACAATCATTTTTCTTCATATAATTCGTTCTCATCCGGCCGATATATATTTCTATCGGACCGTTGACTTTTTTTATTTCTTACTGGTTTTGCTAGAATACGAGATTATTGTTTTAGTAAATGATGCTTATAAAAGTGGACTTTTTTGTGATCACCTTTGACGCCTCAGTGCCAAATCAATTTTCTCTCTCTATGACTGCACCTCAACTACAATTTGCTAGTAGTGACCACAATGACGACCGTAACTTTTAAAAAAATAAAAATAAAATTTCATTATAATTAAAAAAAAAATACAATAACAATTTAACTAAAATAAAAAAACATTATCATAATAAATCAACTAAACTTTACAAATGAGAATGGGTTTAAACCTAGTTATCCACAAAACAATGGGTCGAACAAAGGTTTTGTATAAAACTAAAATCCACAAACCACACACACCTATCACATGTTACCACCCAATTTCTAGATAAACATTGCAACATAAAAAGTCCACACCTATCACCTGTTACCATCTTCGTTTCTTCAAAATCCATAATCATCAAGAACAAAAATCACAAATTTATAAAATCCCAGCTACAAAATCTTGGTACTTCCCAGCTACAAATTTATAAAATCCCAGCTACAAATTTATAAAAACACAAAGTTGCGTTTTCAGCATTTGACTTTATATGTTCCACTGGTTGGAAGCTTGAATCTCTTTGTACAAAGAATGAAAGAATCATGCAACGGTCAGAAAAATAAAGGGAGATGTGCCAATTTAATCGGTTGGCAGGCAAACCGAAACATATGAAAGGTTGGGTGGTGACCGATCAATCTTCGGTTGAGCTAGTGGCACTAACTTGGTCGTGTGCTCGGTTGGGGTGGCAACCAACCGAGCCATTAGCATTGGCCTTAGTTCATTTTGTCTAACTTGTCAATTTTTGTAGTTAAGTCAGTGGTTTAAACATAAATCAAATTTATTTTAAAATTTTAGTTCAATATATGGGCATAAAAGAATTTGACATTGTTTAATGTTTTGTAAATGTGATATTATGCGCACGGGGTTCAAACTTTAAGTACAACCAATAATTATGGAGTATACTTTAACTACATGTGTATGGTGCGTACTTATAAGCCGTGTCTTCATTTTGATACCTATGATTTCCTGCATCTGCATATATTTTGTATTACAAATAATATAATGTATCATTATCTGTGTTCTAATTTTTAACTTGCGTACGCACGGGTTATTAAACATGGATTAAGTTCGAACAATGACTATAACTAATAATAACATTTCAAATATATTTCCTCGGGTATGAAAATATGTTCAATTTTGTTTAATACTCTTAATGTTTGAGTAAAAATTATGGATTGAGAAGTTTACACATGTTTCAGATTAGACTTTTTTAGAAGTTTAAGATTTGATTGTAAATTCTATTAACAATCAGAATATAGCATTCATTTACACTTAAGTCGAAATTTTAAAAAAGAATAAGCTTATAAGGCCATACGTATTTTCATTTTATTTCTTCACCAAATCTCTCCATTAAATTTATCAATGGTTTTGATTAAACTAATTCAAATTTAACTTTTATTAACCAATATGAGGATTCAATTTTATCAAATTACCAAACTAGAACTAGACACAAATGGCAAGCATACCAATCGTATGTAAGTATAGTATAGTAAGAACCGAGTTTACCGTCCTAAAGAAGCCTCAATCAAATCACGATACTCAATGCTCGTCTTATATTTAGTTATGAAATTGGCTTTTTGTTTGGTTTTCATTTAAACAACTATTATACCTAAATTATTTCAAATTAATAAAAGATAAAGACTAATTAATTAGTGAAAATATAATTATGGAAATTTAGAGGTGGCAAAACGGGCGGGTCGGGCGGGCACGGGCTACGGGCCAAACGGGCTATGGGCCAAACGGGCGCGGGCTAAACGGGCACGGGCCAAACGGACTCATGTTATACGAATCGCTTTTAAAAAGACCCAAAACGACGAAATAAATTCCTCGAACGTAATACCTCATTTATATTTAAAAAAATTAAATATAAGTTTTTCTTTAAAAACAACCTAATGTTCGAGAAAAACATGTGCCCATTTAACTTCTAAATGGGCAATACATGCCCATTTCAAAAAAATGATGGGGCCCAAATGTGCCAAAATCTTTTAAAAACTTGCCCATTTAGCCTATTTTTTTTTTTTTTTTTTGGGCACAAATTACCACCTCTAGGAAATTACAATACTAAAATGAGTATTCAGTTGTACTTGAATCCACTTGGACCGGATGATAGCTTAAATTGGTGTGATTGTGCGTTTGAGTTATAAAGTGATTAGACTTTGATGGTCTTCATTATCTTACCCTAACTATTATCGGAAAGTGTCACGAAGGTCTTTATGAACACCATCTCAAATTGTGATATGAATCGCAATAAATGAACCCATACACAATTTGACCTTTAGATTCTAACTGTAACACCCCAATTTCAAGGGACTAAAGGTTACACAAACGATATATAAACAGAGCAAAAGTCCAAGTCTAATGAATTCTCTAATAAAAAAAATAACATAAGGTGTTCCCAATCAATCAAAACTAAAAGGCTGTACAATGTTCTCACTACGAATTTACTCAAGATATCTAAATAGGCTAAAATCATAAGTCTCTAACGCTTCATGCAACTGGACCAACTCTCAATCTTTGTGCCCCAAATCCTCTCTCTAACACCCCAATTCCAAAGGAACCGAAGGTTACACAAACGATACATAAACAGAGCAAAAGTCCAAGTCTAATGGGTTCTCTAATAAAGAAATAACACAAGGTGCTCCCAATCAACACAAGATGTTCTCACTACAAATTTATTCAAAATAACTAAATAGGCTAAAATCATAAATCTCTAACGCTCCATGCAACTTGGACAACTCTCAGTCTTTGTGTCCCAAATCCTAATTACTTGCCGCATGGAAAGAAAATGCGGCTAAGCAAAAAGCCCAATGCACGGATAGAATGCAAAAGTAATACGAAATAAAAGATGCATATATGATCATAAACACTTATTCAAATAAGCAATTCAAATGAAAAGTTTAACCAATGAATTTAGAATCACAACGATGACATCTTAATGAGGTAAGTTCAATACACTATTTTTCAATATGATATTTTTAAAAGAAAGTTCGATAAGTAAGTTCAATTGGAAATTTCAATACTTAAGTTCAATGGGCAAGGCTTCAGTGGGGTAGAGCTCATACAATATACAATAAATCAATAAGAGCCACAAGGGCCTCCACATAGGACTGTAGATCCACATGTAGTAGCAGTGGCGGATAAGGTTGGGCACTCGCCTCCTAAAAATCCCTTATACCACCAACAATTAGGAAACACCGTGAACTAATCACACAGTTAAAGATAGTGCCACGCCATTTATGCCATGATGATGCACCCATGGTACCTCCATCAGTAGTTAATAGCTCAAATACCCAAGTTTAAAGGTCAATATATCAATCAATAAGGTTCAATAATAATAGGGTCCAATGCAAGGGCGGAGCTTAGTAGAGTTTGAGGAGGGCAGTGGCCCCCCTAGGAAAAATATTTGTAGTGTACTTTACTTTGTATTTTTATGTTAAATTCGTATAATTATAGTTTTGGCCCTCTTAATATACATGAACTACTTTGATGGGCCTCCCAGAAATTATGTTGAAGCTCCGATCCGCCACTGGTCCAATGACAATGAAGCAATAGCAATGTAACAAGTGATTTAGGTAATGTAGTCAAAGCTACATGTCTAGATAGTAAGTAATGGGAACTAACTGCAACCACACAAATGGTCATCTATGTGTTTGGACAATATTCAAATGAAATGTTTTACCCGCAAATTACCCCAATCCTCTTTGGTCTAGATTCAAGTTTCAACCACGCATAGAAAAATGACCAATTACAAATGAAATCTACAATAAGTTGGTCTACTAGATTCCTTCAATCATTCATAGGTTGTTTAGACTCGTAAACACTTGAAACAAATAAAGAAAACATCAAAACATTCATTTAATCAAAAAACCCCATATGAGTTTTACACAATCACATTAACAAATCAAATCATCATCCAATCAAAATTTTCATCTAGCCTAAGCAAATACAATAAACTACTCACTCATATTTATTGAACCAAACACAAAAACATTAAAACAAAGGAAATCATAATCAAGTTCACACGTTTAGAATTAACCAATGAAAAGATAAGATGTTTGGATGGATTGTATTGTCTTTTTCTCCTCTTCATGTACTCCGAAAAGCCCAAAAAAGGCCAAGAATCGCTTTGTGTGTTGACTTGATGCATATGGCATATTCTAAAATATCATATGACCATATGTCCCACAAACACAAACTTTGAAGTTCTTCAAAGTTTGTGTTTGTGGGACATAAGGTCATATGGTAAATACCGGATGTGTCATATGGGTCTTCCAGGACTTATGACTTCACTGCAGACATCATATGCCATATTTTGTTTTGGCATATGGTCTTCTATTGTCTTCACTACAGGAGCCATATCTCCATATGCTATTTTGGTGTATGGCCATATGGTATTCTAATCTTGTAACTGCATTTTTGGTCACTGTTGTATAGTCAAATTGCAGGTTTAGTCTCTAAAACTTTAAAAGTGCAAGGATAGTCCTCATTTTAAAGTTTGGATTGCATTTTTGGTCTTTGGATAAAATGAAATGACTAAAATACCCTTTGTCTTATTCAGCGAAGACAAGGGTAATTTGGTCATTTCACACCGACCAGGGACCATAAATGCAATCCAAACTTCAAAATGAGGACTATTATTGCACTTTAAAAGTTTTAGGGACTAAACCTGCAATTTAGCCATACCACAAGGACCAAAAATGCAATTAACTCTAAAATCTTGAAGTCTTCAATTCTTTTCTTTTTCAATCTGCTTCATCCGATCAAATATTCAAGCAAATCTTACAAGACAACTTTTTAACTCGTATAAAAATAGTATTTCACTAAACAAGAACTAATATGACCTAAATATAATGGATATTGCCTTGTAAAATGAGTACGACTTAGGCACTATAAGTTGTCATCAAGGTTACAAGGCAAGAGCTCAGTGAACTTCTTGAGGATGAGGAAAGAAAGAAGAAAACTACCCTGGATGATGTTGTATATGCCAAGGAAATTGTTGAAGTTTCTCACGAAGAGTTAAGGAAAACAAACAAGTTTTCAGGACTACTAGAGAGTTTAAATTAGGGAGAAACGGAATGAAAAGTCACTAAAAAGGAAACAAGCGTGGGAAAGCTACAAGCATATAATAGAGTTTGTCAGAAAGCCAGGGGTAATAACTGACATCAAGATCATTCCAAACACCAAGCCATTTAGTGAAATCAATGAATAATTTAGCTTAAAGAACAATTCTTAAAATGTATCCAAAAACGTATAAATACATATAGTGAAACTGAAAATGAAACATTACATTAAATGTAAAATAACTACAATGCACGTTATTCATCACGTAAAACTTTTTGATAAACGATATTTGAGGTGTACACTCCTTCACTAAATTCTTGAGAAAACTTCACTAATACCTTTTTACTTTTACCTTATATATTTCATCATAAAGTGACGAAGATGCTCTGGTATTTTGGTTTCATAATCAATTTTACACTACAACTAACCATATAGGCTTCTCATTTCAAAATAAAGATCTTCAATCGGGTGAGCCCCAATCACTATCTTTAAAACCAAATCCTAACAAAAAATCATAGTTTAGTTTTGGTTTATTAACCGTCCAAAACCCAAATAAGCCAAACCAAATAAACCACATTACTTTCGATCGGTTGGTTCTTCGGGTTAAACCATTTAATGAACATCGCACCACCAAACCGTCAAGCCAAACAGGTCAACCCGAACATGACTCGATTGCCACCACTAATTATAACATATTATTTAAAAATCACATGTGATTAGAGAGTGGCGTGAAAGTGATAGCTTTATGTTATCCATCCCCCCCCCCCCCCCCCCCCCCCCCCCCGGTTGCAGCTTTTACGCCAAATGAAGGCTGCATATATTGTTCACATTATGAATAACAAAATGCAGTCGCAAACTGTACGTAAATACGAAACGAGAAAACTATTGACTTCAAAAAGACCATCACAATTATAAGCTTATAGACATAAATAAGTATTCACAGCTCATGTGTACAAACAAGACTGAGTACATTTATGCGTGGTTGTATATACATGTCACAAAACCTCTGTCTAGCTTAGTTACATCCTTGTTCAAAAAGTAATTAGACGTATAATATACAGATACAATGATTTTTGTACAGATTAATACCACTTTGATAACGTGTTTAATCATCTCGAAGCAGAACAAGAAGGGAATTGGTTAGGTATCGCAAGAATCCTTTAGACAATTGATGCTTGCAGAATCAACAACATTATAGTACAACGATGATAGTCTGTTATCAAACTTGGAGACAACTTTATGGACAGATAATCCACAGTAGCGTTTCCCTATCCTTGCGATACATATGTCCATGATTTTCTTGAACATTCTATCTCCTTTAATTAACGGTTGTTCGACAAATTCAATCAAAGGCATCCACTGCATTATCAACAACAACTAATTGCATTATGCTGGCTCTTTATAAAATATCTAACTATAGCAAAAATGAAATTGCTGTAAATTACTCCGTCTCAAAATAAGTGTCTAGTTTGACTTTTTAGAGTCAAACTGGTTCAAATTTGACCTTAAATATATACTTATATAATACTTGATGAAAAATTGTACCATTGAAAAATACACTTAAAACCCAATCCATTCATATATTTTGCATCAAATATTATATAACACCCACAAAAGTATTAAAGGTAAAAGTTGAACCAGTTTGATTCTTACACTTATTTTGGGACGGAGGTATTTCTCATGGGATGACTTTGGTAGTCATACATTGACAAGTTTAGTAGTATTTCACACTAGAATATAATTTTTCAGTCAACCCACAAATTTATTAGGATAGTGAATGCTTGTAGAGACATGTCAAAACCTTTTTTTTTTTTTTTTTTTTTTTTTTTTTTTTTTTTTTTTATTTCTATTCTGATAAAACATGTTCAGCATAGAATTTGGCAAATTTACCTTGGCTGCTTGAACTTCAAGATCATCAATCTTAATTTCACTTGAAACTGGTCTCAGCATACAGATGAAGAACAAATCTGATTTTTCAAAAGCCACATTGTGTGCATGCCTGTGTCGTGTTTACAAAGTCGGTCAAATAACTTACATATAGATATGAATCTTTGTTCACCTTAATATTCTCGGCAGCATACCTGAAAGCTATAACTTCTAAAAATTCGGTCTCAATCTGCAAAATTTCAAGATTACGATGCAATTAATCCCAAGATGTTAAAGAGAATCACATGATTATTTTTTACAGTCGTGTTATAAAATTACCCCCGTTTCCTCTTTTACTTCTCTTACAGCTCCTGTGAAGATCTCCTCCGACTGGTGAACATAAAAAAGCAGACGAAATATAAGTGGAGTATGTAATTAGGGTTATGTGAAAGCAAGTTGAAGTCGTTATAAGAATGCACAAATACTTACCTCAAGAATGAAGCCAGTTGGTAGCTTCCAAAGGCCAACAAGCTCAGGCGCACAATGTTTCTCTTGAACCACAAGAACCTGCACACACCCGACAAGCCTGTTTAATTCTTTCCCATAGCTACCTGTAGAAGTTCTTTAATTAATTTGGAATGATGAATAAACCTCATTTTTGTCATTCAATACGAAACCCCCAACTCCTACTTGATGGGATGCATTGGCCGGTAACATACATGGTTCATCAGGAATCCAATAGGTCATCATAACATACCCTGCTTCTGCGTGATGGTACTGAAATCCTTCCTATAAGATACGCATAAGAGAACATCATCACCTCAGACTACAGAATCTCGATATTTCAATAGACGGTAATTAATCTGTAGAGGCTATTAAACACGATAACATTTATAAACAAATAAAATATCCAATCTAACAAGCTGGAGCTACAAGAATAACCGGGAACATCCATAATTGGTGAAAGTAGCTAGAACGGCTAATCACCTTAACTGCGATAGGGACAAGATCACATTTTTCAAGTGGTAACTTTAGCCATATGCCTTTCTTACCCTGCAAAGCAAGCAACTAAAATGAATAAGCATTACACGTAACTAGCCTCATTCTTTTGGGAACAAAATCTTTTCGGGGTTTGAATGTGACCTGTGTCCTCCAAATAGAAATCGATGAATGGAGGACGGAAGCAAAGAGATTCGAGTCAAATGGTAGTTTCTCTGGATTTACGATAACTCCACCATACTCATCGTCAAAAGCGTCAAGAAGAAGTCTTTGATTTTCGGTAAACGGAATACTCCCATTACTAATAGAACAGTTTGTGGCATTATCATATCTATACGGATATTTCGCCACAGCTTGGGCAATCACTTGTGAATTTCTACTACTTAAACTAGCAGCTTCAAGAGAACAAGCAGCTGTTATAACATAGACAGAAATAAATAAACATGAGGAATGCAGAAATAAACACTTAGGATTAAAAAACTAATAGTATTAAGAATACCTTTGTATAAAGAAAAAGAAGAGACTGTGAAGCTCCTAGCCTTTTGACCAATTGAATTTGAGACAACAATAACTGATTTCAAATCCATTATACATGAACTATTATTATTACTCTAATCTAGTTCTAATTATAGCCACAAAGTCTACTTGAAAAGACAAGCTTGATCAAAACAAGAGAAACTCTTTGGGATTATCAATATTGGAGATATCTAAACTAAACTTGCTTGCTTGCTAGGTTAAACAACAATATCAGAACAAGAAAAATATTACTATTAGAATAAGAGTAAGAGCATATCCTATCAAGATTTTAAAGAGAATCAAATTGCATGATTGAGATATGAAATATCGTGTATGTGTGGCTTAAAATTAAAACCCAACACACCATGATTGCTTTTTAGTTAAATTAGTAGATATTTTTTTATTATAAATATCAAATATCTTGTTCGCACAATTACCACGTGCTGCTCTCATTTCCTGTTTTGATATTAAGCGTAGGTAAGGGACCAGAGAGTTGCCTTCACTTTTGGCGTTCCTTCGTGTATTTACGGATTTCACCCCTACACGCGAAATTCCACTCTCCTTTATCTCACTCAAGTGAATTGGTTTCGAGAGCATTCGTGTATGTGTGGCTTAAAATTAAACCCAGCACACCATGATTGCTTTTTAGTTAAATTAGTAGATATTCTTTTATTATAAATATCAAATTCCTTGTTCGCACATTAACCACGTGCTGTTCTCATCTCCTCTAGTGGCGACTCGTCAAAACTTTCTAACCCACTCTCACTATAAAGAGCAATGATATATGGACCTAATCATAGGCCTAAAAAGATGCCTAAGATGTCATCATTTAATTTGTGACATTAAAAGTGGGTCCCTCTAATATCCAGAGAATGACACTTCAGTTTAGCTCTCTTTTTAGGCCTCTCAATTAAGCCTCTTTATCATTTCCCCACTGTATATCACATTATTCAATTTTCTCTCACTCACATCCCATTAATCCTCATAAATCATTTACTTATATAAAATATTTTATTTTTAAGTATATAAAATGCATACACAACGCAAAGCCGTATACGAAGATGTGCAATCGCACATGGCCTCCAAATTATAAAGGACTCAAATTTTTTATATAATATATATATGTTAGTGACTACAAATAAAAAATGTGCATTGAAAAATGTCAGGAAATACACTTTTAAACTGATTATTCATGATTGTATCTCTTTAAAATATCACTTAACTTTTATTGTTAGGCCTCACTTTTATTGTTATACAGAATATTACACGGGGCCTCCGCAAACCTAAGAACGACACTGACACAACCTACATTATTCATTCTCAAACACACACTTTATCCTTCTTTTTTGTTAAGTCACCAACATACCCGAACTCTTTGCAAAAAACACACCTCACGCGTGAGATAAGGGTTGTGTATTGTTTCCATGCACCAAGAATGGTTGCTCACGCATGAGTTTGTCCTCCATTAGTTAGGGGTGTATGAGATTGTTTTCTTTTGAAAGAAGTTTAGTGTACACTAATAGAGATTTAAGAATATATCTCTTTTTAGTGAAAAACGGGCTTTATATGGATTCCGTCTAAAAAAAAAGGGGGAATAGAGCCATGTTTTATCTTAAAAAACCGGGTTTTATGTTAAAAAACGATAGAGCCCAGTTTTCTTCTAAGAAACCGGGGTCTATTCTTCTTATAGAGCCATGTTCTCTTATACAAAACTGAGCTCTATGTTCTAAACCGTTAATGCCATGTTTTTCTCTACAAAACCGGGCTTTAATCCTCTACCCAACTAACTGATACTAACGAAATCAACAACACCAACGGTTGGCAAATAATTGGCAGCACATTTATTGCTATTTTTGACTCTGTTTTTCAAAATTGTGCATATTTATTATTACCATTTCTTCAAACTCTTATACCTCTTTTTATTTAAACTTTTATACCTCTTTTACTTCAAGCCTTCATTAAATGTTTTCCAAAGCTTTAATTGATCAAAGTTTGTTTAAATTTCAAGTCATAAATATAGGTATTTAAGACTTCTTATACTTACTTCTTGTCATATGTTATTTTTCTTTTCATACATTTACAAGTACATGAATTGCCATTAACTATAAATATGTTTAGATATATGAATATTTGTTTTGTTAAATTTGTAACTTCTTAATATTTAATCAGCTCAAATGGATTCAAAGTTGGTATGTATTACAATCAAAACTAAAAGGAACAAATTTGTATTAAACCAATCCCAAAAACCCGAACATGCTATTTATGTTGATGAACAAGACTATCCATTAAATCTAACCAAATGAAGACCACCAAGAAGCAACTTTAACGAATCAATGTGTTTGATAATGCTTGAATTTTTTATGCTTTTTGCAAATTTTAGGAATTCTTAGTTTTGCACAAGTTTAGTGGTTATTGACTTTCTTGTTTTCTATAAACCTTTTGCATTAAATTAAGGTGCTTGATTTGTTACTCTATGAATTTTTATTTTGTGTGACTGCTTTAGAAAATTGATTATGGTGGGGACGATGCCTCCATTTTCTTTTTATGTTTTGGTAAAACAAAAAATTAAAAAGAACGTTATTTTGTTAAATATTTTATAGATACTTATTTACTTAAATAACTTTTGAGATTGTAGGACGTCACCGAAAATCATTTGTCACACGAAGCATGCTACTAGTTTGATTGACTCGTGTAAGTAAGTTGTCTTTCTATGAGTTTACGAACCACTAATTAATAACGTTGTTGTGACATTCATTTACTATACATTATCCTCTCCTAGTAAATTACTCGTCCGAGATAAAATCTAATAGAGATTAAGTTTGGATTGTCCCCATTTTAGGATTGCCTTTTAAATAATTGATCCCTTTAGGATGTGAATGTTGTTAACATATTAAGTATTTAAGGAAAAATCAATATGATTTTCTTACTCCTAGAAGTTATGCACATTGTTGAAGCATAATCTGGCGCGGACTGGATTCAACGACTCTCCTTGGCCGTTAGTCGTCTTCTCGAGTCCTAGTAGACCTGTCAACAAAGAGAACCCGTTAGGAGTGGACCCGGAGCCGTAGCCCCGGGGTCCACCTCCGACGGTCAAGTTAGTATCGGCGTGATGTAGCCAATATCTCTTAGGGTTAGAGATAACATGCGTGTGTATATATAGGCATGGATTAGGGTTTAGGCGTAGAGTGGGCCGCTGATGCCGGGCCTGACCCATTCCTGGCCCAGTCCGGACCATACGTCAACAAACCCCCCAAGTCTAGTATGAGATAGCGCATGGCTATGTTATGCTAGACTTAAGTTCTGATGGCCGCGTTGGTGAAAGTGGAACCCGCATGCTGCATCCTGGGTAAGGGCGTACCTTTTGTACCAGTAGCGACGCAACATGGTGCGACAGAAGACGTGCTTCTGTAGCATAAGTGCGCGCTGTGCGCGACAAAGAGGTGCGACAGAAGACGTGCTTCTGCGCATAAGGGCGACAAACACTGATCAGTGCGCGACAAAATGTGCGCTGTGCGCGAGTCTTTACAACCAACAGAGGACGTCTCCCCTGCGGCATGTTAGTGCGGCAAGTTGATGCGAATATTTAAATTCGTCTTTGATCTGCTTCCGAATATACCTGCGTACGAAAACAATGGTAGGATGTACCCTGGTAGCCCCCCAAGTTTGATGGTGCTACTCGTGTAGGAGCATTAAACTTATTTAATCTGCGAAAAACACTCAATGCAAAGATTAAAAGTATATGCCGCGAATCGCAGCATATAAAACCTAATAAAATTAAACAGCACATAGCATGAAAAATATATAGTGCGCATAGCATGTAAAAAATATAAAACCTATCGTGAGATTTTACAAACGATATAAACAATTGTTTGTATAAAATAAAACCTAGCGTGAGATTTTGTTTATTTTTTAATGTATAAAATAAAAACTCGGATGGATGTACCGTGACCGCGACTGATAGACACAGATGGATTTATCTTAACCGCATAGACCCGAACGTTTCTGGATGATCGCAGATGTTTATACCACGGCTTTTGGTCCAGTGCGCATCATGGCGATTGACTAGCATCGTGGTATTCGCGCGTACGCGTTCTCTGCGAAGATGTCTGAACGCACGGTCTTACGCGGGTAGATTTATCGCGACTGCGCTGTTTGAGCGCGAACAGGCGTACCAACCGTAAAAACAGTATCTGCGCGAATTTATCGCGGCTAAAAAATAAAATAGCTCCGATCGTGCGGGCTTTTTCTTAGGTCCGATCATGCGGATGAAAAGATAAAATAGATCCGATCGTGCGGATGTTTTAAAATAAGTCCGATCGTGCGGACTTTTTCTTGTATCTTATGTAAAGAAAATCATGAATCGTATACATGTTATATTAGATGTTGGTTCACGTGAATTAAACAACTAATAATGAGAATTATAATATAAAAATAATGCCATCATGAGAATGTATAACCAATATACCTGAACTTGTCGTGTGATAATATTATAAAAAATAATGACATCATAAATTCTCGTAACAAAGATTCCAGTGGTAAGAATGAGTCAACTAAATTGTATAAAGTTTCACGCATCTTCCGATTTAATAAAGGTTTACGTATCTTAATTATACGAATTTAATATCACTTTATTAAATTCACATGATGGTAAAGCAAGTTCTACACATGGTAGAATACAAAAGTTTTAGAGTTACCGACGTTAGAAATTGTATTCTGCTTTTCGGTAATCGGAGAACACGAAACATAGTTTATTCGTGGTCCCACGGATGGCGCCAACTTGTTGAAGCATAATCTGGCGCGGACTGGATTCAACGACTCTCCTTGGCCGTTAGTCGTCTTCTCGAGTCCTAGTAGACCTGTCAACAAAGAGAACCCGTTAGGAGTGGACCCGGAGCCGTAGCCCCGGGGTCTACCTCCGACGGTCAAGTTAGTATCGGCGTGATGTAGCCAATATATCTTAGGGTTAGAGATAACCTGCGTGTGTATATATAGGCATGGATTAGGGTTTAGGCGTAGAGTGGGCCGCTGATGCCGGGCCTGACCCATTCCTGGCCCAGTCCGGACCATACGTCAACACACATATTTAAGGATTTGAAGGAATGTACTAGATAGATCAAAATTTCTAGATGGATCAAAGTAGATGGATGTACAAGATGGATCGAAATTCAGAGGAATATTTGACCAGGCTATTTGAATTTATTAGAGTTGCCGAGGATGATCGGTAAAAAAAGGAAAATTAAGAATATTTTGTCCGTGTAAAGATTGTAACCATATACTTACGTATATTGACTCTGATGAGGAATTCTTAGTGGCCTGGTCATAGTTTAGTATTGGTCTTGTCATTTTTGTCTATCCAATAGTTTTAAACATGTCTGTACTTTTTATCCTATTGGTGGGGCATGCCTATAGTTTATGGGTAGGAATTTTGATATAGCCATGTGGGTGTTAATATGGCTGGGTATATTTGTTGTAAGCCTGAATGGATAGTTTGTTTCCTTGGGTCCCGCTTTCTCTAATCGTCTTGATTATGAAAGTTGGATGACTTTGTTTGTATTGTTCGTGTTCCATTTTAATATATTGTTGCATTTCTAAAAAAATATATATATCACTTACAGATTTTATTTTTTATTTTTTAGATGCCTTGGAATGACAAGAAGCCTTTTTCTACAAAGGAGTTGGATGACATCGTGAGCTCTTGCATTTCGGTGTGTGGCATATTATCATCAATCATGATAGTATTTAGGAAAGGTTGGAATGTACTCGTGTCTTTTTGTATATCTCGTTTCCCTTAGCCCAACAAAACACTTGATTGTGAAACTGTGGTTGTCATGTTTAATTAGTGGTATTTAGTATTTTCGGTAGACCATAGGACCCGTATTAGATTGTTATAAAACTGATATTGGATCTTAAATCCATTGGTTTTGGTATAGACCTTCAAGGTTATTATTTTGTTACAGTTTTGTTTTGTTGCTGTGGAGATAAATGTAAACAGGTGTTATTTAACAAAATTTGAAAAAGAAAAAAAAATAAAATCATAGAGCCAGGTTAAGAAAAAAATAGGGGTCTATGCCTATTAAAAATGGGTTTTTTTAATCACATAGAGCAAGGTTTCAACGAAAAAAACCGGTCTCTATTAAAAATCATAAAGCCCGTTTCAAAAACCGGGCTCTATGGCAATTTCTAATAGTCCCTCCCCTTTGTGCTCTCATGAAAAACCCGGCTCTATTAGCCTTTTCAATCAGGCTCTATGTCAATTTTTGTAGTAGTGGTAAGTTATTTATTAAACAACTTTTTTTGTTCTTCTTATTTATGTGGTTATTTTAGGTTGAAATAATCAGGTAATCAATGACATTTTTATTTCAAAATGTGTGTTTGAGATGATAATAAATTACTTTTTCAACTTCATCAAATCTAAAATATTTTAGAATTGAATTTCACTGAGTTTTCTTGTAAGGTACATGATCCACATTAAAATGATCGCTTAGATCATATCTTTCTCATATCGATCAATATGAGTTGGAGTTGGCACAATCATCCCTTTCGATTGCAAATTCACAACTCCTTTAGCTCATCATCCTGACCTAGGAAGCACGGACACGCCGGAAACCTCGGAGTGGCGGTGTCGGACACGTGTCGGACACGGACACGCCTCGGACACGGCTCGGACACGTGTCCGACACGCACGTGCCGTGTCCCACGTGCGATTCGATCTGGACACGGGTAGGACACGGTTTTGGACACGGTATAGTCGCCGGTTGGACACGGGTTGGACAAAGAAAAGACAATAACAATAACTGTTATCATCTTTCTTTATTTTTCGTTCGAAAACAACAAGTAGAACCTACCTTAGACCCGTATAGGATCTTGAAAACGTTATATTTTCTGATCTTTTATGAGTCGGTGTGATTAGGGTATGGTTATGCTAGATTCGGACTGAGATAAGATCGATTATGATTTGATGAGAGCGAGAGATAAACTGAATTCATTTGATGATAAGAGATGTTTTTTTTTTGGAGCGTATGGTAGTGGCTGCGTTTTTTGTTAGGTTAATTGAGGATTAGGGTTTGAGTGATATTAGGGTAAATGGAGTAATAAGGGGTTGCTTTATATCCTGAGTTTTTAGGTTTTGTGGATTGGATTTGTAACTGGATTGGATGGATAATTGGTGGGCTTTACTTTTGGTGATTGGGCTTCGCCTATTATCTTATCACTTCATACACGAACTTATTTTAATTACTTTCTTAATATATATATATATATATATATATATATATATATATATATATATATATATATATATATATATATATATATATATATATATAGATATATATATATATTCCCGTGTCCACGCCGTGTCCGTGTCCTATATTTTTTGACTTTGCCGTATCGCCGTGTCCGTGTCCGTGTCAGTGTCCGTGTCCGTGCAACCTAGATCCTGACCCAAGCAGCAGCTTCTTCTTCTAATCTCCATGTTCTTTCCCCATAGAAACAAGTACAAACCTGCTACGATCACACTCATCCCTAACAAACTGTCATCGTCGTATATTCACATGTATTACAAATCATGAATAAAACTTAACCAAAAGCTGATGAATCCAACAACACGTAAGTACCTTCAGACACTCAAATCTTGTCCCGGAAAAAGAGCTTCGGTTATAGCCACAAAAATCACAGATAAGGGGTTGAACATGGATGTATAGGTCGGACTCTTTTCTCAACCGCCCACGATATCGAGCAGAGAGTTGCGGCCGTTGCCAACGCACCCTACATGCATGCAAAACTAACACCAGTTAACCGCTGTCATACGTGTTTATGTATTAATAAAGTACTGAACATTGAATATATATTGTACCGAGTATTTAATGGTAGTCACTAGTCAGTTGCAGATTCCAACCTGATTTCCAAGAACTCCTTGATCGATCAATGCATAAGTCTATGATCATTTGTTGTATTGATGCGACAATGCATACCATTGTTGTACAAGAATACTTGTATGGAAATACTTTGTTCAGCTTTACCTAATTAAGTAATTGATCATGCAATGTTACATACGCAAGTGACAAGTCAGACTTGTACGAAAGTATAGGCAACGCCAGATAAACAACAAAAACTTTATTCAGATCTAAGCTGCAATAGTCAGCTTAGATTAATAGTATCCAAATGTTACAAGATTAGATTAATGTCAATGAGACAATAATCATATGAATGTAAAGACAAGACAAGATCAGTGAAATGATCTAAGAGAAGAGAAGAGAGTGATACAAAAGACTGCACACTCAAGTGTGTGTAACCCTAGAATAAAGGACTAATTAAATAGGGGATTAAGTTACACTAAGACCCCTCTAACGGCTATAATAATGAACTCCAGCAGAAACAATAAAATGAACTTCAGCAGGAACAAGAGAGGCTTCAGCAGAAAAGATAATCTTGGAACTATAAACCACTTATGCTTTGTCCATGTTAAACCCCTGTAATATGCCTGCAAAGAACATAGCTTGAAAGCCATTAGCAATTGATAGAGTGACATGTTTGCCACAGATTATTACCCCAAATTTTAACATTCCCCCTTAATCTGATGGGCAAACATATCAAACAATATCAATTTTTCACACAAAAATTTATGCTGATAGACAGGGAGGTTCTTTGTAAGAATGTCAGCAGTTTGGTTTGAAGATCCAATCTTTTTAGCATTTATAACACCTCTAGCAATTTTTTCCCTGATGAAGTGAACATCAATTTCAAAATGTTTTGATCTTTCATGGAAAACAGGATTGACAGCAAGTTGTAAAGCAGATTTGTTATCACAAAAAAGATTAACAGGAAGGTTGATATCAACTTTTAGATCTTTTAGGATTTTCTGAATCCAAATGATTTCACAAGCAGCAGTAGACATAGATCTATACTCTGCTTCTGTGGAAGATTTTGAAAGAGTGTTTTGCTTTTTACTTTTCCATGAGATTAAACAGTCATTAAAGAAAACACAATAACCTGTAACAGATTTCCTGGTTTTCTTACATTTGGCCCAATCAGCATCACTATATCCTTCAAGATGATTTTCAGAGTTGCTGTAATTGTACCTTAGACCTTTTCCTGGAGCTCCTTTTAGATACCTCAGAACATTGAGGGCACATTCCAGATGAGATTTCAAGGGAGAATGCATATATTGTGCCAGACAATGAACTGAGTATGAAATGTCAGGTCTTGTATGGGTGAGGTAGATAAGTTTCCCAAGAAGCTTTTGATAACCAGTGATGTTGACAAGTAAGGGTTCATCATCAGTGGGAATGTATGGAAGCACAGAGTTGGGTTCCATAGGGGTGGACACAGGTTTGCACCCAAGAAGACCAAATTCTTTGAGGAGTTCAAGACAGTATTTTCTTTGGGAGAGACAGATGTCATTCCCAGTTTTTAAAACCTCAATGCCAAGAAAATATTTTAGATTTCCCAAGTCTTTGATATGGAATTTTGATTTTAGAAACTCTTTGAATAGGTTTATCTCATCAACACAGTTTCCAGTAAGAACTATATCATCCACATAAACAAGAAGAGCAATGAACTTGTCATTCTCTGTTTTGGTGAACAAGGAATGATCATTAACAGATTGGACAAAGTTGTTTTCCTTTAAAACACTGACAAGTTTTTCATTCCATTTTCTGGGAGCTTGTTTTAGACCATATAGAGACTTAACAAGTTTACAAACTTTATTTTTATTGTTCTCATTACAGAACCCTTTGGGAATGGTCATATAGATATCCTCATCAAGGTCTCCATACAAGAAAGCATTGTTAACATCAAGTTGAAAAAGAGGCCATTTGTTTTTTACAGCTAAGGCAATAAGACATCTAACAGTAGACATTTTTACAACAGGGGAAAAAGTTTCATCATAGTCTATTCCTTCCCTTTGGTTGTAACCTTTAACAACTAATCTAGCCTTGTATCTATCAACTTCACCATTAGCTTTATATTTGATTTTAAAAATCCATTTGTAGCCAATAGGAGTTCTATTAGGAGGTAGATCATTTATATCCCAAGCATGGTTTTCATTTAAGGCTTCCATTTCAGAATTCATAGCATCTACCCAATTATTATCAAGGATAGCTTCTTCATAACAAGTAGGTTCAATACTTTTATTAAGAATAGAAGCAAAGCAGTAATTGTCTTTGTTAAGATTTGAGTAATTAACAACTTTTTCAACACCATATTTGACTTTTCCTTCAACAATAAAGTTATTTAGATTACTGGGCAACTTAGAAACTCTAGTTGACCTCCTAGCAGTAGTGGCTGGCAAGCCTTGTTCAGCAGAATCCGAAGATGTATCAGCAGACTCTGAAGATGCATCAGCAGGATGTGATTCATGTGATATGTTGCCCTCAGGGTGTGTATTATCATCTATAGATGTTGCAACTGGTTCATCAATCCTGGTGAGATGACTTACCACTGTGCTATCATCATAGGATGTCACTCTCCCTTCATCATTGGGACTTGTGTGACAGCTCGCAATTTCAGGTCATTTCTCAAGTTTCACTATTTCATCATTTATCGTAAACTGGGTTTACGAGTATCAAATTCGCATAACCTTAATGGTTTAGCTGCGAATTCATGATCATATCATCAAAGGCATTTAATATAGACTAGGTTTAGTCTACATTTCAGTAGCATCATTATCATCATGTTAGTTCATTCATGATTTTTCATTTACATTAAACGCGTAATTTTCATATTAAATAAACGCTATCGCGTAATTTATTATTTTGAACATTTGATCCGATACTTCCAAAAATTATCCCGATATATTTTTATACTCGTATTAAGATTATAAAAATAATATTATTAGTTTACCCGGTGTTTTAAATTTATTTGGTATATAAATTGTTATATCTATATATTTACGACGGTTGTCGTAAATTCAACTCGATAATTATTATTTCACTCAAATTTTGCAAGAAAGGTATTTTTATAAATTTTATGACTACAATATATTTTACTTTGACCCGTTAAAATTTATTTTTAGCTAACGCTACCCTAAATACTTAATTATACTTACAACTTACAAACAAATCTTATACATTTATATACTTATACAACAAAAACACATCATGTCCCTTCTCAATTCTTTCTTGCCGACACTCCTCACATGATTCATTATTTCAATAATTCACTTCAACAACTAAAGGTACACATATGTATTGTTTACTAATATATTTACTATATACAAGATTACCAATTATTTAAAACACATAGATATCACACATTTAAAGGTGAAAACCAAAAGAAAATCTCTCCATGGTTCTTGTAGTGATCGGCCATAGCAAGAAGAAGAAGGAGAAACCATAATTTTTCCAAGCTCAAGTGTTTATTTTGTCTTATTAGTGATCTATGTTAAGGTTTTGAAATAAAAACCTATAGATTTATAAGGTTTTCATCATCTTTTTCACATAATCATTCAAGTAAGCATATCATATTCATTTTTCATCTTTCATACTTATTTCATATTCATTTCATTATATTTGAGCAAAACATGCAAGACTTATGGATGTTTATACCACTTTTACATTGTTTTTAAGACTTATATATTTAAGTCATCCTATAATTAATCCTTGTTATATACCACTCTTGATGATGTTTAGGAACCCATGACACCCTAAGAAGGTGTATGGTAGGATTAGAATAGCTTCGGGGTTGTTTTGAATGGATTGGAATAGGTTTAGCACGAGAAAAACCCATTTCGACAAGTCTTAAAAAGGGTCTGATCTTATTTCTAAAAACTGGAAAATCCGACAGTAGACATAAATTTTTGGCCTAGATATTTAGAAAATATACTTTAAAACGAAACCGTGGCCGCTTGAACGGATTAAAACGGAGCTATAACGAAGAAGTTATGAATTTTTCAAGTTTGACGACGAAATATATATATCCTGAAATTTCAGCATGTTAATTCTAGTTTGTACGAGTCAAAAACGAGTCTTTAGCGTTATAAATTATTTCGACTTATCAAAAATATATTAGTATACTTTGATACGAAGCTAAGGACGTATAATACGTAGAAAACGGATTTGTAGAACTTAAACTATACACGTTTACACAAAATTGCCGTAACTTTATTATTAAAGAAAAACTATATTATTTCTATTAGACAAGTGTTACGGTAAACAAGTGACCATATTGAAGGCTATTTTTAACGTTGACGTAGAACTTTTTGTAAAGAGATGTCTTCTAATAAAAGTGAGATCAACAAGCATATTTTCCAAATTGACCAACCGTTTGTATAGCGGAGTTGTAATGAATTAACTACGGTTGCTTAAACTTTGCCGAAATTCACTTTTAAACTACATTTTGGACAAAATCACCATACTTAACCTATATTTTTCTCTAAGAACGAGACCTCTAGGATAAAAACTTAAATGCCAAAACTTTGAGATTATGATACAAGCTTTCCAAAACCGTTGAGTTCGTTTCCTAACGTTCGACGTACACCATTTTACGACTAGCTTTTCGAGGCCATTTTAGCCACTTTCATGAAATTTCCAACGACATTATTTTACGACGAAAAGTTATAATTTCACAATAAATCATTAATAAACTATTGTAGGATGACATTTTGACGTAAATACTTGCAAAGTAATTTAAGAATGGTCAAGACGTCAAAAGGAGTATTTTTCGACGAAGAGTATTATTTTCAAAATTCACAAGTGGTATAAATAACATACGAATTGCATGCATAACATTACATCATAATTCATTACGTATCATATCATTCATAATAGGTCATTTTCGAGATTCACGCTACATTTCAGTGTATCCACTTTTGTCATCATAATCATTGCAACAGGTGAGTTCATAGCCCCACTTTCTATTACTTAATTGCTTTACAAACTCCTGGGGGAGATACATGCTATATTTTTAATCGAACACAAATGCTTTGAACTGTATGTTATATCCAAATGTTTTATTGTCACTAAGTAATCAATTGCCATGTTTGAAGTCCCTACATCATGCACCATTAGTCACTTGCGAGTGAGCGCGAATATTGTGAATAGGCCTATTGGAATTAACACTCCCGCTCTTATTGACCCAGTTAGGGGAAATCGAGCGCACTATATTTGAACCATTAAGGTAAATTGGCAAGTTTACCTATTAGGGCGGCGATGAAACGATGATTACCAATTTTTATTGGTGCGATGTTTACACTTTGGTTGTCATGAACTTAGTGAAATAAATGTTGTTTTGTTTTCAACGATGAGTGTGAAACAATGTAACTCACACTACGATTATTGTGTTCAAACGAATTATTTAAACCTATGAATTTCACTCAACCTTTATGTTGACAGTTTTAAGCATGTTTTATCTCAGGTATCTAAGGCATTCACTTCATGGCATGCATGCGGGCTTATCATAGAGTCGTGGTGACGACGCGTCTCACATGGGATTTATACACTTTAAAAACATCGTTTGACTTGTACTAAACTTACTTTCCGCACATAGTAACTTTCATTTGGGACCTATACTTTGTAACTCTGATTATTTTATTAAATCAAACGATGTATTTTCCAAACGACACTTTAGGTCGTTCAATATAACTGTGATTGTGATGCTATGACAGTCAGTCCCCAGGAATTCCATTCCGCTGCATAACAGGTAATTTGGGGGTGTGACAACTTGTTTGTGAGTCAAAGAAATTTTTGTGGTTTAAATCTTTAGGCACATAAGTTTCAACAAAAGGTTTTGACACAGAATTTTTCATTTTGAATGGGAACACAGTTTCATAAAATTTGACATCTCTGGAATAGAAAATATTTTTTGTTTCTAGGCTCAAGAGTTTATAGCCTTTTTTCTCATTTGAGTAACCAATAAGAACACTTTTTTCAGATCTACTACCAAATTTGTCAGAAACGTTGAGAATGGTGGCATAGCATAAGCAGCCAAAGACTCTAAGGAGAGAGAGTGAAGGGTCATGCCCATACACAAAGAAGAAGGGGGACTTGCCAGACATAACTGAAGAGGGCAACCTGTTTATGACATATGCAGCAGTTAGAACACATTCAGGCCAAAGATTTAGAGGTAATTCCCCCTGAAACATAAGGGATCTAGCAACATTAAGGAGATGCCTATGTTTCCTTTCTGCAATGCCATTTTGTTGAGGTGTATAAACACAAGAAGTTTGATGTAGAATTCCTTTTTCATGATAGAATTGTTGAAGTTTATTATTGACAAATTCTGTCCCATTATCACTTCTAAAAACTTTGACATTGTGTTCAAATTGATTTGATAGCATATGAGTAAAGTTAACGATGGAAACATAAACATCATCCTTCCCCTTAAGCATATAAACCCATACTGCCCTAGAATAGTCATCAACTATAGTTAAAAAATATTTATAACCATCTCTGCTAGTGATTTTATATGGTCCCCACACATCAAGGTGAACAAGTTAACCAATTTTAGTGGATTTATGTTCACTTAGAGGAAATGGTTCTCTGGTTTGTTTGGCTTTATTACAAGTATCACAGAGATGATCAGTTTCAGATGAACTATCAAATTTAAGAGTGGGTCTAAGTATGTGTAGGACTTGGTCAGGGGGATGACCAAGTCTTTGATGCCAGAGATTTCTAGAGACATGACAAACAGATATGCAATTATTAGAGGTAATCTTACATGTAGAGTCTATATAAAAAATGTATAACCCATTGTATTGTTTACCAATCCCCACAATCCTTTTTTGATGTAAATCCTGTATATAACAATTAGATTCATTAAATCCAACAAACATCTTGTTGTCTCTAGCAATCTTATGAACAGATAATAAACTGACATTGTATTCAGGAACAACAAGAACATCAAAGAGAGTTAGGTCATTATTGACCTTTAAATCACCAATTTTAGTAATTAGGGCCTGAGTACCATTGGGATGTCCAACAGTTAGGCCAAGATTTGAAATGTTAACAACGTTGATTAAAAAATTTTCAGACACAGTCATGTGCTGATTTGCACCAGAATCAACAATCCAACCAAGACTGATGTTTCCAGTTAAGGATTTAGTGTTGTTGTTAAAAAACTTGTCGAAGTTCACATTAAACTTGACACTGCCATTAAAGAAGGTTCCTGAGAAATTTTTACCTGCCAAGTTGGCATTAGCAGATGACACATTGTTGTCATTGAGAAGACTCATAAGTCTTGAGAGCTGTTCATTAGATAAAGAGACAGGAGAATTGCTAGCACTATTATCAGTGACATGATTAGTTTCAGCAGAAACATTGTTACTGCTGAAAGATTTACCATTAAAATTTCTCTTAACATATCCAGCAGGATATCCAACAATTTCATAACACCTATCAACAGTATGACCAGGCTTTTTGCAATTAGTACATTTGAGGTTCATATTTGGTCCTCTGCTATTAGAGCTGTTACCAGTGTTAAAACCAGAAACTTTGTTGTTAAAACCTCTTTTGTTATCAAAAAATTTTCCTCCATCAGAGGTTTTTGCATTAAAAACTGTAGCATTGGGTTTAGCAGAGCTATTCCCAGATGAAACATTCCTGTGAGATTCTTCTCCAGACACAACAGAGAAAGCAGTTTTGACATTAGGCAAAGGGTCTCTGGTTAGAATATTGCTTCTGATGGGAACATAAGAGTCATCAAGACCCATAAGAAATTGCATTAACTTGATTAGGTGATTGTGTTTTTCAAAATGTTTTGCAGCCTCACAAGTGCAGGGAGGCAAGCTAATCATACAATCAAATTGTTTCCATAAAGAATTAAGATTGTTATAGTAATCAGCTAGAGAGGACCCACTTTGACTAAGAGAGTTTATATTCTTATGCAGATTAAAAATAGCTGAACCATCAACTTTGTCATAGGTATCTTTAAGATCATTCCACATTTCATAAGCAGTTTTAGCATATATAACACCAGCAAACAGTTCAGGACTAAGAGAATTAAGAATCCAAGTAACCACAACAGAGTTACAGGTATCCCATTGATTAGCAAGACTAGGGTTCGAATCATCTCTTATGCAAGTACCATCAATAAACCCTAACTTATTATGGTTCCTTAAAGCAAAAGTCATGGCCATATTCCATATTTTGTAATTTTCAGTTCCAGTGAGTTTAATAGTAATAATGGGATTGCCATTTGTATTGTTAGGATGCAAATACAAAACATCACCAAAGACAAGACTTTTCTCAGTGGAAGAACGACCAATATTATCATCACCAACAACCATAATACAAACAATAAGATAGACAGATATAAGAAGATAGACAAAGAATAATCAGACAACAACAGACAGAGATAATAAGAATAAATAGTCAAGAAGATAAGACTTTATAATAAGAAACAACAAGCACTAAGCCTGTGGATTAGGATAAACCAGAGCAGGTATTCATACCACTCAAAGGTGGCAGATCAAGATGTTAGTCTACCCGTTTGCACCCACAAGACTTAAGTACTGTATGTTTAAAGAAGATGTAAGACTTAGACTTACAGAGAAATATGCAGCGGAAGAACAAATCACACTCACCCTAGATTCACTTAGTCTAGGGCAAATATGAAACAGAAGATAACCAGTGATTACGCCAACATCAGTAACCCCAAACCACACCTTTGTTGCTAAAGAGAATCAATGAGCCTGAAGCTCTGATACCATGTACGAAAGTATAGGCAACGCCAGATAAACAACAGAAACTTTATTCAGATCTAAGCTGCAATAGTCAGCTTAGATTAATAGTATCCAATTGTTACAAGATTAGATTAATGTCAATGAGACAATAATCATATGAATGTAAAGACAAGACAAGATCAGTGAAATGATCTAAGAGAAGAGAAGAGCGTGATACAAAAGACTGCACACTCAAGTGTGTGTAACCCTAGAATAAAGGACTAATTAAATAGGGGATTAAGTTACACTAAGACCCCTCTAACGGCTATAATAATGAACTTCAGCAGAAACAATAAAATGAACTTCAGCAGGAACAAGAGAGGCTTCAGCAGAAAAGATAATCTTGGAACTATAAACCACTTATGCTTTGTCCATGTTAAACCCCTGTAATATGCCTGCAAAGAACATAGCTTGAAAGCCATTAGCAATTGATAGAGTGACATGTTTGCCACAGATTATTACCCCAAATTTTAACAAGACTCATGAAAAAGTTAAAAAGTGGTACTTGTTATTGATCACATACCTGCAAGATAAACCAGATACCACTACAAGAAATACGGGTATTTGGGAGGGTGGAAAACTGTGCCAAATACTCAAAAACCCGTGCCAAATGCTATTTGGCACGGCTTTGGCACAGTTTTGGCTCCATCCTAAATATGAGGGTGCCAAATACATTTGGGTCGGGTTAAAACCGTGCTAAATAGTATTCGGCACGGTCCATGGGACGGTTTAGCTTTGGGGTGCCATGAGTGAGGTATTTGGCACGGCTAACAATCTTCCGTTCCAAAATGGGCATTTGTCACACTTTTATATCCCGTGCCAAATGTGTATTTTGTACCAATTCATCTCCCGTGCCGAATGTGTATTTGGTACAGTTTTATTTACCATGCCAAATTTAATAAGGACGGTTTTCTCTACCGTGACAAACGTATTTGGCACGGTTTCCTTTTTTTGTGCCAGACGTATTTGGCACTTTTTTATCTCCTTTGCCGAAAACATTTGGCACACTTTTGCTTTCGTTATGTAAATCATTTGGCACGGTTTGCGTTATCATTGCTAACGTGTATTAGCACCATTTTCCGTTACAAATAGGTTTAGTACACCATCGTATCAACCAACCATCTCATATATGCACAAATCTAATTCAATCGAAGCCAAAAATAAATTAAAATCAATTCTTATTAATCATCCATAAAATCAAGTGAACATGGTCACTTGAATACCATAAAGTAAAAAACCAATACGTCCAACATCCTTGTAAACCATGGTCTTTAGAATAACAAAGTCATAACAAGAACTCATTATAATCGCTGAGACAATTTATTACTGAAGAAAACGAATAAAGCTCATCGGATCAATTCTTCATCATAAACCTTGCATAATAAAATATTCTAACATTAGAATTATGTATGAAACAACAAAAAAGTTCAATATACAAAAGAGCAATCGAAAGGGTATACGATTAATAAAAAGGGTTAAAGGATTCAAACTCAAAACCGAGCTGGGTCAAATGGGTTCAATATCATCCTAATGATTTCAACCGCATTTGAAACAATTTAAATAATGGGTTAGAAACTTTCTGTTAGATCTGTTGTTAATTACTAAAGGCCTACCAACAAATATTACTGAAGTCCTACCAACATATATTACTGACAGAATTTATCGACAGATAGCCGTTGATAAACACCAACGGATTACTGACGAGAACAGGTTAGTAACATAGTTATGAAAAGATCATTTAATAATAAAAAAACTTAGATAATAAACTAAAAACATACCGGTGTTGTAATTAACTGTAAACAAGGTGGGCGGCGGGGCATCAATAACTCACACTTTCCTTACTGAGTTCAAAACCGACTCTAATGATTATGCTGTTTCGCAGTTGTAGATATATCATGTTATTTCAAACTACAACCTGCTGAGAACAACACAGAAAGAAATGTATACAAAAAGTGTAGTATATCTGGAGCTGAGTCACATTCAAATAAAGAGTTCACTCAAATGGTCATGAATCCTATTTGCACATTCAAGCCAAACGGATGTAGAGTTTCCATTGTCTACATGCTCTGACCTTTTTCATCAATTTCGTACCATCGACTACTGTCAAAGACAACTTTTTGAGTTAAAATGAGACAACACTTTTCATGTTAAGATACTAACCTTACATCTTAGAAATTAAAAAACAGAGCATTTCACAAAGTTGAATATATCTTGACAAAAAAATGGTCAAATACCCAAAGAATTCTTGGCTGCTAGGTGGTGACAGACCATGGTAAACAGCACACAACTTTTTGTGCTTCTGAACAAAAGCCGCAACATCAATCTCCCTTCCAAGTAGCTGTTCATGGAGGGCTTCAGATTCCTCATCTATTTTATTTGTAAATTCTGTAACCAATAAACAAATCTTTAAGCGTTTTATACACGAAGAAAAGTATAGCAATTGAGACATAAAATACCCGTTAAAACTGACCCAAGTCACCCTTTTGTTGCTGCTGCTATTTGTCACCGCCCCAACCCCCATTAAAAACACCCAAAACCCCACAACACTACACCCAAAGAACTCATACTCATTACACCAGAATATTTTTTTTATTTTATAAAAAATTAAGAACAAACCTATGTGTAATCTTCTTCTTTCAGTCTTAACATTGTTGTTGACGACTTTCTAGTATATCAATCAAAAAACTACATACAAACACAACAAAATCTTAAGATACATCAAGGTCAATAAACTACTTTATCTAATAGCAGATATAAAAACAACCCAGAAAAACATATAAACTTATAATATTTAAATGTGTTACCTACTTTGAATTTTCTGATATTATGATCGACAAAGCAGTGGTTCCCAATGCTTCCGAACCTCTTCACAACGGTCTTATGCCCAAAGTGTGGTCAAGTGTAAGAAAGAATTTCAAAAAGAAACTTAGAAATAAGGAAATTACAGTAAATAACAAAGAATCCCAACCTTAAGTTGTGACGCCGCTTGTGGCCCCATTCTTGCCTGTCACATCATGAGTCACCGAAGAACCAACCGAGCGTCATCGTTGCACATATACATCAGTGCACGCTGGCCCGATTGGCGTTTCGACCAAATCTGCAACTATAACATATTGAGAAAAATATTGGCAAGTGGAAAAAACATTAGACGAAGAATTCACAGAACTGTATTCAACCAAGAAAACAGAAGTGAGAACCAAAAACAAAAAATTAGGATTTCAGTAACCAATCGACTACTAAACCACACATCTTTCTCCAAAAAATTAAAAATTTGAAAATCACAACCAATAAGACCTTCAATCAAAATCATATTAAAAAAACTGAAAATCAAAACCAATGAGACTTAACGCAACAACGCTAAACACTAATTCACTTTGATACTAGATCTCTAATACCTCATTTGACAATACATAATAGTCATACACATCATTATAAACATCGCCTTTCACTCATACACCACGAATTTATGTGACACTGCCATTACCATATGAACATGTGTGAAACTTTTAACCATTATGTGATTAATATTTCCTTACTGGTTCACGCACTAGATTTCTCAAATGTCTAAAATTATCATTTTGACTTAGATATCCTTTCTCATGCCCATACTCAGTTTAAAGTGATTAGTCAATAAGCAAATCTAACCATGAATAAATCATTGGAGTGTTGACGTAGACAAATTAACATATAAAGGCGTGCATCATCCGGGTATAGAATTTGGAACAAGGATATAACTATTAAACAATACTCTTTTATTTTATTTCAAGAAAAGATGTAAAAATCATATATGCTCCAAACATAAGAAGTTTTGTGGAAAAATATACGGAGTATTAGATAAAAACATAAAAGCCATGCCTTTTGTTGCAGCCGGACCTTATTCTTTCTATGATTTCGATTTTGATTTTGATTTTGATTTGCGGGAAAAGGATGCGTGTGGCTGGATTAGTGAAAGGTTGGAGAGAGGGATCTAAAACTTTGATTTTGATTTTGAGGGAAAATTTGGGGGGTATATCATGAAAACATTTGGGGGGATAACCAAATTTTGGGGAAAACTTTATAAAACTAATTTATAAGATATAAATGTATGATCAAAAATTAATTCAATAAAGTGATTTATTAAGAAGTCGTTTGTAGCTACGGCTCACCGCTTTTTAAACAAGCATTACAAAATTAGCGTTTTTTAAATTAGTCAAAGTTTGTCGCTCTTTTTTCAAATGACCACTAAAATTCAAATGTTCATTGATCACAGCTCACAGCCAGGGGCGGAGATAAAAGGGGGTCACAAGGGCACGTGGCCCCCTAGCGAAAAAAAATTGTAGTGTAAAATTTCAAAAATATTTGATTTTTTTTTTTTTTTTTGTAATTTGCCTCTTTTACAAACCAATTTATAGTGTAGTTTCTAAAAAAACTTAAAATGTGCCCGCTCACCCTTAGTACGGTGACAAATATCATACTTAATAATTGAGCTTGTAGGTTCGAGCTTTTATCGAGTTCAAGTTATGGTTAACAATATATTTGGATATTTTTTTTTATCAATAATGCGTTTTTATTTGGTTAAGTAAATTTTATTGAATTTAATATAGAGTTTTTTGATTATCCATTGCTCTTGGATCTTCGTTATGCACGTTATAGCACGTGTGATGCATCATCCATCCTTGTACATAACGACACGTGTTTGTACATTACAACGCTCATATTCTCGTCCTGTTGGGTCCTACATGTGTTTGCCAGGCTTTGAGCCTGTCTTGGGAAGTAGATTCTCAGGTGAGTTATTACGGGTTGCGACCTGAGTGGACCTATTTCAAGTGTATGGCCTTTAGCTAGTTGGGCTAAAGCTCTCACACGTTATCAGTTACTATTTAACTCTCGATATATATAATATAAATAAATATAATCAAATGGCTTAATGGTAAGCCTTTAACTTTCTCACAATAGGTTTAGGGTTCAAACTTACTAGCTAACCTTTGAGGGTTCACCTGGAAATAGGCAAGAAATGGTCGAGGGTGCCTCGGTTAAGCCATAAACACTAATAAACCTAAGCCCACATATGGGCTCAGGCCTAGACTCATATTTAGCATCTAACATATTTTATGAATGAAGTGATTCTTACACCAGATAACCTCAATATAGATGACCTCAGTCATTTGTGTATCCGCTTTTATCTATACAATATGAATATTTTTAACGTGACCTTAAAAGAAAAAAATTTATTTAAGAAACAACAAAGTTAACTCACCAAAATACAGAAGACGGCGCGTTTTAAGTAATATGATAGATATTAATCCATTATATAGATTAATTATAGAGATTAAAAGTTAACAATGAAGGGCTACTGAATGTTAGAGTAAATTAATAAAATCCATCTAAATTTAATTTGATGTCAAATAAAAGCAAGATATAGATAGTCAACACTTGCGAGGTAAAAGTGTAAATTGGGTCATATTTTCAAAAATGTTCAAAATACATAAGATTTAAAAAGAGTTTATAAAAATCTCCCCAAATACATGTGTATTTTTCACAACCTATAAAAACCGTTCCAAATACGTAAGTACTTGGCACCAACATTAGATATTGTTCCAAATACATATAGGTATTTGGCACCGTTATTATCAATTGTTTAAGATACATGATTATTTGGCACCAAAAGTAGATAGCGTTCCTAATACATATACAAATTTGGAACCAGTTGTACCAACCGTTCCAAATACATAAATATTTGGCACTGCTAACTCAAATCGTTCCAAATACACATGTATTTGGCACCACTATTAGAAAACGTCCCAAACGCATATGTATTTGGAACGGTTTCTTAATCGTCGTCCCAAATACCTAACTTTTTGTAACGGTTACCCCAAATGTGCCAAATACATGTATTTGGCACGATTTTTTGACCGTTCCAAAAAATTTCGTCCTAAAAACCCCTTTTTCTTGTAGTGTACTACTGTAGGATAAAATATTGGCGATGAGAAATAAAGTTCCTCGTAAGTCATAACCAATTTGATTTAGTTGTATTACTCACGATTTCAATAGGTTGCAATTGATGGTGATGGTGACGAGATGAAAGGAGAAGTTTGCCCTTATAGAGACTCACAACAAGTGCTCCAGCCAGGCATAACCTACAGTGCACCCGACCCGTGGTCCTCAATCTGCCGACTGTGGTGTGCAACTCCAGTTTCTCGATCCTTAGAAGAGTCAAGAAGATGAATGTCGTAATAGGATTCAAATTTCTCTTAAACACATTCAGCTGAGAATGTTAAAAATTACAAAGTTTGGGAATGAAATCACAGTTCCAGATTGTAGTTCGTACTAATGAGAATTCATATTTAAAAATCGAAGCTTTTAATATGAACAGCGATTTAAGCTTCCAATTTTCTACTATGGGTTAATTAGAACTCAATCTTAATTGGGTTTGTTCGTAAATATGTTTAGTTTTGAGCAGCTCAAAGCGCCATATATGAGAACTCAAAAAAAATGGAGGAGTTCAAAATAATACCATTAATCATCGTAAGTTATGCTAAACAGAAACATACTCATACGCTTTTTAACCTATCAAGTTTCAGTTTCATTTTTTATACTGTATGATTGTTGGGGATTGATTCTATCGGCTCCATGTGTATCTTGAGTTGGATGGGGATGTAGAAATGAAAGTGTGAAACACCAGCGCCTCTCTCTCATATCCCCAAATTTGAAACCCTAAAAAATCAGAATGTCAGACTATATACCCTTTGATACGCAATCTCAAATTTTGAAAAAACTTCCGATAAAGTCGTTACTCAAATTCCGTTCCGTCTCGAAACCGTGGAAGTCACTAATCGACAGCACCAAATTCAATAAGAACTACCACCTCGATCACCCATACCCCCAACATAATATACTTGTAGGGTACCAGAAGTACGAGCAGTTAGGTCATAACATAACTGTCCCAACTTATATCTCTATTATCGATAACGATGAATTCCTCACACAAAAGTTTCCCTTAACAGCCCCCGAGTCCCTTAGGTTACTAAAACGAACATTTACTGTGGGTTCTGTTAACGGTTTGTTGTGTTATTTCGGTTATAACAAAGACACTCCTATTCAAACGGTTGTTATTTGGAACCCGTGTGTTGGGAAATCTGTTAGCATTGTTATCCCTCAAATGCCTCATAACATTCGTAATCCTTGTGTTGGTTTTGGGTTTTGTCCTGTTACTAGTTTCCATGTGCCAGTTAAAGTTGGCGTTGTTAAATTACTTAGTACATGGGTGGTTGAGGTTTTTTTGTTAAGTAGCCGTATTTGGAAAACTATATATATAGGTGCGCCTTTTAAGAAGCGTTGTGAGTTTAGGTGGGAGCAGGTTTCTGTTGATGGTATTATTTATTGGGCTGCTTATGATGATTTTTTGTTGGATTGAGGGATTAGGTCTAATTTTATTATTTCATTTGATCTTAAGAGCTTCAAGTTTGGTGAACTCCCTCTTTCGGAGGGATTGATACATGCACCTTTTTTGTCTGTGTACAAATGGAATGACTCACTTGTGTTCCGTAAGTATAACGATGATGGTTCTTCTTTATGGATGAGGATAGGTGGTGGGTTTACGAAGATGTATACCATTGAGAGTTTTGTATTTGGGTTTAGCAAGAATGGTCATGTTTTATGTGAATTGGATTCGGAGCCTGAAGATTTTGAAGAGTCAGAAGTCGTAGCTTGTGATCCCTCTTCGTGCCGTGCTAATAGTCTTGGGATTAAAGGAAAAGATGGTTCGTTCCAAGGGGTTTCGTACATGGAAACACTACTATTGGTTGATGAGTCAAACTAACAAGGTTGGTGTTATTTTACAATTATTTTTTTATCGAGTTACTTTATGTTACATGTGTATTCTATGCTTATGATGAATTTCATATAATCTGTGCACACATAAATTTTTGACAGTAAGTAAGATGTATTTAGTTATTTGGATAAGTCAACGGAAGAGTAAGCTTGTCAACTTTGAGAGTAAGAGAACATATTTAGCTTAACAAAATTAGTTGATATAGACAGATTCTGCAAAAGGTTACCGTGAATGAGGACGTATATGGATACACAACAGGAGGAACTCAAGCCCAATAGACACTTATGCAAACAAAGTTAATTTTGTTAAACAACAATAAAACCAAGTAAATCTGTTTCTAAGTAACCAAACTTCAGGTTCATATCAATATACAAAATATCAAAAATAACAGAGTCGTGAAAAAGTAGACAGAAGACAGAACAACACCTTACTTCATTGTATAGGTAAACTATGAGCAATCCCATACACTAACTTATAAAATAAATTTAATCTAAAAAGTTGAAGCAATAGTAAAGCAGTCTTGCAGTTTAGTCAAGTGTACTGAAACCAGCCACTCTACATACTTATTGTTCACAATGTGCCTATAAAGGGTTTTTTGAAAATAAAGTGTAGTCTCACACCTTAAATTTGTTTAAAAGTGACATGATTACCCTTTTGTTTAAATTACCAAAATCCGCTATAGACCTCTCCTCTGATGATCCTAATTCATAAACACGGTCTCTTTCTTAACCCAACACACACAAAAACCATTTATTTCAGATAATCGTCAAATATGTGTCTTTTGGGGCTAGTGTAAAAGAAGACGGTCTAAAAAAATTAGGCTCGTCAGAGATAGATGTATATAGCGGCGATGGAATACTTAAAGAATGGGCAAAATAGTACGTTTTGTAGGTTACACAATAGAAACGACTTTGTAGGTTAGCCAAATTCACTGAAACAGGCCACTCTCTCATACTTTTTGAACTTGTTAAAGTGACAGATTCACCCGTAATTTAAATTACCAAAACCCCTATAGACCTTTTGTTACTGTATTACGAAGTCCGAAACACTTGACATTATATCAATATATGCTTTTAAATGGATATGGTAACATGGGTGGGGGCTGGTCAACTAATATAGTATCTCGAACTTAGATGTTGAATAAACATGCAGAGTGGCAATAATCCACTTGAGAGTGGCAATAATCCACTTGGCAATACTGAAGGTCAACTAACTACTAGCTATCTATAGTCGGTGTTATACAAGGCAGGCTCTTAATATGACTGCAGTTGACTTATCCAAATAACTAAATACATCTTACTGACGGTCAAAAATTTATGTGTGCACAGATTATATGAAATTCATCATAAGCATAGAATACACATGTAACATAAAGTAACTCAATATAAAAATAATTGTAAAATAACACCAACCTTGTTAGTTTGACTCATGAGCCAATAGTAGTGTTTCCATGTACGAAACCCCTTGGAACGAACCATCTTTTCCTTGAATCCCAAGACTATTAGTACGTCCCGAAGAGGGATCACAAGCTACAACTTCTGACTCTTCAAAATCTTCAGGCTTGAACTCCAATTCACATAAAACATGACCATTCTTGCTAAACCCGAATACAAAACTCTCAATGGTATACATCTTCGTAAACCCACCACCTATACTCATCCATAAAGAAGAACCGTCATTGTTATACTCACGCAACACAAGCGAGTCATTCCATTTGTACACAGACAAAAAAGGTGCATGTAATAATCCCTCCGGAAGAGGGAGTTCACCAAACTTGAAGCTCTTAAGATCAAATGAAAAAAAAAAAAAATAGACCTAATCCCCCAATTCAACAAAAAATCATCATAAGCAGCCCAATAAATAATACCATCAATAGAAACCTGCTCCCACCTAAACTCACATCGTTTCTTAAAAGGTGCACCTATATATATAGTTTTCCAAATACGGCTACTTAACGAAAAAACCTCAACCACCCATGTACTAAGTAATTTAACAACATTAACTTTAACCAGCACATGGGAACTAGTAACGGGACAAAACTCAAAACCAACACAAGGATTACGAATGTCATGAGGCATTTGAGGGATAACTTTGCTAGCAGATTTCCCAACACACGGGTTCCAAATAAAAGTCGTTTGAATACCAGTGTCTTTGTTAACAGAACCCACAGTAAATGTTCGTTTTAGTAACCTAAGGGACTTGGGGGCTGTTAAGGGAAATTTTTGTGTGGGGAATTCATCGTTATCGATAAAAGAGATATAAGCTGGGACAGTTATGTTATGACCTAACTGCTCGTACTTCTGGTACCCTACAAGTATATTATGTTGGGGGTATAGGTGATCGAGGTGGTAGTTCTTAATGAATTTGGTGCTGTCGATTAGTGACTTCCACGGTTTTGAGATGGAACGGAATTTGAGTAACGACTTTACCGAACGTTTTTTCAAAATTTGAGATTGGATATCAAAGGGTATATAGTCTATTTTTGATGTTGGTCGTTGGAGCACACCAAAAATTATTTGTAAAGATGAGGGAAAGATACGGATTCAAACCTAAATACCTAAGTATCACGGCAAGTATTGATTTCATGGGTTGTCGTTCTAAAGGAATGTTGAATTTGAGACGCATGTTTAAGTTCTTGTTGGATGCTTAGATATCACAATTTTTGAGTTATTAAGGAATTGGAGCCTAAAAGGAAAGCTAAAGGGAACCTAAGTCAAATAAAACTAAGGAAAACTAAGGATAAAGTACGAGATAAGCTAAATGGAAAAACTAATGGAGACTAAGGAAAAATAAAGCTAAAGAGATAACAACTAAATAACGGCAATTAAATATATAAAAAAAGGAATACACTTGTTTGGATATAGTTGACTTTTAGTGTTGAATAATTGGTGATTTGGATTAGATAATTGATAATCTAAGATAAGAAATTTAACCCTTGAATTAATTCACATGCTAAACCAAGTTTAATGGTCACCGGTTCCGTTAACCCAATAAACTCGAAAAAGAATGTAATTTAATTCAAACAACGATAATCCACAACGCTCTTCAGAAGTAGATTTTTATAAACCTTGTTTAAGTTAATTTTTTACTAAAAAGCTTTTAACTATAAAAGATACTCAAAAGTCCTAAATTAAGTGGTTTCACTTTTTAATTTTAGTTAAAACAAATTTCTATAATCTTATGTGGTTTCACTTTTTAATTTTAGTTAAAACAAATTTTATTTCTTTAAAAAAAACAACACTTTCGGGATTATCGTTTGAATCAAAAGTCCTAAATTAAGTCATAATTATCTTCTTCAAATCACTAATTACTAACCACATAAAATCAACCAATCACCAAACAATTATATAAATAAAACTACTCTAACATCCTAATTAAAGGTAAAAACATGGCATAATTAATTAATCTAATCATGGCAATTAACTTAATAAAACGATAGTAAAGAAAAAAAGAAAAAGCACCGGGTTAAATAAGATGACGACGATAAACTCTCGATCATAAACCCCATCTAAAGCTATTATACCCAAATACTGCTTAATCGCCTTAATTACCCCTAATCTTCGATTAATCATCCAAAGCTTGAATCTTTATATGAATTTGAGGTGGAGAAAGGATAAAGTTTGCAACTTTCATAAGTAAAAAGCTTAAAGATTTATAAAACTTAACTCTTAAAACTATTTTAAACACTAAAAAATGTAAAAAGATTAGAACTTTAACAATAAGACATGGTAAAAAATAAGTTTTAAAACTTAAAGACACAAACTTTATAAACTTTAAAGGCCAAAAATGATGATTTTAATAAGGATTTAAACAATAAAAATACTAAAGACACTAACTTTATTGAAAATGAGCTAAAGATTAAGCAATTAATAAGCTAAAAAAAGTAATCAAGGTAAACCATAAATTTGACTGAATCTAGAAAAATAAATCAAAGTAACACACTCATGTATATGCTTAATACAAAAATTAGAGTAAATGCTACATTAAAAAAAAAAGTAACTAAAACTTAGTAATATAAAATTGGAAGTGAAAATTAAATAAAGTTGTTGTCAAACCTCGTACAAATGAAACAAAACGAAAACGGTAAAATTGCAATGTAATACGAGTAACTAAAAATGATCGGCTGTCTACATAGTAAAATTAAAACCAACAGTAAAAAATGATTCCCTATTGCTTGGTCTGCTCCTCTTTTTATACCCCTTGGAACCTTCGACGACTCGAACGTTAGGAAGAAAAGAGCCGTTAATGTCAAAAAAAAAAAAAAAAAAAGTGTGCACACCCTCAAAATAAAACAAGAAAAAGAAAGAGTGGCAAAAAGAAAAAGCAAGCGGCAAAACTTTGGTATCAAAGGTCAAAATACAAATAAGAGTAAACTAATTACCATAATACCATCTAAACTAAAATTAATGCTACGTATTAAACTTTTTATCCTACTTAAAGTCTTTGCCGGAGAGTGTTTGATTTCCTCTTTCTCTAGCTCCGGTCTTGGTTACTAAGTGATGGGTAACCTTCTTTTCTCTTTTAAATACTCAATAAAATGAATTAATTGCATTAACTTTGTCTCAACTTCTTATGTGTAAAGTAGTTGAGTGAATTTAATACCATTTATTATTTGTTTTCTAACCCCCATTCTCACGTTTGATGTTCTATCTTCCACTTTTTGTGTTTTAATATAGCCAAAGTAGTTTAATGGGGCACCTCATAAGACCACAAGGTATCGTGGATATCAATAACACATTATTGGTATGTCATCTCAGCGCCACATCATACACCTCTCAATAAATCATTAATAACTAAAACACCCTCCCTCATAACACACCACTAAAAATACTCACTCACTCAAAAAAAAAAAAAAAAAAAAAAAAAAAAAAAACATCACGAATGGCTCAAATACCTTTGGCTCACATGTTAAAAGCTCCCCATACCTTGTGCTCTAAAATGCTTCCCAAACATCCTATAGAGTAGGTACCGCACTTTGTACCTTTTTTTTTTTTTTTTTTTTTTTTTTTTTTTTTTTTTTGTATTTAATTGTGTAATATATTTAATTTGTGTAGTGTTTTTATATGTATAGTGTATTTATTTGTGTAGTGTTTTTATATGTGTGTATATTTATTGTGTAAAATATACTTGTGTAGTTTTTTACGTTATATTTTTTTATTGTGTATTTGTTTCGATTTAATTAAACAATAACATTAAACATTAAAACATTAAACAAGTACAACAAAAAATGCTACTACTACTACAACGAAATATACTCCACATGATGATTATTAATGTCATCTATAAGGTCATAGAGTATTCCACTCGACTGACATGCGTGATCAATGGGATTTCTTGCCAATTCCAGTGATGCCTCAAACGTCTTCATTCTTGCCTTCAACATATTGTTTTGAGACAATAACATTTGATTTCTTGTTTCAAGCATGTTGATCGTGTTATCTTTAGTTTCGCAGTTTGAGCACTCAAAAATTTTGCAACCTTCGAATCTGAGCCTTAAAAAAATTTCGACTACGTTTTTTTTTTAAAAAGTTATAAAACATAAACTTGTATAACTGATTTAAGATTTATATCAAGTTGTAAAAAAGGTATAAAACATAAACTTGTATAACTGATTTAAGACTTATATCAAGTTGTAAAAAAGTTATAAAACTAAAAACTTGTAAAAAAAAGTTATAAAACTAAAAAAAAAAAAAAATTGTAAAAAAACATTTTAAACACCCCCAAAAATTTGTTATAACACAAAACATAAACCTTTTAAGACTTATAACAACTATTTAGCACGAAAATCGAGAAAAAACATTTCACCCACCCTTCACCCACTGCCACAACAGGCTCTTCAACCCCAAGAAAAGTACAAACACCCCCTATGAGGTGTTGCAATAGCATAACCCTAGTGCCAATTGCAAACAAGTCTTTATTATGTTTGTTGACTGACTTAGTTTCGTATTTATATGTTGCTTTTATAATAGGTTAATAGTTGGTATAATTTTATAGATCTTATGTCCTTATTGCCTAATTGGATGTTATGTAGTTTAGGACTTTAGGCCTTTAGCAAATTGAGTAACTGACTAACTGATTTACTTTTTATCAAGAAACACAATTATGTAACCAAGTTAAGCATGTCAACAAAGAAAAAGAAAGTAGGAATATTAGAATGGTTTGGTCCTGCTCAAAAGAAAACAAAAACGCAAGATAATTGTTCAACTTCCACGACACCACAACCACCAATTGAACCTTCAGCTCAAGAGACTGAAACAGAAACAAGGCATGATACTAGAGAAAGAGATCACTTTAATGTTAATGCGATTCCACATGATCCCGGACATAGAGTAAATATCTTTGATTATAATCCTAATGTTCAAGATTTAGTAAGAAGAGAATATATGCAAAGAAGGCCTTGTCAATTTGTTTCTCATGACTTTCCTCGAACAATGTTTAGAGTTAAGTCACGTCGCTTTAATCCTCTTTGGTTTAACAAGTATGACTGTCTTGAGTATAGTGTTGATAAGTGAAAGGTTTTATGGATATTTAAATAATAGTATGTCCGGATTCGAACTCGAGACTTCGGGATTGCACACATTACGTATGAGAATTGATGTACATAATTAATATAAATAAAACGTTATTATTATTAATTATTAATCACTAAATAAAACATAACGATAGTTAAATAATTAACGATGTTTGGTTAACGGTCGTTAAATATTAACTAGAAGGACCAGAGATGAAATTACAAGTCGGGAAAGTTCTAGAATTCCCTTGGGAATGCTTTGGCCGATCGGTTGGGTTTCCAAACCCAATCACACACAAACTTGGTCATCAAGTTAAGTTACATATAAATACAAACCCTTGTATTCATTCATAAAAAAATCTTGGATCACCAATAACCTAATTTCTCCTCTCCTTCCTCTCCTCTTTGTGTGGCCGGTCGAAACACCCAACCCCAAGGGTTTTCGATTTTGTCTAACTCAAAGATAAAGTATTTGGTTTATTTGTGATTCAAGGAACTAGCTTTTCCACATCAAATCGCTATTAGTACGTGTGTACAAGAACGAAGAGCAAGCACACTTGAGCTTGTATTCCTTGGTGGTCGATTTTTTGGGTGGGACGATTTTGTGAAACCCTTTGTTAGGGTTTTGGGTTTTGTTACTTGATCACATAATCGTTTGATTCTTGAATTGCTAAAAGGTACGCACTTTCTTGTTTGGTTAATTAATTACATATATTATTCCTATTGTCTTCCGCTGCATGCTTTGATGATGTTATTTGTTTTATATATAATTGTTATGAGTATAAAATTCCAACAATAAGGACGCCGCATATTGTTTTGTGTGTTACTTATTCAAGAACAAGGATGACCATGTTGAAGACACTTTTGTTAAAAATGGATTTAAGGGATGAAATAGACCAGTTGCGTTTGGCAAACAGTTTGTGTAACTGTCATTTTGGGTTCTTAACATTAACTTCACATTTTTTTTTATATTATTTTGATCCTTTAAGTGTTACTACGTATCTAATTACTTTATTAGGTTATTTTTTAGTTGTTGATTGAATATAAATAAGAAAACTGTTTTTTTAAAGTCCGACCTGAAAATGTGACCCCATAAACCCAACCCAGGGGAAAAAAGAATTTAAGCTACAAAATTTTTTGTATGAGATTATGTGTAGTGCACATCCTATGTTGAAATCCTATATCCGCCATTGATCTTGTTTGTCGGATTGGTAATTGTGATTAATGGATCTTGGCAATGTTTTAAAAACCGGGTTTTTAATCGACCCGGTTGAGTAACCGGACACCGGTTCGACCGCCGGGTCAACCCGGTTTTTTATTTGTTATTATTATTATTTTTCCGACCGGGTCAACCCGGTTTTTATTTAAAAATTAAAAAAAAAAAACCAAACCTGGTCGGGTTTCAAGACCTGGGTTGACCCGGGTCACTAAAAATCCTGCGGGTCTAACCGGTTAACCCGGGTTTTTTGACCCGTTTTGTGGTCGGGCACCGGTCCGACCGGTTGAATTGGCCGGGTCGACCCGGGTTTAAAAACATTGGATCTTGGGTTTCATCCCTAATAATACTTGGGCTTAAACTTTAATTTTCTCGGGCTTCATATCTTCATATAATCTTCAGTTTTAGCTTCGATTTTGCACTTGAAACTTTATTTTGCTCCGATAATACTTGAATGTACCTTTAAGAATAAAATAACAAAAAGACGTAATAATTGCAATTAAAACCATAATATTATTATTTTATTAAGCTAAAATGCTGGTATTTTCTATATAAAAACATGTATAAACGTGATTTCACCACTACCCAACATTTAAGCTTTACCCGTCCTCGAGCAAAATCATTATAATTATAATTATAAATTTTACTAATCTAGGAGCAAAACGACGTCGTTGTCTACAGTGTAAACCCGCTTTTGACCCGATTGCATGTGAGAGGAAGCACAGTGTTTATTCCTTTTTTTTGTCGTTTCAAACTTTGGAAAAAGGTTGGAATTGTCGTTTCGGGTAAGAAACAACCCGCCCTACATTTTAACCGCCTCAAACCTGGCCAAAAGAAAATATAAAAAAAAATGGAAACACACGAAACTTCAAGAACAACAATTCTCCGACATAGGATTTACTACATTCACCTCCTCTTAGCTACCAACGATAAATCCGTCTAAGGTATAGTAACTACTCTATTTAATATACTCATACACTTATCATCCTTTGTCTTAATTGCATGTATTACTGTTGCTATAGATGTTTGACACACTAAACTTTTTACTTTATTTGCTTATGTTTTTTGATTTGCAAATGGAACTAACCAAAACCCTTATTAATATGCTTTGTATGCCTAAATGTATAGCAATTTGTTGTTTGTTAAATAAAATGAAAACAAAAAGAAAATTATCAAACGACAATATGCCTAAATTGAACCAAACCGGTGATAGCAATATAGATGACGTTAATGCCGGTAGCCATAATATTAAGGCCGTAAGTGTTGTGCCTCTTAATAGTAGCAAAAAGATATGTAAGCATGCCAACTATATGAAAAATAGTATAGAAAGTGGAATGCAGCCTACACAGGAATCTAATCGTTTGGTTACCGAAACCTTCAAATCAAACAATGTGTCACATGAAAATATCCTTGAGTCTTATGCTTCTCCAACCTTTACACCAAATACGTTAAAGAATGCACATCTACCTGAAAAAATCAACAACCCTTATGAAAGAACGAAAAGGAAAGGGGTTTTTTTAAGACCTGTTATGGCAAATGAAAAGAAAGGTTCCATCTACTTTACAAGTTCGACGAATGCAAAGATACCAACAACAAGTGGCATCCAACAATTTACAACAGATTGTGACAGTAATTGCGGAACTAACATCAGCATAGTATCACCTAAAGAAAGTCGTAAGTAACATTATCCCACCTTCTTTTCATCATATCATATCGTGAATGGAATTTAACTACAACAATTAACCACCTCGCTTTATTACTATATTTATTGTAGAAAACTCAGGTTTTCCACATATGCACACAGAAACAAATACCATTCGAGAAATTACAACAGATTGTGACACTAATTGCAAAAGCAACATTAGTATTGATGAGTGTGTAAATACTCATCATTTTTAGTCAAATCTGAACTGCAAAACGTTTAAAAATGCTCAGAAATGCATCAAAATACTGAAAATATTCCAAAATTGCATTTTATATATTTCAGATGCAAAATGTTCAAAATCAGATGAAAAATGAGCAAAGTTTGCATAATTGGCAGTTTCAGTCCCTCAAGTTTCTAAAATTGTCAAAAATAGTCCCTGAGTCAAAATTTCAAAAGAAAAGTCACCAAAGGTCATTTTTAAATCATAACTGGTCAAATTTAGTCCTTTGGTGAAAAATATCAAAAGTTTGAGAAAATTACAAGTTTGGTCCTCCAAGTTTGAAAATTGGCAGAAATGGCCCCTGGAAAATTGGATAATGACAGATTTGGTCCCTGTACTTTTGAAGCTTGTCAGTATTAGTCCTTGGAACATCTTTGATGAGTTGGCAGGAGTGGTCCTTGAAATTTTCAGAATTACACATTAGGTCCCTAAGTATTTAAAAGCCTTTCACCAATTTTGGACCCCTTGACACCAATTGGACCCCTGTCAAATTGCCATTTTGACCCCCTGGTTTTAATAATCAGTCAACCCACTTGGTTTGACTAACCATTTTGGCGCCAACCTTCATCCTCCCCACTTGACTCCTGCAAATAACCTGCACACTCAACCTTCCCTCACCTTATCCCTTCACCTGTCTCCCCCCACCTCCACACAACTCCAAACACATTAAATGCACCTCCATTACCTTTCACTCAACCTCACTGTTAAAACACCTCATTCCCGCCAAAATTGAAAAGTGGCTAAAATCCACAAAAATCATCCAATTGCTCTGAAACAAGGTGGGATCCACTCAGAAGGTGAGAGATAAGCACTTGGGGTATAAAAAGAGGAAGAGAGAAGCAAGCATGAGTAGTTAGTTTTTTTTTAGTTAGTTAAAATTTTAGTTTCAATTTAGTTTCCAGTTTTTTAGTCTAGAATTTCTTATGTTCTAGTCCCACTTTTACTTTCTTGCAATTTAATTTAAATGTAATTCTGATTTCAGTCAATAGAAGTTAAGTTTTTTTTTCTCATTCCAGTTTACTTTAAATGTATTCAGTTTGATTTATAGTTCATGTTGTGAATCTGTCATGGTATTCTAGAGTTTGTTTTCAGTCAAGTTTGAAGCTTCTTGTAAAAAAAAAAAATCAGTTTGTTTAAGTTTCCCAAGCCTTTTCCAATTTAAAGACACTTTTCTGCCAAGGGCAGTGTTTGGATTAAGTTTTTTTTTTGTGGGTCATAAGCTACTTTCGATCCATGTCTGGTTCTAATGCAGTCATTGGTAGTGTAATGTAATGATTTCTACAAGTTAAAGCAAGTGTATACTGCCTGAAAGTAGATTTATCATTTCATTTTTACTGATTCAGCCCCACTGGTGCAGCAGCCCAACAGGTTTGTTCACGAGCTTTTATAAGCTCCTCAATAGATGCTAGTTAGCTTTTTAGGATCTCTAGTATATGAGTTTTTATGGTTAAGCTTGTTTAGCAGTTAGAGTAGGTTTCGTAGAATGTTTGTGCCTTAAAATTTCATCCCTTAGCCATTCTCAGTTCTGTTTCGGCATCTTACAGGTCCCATTTACGGAGTAAGTTTTTTTTTTTTAGGCTTATGCTAGGTATCCAAGTAGGTTTCATTTTAGCTTACCTTCATTTTTCGTAATCCTTACTACATAATCTTAGTTTGATTTAGGCTTGCAGTGTCGTAGGAGGTTGTTTTGAAGCTTTTTCATAAGCTTTAAAAACCCCTCGTTGGGCTGCTTGTGATAGCAAACTGCAACCCCGAAACAGCAGTTGTGTAACTGTTTTATTGTGCATATTGTGTCTCATTTGCAGCTTATTCAGGTTTCCTTTACGCCATTTAGTGCACCTAGTTTAGGTTTATTAACTTTAGCCTTATCCATAGCTACTTTAGGATCACTTGGGAGTTTATTTTTAAGCTAAAAAGGTCCCTTGTGGGCTGTTTTAGGTACTGTTACAGCAAACAACCACCAACAGCAGAACAGCAGGTTGTTCTCAACTTTTTTTAGCTTTTTAATGTTCCATTATTGCTTATTAAGGTCCCTTAGATGATCATTGTATGTTAGAGATTAGTTTTCTTAAGGATTTAGCTTTTACAAGCATCTTTGTTAGCCTCTAATTCCTAAGTTAGCCGCTGTCCCAAACGCCCCTTTAAGCCCATTGCAAGCCTTCTAAAAGCTTGTTAAGAGCTACAAAGTGGCTGCCATTTATCTTATAGGTTCCTTCTAGTAGGCCTCTTTACCTTTTTTTTACCTTTGGATTTTAACTCATTTAGTAGCTTATTCTTGCCAACAGTTTTTTTTTAGAAGCTTGTTTAAGCTCATTTAAGGTCTGTTTGAATTTGTTAGCTAACTAGTTCCATAGCTGCTGTCATAATAAGCCATTTCCCTACTTATTTTTGTTTTTCAAAGTTCAAGTTTTTATTGAAAATGCTTCTTTGTTTTAACAATTAGTTTGCAAAAGAAATAGTTGAAAGAAAAAATAAGTTGGAAAAAGGTGGGGACTGAGATTCGAACTCAGGGTCTGCTGAACCATCCATCCACGCCTCACAACAGCAACCCACTACCATCAATGCCCTTGGGTCTTTCTTGTCATCCATTGCATACTTAACTCTTTTATATACATTTTTACGTTTAGAACTAAATAAGGATTTTAGCTTACTTTCTGCTTATCAGTTGATGATTTTTCTAGTTTCTTATTTTTCTTAGATTTAGTTTACCAAAAAGTAATTTCCTGAAAAGTTTCATATTTTTTTAGATAGTTTTACTATTTTTAATAATTAATTTCTTAATAATTAGTTTTTAATTCGTAATAAATAGAAAAATACTCAAAAAAATATTCCGCTTTTTCCTAAAATTTTCTTTTGTCATGTAGAACGTAGGAAAAGTGTTTTTACACTTGTAGGACTTTTATTTTACAAATTTTACGTTTTATCTTGCGCTCCAGCGTAATTTTTATAAATAACGTACGTTTTCATTTTAAGTTACGTTTTTAGATATTTTAAGTTTACGTTTTAGTTAAAATAGTTTATTTAAGATATTTTGTTTTATAAAATCAACAAAAATATCATTGTAAAAATAGTGATAGCGTTTATTTAATAGATTTTATCTTTTTAATTTCCTTTAATTTGCATTTTACCCCTTGTAGTTTGTATACTTTTTCCTTAGTCATAATAATCCACAATCTCCTTTGCCGTTCAAATCTCGCGATCACTAAACGTTTGATAATCCATTGCATAGCTCGCTGGGACATAACGACCCGGGGAAACACTATACTCCTCAGATCTTCATTGCATTCGTGTTTAAGCAGTTTTAAGCTGGTTACGGCCCGCCATTCACAAGTGGCGGGCTTGCGTGATTCAGCTTGACTGTTTTGCGCGGATCAAATTTTTGGCGCCGCTGCCGGGGAGCTGTGCTGATAATCTTACGTTTAGCAGATTAGTGATTTGGATATTCACTCCTTGTTTATACCATCTGTATATGTTTATATTTTCTTTTAAAAATCAAAAATCCAAAAAGATTTTCAGTCTTTGTTTTTGCATCATGTCTATCCAAAAATCCAAAAATATTCGTCTTTACCCTCTAACCCGATTTGATTCTTTATCTCTTTACCCTTTATCCATTTGATTCTAACTTCTTCTATTCTGATGGAATCATCAATTCCTTGTGTCGGTTGTGGAGAACCGCTTTTCGGTTTACCGTGTCGTTGGTGTACGTGCGAACGGTGCGGTAATGACATTCATAACGGAAGTTGTTTGTTTTGCGGTTCGAGGAATTCATGTTCTTATGATCAAAATTCTTTCAATGAGCCGAAAAACTTCTCCGACTACCCACCCCAACCCCAAAATTTTTCGTTCAATCAGCAGAATTGCTATGGTTGTGGGGATCCGTTAGTTGATTTTCGATGTCAACGATGTTCTTGCGAGAGGTGTGGAAATGATCTTACGGATGGATTTTGTTCGTTTTGTGCTTCGGAAGCTGAATACTCATGCACTTATCCGAACTTTTCCAATCATCCTCAAAACGATTTTAGCCACCCTCCTCAGTATTCATTTGAGCAAGAACCGTGCTATCAAAGTTTTAATGACACATCGTTTCAGAATGTACCGAATTTTTCTTGCACAAATTGTGGAGGTCCTCACGATAATTTTCAATGTCAACCGTGGAATCAAAATTACTATACTTCCGGGTTTGAAAATTTCCAACCTCCACAGCACCATACGGTTCAAACTCCACCTGAGCCGTTGTCTCAAGAAATTTCCTATGATTTTGAATCCACAATGAAAAAACTTGATGATATACTTCAAAACCTTAAGAATCAAGTGAGTGGTGAAAAGACCATAGGAGAATTGCTTGCCGAAGAGCGAAAGGCTCGCAATTCTAGGGAAGAATTATTAGCCCTAGAGCAAGCCGCTCTAAGGCGTTCCCAATTTCTTAATGCAGCTATGTATGATGATGACGAGGAGAGTATTCCTTTTAAGAATATTATTTCTCAACTCCCTCAGTCAATTCATATCCCAGCAGTTGAGATTCCATCTCAAACAACTGCTATCACACCCAAAGCTCCCACTCACTCTCTGAACATGGGGGACGAGCATCTTGACACTGTTCCTGAAAAGGAATCGGACGAATTCATAAAGTCTAGTGTTGAGGACCTTGTCCCAATCCCAAGTGAGTCTGAGGGAATTCTTGACAAAGAGTGTGATGTGTTTTCTCCTCTTACAAATGATTTTGTTGAGACTTTCTCAGATTTTGACAGTGATTATAGTGATGCCGATTCTTTATATTCTAAAGACATAGAATTTATTGATGCATTACTTCCACATTCCGAGATCGTCAACTTAGAAGAGGATGTTGACCATGTTGTTTCCACAACAATTAATACGACTATCACTAATCCCTTATTCGAATTCGGTTCTGAATTTACTCTAAATTCAGTTAATCCAATCTTTGATAGTGATGAGTCTGACACGGAGACTATAATGGACGAGGTGCATATTTATAGCCCACGAAGTACCGCACATGTCCCACCTCCGTATATTCTTCATGAGGAGTTCGCCGGTGAACTCACTCATATCATATCTCCGCTGGAGTATGATTGCGTGGATGGCAAAAATCATGATCGGGGGGAGAGAATCTCAATTTGCATAGTTATGACAAATCTTCCCACCCATCCTCCCGAGATGCCTTCCAACCCTAAGAGCTCAACCAAAAAAATCCAAATAAGTGCAACTGCACTTAATCCCGAGGAAGAAGATCTAGTCATGATTGTTATCATGATTTTCCTTCTTTTCTTCACCTACTCGGTGACTTCCTCTCTTCTTCACTCCTTCGGGAATGAAGACACTATTTTTGATCCCGGCATTTTCAATTATAATTTTTGAGCCGGTTCTCTATATCTCATCGGTGTGGAACTTTCACGTACTTCAATGTTTATCCAAACATCTTGAATGAAAGTCCGATGGAGATTGTTTCTTCCACTTTGCTTCCCCATGATCTAATGAATTCGGGGTCGAGTCAAGCTAGCGACTCGGAAATCAAAAACAGTAGCACGCACCATATGGGTTTTCACCCATATTTCTGTCTTCTTACCCCCTTTCTACCACCTAAGTGTGGGGGTAATACCCCACATGTTATATTAAAAAAAAAAAAAAAAAAAAAAAAAAAAAAAAAAAAAAATCTTTCATAATAATGGCCGTAATATTTCCCTTTTACGTTCTTTGTTTCGGCATAACCGCCGGTACTTTGAATATTGAGGGCAATATTCATTTCTAAGTGTGGGGGGGAATTCTCACGAATTTTATCATATAATTATACCAATTCCCCCGTTTTTGGCCAAAATTTTTTTTTGGAGTAAGTGTTTTACACTTTCTCGCTTGGTTATCAGTCCGCCATGTTTGATAAACTAAAGGATTGGCTAATCCAGGAGCAAACGGCTCTTGGTAAAGATTTCTCAAATCCGTTTATACGGCTTGCAATTTGCCCAAAATTGTATGGTATTCAGCTCACCATATCCTAAAAAGTGAAGAGTTGGCTAGCCCGCAAGGTTATGGCTTGTGGTAAAGGCAGTGGAAAAACCATAATTGGTAATCAGCTCACCAAAGATAATATTGATAATTTATCTAAGAGTTGGCTAGTCCAGAAGGGTACGGCTTCTGGTAAAGACAAAATCAAATCCGTTGAAAGCTGGTGATTTGCTCAAAATCACATGGTTATCGGTGTACCATGGTTCTTACTTGAACTGAAACATTTGGCTACTCCAGAAGTAATGGCTTTTGGTAAAGAGATTCAAATCCATTAAGTTTTTCTCAAAAGATTGCTAGGGACTAGCAATAGTTTAGTGTGGGGGATTGATGAGTGTGTAAATACTCATCATTTTTAGTCAAATCTGAACTGCAAAACGTTTAAAAATGCTCAGAAATGCATCAAAATACTGAAAATATTCCAAAATTGCATTTTATATATTTCAGATGCAAAATGTTCAAAATCAGATGAAAAATGAGCAAAGTTTGCATAATTGGCAGTTTCAGTCCCTCAAGTTTCTAAAATTGTCAAAAATAGTCCCTGAGTCAAAATTTCAAAAGAAAAGTCACCAAAGGTCATTTTTAAATCATAACTGGTCAAATTTAGTCCTTTGGTGAAAAATATCAAAAGTTTGAGAAAATTACAAGTTTGGTCCTCCAAGTTTGAAAATTGGCAGAAATGGCCCCTGGAAAATTGGATAATGACAGATTTGGTCCCTGTACTTTTGAAGCTTGTCAGTATTAGTCCTTGGAACATCTTTGATGAGTTGGCAGGAGTGGTCCTTGAAATTTTCAGAATTACACATTAGGTCCCTAAGTATTTAAAAGCCTTTCACCAATTTTGGACCCCTTGACACCAATTGGACCCCTGTCAAATTGCCATTTTGACCCCCTGGTTTTAATAATCAGTCAACCCACTTGGTTTGACTAACCATTTTGGCGCCAACCTTCATCCTCCCCACTTGACTCCTGCAAATAACCTGCACACTCAACCTTCCCTCACCTTATCCCTTCACCTGTCTCCCCCCACCTCCACACAACTCCAAACACATTAAATGCACCTCCATTACCTTTCACTCAACCTCACTGTTAAAACACCTCATTCCCGCCAAAATTGAAAAGTGGCTAAAATCCACAAAAATCATCCAATTGCTCTGAAACAAGGTGGGATCCACTCAGAAGGTGAGAGAGAAGCACTTGGGGTATAAAAAGAGGAAGAGAGAAGCAAGCATGAGTAGTTAGTTTTTTTTTAGTTAGTTAAAATTTTAGTTTCAATTTAGTTTCCAGTTTTTTAGTCTAGAATTTCTTATGTTCTAGTCCCACTTTTACTTTCTTGCAATTTAATTTAAATGTAATTCTGATTTCAGTCAATAGAAGTTAAGTTTTTTTTTCTCATTCCAGTTTACTTTAAATGTATTCAGTTTGATTTATAGTTCATGTTGTGAATCTGTCATGGTATTCTAGAGTTTGTTTTCAGTCAAGTTTGAAGCTTCTTGTAAAAAAAAAAAATCAGTTTGTTTAAGTTTCCCAAGCCTTTTCCAATTTAAAGACACTTTTCTGCCAAGGGCAGTGTTTGGATTAAGTTTTTTTTTTGTGGGTCATAAGCTACTTTCGATCCATGTCTGGTTCTAATGCAGTCATTGGTAGTGTAATGTAATGATTTCTACAAGTTAAAGCAAGTGTATACTGCCTGAAAGTAGATTTATCATTTCATTTTTACTGATTCAGCCCCACTGGTGCAGCAGCCCAACAGGTTTGTTCACGAGCTTTTATAAGCTCCTCAATAGATGCTAGTTAGCTTTTTAGGATCTCTAGTATATGAGTTTTTATGGTTAAGCTTGTTTAGCAGTTAGAGTAGGTTTCGTAGAATGTTTGTGCCTTAAAATTTCATCCCTTAGCCATTCTCAGTTCTGTTTCGGCATCTTACAGGTCCCATTTACGGAGTAAGTTTTTTTTTTTTAGGCTTATGCTAGGTATCCAAGTAGGTTTCATTTTAGCTTACCTTCATTTTTCGTAATCCTTACTACATAATCTTAGTTTGATTTAGGCTTGCAGTGTCGTAGGAGGTTGTTTTGAAGCTTTTTCATAAGCTTTAAAAACCCCTCGTTGGGCTGCTTGTGATAGCAAACTGCAACCCCGAAACAACAGTTGTGTAACTGTTTTATTGTGCATATTGTGTCTCATTTGCAGCTTATTCAGGTTTCCTTTACGCCATTTAGTGCACCTAGTTTAGGTTTATTAACTTTAGCCTTATCCATAGCTACTTTAGGATCACTTGGGAGTTTATTTTTAAGCTAAAAAGGTCCCTTGTGGGCTGTTTTAGGTACTGTTACAGCAAACAACCACCAACAGCAGAACAGCAGGTTGTTCTCAACTTTTTTTAGCTTTTTAATGTTCCATTATTGCTTATTAAGGTCCCTTAGATGATCATTGTATGTTAGAGATTAGTTTTCTTAAGGATTTAGCTTTTACAAGCATCTTTGTTAGCCTCTAATTCCTAAGTTAGCCGCTGTCCCAAACGCCCCTTTAAGCCCATTGCAAGCCTTCTAAAAGCTTGTTAAGAGCTACAAAGTGGCTGCCATTTATCTTATAGGTTCCTTCTAGTAGGCCTCTTTACCTTTTTTTTACCTTTGGATTTTAACTCATTTAGTAGCTTATTCTTGCCAACAGTTTTTTTTTAGAAGCTTGTTTAAGCTCATTTAAGGTCTGTTTGAATTTGTTAGCTAACTAGTTCCATAGCTGCTGTCATAATAAGCCATTTCCCTACTTATTTTTGTTTTTCAAAGTTCAAGTTTTTATTGAAAATGCTTCTTTGTTTTAACAATTAGTTTGCAAAAGAAATAGTTGAAAGAAAAAATAAGTTGGAAAAAGGTGGGGACTGAGATTCGAACTCAGGGTCTGCTGAACCATCCATCCACGCCTCACAACAGCAACCCACTACCATCAATGCCCTTGGGTCTTTCTTGTCATCCATTGCATACTTAACTCTTTTATATACATTTTTACGTTTAGAACTAAATAAGGATTTTAGCTTACTTTCTGCTTATCAGTTGATGATTTTTCTAGTTTCTTATTTTTCTTAGATTTAGTTTACCAAAAAGTAATTTCCTGAAAAGTTTCATATTTTTTTAGATAGTTTTACTATTTTTAATAATTAATTTCTTAATAATTAGTTTTTAATTCGTAATAAATAGAAAAATACTCAAAAAAATATTCCGCTTTTTCCTAAAATTTTCTTTTGTCATGTAGAACGTAGGAAAAGTGTTTTTACACTTGTAGGACTTTTATTTTACAAATTTTACGTTTTATCTTGCGCTCCAGCGTAATTTTTATAAATAACGTACGTTTTCATTTTAAGTTACGTTTTTAGATATTTTAAGTTTACGTTTTAGTTAAAATAGTTTATTTAAGATATTTTGTTTTATAAAATCAACAAAAATATCATTGTAAAAATAGTGATAGCGTTTATTTAATAGATTTTATCTTTTTAATTTCCTTTAATTTGCATTTTAGCCCTTGTAGTTTGTATACTTTTTCCTTAGTCATAATAATCCACAATCTCCTTTGCCGTTCAAATCTCGCGATCACTAAACGTTTGATAATCCATTGCATAGCTCGCTGGGACATAACGACCCGGGGAAACACTATACTCCTCAGATCTTCATTGCATTCGTGTTTAAGCAGTTTTAAGCTGGTTACGGCCCGCCATTCACAAGTGGCGGGCTTGCGTGATTCAGCTTGACTGTTTTGCGCGGATCAAATTTTTGGCGCCGCTGCCGGGGAGCTGTGCTGATAATCTTACGTTTAGCAGATTAGTGATTTGGATATTCACTCCTTGTTTATACCATCTGTATATGTTTATATTTTCTTTTAAAAATCAAAAATCCAAAAAGATTTTCAGTCTTTGTTTTTGCATCATGTCTATCCAAAAATCCAAAAATATTCGTCTTTACCCTCTAACCCGATTTGATTCTTTATCTCTTTACCCTCTATCCATTTGATTCTAACTTCTTCTATTCTGATGGAATCATCAATTCCTTGTGTCGGTTGTGGAGAACCGCTTTTCGGTTTACCGTGTCGTTGGTGTACGTGCGAACGGTGCGGTAATGACATTCATAACGGAAGTTGTTTGTTTTGCGGTTCGAGGAATTCATGTTCTTATGATCAAAATTCTTTCAATGAGCCGAAAAACTTCTCCGACTACCCACCCCAACCCCAAAATTTTTCGTTCAATCAGCAGAATTGCTATGGTTGTGGGGATCCGTTAGTTGATTTTCGATGTCAACGATGTTCTTGCGAGAGGTGTGGAAATGATCTTACGGATGGATTTTGTTCGTTTTGTGCTTCGGAAGCTGAATACTCATGCACTTATCCGAACTTTTCCAATCATCCTCAAAACGATTTTAGCCACCCTCCTCAGTATTCATTTGAGCAAGAACCGTGCTATCAAAGTTTTAATGACACATCGTTTCAGAATGTACCGAATTTTTCTTGCACAAATTGTGGAGGTCCTCACGATAATTTTCAATGTCAACCGTGGAATCAAAATTACTATACTTCCGGGTTTGAAAATTTCCAACCTCCACAGCACCATACGGTTCAAACTCCACCTGAGCCGTTGTCTCAAGAAATTTCCTATGATTTTGAATCCACAATGAAAAAACTTGATGATATACTTCAAAACCTTAAGAATCAAGTGAGTGGTGAAAAGACCATAGGAGAATTGCTTGCCGAAGAGCGAAAGGCTCGCAATTCTAGGGAAGAATTATTAGCCCTAGAGCAAGCCGCTCTAAGGCGTTCCCAATTTCTTAATGCAGCTATGTATGATGATGACGAGGAGAGTATTCCTTTTAAGAATATTATTTCTCAACTCCCTCAGTCAATTCATATCCCAGCAGTTGAGATTCCATCTCAAACAACTGCTATCACACCCAAAGCTCCCACTCACTCTCTGAACATGGGGGACGAGCATCTTGACACTGTTCCTGAAAAGGAATCGGACGAATTCATAAAGTCTAGTGTTGAGGACCTTGTCCCAATCCCAAGTGAGTCTGAGGGAATTCTTGACAAAGAGTGTGATGTGTTTTCTCCTCTTACAAATGATTTTGTTGAGACTTTCTCAGATTTTGACAGTGATTATAGTGATGCCGATTCTTTATATTCTAAAGACATAGAATTTATTGATGCATTACTTCCACATTCCGAGATCGTCAACTTAGAAGAGGATGTTGACCATGTTGTTTCCACAACAATTAATACGACTATCACTAATCCCTTATTCGAATTCGGTTCTGAATTTACTCTAAATTCAGTTAATCCAATCTTTGATAGTGATGAGTCTGACACGGAGACTATAATGGACGAGGTGCATATTTATAGCCCACGAAGTACCGCACATGTCCCACCTCCGTATATTCTTCATGAGGAGTTCGCCGGTGAACTCACTCATATCATATCTCCGCTGGAGTATGATTGCGTGGATGGCAAAAATCATGATCGGGGGGAGAGAATCTCAATTTGCATAGTTATGACAAATCTTCCCACCCATCCTCCCGAGATGCCTTCCAACCCTAAGAGCTCAACCAAAAAAATCCAAATAAGTGCAACTGCACTTAATCCCGAGGAAGAAGATCTAGTCATGATTGTTATCATGATTTTCCTTCTTTTCTTCACCTACTCGGTGACTTCCTCTCTTCTTCACTCCTTCGGGAATGAAGACACTATTTTTGATCCCGGCATTTTCAATTATAATTTTTGAGCCGGTTCTCTATATCTCATCGGTGTGGAACTTTCACGTACTTCAATGTTTATCCAAACATCTTGAATGAAAGTCCGATGGAGATTGTTTCTTCCACTTTGCTTCCCCATGATCTAATGAATTCGGGGTCGAGTCAAGCTAGCGACTCGGAAATCAAAAACAGTAGCACGCACCATATGGGTTTTCACCCATATTTCTGTCTTCTTACCCCCTTTCTACCACCTAAGTGTGGGGGTAATACCCCACATGTTATATTAAAAAAAAAAAAAAAAAAAAAAAAAAAAAAAAAAAAAATCTTTCATAATAATGGCCGTAATATTTCCCTTTTACGTTCTTTGTTTCGGCATAACCGCCGGTACTTTGAATATTGAGGGCAATATTCATTTCTAAGTGTGGGGGGGAATTCTCACGAATTTTATCATATAATTATACCAATTCCCCCGTTTTTGGCCAAAATTTTTTTTTGGAGTAAGTGTTTTACACTTTCTCGCTTGGTTATCAGTCCGCCATGTTTGATAAACTAAAGGATTGGCTAATCCAGGAGCAAACGGCTCTTGGTAAAGATTTCTCAAATCCGTTTATACGGCTTGCAATTTGCCCAAAATTGTATGGTATTCAGCTCACCATATCCTAAAAAGTGAAGAGTTGGCTAGCCCGCAAGGTTATGGCTTGTGGTAAAGGCAGTGGAAAAACCATAATTGGTAATCAGCTCACCAAAGATAATATTGATAATTTATCTAAGAGTTGGCTAGTCCAGAAGGGTACGGCTTCTGGTAAAGACAAAATCAAATCCGTTGAAAGCTGGTGATTTGCTCAAAATCACATGGTTATCGGTGTACCATGGTTCTTACTTGAACTGAAACATTTGGCTACTCCAGAAGTAATGGCTTTTGGTAAAGAGATTCAAATCCATTAAGTTTTTCTCAAAAGATTGCTAGGGACTAGCAATAGTTTAGTGTGGGGGATTGATGAGTGTGTAAATACTCATCATTTTTAGTCAAATCTGAACTGCAAAACGTTTAAAAATGCTCAGAAATGCATCAAAATACTGAAAATATTCCAAAATTGCATTTTATATATTTCAGATGCAAAATGTTCAAAATCAGATGAAAAATGAGCAAAGTTTGCATAATTGGCAGTTTCAGTCCCTCAAGTTTCTAAAATTGTCAAAAATAGTCCCTGAGTCAAAATTTCAAAAGAAAAGTCACCAAAGGTCATTTTTAAATCATAACTGGTCAAATTTAGTCCTTTGGTGAAAAATATCAAAAGTTTGAGAAAATTACAAGTTTGGTCCTCCAAGTTTGAAAATTGGCAGAAATGGCCCCTGGAAAATTGGATAATGACAGATTTGGTCCCTGTACTTTTGAAGCTTGTCAGTATTAGTCCTTGGAACATCTTTGATGAGTTGGCAGGAGTGGTCCTTGAAATTTTCAGAATTACACATTAGGTCCCTAAGTATTTAAAAGCCTTTCACCAATTTTGGACCCCTTGACACCAATTGGACCCCTGTCAAATTGCCATTTTGACCCCCTGGTTTTAATAATCAGTCAACCCACTTGGTTTGACTAACCATTTTGGCGCCAACCTTCATCCTCCCCACTTGACTCCTGCAAATAACCTGCACACTCAACCTTCCCTCACCTTATCCCTTCACCTGTCTCCCCCCACCTCCACACAACTCCAAACACATTAAATGCACCTCCATTACCTTTCACTCAACCTCACTGTTAAAACACCTCATTCCCGCCAAAATTGAAAAGTGGCTAAAATCCACAAAAATCATCCAATTGCTCTGAAACAAGGTGGGATCCACTCAGAAGGTGAGAGAGAAGCACTTGGGGTATAAAAAGAGGAAGAGAGAAGCAAGCATGAGTAGTTAGTTTTTTTTTAGTTAGTTAAAATTTTAGTTTCAATTTAGTTTCCAGTTTTTTAGTCTAGAATTTCTTATGTTCTAGTCCCACTTTTACTTTCTTGCAATTTAATTTAAATGTAATTCTGATTTCAGTCAATAGAAGTTAAGTTTTTTTTTCTCATTCCAGTTTACTTTAAATGTATTCAGTTTGATTTATAGTTCATGTTGTGAATCTGTCATGGTATTCTAGAGTTTGTTTTCAGTCAAGTTTGAAGCTTCTTGTAAAAAAAAAAATCAGTTTGTTTAAGTTTCCCAAGCCTTTTCCAATTTAAAGACACTTTTCTGCCAAGGGCAGTGTTTGGATTAAGTTTTTTTTTTTGTGGGTCATAAGCTACTTTCGATCCATGTCTGGTTCTAATGCAGTCATTGGTAGTGTAATGTAATGATTTCTACAAGTTAAAGCAAGTGTATACTGCCTGAAAGTAGATTTATCATTTCATTTTTACTGATTCAGCCCCACTGGTGCAGCAGCCCAACAGGTTTGTTCACGAGCTTTTATAAGCTCCTCAATAGATGCTAGTTAGCTTTTTAGGATCTCTAGTATATGAGTTTTTATGGTTAAGCTTGTTTAGCAGTTAGAGTAGGTTTCGTAGAATGTTTGTGCCTTAAAATTTCATCCCTTAGCCATTCTCAGTTCTGTTTCGGCATCTTACAGGTCCCATTTACGGAGTAAGTTTTTTTTTTTTAGGCTTATGCTAGGTATCCAAGTAGGTTTCATTTTAGCTTACCTTCATTTTTCGTAATCCTTACTACATAATCTTAGTTTGATTTAGGCTTGCAGTGTCGTAGGAGGTTGTTTTGAAGCTTTTTCATAAGCTTTAAAAACCCCTCGTTGGGCTGCTTGTGATAGCAAACTGCAACCCCGAAACAGCAGTTGTGTAACTGTTTTATTGTGCATATTGTGTCTCATTTGCAGCTTATTCAGGTTTCCTTTACGCCATTTAGTGCACCTAGTTTAGGTTTATTAACTTTAGCCTTATCCATAGCTACTTTAGGATCACTTGGGAGTTTATTTTTAAGCTAAAAAGGTCCCTTGTGGGCTGTTTTAGGTACTGTTACAGCAAACAACCACCAACAGCAGAACAGCAGGTTGTTCTCAACTTTTTTTAGCTTTTTAATGTTCCATTATTGCTTATTAAGGTCCCTTAGATGATCATTGTATGTTAGAGATTAGTTTTCTTAAGGATTTAGCTTTTACAAGCATCTTTGTTAGCCTCTAATTCCTAAGTTAGCCGCTGTCCCAAACGCCCCTTTAAGCCCATTGCAAGCCTTCTAAAAGCTTGTTAAGAGCTACAAAGTGGCTGCCATTTATCTTATAGGTTCCTTCTAGTAGGCCTCTTTACCTTTTTTTTACCTTTGGATTTTAACTCATTTAGTAGCTTATTCTTGCCAACAGTTTTTTTTTAGAAGCTTGTTTAAGCTCATTTAAGGTCTGTTTGAATTTGTTAGCTAACTAGTTCCATAGCTGCTGTCATAATAAGCCATTTCCCTACTTATTTTTGTTTTTCAAAGTTCAAGTTTTTATTGAAAATGCTTCTTTGTTTTAACAATTAGTTTGCAAAAGAAATAGTTGAAAGAAAAAATAAGTTGGAAAAAGGTGGGGACTGAGATTCGAACTCAGGGTCTGCTGAACCATCCATCCACGCCTCACAACAGCAACCCACTACCATCAATGCCCTTGGGTCTTTCTTGTCATCCATTGCATACTTAACTCTTTTATATACATTTTTACGTTTAGAACTAAATAAGGATTTTAGCTTACTTTCTGCTTATCAGTTGATGATTTTTCTAGTTTCTTATTTTTCTTAGATTTAGTTTACCAAAAAGTAATTTCCTGAAAAGTTTCATATTTTTTTAGATAGTTTTACTATTTTTAATAATTAATTTCTTAATAATTAGTTTTTAATTCGTAATAAATAGAAAAATACTCAAAAAAATATTCCGCTTTTTCCTAAAATTTTCTTTTGTCATGTAGAACGTAGGAAAAGTGTTTTTACACTTGTAGGACTTTTATTTTACAAATTTTACGTTTTATCTTGCGCTCCAGCGTAATTTTTATAAATAACGTACGTTTTCATTTTAAGTTACGTTTTTAGATATTTTAAGTTTACGTTTTAGTTAAAATAGTTTATTTAAGATATTTTGTTTTATAAAATCAACAAAAATATCATTGTAAAAATAGTGATAGCGTTTATTTAATAGATTTTATCTTTTTAATTTCCTTTAATTTGCATTTTAGCCCTTGTAGTTTGTATACTTTTTCCTTAGTCATAATAATCCACAATCTCCTTTGCCGTTCAAATCTCGCGATCACTAAACGTTTGATAATCCATTGCATAGCTCGCTGGGACATAACGACCCGGGGAAACACTATACTCCTCAGATCTTCATTGCATTCGTGTTTAAGCAGTTTTAAGCTGGTTACGGCCCGCCATTCACAAGTGGCGGGCTTGCGTGATTCAGCTTGACTGTTTTGCGCGGATCAGTATAGCATCGGCAAAACAAAGTCGTAAGTAACATTATCTCAGCTTCTTTTCATTATATCATAGCATACGTAGAATACAACTACAACAATTAACAATATTGCTTAATTACTATATTTTTTGCAGAAAAGGCAGGTTTTCCACATATGCAAACAGAATGTGGCATTTCAATGCAATCATCTAATCCTGGAACAAGTAATCATAAACCAAATGACATTATCCAAAGTATGGAACAAAACGATCTTGCAAAATATTTGGTGCATAAGAAATGCAGAGGTCAGTTAAACTACACTTTCTATCTTATAGTATACATTCTTTAGTTTACTTTATAATAATAAATAATAATGTATATGTTAACATATTTAAAACTCATGCTGCAGGTAAAGGAAAAAATATCAGCAACAGACAACAATTGCCCTCTCAAAATTATAACGACATATACCAGCAGCCTAAAAGTAAGTTTTACATCAAATATATAAATATATAAATTTAGAATGTTTATACAACCTCGCCTTAAACGTTACAACTTTTTGATAACACAGTAACAGGTAATGACAGAAACGAAAATACAAAGTTAAACAGCGAAAATGAATGCCACAGTTCTATACACAACAGAAAGAAAGGTTTGTATTACTTTTTAATCTTATTAGTACACATTAAGCCATTTTTTTTTAAAAATCTTTTCTCATTTGTATTTTAAAAATCATGTAGGCCCACCTTTAGAATATGCAAAGTTTGGAAAATGTGACCAAGTTTGTCAATACTGTGGAGCAAAATTTTGGTACGAAGAAAGATTGAAGCAATCATACAAAAGTGCTTTGCCACAGTACCATAAATGTTGTTTAGGTGGTTGCGTTGTTATAAAGCAACATGAAGAATACCCTGAGTACATTAAACAATTGTACAAAGACCATCACTTCATGGAAAACATAAGAGCATATAATCAAATGTTCAGCATGACATCTTATGGAGCAAAGATTGATGATTCAGTTAACAAAGGAGGAGGGCCTTACGTATTCCGCATTTCAGGTCAAATATATCATAATATTGGATCACTTTGTCCAGTAGAGCGGGAACGACCATGTTTCCTACAACTATACATATATGATACGGACAATGAAATTGACAACCGTATATTTCACTTTGGCGGAGAAGAAAAAAGTGGACTGAAAAAAGATATCGTACAAGGATTGATCGAGTTACTGGATGAGCATAATGCGTTGGTGCAACTGTTTCGTACAGCAAGAGATAAAATGTTAGATTCAACAATACCACAATTCAAAGTAAGGCTCTACAGTGTAGTAGGAACACGTAAGTATGAGGTACCTACAGCAGAAACAGTTGGGGCAATAGTGTATGAACAAACCCAAGATGCAGAAGCAGATTTTGATATTATTATTCAAGAACATTCAAGAACTGCTCAAAGGGTAAACAAGTTACATCCGTGTTATATGTCTCTTCAATTTCCACTGATATTTGTCTATGGTGAACAAGGATACCAAAAAGATATGCCACTAAAGCTACAACAAGGCAGCTCCCGCAAACAAAAGAATATCTCCATGAAAATGTTTTATGCTTACTAGCTACATGACCGTGTAAACCGTTTCAGCTTACTACCAAGAGCAGGACGACTCTTCCAACAGTATGTAGTCACAGCTTATTGTGCAATCGAACAGAATCGGCTTGATTTTATTCGTGAAAAGCAAAACGACTTCAGAAATGAATATCTTTCAGGCCTATATGATGCAATTATGAGAGGAGATCGTGATGGACATGATGTGGGTTCAAGAATCATACTACCGGCGTCTTTCACAGGTGGTCCTAGGTACATGTACAGTCACTACCTTGATGCACTAGCAATCTGCCGTGTCCGTGGGAACCCATCTTTCTTTGTAACATTCACCTGCAACATAAAGTGGCCAGAGATTACAGAATATATGGAAGATTTCCCAGAACTGACTACTGCAGATCGAGCAGACATTGTAGTCCGTATGTTTGAGGAAAAAGTCCAAGATTTCATCAAATTTCTCAGAGATTCAAGGACCCTTGGCAATTTGACCGCAGGTATTTCCTAAAACAAATTTACTGTATATGTAAACTTCTTAATTGCTTAAAAAAATCATAAAAAAAAAGAGTCATATACAACTTAACCCCAAAATAAATTACTAACATTGTTCCTCATTTTTATGTGACAGTTTTGTATACAATCGAGTTTCAAAAACGTGGTCTTCCACACTGTCATACATTAATTTGGGTCTCAGAAGGTACGAAAATACAAAATGACGAAGAAGTGGACAGATACATTTCTGCAGAATTACCGGACCCAACTGATGATCCAGAAGGTTATAGAGTAATTGCAGAACTTATGATGCATGGACCATGTGGAGAAGCCAATAAAAATGCTCCATGTATGCAAGCGGTTCAAAGCTGTAACAGGAATTTCCCAAAACAATATTGTAACAAAACATACATAGACAGAGATGGATACGTTCACTATAGAAGACGCGATACAGGCATAACCATCAAGAAAAACAATGTTCGGCTTGATAATGCGTATGTCGTCCCATATAACAGACTACTTTGTATGCGATATTATGCACACATCAATGTCGAATATTGTGGGTGGTCAATGCTGATTAAATACCTTTTCAAGTATATTTCTAAAGGCACTGACCGTGTAGTTGCTAGCATAACAAAAGGTGCAGAAGCCTCATCATCCAACAGTGAACGCCAACGAATACAAATAGACGAAATCAAAAATTTCCAAGAATCAAGATTTATAGGCCCGCATGAGGCATGCTGGAGGATCTTTGGTTTTGACATACACAGTAGAGACCCGGCTGTTCAAATACTTGCAGTTCATCTGGAAAACAAGCAACGCGTTACTTTCAGAGCCACCGACAGCCTCAACTCAATAATTTCTAACCCTTGCAACAAGAAGACAACACTTACTGAATGGTTAAACTATAATGCCACATGGGAAGATGGAAGACATCTTACATATCTAGACTTCCCAAGTGAATTTGCATGGTATAACGGCAGCAACTATTGGCAAAGGCGAAGGAACCAGAATAAGCCAGCAATTGGGAGGTTAACATACATACACCCAAGCCTTGGCGATTTATTTTATGAAAGAATGCTGTTATGCCATCAAAAAGGTTGTAAATCCTTCAAAGACATACGAAAAGTCAATAACATAATATATCCAACATACAGAGGAGCGTGTGAAGCAATGGGTTTGCTTGGTGACGATAACGAATGGAAAATAGCGTTAGAAGAAGCTGCTTTCCATGCAACTGCTTCACAACTACGTTCCTTATTTGTGCAAATTCTCATTTTTTGCGACGTATCAAATCCTAAAAACTTATGGAAAAGTTTTTGGAAGCAAATGTCCGATGATGTTCCCAATATACTTTCCAAAACTTTGGGCATGCAAGTTATTGAGAAAAATGATACAGAACTAGAAGCATATGTTTTGTGCGAAGTCGAAGCAATGTTAAACAGTTACTCAAAATCGTTACCAGAATTTGGTCTGCATTTGCCGCCCAAACATTTGCTTAAAGCGTTGAAAAACCGCCTTCTCATGGAAGAAAGGTTAAACAAGGAACAAAAGATTATATTTGATTTGGTCACAGGAGCGATATCAGAAAATAAGCAACAACTTATCTTTGTATACGGGCATGGCGGAACGGGCAAAACATTTCTTTGGAAAACTATAATATGCACACTACGCTCGGAAGGCAGGATAGTGCTAGCGGTCGCATCATCGGGTATTGCATCATTACTTTTACCAGCCGGACGTACTGCACACTCAAGATTCAAGATACCTTTGGATCTAACTAATGAATCATTGTGTAGTGTGAAAAAAGCAAGTCAATTAGCAATTCTATTTGAAGAAACAGATCTTATAATATGGGACGAAGCTCCAATGAATGATCGAAAGTGCTTTGAGACCTTGGATCGTACCCTTAGGGATGTTCTAGATGCACCAAACTCTTTGTTCGGAGGAAAACCTGTGATGTTGGGTGGCGACTTTAGACAAACACTTCCAGTAAAAAAAAAAGCATCAAAAAATGAAATTATTTCTTCCTCAATCACGCAGTCATATCTCTGGAAACACTTCAAGGTATTCAGGCTCAATGAAAATATGCGGCTACTAAAAGAAGGATTACTTGAAGAAGAAAGAGACAATATAAACAGCTTTTCACAATGGCTACTTGCCATTGGAGATGGCAACATTGGTGTTCCAGATGATGATGACAGCGAAAATACTTCATGGGTATCCATTCCAACTACTTTTTGTATACCAGAATCCGACAACTCAAGGTTAGAACTAATACAATTTATCTACGATAATGAAACATTGCAGAACCCAACAGCTCACGCCTTACAAGATAGAGCGATTGTATGTCCTAAAAATGACACAGCTGATTTGATAAATACGCAAGTTCTACAAATGCTTAAAGGTCACCTTAAAACTTATCTCAGCTCTGATGAGGCATTACCTAAAAGCAACGACGGTGGTGAAACAGAACTTCTTTATCCTATAGAATACTTGAACAGCCTTTCGTTTGGAGGTTTTCCACAACATAAGTTACAGTTAAAAGTTGGAACCCCAGTTATGCTCCTGCGTAACTTAAATTTAGCGGGTGGACTATGTAATGGAACAAGACTGATAGTCACTCAATTGTTGAATAAAGTCATTGAAGCAAAAATAATCACAGGTACACGCATCTCAGATAAAGTCTTTATTCCACGGATTCTATTAATAAACAAAGAAGAGCAGATACCCTTTATCTTCAAAAGAAAGCAATATCCTTTAAGGGTGTGCTACGCAATGACTATCAACAAAAGCCAAGGCCAGTCGCTGAACAAGATAGGAATTTACCTGCCGGAACCTGTTTTTGGCCATGGACAATTATACGTCGCTCTGTCACGTGCAACATCTCCCGAAGGGTTAAAAATACTCATGTCCCAACAGCCTAACCAACAGCCAAATTCTACAAAAAATATTGTCTATAAAGATTTTTTGTCACAAATTGCACAGAACCAGGTTTATGCATAATCTGTTCTCATAAACTGCTGCTTACCAATACAACATAGATAACACATGCTATTTTTATGTTGATGCCTCTATTTTTATCCAATCCATACATGGTCCACATTCACAGCCAACTATCTTTATCAATCAGATATATGTCTAATCTATTGTATAAGAATAATTATATACACTTTCTCATAATTACTTGGTATACATTTTTTTTATTGCCTATTTTTCCTGCAATTGTTCCTTCATATAGATAGTAAACACCTATTATACCAAACCTTTAGTTAACCTTTGATACTAACACAACTTTCATTACTATTTTTCTTTTCTTAAACAGGTATCATTACTCTAATTTTTGCAAACATGGAAGGAACAACACAACAATCTCAAACCCCTGACAACAAAGGAAAAACAATCATACCAACAGCAGAACCAATCAACGTACGAGACATAAAACCAACAGATTCAAACAAAATGATTGAGGTCAAAGTTTATCGAAAATGGATTGGTAGGAATCCTAAAAAAACTGATCCTACAGGTGTATGCTGTATACTGCTTGATAGACAGGTATGTAAGAAAACATTGTTCATAATCAAAGTATAACAACTTATGCAAACACATTAGTTATAATGACTTAAAAAAAATTAAAACAGGGTAACGCCATTCAAGCAAACATGGCTGCCAAAGACATTCTATATTTCGAAAGAAAATTCCAAGAAAATATGGCGTACAGAATTGCAGGATTCAGCTGTGAGCCAGCAAGAACATGGCAACACGCTGTTAGCCATAAAACGTCACTCATCTTTGGCCATGCCACGACTTTCGACATTATCCCAGCCGATGATTTCCCGCAATATTATTTTGAGTTTGCTGCACACAATGAACTTCCAAAAAGAGCAGATGTCAGCACAGCAATACTCACAGGTATTTCCTTACACATTTGTTTTCTTAGTATAACTAACACTTACAACAAATAATAATGGCCACCTGTTTACCCACTAGATTATATCGGAACAATTCAGCGAATAGACACTGTGAGAAATGCAGGAAGCACAACATCAAATCTTACACGGTGGAGAGTTTTAGATGTGCAGAATTTGGAGTAAGTTCGCATTTACTAACTAAAATAAACATAAACTAATTTACTCAACCTTTTTGTCAATCCCTTATTCATTTACCCTGTATCTAATAGTGGTAAGACAGTAAAATTCAAAATGTGGAATGAAATGGCAATGGAGTTTGATGAAGAAGAATATAAAACACTTAAGAAACCAGTGATCATTGCCATAGCGTCTTGCAGAGTCACAAACAGATTTAATGGTAAATACTTTCCTAACATTTTCTATTTCCAATATCTAAAAACAAAACACATTAATGTTCAAAATCAAATGTCTAAACCTAATTTGCATACATATGTACAGAAATCCAACTTACAGGAACATCTGCAACACGTTACTTTCTAAACCCAAACATCCCAGAAGCAGAGGAAATCCGCAATGTGTAAGTAAAACATTCATGACAATGTAAAAAACATTTTATCCATACATACTTATGCATAACAACTGTTGCCAACACAGGTACGACACAATCCTAGATCTACCTCCTGCACTCACAATTGAGTCACAAAAATTTGAAAATGAGGACCAAGAAAGGAATAGGAATCGCGTGTCATTGAAAACACTGCTTGATATAAATCCAGAATCTTACAGGGTAAACCAAAAAAATATGAATATATATATATTGTCATCAACACTTTTGTTAACAACTATTTTACACAACAGTATGTCAGGTTCACTAACGAAGCTACAATCTTATCAATTGATCGTACACGACCATGGTACTACAAAAAGTGCTCCCAATGCCCTCTTAAAACAATTGAAGAAATCCCTGTACCAAGATGTGTTGACCATGGTTTTCAACCTATTCCAACTTACGGGTACCAATACTTCCTTTCACTTTTATCTAAAAAATAATTACTCCTTTGTCACAAAAAATACGAAAAAACACTATGTACTGACCAACCTATGTCTCGCAGGTACTGCTTTAGAGCAATGATTAATGATGGCACAACAACAGTTATACTAATCTGCTTCAGCCCTGAATCAGAAAAGATCATACCTGAATGCAACAAGCTATTGCCAACACTTGAAGACCAAAACCCATATCACTATCCACAGGAACTACTGTCCCTTGAAGGAACCCAACACATTTTCCAACTGCATTTCACAAAAGAGAGTGTACAAGGAAATGTACAATTCATATTGGACAAAATCCTTGACCCCACACCATTGGCAGCATTACCCATTGCTACATCCCTTGAAGAACATCCGCTTCTTATTGGACCATCAGAAACATCAGAAGATGTCAGCAAACCATCACTTCCCACACCAATTCCAGAAGACTTACATGAAAATCTGGCACAAGATGAAGAACATATGGAAATCCAAAATATTGATGCTTCAACGCCAACAACACAAGTTTCCACCACAGCAGTTCAGAAAGAAATTCAGCAAACAAATCCTCCAAAGAAATCGGCAAAAAGAGAATTGAAATTCTCATCGTCTTCTGAGGATTCATCAAACATAAGCAAAAAAAAAGGGAAACAAGACTGAACAACTGAAGTTAACCACCATATGTATATAACTTTATTAGCATGAACCGTGTTGCAAACACTTATGTATAAATCGTAAGTAAACAATCGTCATGCATATGTATTATGTATAACATGGTAGCTAACCATGTCATCCCATGATAATTAGCCATTTGATATGGCAAATTTTGTAACACAACTATAATCTTTTGGGGATGAATCCAATGATATTTGCACCAACTTATGTACACAATCGAAAAGCAAAATAACTTACAAAATTTATTTTTATTAGGCACAAAGCATAACAACTAGAATCAAAGACAAATAACAAATAGGCCACCAACACCAACAACTACATATCAGAAAATCAGTACTTACTGAAATTCCAAATAACAAAACTAATTCTGCTTACAGCTTACATTATGCTTAAAATGCTAAACATGAAACACACACCACACAAACTAAATGACCCATTACAAACAACGAATGCTTTCAATGTAACCCGCTGCAGCTCGAAGAGCCCTATGAGCCTCAGGTAACACTCCTTGAAATGTAACCTGCTTAAGACATTCATGTGCACGTATTTCCCTTAAAAACATAACTGAATTAACCACCACTGCATCACGTTGTTGGTCACAAACCTCTTGGATCAAATCATCTATATACCTAATACGTGCAGCAATTTCAAAACAACGCACACGTAACAAAGACTCCCATTCACACGCTGCAACAACTTCTCTTTCGAAAAAAAGGACCATCTGATCCTTAAGGGCATCACTATCACAAGCAAAACCAAGTTCCGCAAGACACCCTGGCCATGACATATTAACAACTATAACTACACCAGTCTGCAAAAAACTTAGAAAAACATAGCATTTATAGAACCTGACTATTTCCAATAATTGGAACCACTATACAAAAAGCGACAGTAAAAAGCAATATCAAATTCTCTAAAATCAGTTTCAAAAATCAGAAAACAGTCCAAACCACTACAATAAAGTTACAAGACATAAGTTCAGTCAAAAGCATATACGCATGCTTAATAAGACCAAAAGAATCAAAAAAGCAATATCCCCAAAAGCATTCAAGAACAAACAATAAAAAAATAACACCAATAAAACGAAAACCATAGATATTCATATCTTAGTAATAACTGTTGATTACATAAATGACACTACCATATTCGGTAAGCACCACATAAACAAAACTGTAATCCAACAATCATCAAACTTACCCATTAACAATAATTACAGTTTCCTAAACCCATACAACCAAAAAGAAACGCCAAACGTTCATACACCTTCATCTACCATACCTAGAACTTCAACCACATAACTTAAAAAAGCATTAAATAGGCAAAAGACAACAACCCATACACATTAACCATCACCCATGTCCTCATTGATCTCCATCAAAGTAACATGTTGTTCTTGCTGCATAATCCCATCACGTATCAAATCCAAAGTATCCTCCAACGACTCCACAATATCACCTTGAACAACCTGCATTTGGCTAACACAAGACAGAGCATCAACCCCCTCTGGACGAAAAGGACCCAAAAAATGCACCTCCCTTCCCGTCTGCTCAAGCTTCTGAATCTTTTCCCTAAGTTGCCCAACCAACTCCTCCACCTTAATCACAAGATTACGCGCTTCAACCAATTCACTGTTAAAAAGAAACTTAAAACATGTAGCAATGTTTTCGGAACCAGTGGCAATTTTCAATTCATCCAAATTTGGAGTCGCAGCCATTAGTTTAGAAACCCTAGATCTAAACAAAAAAAAAACCCACAGTAGAAATAAGATTTAAAAAAAACCCAAAGAGCTATTGCCCTTAAATATTTCCCAAAGAATTAAATATTTGCACCTCCAAAAAAAATTTAAGATAAAAAATTTAGTACACAAAGAATGATTACAAAATATAACTGAAAACGCATATGTAAAAAACATTATCAAACACAATAGAAACCTTCTTATTTTTCCAAAACTTATAAAAACTCCCCTTTCTTAACTTTATTTTATATAATATATAATAATACCACTAAAACCTCACATAATAAAAAATTAAATGACAAAAACCCGTCGCAGAACGCAACTACCATAGCATAAAAAATTAAATCACAAAAACCCGCTGCAGCGCGCGGGCACCTATACTCGTTAAAAACATTAAGCTAATTAAAAACTTGAATCTAAATCAATCTCACATTTCATCAAACAAAAACTAATATGAAATTAAGTTAAGAGCTATTAAAAAGCTTAATGTTTGATGATGCCCAAAAATTGATCCCTTATTATTTTTATTTTGCTTTTATATATTTTTTTGAATTTCAAAATAATTTAATTTTTTGGCAAACTTCAAAAATTCGAAAAAAAATTGGCAAATATATATACGAGTAATTTTTTTTAATTTTGAAAAATTTGGCACAATTTTGGGGTTGCTCAAAAAACAAACAAGTACGGAGTACATATGCAATGGAAACCCACCCAACACTTAGAATCAAACATCGTCCTCGATGTTCTAAATAATGGGACGTACCTAACACTTAGAACGAAAAAAAATAATATGTAATTTTTAGTGTGGGACGGGTATCAAAAGCAAATCATATAATGATCAGAGAACGGAAAAACTCCCCTAGTGTAGGCGCGCATATCAGTAGTAAACAAATAAGCATAGTGGAGCTTAGCCTCAGCTTGCAATAAAAATATACACGATCTCGGGAGTCAATCTGGCTGGAGCAAATAATAATGTAGAAGATAAAAGCCCATAACGTTCCATGTCCAAATATCACGTCCAAAATGTGATAGTTTCATATATAAGTCCTGAAACTCAAAAGAAATTTCATATAGTATCTTACTATTATATAAAAAGAACCTCCTACCCAAACATCTTACACGTCAGCATAAAACAGTTTGACACTGTTGAGTACGTCAGCATAAAATATGTTCATATTGCTAATTCTTATCTTGCACTGGTAGCCAAAAAAATATGTTGGCCTACCCAAACATCTTACACGTCAGCATAAAACAGTTTGACACTGTTGAGTACGTCAGCATAAAATATGTTCATATTTGCTAATTCTTATCTTGCACTGGTAGCCAAAAAAATATGTTGGAGATAACCCATTAATATGTTAAAGTATTAGGTATGATTTACTTTTAAAAAAGTTGTCCCCCATTTTCAGCATATGCACCCTCCACATTTGAGTGCTATCATATTCTTTTTATAAATCAATCAAAGGATATCATCTAATTCATAGCACACAAGAAAAACTATACGGCATTCTTCTCCTCTCTTTTTCTGTCGATTTCCAACCAGGCCAAAGGTAAGCTTCGAGACCCTTTTCAAGGCTATTATTGTGGCGTTACAAGTTTTGATTTGTTCGTGTTGTGGTTTGTTTTGTACCTGCTGCTATCGTGGGCTTGTAGCACCAAGAAGGTGATTGCTATATGTACATATCTATATGACCATATCTCTTCTTCATTTATCTTAGTTTGGTGTGTTTTTATTTTACTTTTTAGTTTTTATGAAGGCTGGTTTTTTTGTAATGATGACATCGCAGGGTAGATGTAGCTTAACGGTTTTCATGTCATGTGTACTTAACAGTTGAATGGAAGATGTGTCGCGACTTGATCGACGTTTACGGACACTCATTGGGTTAGCAAGTTCTTGATGTTTATTGTAAGAAAAATATGGTGAAACAAACTACGAAGATAGATACATAATCAAAGTAAGAAAAATCTAAGATCTCTGTACTGTAATTTCAATAGTGATGATTTTCTTATATACATGTTTATTATATTTATTTTTAGATTATGATGCAACAAATTTGTATTTGTAGAATTTGTAAAAGTTGGTAGGTAAAGTATAGATTTGTATACAAATTTTGAGTTTATGTTGTAGACTTGTAGTTCTAAAATATCTTTTTTAATTTGGTGCTGAAGCTTGTACATATTATTATTATTATTATCTATACTAAAGAGCAAGACATAAGGTCTTTGCATGCCATGTGTCCCAAATTAATTGCTAAGTTTCGCGAGTTGGCAAAAATAGCCCATGAGGTTTAAGTAGCGTCGCAAAGTAAGTCCTTTACCATTAATTTCTATGTATAGCAATTTGGCAAAAATAGTCCCTAAGGTTTAAGTGTCGTCGCAAAGTAAGTCCTGTAGAATTAATAACTATCTATAGCAATTTGGCAAAAGTGGTCCCGAAGGTTTAGGTGTCGTTACAAAGTACGTCCTTTGTAGCCACGAAAATAGACAAACAAATTTTTCGGTCATTCATCAGTTCCAAATTCACGTCTACAAAAGCAATCCCGCTGCATCGCGCGGGTTTCTACACTCGTTTCTATCTATATACCGTAAGAAAAGCCATTGCGTTTGAGTATTAATGCTTGCTATTTATTAAGCATTTTTTTTCCTTTTTTAATGCTTACTACCATTAGTTTCATATGACAATCTATAGATGAATAAGAAGCTTATACGTATTTCTATCTATATATTGTAAGGCTATGCACAATGGAGCCGGTTGGGCTCGGTTGAGACCTTCGGTCAAGCAAGGTTGAGCCATTGTGAGGCCATCGGTTGTCTTCGGTTAGGGAGAGAGGAAAGGGGAACTCGGTTGAGCACACAACCGAGTTGTAAAGCCTCAAAATCCAAAAACAAGTCATACGGTTTGTAAAAAAAAAAAATTGTCAGGTCACCGCTGTGACAGCTAGGTCGTCGTCAGGTCGTCGGAGAGAGAAAGCTGATGTGGCGGCGACGAACTAGGTCGCCTCTGTGCATAGCCTAAGAAAAGATATCACAACACCACAACAAACACGTAATATCACACTACATGAGTCAATGAGAATGGTGATGTGAGTGGGTGTAGACTCTAGAGCAAGTGGTAATCTTCAATTGAAAATAAATATAGAGCAAGTGGTACTCTTAATTCATTGAATAAAAAAGTAAGTAGAGAGTGACTTCAAAGAGTTTATATTGGAAGGAGTCACAAGTGGTAGGTATAATGTGTTGAGTTGTTCTAACAAATGAGTAGAAAATGTAAAAAAATTGGAGGTTTAGAGTGCTCGGTGAGATATGCTATCAACACGCCAAACGCAACCATCAATACCAATGGCGCCGCCATTGCCTCACCACCTCCGGCGCCATTCGTCCGCCAAAAGCACTTCCGCCATTTCAATGGCTGACGCCAAAGGTATTTTTTTTTTTTAATTTTTTTTTAAACGTTAATTGTTTGTTTTTAAATAAAATAAAATGAAAAAAAGTGGGACCCAATAACATGTTATTGGTGTGTTATGAAGGAGGGTGTTTTAGTTATTGGTGTGTTATTGGGAGGAGTATGATGTGGCGCTGATGTGGCATACCAATAACGTGTTAAAGGTTTTCACCTCACCTAGCACTCTTAGCATGTGTAGGAGAGGTTGGCTAGGGGATGGGAGGAGGGGTGGGCAGTTAGCTATTGTCCCATCAAACATTCAAACCGAGATTGAGATTCTTGGAGATGTACATGAAGAACAGATCATGGTGTGTTAAAAATGTATAATGGTATGGACTATGTTCTCATAAATTGTTGACTAACAAGAACAAATATGACATATTTCATCTTTTTAATTTTTCCTATTGTGATGGTTTTCCAAACAAAATTTTTTGTAATTTTTTTGAACGAAATATTTTTGTAACTTACCAAAAGACTACACTTACAGGGGTTGTGCTTTCTAATATGAAGAATAATAGAGAACACATTCTTTGCAACACTAACATATTTAAGACATGTTTTTTCATAATAACGAGGCTACGATCACAAAGTTGCACAACGAAGCTCCTTGCAACAAGACATGGTTTTTACGACCAATTTATCATATGTTTTATTTTCTGTAGAGTAATGCACGCAAAAACATGTACTTTTGTTTTCAAACTATATTTGTAGTGAAACTACGGCTACAATCATATGTTTTCATAATAACGAGGCTACACTTAATAAAACATGTCGTATTGCAGCCTCTTATGGCTGTTTTGCAATATTATGTCTTTTGAGATCCAAGGCCTTAAATGTTGGATTAGCTTCGATATCGAGATCAAGTAGGTTAGTTGCAGAGCTTGAAAACAAAACATGAACCACGTTTGGGCCGTGCTTAGCACGGCATACAAGAATTACCTAGTAATGAAATAGAGGGACTGATATAAGGTCAAAAACACTACAACTAGGTTTTATTCCTAATAAAAGAAAAACAAAAATTACTTAAAAATAAATTGTGATTTTTTAGGGTTTTAAATTTGGGGATATGAGAGAGAGGCGCTTGTGTTTGATATATTTTAGAGCATCCACAATGGGTCAAGTGGTAAAAAGCTTTTTACTATTCCAACAAGTCTTTTTAAGGAGTTTTTTGCATTGCAATCAAGGCTTTTCGAAAATCTTTTCAACAAAGACTTGGTAGATCCCAAGTCTTTGCTCCAAACTTTGGTCACTAACACTGTGTTCTCAAGTTTCAATTTGGAAAGAAAGTGAATGGAAAGGAGGAGTCACAAAAAAAAAAATGAGAAAATTTTTTAAATGGACACTTTCCCTAGTAGTTTACACAAATAAATCACGCCCATACAATTTTCTAAAATGAACCTTTCAATATGAGACGTTATATTAGTACTGTAATGAGTTTTAAACCGAACACGTGTACACTAATTCTCTGGGCGTGGTCGAGGCGAGGAGTTTGGGCGATGGAATGACCTAGGCGTGCCCTGGGCGTGGCAGGCGTGCCTTGGGCGTGGCATGAACACGGGCGTGTACCTGGGCGTGGCATGAACCTGGGCGTGTACCTGGGCGTGGGATGCATGAACCCTGGGCGTGGGATGCATGAGCCCTGGGCGTGCCTGGCTTGGAGATGTATTGGGCGTGGAGATGTCCTGGGCGTGGATGAAGTTATGGTGGTGACATTGAGGAAGATAACAGCGTGTTTGTTTCACTGTGAAAAAAAAAATTATGGTGGTGTCTTTGAGGAAGATAACCGGTAGGTGTCTTTGAGGAAGAAGTTATGGATATGATATTGGTATTTGTGTTGTCATATAAGTAGAGTGGTATTATGTGGTGAGTAGCTACTAGAAAGAAAAGTCAAAGATTTTAAAAGATATGAAATCATTAACTATATACATAAAGTTAAAAATACTCAACTAGTACATTGTGTGAGTTTGGTAAGATGATAGAAAAGAGTTCATTCTTGTAAAAAGAGTATGTGGATGGTTCAGTTCTGTAATTCACTTAAAAAAAATCACGTTCTGCAGTTTTTTTTTTGGAAAGAAAGTGACGTACGAGGAGTGGAAAGGAAGGGTGATTCATTGATTTTGTTGACTACTTCTTTCCGCCCAAATATGGGCCGTATGAAAGAAAGCAATAAAGAGATGTTTGACTATAATACCCCTTATCCAATCTACTTTACCTTTGTCTGCTAGTACTAGATTTTATCACACCCAAAATCACAATTCTTCAACAAACATAAATAATTTTACAAGATTTTTTGATTCATTTTCATGTTAAAACAAATTTCATCCAAAATGACTTTTTCTTCTTCCATAGATTCATAAATGCCCTTCCTTTTTCCTGAATCCATAATTCTTGAAAGTTGAAACCTTAATTTGAACAATTGTTTATAAGATTTTGTTTAACTGGGTTTCTTATTATCCATGTTCGATTCATTTGTTGGACTTGCATATATATAAATATGGGCCAATCAATTGCTAGGTTTACTTTCTTGATTAAGGAATACTTTTTGAAAGATTACATGGAAGATTGCATCATCGTTATGTATATGTTTTTAGCTTTTTTCAATTTGAAGATCAAACTTCTTGTGTTTTTGTGTGTGAAAGGGGTATAATAGGAAAATTAGAACTGAAGAATGTAAAAAGTGACTGACATATTGTGTTTTTCTTCCATTCCACTTTAAAGTTAAGAACACTATCTTTTTTACCAGTTTTCTTTACTCTCCTCCCCTTTAGTTTACTTTCCTTTACTTTTCTTTCCTTCCATCTAAAATAATAACTCCAGAACACAGTGTAAATGTTTGATGCATTGTAGATGCTCTTAGAAAGTGAAAGGAAGTTTCCTGTATACTTTCAATACCCTTTTAAGTCAAATATTTTGGTACCACAGGTCCCACAACTACTCAAATAAAAACTAGTACTCTGCAATTTCCCTCAACACAAAATTTCAAAGAAAATTTACATGTGGACCCTTGCCCTTGTTTTTGCAATGATCGAAAGAACCGGGCACCTTCTTTGTTTTTTCTTACCTTTTTCCCTTTCAAACAAACAGCTCTATAAATTTAAAGAACTCAGCGGGAAGCACAGTCCAAATTACTCAGTTTCTGTAAGTTCATAATCCTATATGCTTTTTATTTATTTATTTATTTAGTTATTTACATGTGTTTGCATGCCTGATGTACATAGCTTTCATTGTATTACTCATTTCTCACTGTTAGTACACACACTACAACAAAATAGGAACTTACTCACACTTATTAGAGTATGTTGCCACACTTTAAAGTGTGAAGAATAAAAAGTTCACACTAGTATGTGTGTGAACCAATTGGGTGTAGCAAATATTTTCACACCTTTATGTGTGAAGCTTTATGAATATTTTTCACACTTTTAAGTGTGAGGGTTTTTAAACAATTCTTCACACTTTTAAGTGTGATGATTTTGTTTTAAAACAATTTTTAAGTGTGATGATTTTGATTCTGAAATAATCATTCACACTTTTAAGCGTGAGATTAAAATTCTTCACACTTTTTAAGTGTGAGGATTTTGAAACAATTATTCACACTCTTAAGTGTGAACATCTTTAAAAATAAGTCCACGGTTCATAAAGCGCGAAGAAAAAAACGTGTAGAAATGAAAATTTTGTTGTAGTGACAATGCTGATATAAACAATCAACTTACATCAATGTTGAACCATTTACACATTTACACGTTAGAAGCATAATAGATGCTCCAACCCTCCTCCGCAAGCTCGAATGTAGATGTCAATCATGCCCAACATGTTAAAGTCAACTTAAATGTGCTTGGTATTGAACTCAGGGACGGGAACCAGGGGGTGTCCCGGGACACTTATGAATTTTTGTCTCGTAGTGTTAATTTTGTTAAAAAAATCTTTATTTTTTTATGAATGCACCCGGTCCTAAAAGGTTGTGCATGTAGTCTTATTTAATTTCTACTGTAATAAATGCACCTGGTCCTGTTAGTTGAACTAATTGTGTAATTTACAAGTTATTATTTAGTGGTGTTTGATATGGTCATCAATAGTTATTTCTAGGAATTTTATCAGATAGTCTATTTTAATGAAAATCATATGAAATTTTAAAAGTCAATCATACTTTTCTAATACGAGTAGTTACTTATTTATATAACTCATGAAAATCATTTGAGAACAAAAGATTATTTACATACCAAGGGATCAATTTCCACCCTTCATTTTTATTTGATCTAATGGATAAGATTAATCACAACAATTTAAAAAACCCATTTTCATTTTTTTTTTAAATATTAATATCTTTCAACCCGTTAATCGTTAAGCGAAAAAAAATATATCATTGCGACGAGCATTTAATTATCTTTCTATAGATAGGCACTTTGATATACTTTCGACATTTTTTTTTTCTTCGTATTTTTCACGTTTTTTTTTTAAAGTTTTATCGTTTTTTTTACGTTACTGAAATTTGCATTAAAAAATCTTATATGATAAAACACTAATTCGAATATCACATGTGATATTAGTGTAATATCATATATGATATGTAATATCACATATGATATGGATAATCAATTTAGTGTTTTATCATATATGATTTTTTTCATGCAAATTTCAGTAACGTAAAAAAAACGAAAAAACGTGAAAAAAACAATTTTTTTTCTTTTTTCAAAAGTATATCAAAGTGCCCGTCTATAGAAAGATAATTAAATGCTCGTCGCGATGGTGTAAATATTTTCGCTTAACGTTTAACGGTTTAAGAGATATTTAAATTATAAAAAATAGGTGAAATAAAAAATGATTTTAATCTCAATAATTGATTTATTTTTAAATGGATGGTGAATATGAGTCCCTTGGTATGTGAGAAAACTTTGGTATGTAAAATAACTCTTCTCATAACTCATATCAAACAGGTAAAACCGCACAAGTTGGAACCGTTTATATATAATTTGAAAGCTGTCAAGTGCCAACTATGGATCACTTTGCGCGCTCTCATATTGTTGATTCGGAAGAAAGAGACACATCATTATGCTCGGGCTCACCTTCTGTCTTGTCCAAAGATCAGAAAACAGAATTTCTGTCGATCAAGTTATCTTTAGAACAACCGACAGTTTCATTATCTGGAGAGTTGAGATACTTAACACCGCTTTGGGTTTCTGGAAATGAAGAGCCCTGGGATGAACTCTATAGAGCTGAAAATAACGTCCCACATGATCAGAAAATAAAGGAAAAGATAAGAGCTGCACTAAAGCTGTTAACTCTCCGTGAAGAGCGTGTCCTCGTTCAGTTTTGGTCACCTCGTGTCGTTGGGAAGCACCAACTGCTTACAACTATAGATCAACCGTTTGGTCTTGGTATAATTGAGGAAGGACTCTATTCGTATAGGAGGGACTCTGAGCGGAATGTATTTCTTGTGGATAAGGATCATGCAGAAGAAGACATTAGCCCTCCTGCTCGAGTATTCAGGCGAGGATTACCAGAGTGGACTTATGATCTACAAAATTACTTGCCAAAAGATTTTCCACAACAAGAGTGTGCTATTCGTTGCAATCTTCATGGATATTTGGCATTACCAGTTTTTGATTCTACCACAAACTTATGTGTTGGTGTCATTGAGCTCTTGATGTCTTCCAAGACCACGGATTATGCTTTTGAGGTTCAACAAGTTCACAAGGCGCTAAAGGTTTTCTTCTTTTACCTTTCAAATATAATAAACCTTGTTCTAAGAATCATGCTTTCTGCTGTACTACTGTATTATTTAAGCCTCCTTTGACCATTCCTCATTTTTAACTTGTCATCTTGCAGAAACAAAGTCTAAAAAGCCCACAAGTATTTGATTTCGCTACTCCAAATGTAAGTTGGGTACTCTCACTCATCTATACGAAATTCATTCATTATTTTTTCACTGCGATATTCTTATGCAACAGATGTCTTGTATCAGGTTTCCAATGAACAAAGGCAAATTGAGTTGGATATACTCTGCGGTATTCTGAAAACCGTGTGTGACAGCCATAGCTTACCTCTTGCACAGGCATGGGCTGTTTCCCCATCCAGTAGTTTTGTTTCACATGATAATATTATAGACGAGACTTGTAGCAGCTTTGACACTAAATGCATCGGGAAAGTCTGCATGTCCACAAATGGTCTACCGTTTCATGTTCAAGACATGGGAATGTGGCCTTTCAGGGAAACATGTAAAGAGCACCATTTGGATAAGTCCCGTAGCTTTGTTGGGAAGGCATTGTTAGCTCGTGGGTCAAAGTATTGTCAAGATGTAACTGAGCTCACTGAAGAAGAGTATCCTTTCGTCCTCAAGGCACACAATTATAAGATAGCTAGCTGCTTTGCTATCTTTTTGCATAGTCTTTCAGGCAATGATGAATATGTCTTAGAGTTTTTTCTACCTTTGTACTTGAAAGATGGTAGTTATGTACCCTACCTGGTGCAAACATTGAAGCAGAAAGTTGAAGACGCTTCTGGTTTTGAACTAGGTGAAATACCATCACCCACAGAAGTTACTGGACCGCCTAAGGATGCAAGTTTTTTGTCATCTAGTATAAAACCTCAATATACCCAGATATCCGCAGTCACAGCGGCCAACACCTTGGAATATGGGATGGATTCATCATATTCAGAGCCGGTTTTGGCAAATGTTGCTAAAACTGACTCTGCAGATGTCCAAAGCCAATATTCATCAAGAGAAAACTACCCCAACGATATGAGTGACAACATTAATATGGTTGGTTCAATAGAAATCGTCAATGCTACTTCATATTCCATTGTGACCAATCAGAAAATGAGCGATACCACTACTAATGCTGGGGTAAAGAGCACAACTTTGAAACGAGGCAGAAAGCGTAAAATTGATTCTCTTAGAATGGAGGCGGTTCAGCAACATGTTGGAAAACCAATAAATCAAGCTGCAGAGAGCTTTGGTGGTGAGCCATCTTTAGTCTCCACTTAATTATTTATGCCTATCTGCAGTCTTTCAATTTTCCATATATATTTATCATAATCATATTGTTTAATTAGAATGTTTTTACAGTTAGCAGGTCTACATTGAAGCGTTTTTGTCGAGAGAATGGTATAATGAGTTGGCCAAAGCCAAGTCAGAGCACAAAATCTAGTCATGCTACCGACTTAAAGATGTCACAAGTAGTGTCGCAGCAAAGCTCACAACGGTCTTCAAGCGGATGGTTTGCTAGACGTCAAGTTGTGCTCTTTGTAGCAAGGGTTAAGCGGTTGAGTTCTTTAGGCAGACATAGCTATCTTCATTCAAAATCAGATAGTATATACCAAGAAGCACAAGTGACGGTGAAGGCAATTTTTAAAGGTGATATCATAAAGTTCCGGTTTCCTATTTCCTCAGGACTGTCGGAATTGAAAAACGAAGTGGCACACAGACTCAATTTAAAGGGTAAAAAGCTTAGTATAAGATACAAAGATAAGGAAGACGACTTGATACTTATTACTTGTGATGATGATTTGCATACTCTTCAAGAGTTTTTGGCTAGTAACACCACCGTTAAATTACTCGTGGCCTCTGAGTAGTCTTAAGATCCCATGCAACTATGGCAATGTATGTATTGTACTAATGTACTGTTCTTTGTTGTTTGTTTGATTTGAGGTTCAAAAGTACATGTGTTTCATTGTGTTCTATATAAAGATTGCAGCTTAATTGTGTTAAAAAAGGTACAAAATCTTACCACATAAATTTCATTTACAAAAGTATATCAATGTTAGAAAAGTACGGACTGAAGAGGAGTTCCAGCAAGTACTATATATCCGTAATGGATGGTCATCTGCACTTGGTCACCCTTGGTCGCGCTTGGTCATCTTCATTACGCCCCAAATTGAAGGACGTGTCCTCAAGGGATTTTAGGCAAGACCGAGTCCTCCCCTCTTTGTTGTGTTTGAGTGTGTGTTTATTAAATTGTTTTTGTGAGGTATATTTGTGTTTAAATAGGATATGTTTTTTGTGGTGACGGCGGCGCCTTATTGGTCATGAAGAAGGTTGTCGTTGATGTGACAGACAGGAGTCATGTATACTCACCATTACGCCTGGTCTTAAAGATTGAAATGGAACCGACATACACTTTTAGCCCACGAAATCCTTGACTAACTTGCTTACTCTAACATGACTCGTATTGCTCGATTAAAAAAAAAAAAAAAAAAAAAAAAAACTTAGCAACTCAGTATGCCCTTTGAGGATACCGAGATGTTTACTGGTTGAACGACTTTTCGATAAAGGAAACAAGAGTGGTCGCTCAATAATTTTACTAAATTATATTCTTGCCCATTCTAATAAATGACTTTTCAACATATGCATTTCTCCCTTTTTGAACCTATTAATCAACCCTTATATTTTATTAGTACTAGCCGGGTATACGCGCATTGCGGCGGCCGATACCCCGTATCATTATATTTTTTAAGGATAATATTTTTCGAAGTACATTTTTTTTATGATGACATAGTTTTGAAATAGGCTCTAACATCTTAGATAGCTTGTTACATCTTTAATCGGCGGAATAAATATTGGAGTTGTTACAAAAATGTAATAAATTTTATTTATGTGTGTAAGGTATTGAATTTTTATCAAAAGTCAAATATATTTCTATTAAAAGCAAGTGAGTATGTCTGAATTTTAAGCCTTGCTATTAAAAGAATAATCTCAAATGCTTTATATATTACTAGAAGGGTACCCGCGCAATGCGGCGGCGGGTATCCGATGACTATTTTGTAGCGAACAAATGTTTTGAGGTGGTGATGTGATGAGATGGTGGTGACAACGGCGGCGATAAGTATAGTTATATGTGTTTGCTTACCCGTTTAGTGAATTCGTTTCACAACACTTCGAATGTATATGTGTTAGTTGTAAGTGTTTGTTTGGGTTACCCGTAACTTTCACGCGACATCATTATTCCCGCATATAAAAATACCCTCGCAATCTCTTACGCGTCAAACACTCCCCCAAAAGTATATGATTTTGACGAATCAAGATTATATTGATTGGAATAAATGAAATAAAGGTTAAAGTTGTAAAAATTTGAATTGAAATAAAATAAACCCACTAAAAATATAAAAACTAAAAACTCATAAAAATATATTAAAATGGATGTTGAATTAAAGAGCATAAAATTTTAGAAAATATGGTGAAATTAGATTATAATATAAATAAGTAGATAAAAATATATTTTAATTTGAAAATAAAGATGAATTTTTAGTTGAGAATTGACACATGTCATTTTATAATTGGAGCTCCTTATCTTAATTTTTGGTGGTTAGGAGTTAGGCTTGGAGTTTGTTAGAAGTTAGGCTTGGAGTTTGTTAAGAAGTGACACATGTCATCTCATGATTGGAGCTCCTTATCTTAATTTTACATGCATTATAATATATCTTTCCATAATAAGCAAGTAAAAAAGTCTGAATTTTTAAGCCTTCTAATTTTAGAAGGCTTAAATGCATTATAAAGTAGTATAGATTAAAGATAATTTATTTATTTATTTTTTTATCAAAAGATATATCCAAGATCAAAAATTAATCTTAGGTTACTACTTAAATAACAAGTAATACTTGGTTTCTTACAAAATCATTGATCTTTTCATATGATTATTATGCATTTCTTCCCTACTAAGATCTTATTAACCCAGTCACACATTCCTTTCCAATTTATAAAATATTGTTTAGGAAAAAGAAAATCACATAAGAACTGCCCTTAAAACGTATCATTTCCAATCTCTAGCTCATGTAATTAGTAAATTGGATTTGATAGAATCGTTGCCACACAAATCTCATTAAGCTTAAAATATAGTTTCAAGAGGTGTTCAACTATTGAATTTTATGTATTTACGCATGATAAGTTTAGCTATAACACAACCTTTATTTAGGGGTGCAATTAGCAAAATATTATACTATTAAATAGTCAAATGTCAAGATAAGCAACCATGTTCTGAATAAAATATTCACTTGTACTCAATAATGTTGTACTCCGTATAACTTATTCAGGAAACTTCATCTCCAAGTTTGTTATACAGAAACATTTGACGTATTTTCTATTTGGGGCAGTTTATACGACACTTATAGGGGTTTCCAATCATTGCACGCATTAAAGGATTGTACTGTGTGCATCGTGATGTTGTACTATGTGCTTCACGGTTTGTACAGTTGACTCATAAGATCCCTATAGTATATCCTTTTCTATTTTGGTAATTAAACTTCTTTTTGGTATCTATTTTGGATGTTATACTTATTGAGGTGATTCATAATGATTGTAATTTTCTCGAATGGTTTCAATCGATAACCAATATAACTTTTCAATTTATATCACATGTCATAAATCATGCTCAAATATTGACAATTTTTGATGGGGTTATGTTATTAAGACTTTCTATGATGTGACAATAAGAGGATTTAAGTCAAAATATACAAACTGTGATGTACATCTTACAAAAGCCCCTCGAAATCCTCCTATGAGAAGGTCTGTATATACTCCCCCAATTTAATGTTTATAACCAATTTGTTAAATAAATGGGGTAAATATAAGAAAGTATGATAACCGAAGATTGAGAAATACTACATCTACTCAAATTTTACAAAAAAAAATCCACACAAATAATGTAGCTATGTTTGATTTGGCTAATCAAAATGAAAAAAAAGAAATTGTACCAAAAGCCACCAATCATATATAACCACATCATTGTGTGGATTTTTTTGTGTAAAATTTGAGTGGATGTAGCATTACTCCCGAAGATTTTCCCTTTTTCGTAATGCGTCACCAGAAATATGTCACCATTATGACTTAGGCATAAAATCAATGTGAATAAAAAAGAATTTAATTGACAAAATAGATATATACAAAAAGTAAGTTTGACATTAACTCTTTTTCTATGTGACCGGTTCAATGAACTAGTAAGAAGTACGTGTGTATGACTGTATGAGACCCTTTATTATTATAAAATGAGTAAATTAAACAGATGGTTCATATAGTTTGTGTTGAGTTCACCTTTAATCATTTGATTTGTATTATTCACATAGTCTTCATCTTTGAAACTTTTTACATTAACAGTCCCTTTACCCAATGGACGTTAAGTTTGACCGTCAAATCCTCCCATATGACTTGCACATAAAGGTATTATTGTCTATTGTTCTTATTAACATATACAAAATCTCAATCCCAATATAAATATAAAACAAGAAATAAATATTCGCATCCATTACCAAACTCGACCCACCCTCACACACGCATTCGTCTTGTAATTTGTTGTTCTTCTTCTTCCTTTGAACTAGAAACAAATGGTCAATGACGCCACTGACTTCCGATTTTATTATTTTATTAATAATTTTTATTTTTTTTTTAAATTTTTTTGTAAATCTTGTTTTCAATAATTTTGGGCTCACAGTCAGCACCCATGGGATCTAATGACGAACACAGTAAAGGAATTAATTTGAGTCCTCAGAAACAAAACCATGGTCGAAACCATAGGCCTCAAAAGGGCCATGGTAAGAAGTCTCGTAAATGGCGGAATGAATTGTGTACTCGGACTAAGTCAACCGAATTTGTACGAACTAAAGAGAGTCTTCAACCACCAAATAAGGTTGAGGTTGAGGTTGATATTGTAAAGGAACCCCTGAGACTATGTTTATTGGCAAGGTTGCCAACCCAACCCACTCAAAATACATACAAAAATAATTATTTTTTAATTTTTGTATACAATCTTGCTTCCAACCTTAGTCACTTGGCAATCTAGATCCCCAACCCACAATCTCACAAAACATTGTTTTTTTTTTTTTTTTTTTTTTTTTTTTTTTTTTTTTTTTTTTTTTTATATATATATATTTTAGGTTGGGTTGTTGATAAATGGTAAAAAAAATTGAGATTGATTGTATGTATAGATTGTATGTGTGGATGAGTGAGAAAATAATATTTTAATTAAAGATTGGGTTTGATGAGGTTGTGAATAAAGATAGTCTGAGGTAAAGACAATGAATGTCGACCCTGAAAACAAAGTAACCCTTTTGTTTCTCTTGATTCGAACACCAAATCCTCAGTTCCCCACATTCGAATCTTAAGACATATACATCGAAGTAGAAACTTTTTGAAATAAACTCGTTACGTGTTTATTGTGGATTTCGAACCAGGTAGGTGGTTATGGGTTTCTAAATGATTTTGACTTGTTCTTGTAATTAACTTTAAGATCAATGAAGGGTTTGTTTTTGTAGATTTTATAAATATCCTTTGAATAAAATTTCAAAAACTCGAGATCTTGTTCTTGTTTATTTTTCGTTTTTGCTGTTCATGCTTGTTGTTGTTAAAGAGATAGATCAACGATGGGTTTAGTTTCAAACTTTTACAATAAAGAAGTTGAACAACCTGAGATCATGAACTTATTCTGTTCCGAAGATATGTTATTGTTGTTCTTTCTTGTTTAATCTTGAAGAGGATGATTATTGTGGTTGGATGTTGTTTATATAAGATAGGTCATGGGTCAAGATAAAACAGAAGGGTAAAATGATAAAGAAGAATGAAGACTGATAATGAAATGGGTTAAAAAAAGACCAATTTAGCCTCATGTGACTAGGGGTGTCAGCCGGGTTGGGTTAGGGTAAATTCAGGTCAGGTCAAGGCTAAAAGTAACATGCCCGAACCCGACCCTATTTGAACTCGAGTTAATCGGGTTTTGACCAATTTAGGTAGTGCAAACTCGGGCCAGGTCAATCGGGTTCGGGTCAACTCGAATATGAATAAAATAGTCATAAAGTTGCCTATTGGTTCTAATTTATATAGATAATTTACAAAAAATATATTAAAAAACTAAGAAAAACCCTTATTCGGGTCAAACGGGTCCACTCGAACCCGCGTTAGCCAAACATATTCAACCTGATACTCGACCCTATTTAGTATCGGGTTACTCGGGTTGACCCGAATAAACCGAATTCAGGTCATTAGTTTGTTTATCTTTAGGCAAAAATGCAAGTGTATGGATGCAATTATAAATCCCAAGTTATCTATGTTATTTATGTTATAGCAGATCAAAATATGGCATGGTAAAAATGAATGCAATAAAAAAATGAAAAAAAGAATAGAAAAAAAGAGAAAAAAAAAGGACTACCATTCTGCTTATGTTTAAGTCACGAAAAGCAATGAAGGAGTATAGTTGGTTTATCGAGCTTTGACATAACAACGCCATTTTGTACATGTAATTAACTTAGATGATTAGCTTGCCACCAATAAATTTCCTCCATATCCCCAAAATCATGTTTTTCTTACTCTTACACCTAACGTTACAACCCTGTATAAAAACCTCTTTGATAGTTTATCCTAGGTGCTTACAAAGCGGTGAAGTTTGATCATTTATCAAGCCTATAGTAATACACGTAGTATGACAGGTAAGAAGGGATCGTGAGTGTTAAGGGTTTTAGAGTTAGGGACTATTTGAGTAAGAGAAAAAGTCAAAGGATCAAAGATGACAATGGAAACCACAGGGACCATCGATGTAATTTACTTTTATAAAATCCAAGGCAGCTCTGTTTATTTTCGATCATTTCATTTCATACAAAAACAACACAAGAACATTCAGACTACTAAGGAAGAATTTGGAAATAATCAATGTATTGATCAAGGGAAATGTGGCAGATTTTTCAGCAGTTGCTTCTTCTACTTCAACGCAGATTGATTCTTTTGAAATGATTCAAAAGGTTAGGATTTGCTACTTTTCAAGTTAACTCTGTTTTCTTTTCTTGAAATTAATTTTATTTATCTACTTCATGATATATTGTTTGGGTTTGCTTATTTTCTAAAAAACTGCAATAAAACTCGAAATGAAATAAGAAACTTTGTCTATTCCATTTAATGTTTTAAAACCCGGTTGACGCGGGCCGGAAGTGACCGGTTTTTGCTTGTTTGAAAAACCGTTGAGTTTTACATGACCCGGTTTGATCCGGCCGGTTCAACTAACCTAACCGTGGCCCGGCCGAAGTAACCTAACCGTGGCCGGGCCGAACCGACCAAAAATGTACCGACCTGACAAAACCGACAAAACCGGGAAAACCGAATCGAACCGAACCCAAGTAACTTCGGTTCGGTTTTCGGTTGGAGTTTTTTCTTTTTTCAGTTTTTGAGTCGGGTCGGGTTTGACCCGATGCTCACCCCTAGACCCGGCCGTTTCACTCGGTTGAATCAGACCGTGCCCGGGCCGAAAGTAACCGGGTTTTTGCTTGTTTAAAAACCGATTGAACCGACGGGTTTTACATGATCAGGGTTGACTCGGTGACCCGGAAACCGGCCGGTTTTGTATATCTCTCTTTTTTTGAATTTTTTAAGAATAAATTGTTTCCTTCATTATAGTGCAAAAGTTGCATATAGAACGATAGGAATATTTCACTCTATGAAATAAACTATTCCTAAATAAGCAATAAAAGAAACTAAATTCTTGTAACATAAAGGTGATTCTGTAGTCAAGTGATTAAGTGTTACTATTTGTTTTATGGTTATGAACTTTGTAAAAAGGTTGTTTATTCTATTTCTTGCAATTGACTATATAAACTCTTTTTATTGTCTTTTTCTTGACTTACTAAATATAGTATAGAACGATATTTTACTTGTTAAAATATAATTATAAGGGATATATGGCAATGATAGAAAAGTTAACAATACACAATATAAATATACATGAACCAATAATATGTCAAGTAACCAAGTCCCATCTCTAACTTTAAAAAAATCATGCATATAAGTTGAACCATGGAGTAAAATTGGCAATTGGTATTGGGCACTATTGTTGGAAAGAAAACCAGGTTGACTTGACGGTTCAACCGGTCGAACCGGTGACACTCGATCGGGTCAATCAAAAACCCAGGTTTTAAAAATTTCCATTTATAATGGGTTTTAGGGTAGATATGGGTGTATTTAGTCATTGAAAAATAGCCTATTTTTAAGGAATTTTTTCACAAAAAATTGAAAACCGGTTTAGTCACAAATCTTTGAGAGATTTTTCTAAAAAAATGAAAATCTCACTTTTCAAAATTTAACTAGAATTTTGAAAAAGAGCTCTTTACTCTTTCCTATATTTTTCCTTCCATTTTTCTACACTCTTTGCACTTTTCAATTTTTCACAAAGATATCATCTAAACACGTTTTCTAAATTTATAGCACTTTTCTAGAGATAAAATCCCTTACCTTTTTCTAAAGAAATCGAAATAGAAAATTCAAGAAATTTTTCTACGACTAAAAGCACCTTATGATTCTAAAAATGTAATTTTCAGTCTATTCCATTTAGGATCTTTTAATCTATGATAGTAAAAACGTAGTTTTAGCTTCATCTAAATAATAAGCACTTTGAAATGCTTATTATTTGCCCCAAAATAAGCAAGTCCATACACCCTCTTAGCTGATAATGGGAAAGCTAGTTCTTTGTTAGGTTACTCTGTATTTTCCATTTTAGTCCAAGCCATACATGGAGTCATGGAGATAAGAATTAGAAATGAACTTCATGCTAATTTTGCTCAATTTTCGGCATTGATAGGTTTTGTTTATCGGCTGTGCTAACGAATTTAGTATGTAAGCAATGATTTTGAAGCTATGATGAAAGGTTAACTGACTTTGTTTCGGGAATATTTCCTAAACAATATGCTGTCTTCTTTTTTGGAACAAGACTTTTAGTTGTCGTTTACGTTGTATGTTACTCATTGCTTATTATATACATACTTTCTATGGCATCATCTAAAATTCAACTTACTTCCATGCTTTTATGGTTAACCTTGTCCCCTGTGCAAAGGCATGCATCAATACTGTCCAGTGTAGATTTAACCTAATGAATTTTCAAGTTATGTTTGGAATTATTAGTTTGTATGATTTTATTTCTTTACGTTTGTGTTGTTGTGTTTGTTTTAGGTATAATGACATCCAGTAATTTTCCGTCCATTTTCTAGAGATAAAAACGGTTTTCTATCTTTCAAATTATTTATTGAGAATTTTTCATTCAACGTCACTTGAAAACAGAACCTGAGTATTAGGCCCCTTGTCCATTCAATCTTTATTTATTCGGTTTTGTCAAACAGGCTCTACGCAGTATGTCTATATCTGAAAAGGCTGAAACTTGCCAATTTCCTATGGACTTGTTGGAGTCAGTTGGATCTGCAGATGCATCTTGTTCTGATACAGAATTTAGAAAGGCCGAAGATGGAGGCAAATCTTCGGGTTTTGGTTCCAATATGCTATGGAACAAGATATCTTTGGAAAAGCCGACACTTGCATTGTCCGGAGAGGAGAGATACTTAACGCCACTTTGGGTTTCTAGAAAAGGTTATGAACTTTATGAACCTGATCCCTCTCAAGATGGTAATATGTCTTTCTTCCTAATATAAACTTCACTCGCAGTGTTATTAAAATTTTGTGCATATATATATCTGATGTGGTTCTCTATTCTTCTCAACTATAGGTTTTGGGCTGAGGGCTGGAAATATCGACCAGTATAAACCGATAATCCATGACAAGATAAGAGCTGCACTTAAGTTATTAACTTTCCGTGAGCAACATGTTCTTGTTCAGTTTTGGTCACCTCGTGCCGTTGGGAAGCACCAACTAATTATTACTAAAGGTCAACCATTTGGTCTTGGTGTAATTGATGAAGAACTCTTTTCATATAGAAGGGACTCCGAACGCAAACTTTATGTTGTAGATAACAACCATAAAGAGGAAGACCTTAGTCCTCCTGTTCGAGTATATAGACGAGGCTTGCCAGAGTGGACTACAGATCTAACAAATTATTCGCCAAAACATTTTCCACAACAAGAGTTTGCATTACAATGCAATCTCCGTGGATATTTGGCTCTACCGGTGTTCAATTCGAGTACAAGATCATGTCTCGGTGTGCTTGAACTCTTAACGTCTTCCAACTATATTAGTTATGCTTTTGAGGTTCGGCAAGTTTACAGTGCCTTGAAGGTTTGCATCTTTTCTCTATTAGTATTCATCTCATCATTGGCTCGTCCATGTTTGTGTGTGTGGGTGGGAAGAGAGTAGGGGGGGGGGGGGGGGGGGGGGGGTGGGGGGGGGGCGGGGGATCTTCCCTCACCAGAACTATATAAACAAAAATGGTTTGTAAAAACAATGTTTGCATGCACATTTGATCCCTAGGATTTTTAGTAAATTCCACTTTTGGGCATAGAAAATTGATGTGGCATGACGTGGCAATGGGAAGGGATTAAGCATTCGGTGTATCCACATTCTAAGAATCGTGTTTTTGGTTGCATTCTCATTTTGATTTTCAACATTTACGTATTGTTATCTTGCAGACAACAGAGCTAACAACCACACAAGCCTTTGGTCGTCCTACTTTATATGTGAGTTTGGTTGACTGACGTTTGATAATTTGTCCAAAATTTTCATTAAATCCTCATCTACCTTTGAATGCTTATCCTTGTAAATGCCTTTGACACACAGGTTCACAATGAACACATGAACAATGAGCTGGAAAAGATTTTTCGTATTCTGAGAGTTGTGTGTGAGATTCACCAGTTGCCTCTTGCTCAGACATGGGCTATATCTCCATTCAGTAGTTTTGCTTCCCATGAGCAAATTCTAAAGATGAGCTGTGATAGTTTTGATCGTAGATGCCTCGGGAAAAGCTGCCTATCAACAGCTGCTCTACCGTTTCATGTTCAAGACTTAGGCTTGTGGCCATTTCGGAAAGCATGTAAAGAACTGCACCTGGACAAGTCAAGTAGCTTTGTTGGCAAAGTGTTGCTCTCCCACGGTTCATGTTTTTGTAAAGACGTAACCAAACTCAGTGAAGAAGAGTACCCTTTGGTCCACTGTGCACGCATGCATGGGTTAACCAGCTCTTTTGCAATCCATTTGCATAGTGTCGAAAGCAATGATGACTATGTGTTGGAGTTTTTTCTTGCTTTAAACATGGAAGATGGTAGACATGTACAAATACAAAACCTGGTGCACACATTGAAGCATTACATCACGATAGCATCTGGATTTGAACTAGGTGATAAATCGCCTACACAAGCTGTTGGACCACTGATGGATCTCTCTTACACAGATCCTGATATTATCTCAACATCCTCGTATACCTTCGATGATGTTGCAACCGACTCTTTGAATGAAAATCCCCGTGTCACCTGTTCAAATCTGGCGGTCCTAGACGAATGCTCTTCCACCAACGTGAATTCAGAGAAAAGACGTGTTACCTTTATTGAAGAAGCGAGTAGTCCTTTAGAACAAAGAAAAAAGCGTAAAAGAGGATTGGACACAAAGGTGAAAGTGAAGGCAACTTATAGAAAAGATATCAAAAAGTTCAAATTTGCTATTTCACTAGGACTGCGGAAGCTGAAGATCAAAGTGGCAAAAAGGTTCAAGTTAAGTAGTAAAATGATTTGTCTGAAATACTGGGATGAAGACAATGATTTTATACTATTTTCCGGCAATGAAGACTTCCAGTATGCTGAGGCTGCTTCAGGCGGTAACAACAGAATCAACTTGATCTGTGAGTTATTGTTCAAATAAGCTATCATAATCTGTTTCACATTGTTAAGATCTATCTTTTCTTTGTAATAGTTTGGTTATTGTCTTGTTGATAATAATCTGATCCTACAAACGTTGTGTATTGTAAGTAGGCTTAATATGTGCCGCCTATTGAGGTTCTGGTTTGAATAAAGACTTTGTTGTGATTCTGTTGTTGTTATGATACTTTTCTCACAGTTATTGTTGCTTTCTTCCTTCGAATTGTACAGGATTGGGACAGAAAAACAACTGCAGAAAAACAAGGGTGTTTGGGCAGTTTCTTGCAACAGAAAAATAAAAGGAATAAATGCAGAAATTCTATGAATTGTACTGAATTGAATTAATATGTTGGAATGATTTGTTTACAGAATTCTTGCCCTATATATACATGTTGAATCGGTGCCAATGAAGGCAGTTGTGTCGATTCCTAAACGGTGTAATTGATATAACCGTTGTAACCTAAACTAAACGTTATACCCTATTCTAAAACGGTTTATACCGTTACTAATAAACCCAGCCCAATACAATGGGTCGGTTTTTACAGAACCATAGCATAAACATACACTAAACTACCCTTAACTATATTAAGATTATTAAACATACTACTAAGTTTTCTGGTTTTGTCATTTACTTCCAACATTCCCCCCTAATGACAAAATCAGTGCTTCCTTTAATCTTTCTTTCTTGACGAGTCTTCACAGCAATGTAGGTTCGGTGTCAGTGTCATAGATATAATTGAGTATGACCAATAGTTTATTATCAACATGTTTATAGGACATGTTTATAGATAGTACTTCTTTCGTCTCAAAATATAAGTTCATTTTAACTTTGACTCGAAGTATTTATGTTTCTATTATATAATAATTGATGCAAATTATATAAATGGATTGTGTTTTACGTTTGTTTTCATTGGTATAATTTTTACTAGTTATAATACCCGTGCACACACGGGGTTTTTTCTAAGGTTTTAAGTATGTATTATTATCGATTACATTTTTTAATCTTGTTCACAGGATATAGCAAAAGCTAAAAATGTATTTTATCAAACTCTTACCTTTTATTAGTGTATTTATATACATCCTATATTACACACATCATGCTACAATAACTAGTTATAATACCCGTGCACACACGGGGTTTTTTCTAAGGTTTTAATTATGTATTATTATCGATTACATTTTTTAATCTTGTTCACAGGATATAGCAAAAGCTAAAAATGTATTTTATCAAACTCTTACCTTTTATTAGTGTATTTATATACATCATATATTACACACATCATGCTACAATAACATGGTTGGAAATCCAAAATCATATACTACATTTCAAAAGTTTTTATTTTTTTGTGAGAAGAACCAAAAGGTCGTTGTTCATGTAATCATAGGATCCACAATATATAAAAGTAGATGAACATAGAAAGGCTACATGCATGTACCGGTTTCTTATGGTCATGCATCAAAAAAATTCAAGCAAGAATTATGATGAACAACTAAAATCAAGACATAAACCGGCTAGTTGCACAACAAAACACGTGCATTCACAATTTCACATGACGGTGAAGTATCATTTTATAACTACAAAATTATTAAGCAGAGCAAGTTTACAAATTATAATGTCTCTCCATCCTTCAAATCACATTCTAATATCATTGTTTATTTTCAAATTTTATATTTAGCATCATTCTCCAAAAGTAGACTTTTCTGTAAGAATATACTCCAAATTAAAGACCGCATTCATTAATCATAAAAAGAAAGTAGAAAAATATTTTGACAAGTTGGCCCAATCCACTGACCCATACTAAAAATTAATAAATGTTGGGAGCTCAACCCAAATCCATCCAACCCAGACTATTTTGACCAATGGCCCATAGTAAATTAATGACCAATTTGAGAATACCGAACCCACTCAACCGGCTAACGTGCCACCTCTAGAACAAAAGTTGCTGATATCAAATACCTAATATTTCAATCTATTTAAATTCAAATTTCTGCCACTTCCTGCAAAAGGAATACATGTATGGAATGCATGTATAACGTATACCTCACGTAAAATGTACGTATCTTCTAAAACCTTTTCAGACTTCGCTAGTGTATATTGAAATGCTAGACCTGCGCTATTTATTAAGTCAGTTTTGCACATCGATAAAATGTAAGACAAAAATGAAACAATAAACCATTAAACAATAAACCAAGTTCAACTTTTAACAGGAAGTTACGCTGGATTTTTTAGGTTTTTAATTAAACATATTTAAAAAGAATAAAATAAAATAAATAGATTATTTAGGCCTACAATTAATGCCTAAATACAAGCCTAATGCATAAATCACTTGTACAATTGAAGTATACATTTTCTTTCTCCAAATTTTTACCAATCATTTTTCTAGTTTTATTATATAAAATAGTAAGTATTATTATATAATACAAACAAATTTAAAGTCAAAGTTGAATTCAAAAAGTCAAAATGAACTTATATTTTAAGACGTAGTGAGTATTAGATCTAATGACGCAAGTTATATCTGCGACACTTTTTTAAAAATGTATTTAACTTTTCACTTTTTATTTTGTTATGTAGCTAACTAATTTTTTTGGGGGCTATATCATCCAAGTCTACGTGGCATTCCTTTGTATCTATTCAATAACTTAAAAACTTGCTAATTCTTATATGGTACCGGTTTTTACACTTTAATTTAAAAAGTAATAATAGATAATGGAAGTTACGTATATGTTTACTTTTAATTGCTTCATGTCTACATGCTATTATGTGGATTCTCTATACCTTTTACTCCTTCGTTTTGGAGCGGCAATACTGCAACAATATGACTGCTATGAAGTCAGGCAACATTCCATTGTTCTAGGTTAAAATATTAGGTTAATACAAATAAACCGTAAAAACGTTTATTAATATTTTACGATCTCTTTATATTTTGTTGATAACAAATATAATGTTATCTTAAGTATAATTATAAGGATACATGTTATTTTTGTAAAGCATTTACATATAGCCATTTAAATACAAAAATGTAGTAATTAAGCATTTGTTGTAATAGTTTATTAGGATGGGTAAAAATCACAACCCATGGATCATAACCCATACCCAAGTTGGCTAGATACAATGTATACTTAGATACATTGAATCTAAAGAAAACCCATGGACCAACCCATAACCCATGACCCATAACCAAAAAACCCATAGGCAAAGATGAGCGTCCCACGGATCCCTAGGATTACACTAGACGGATCCCAAGTGGGAGGGATCCGTGGGATCCGGGGAACAGTGAAAGATTTTGCCTATAAATAGAGAGTCATTTCTTCATTCTAACTCACCCCTCTTCTTACTAAATCTCTCAAACACTCTCATTCTCTTCTAACATATAGATCACTTGATCTAGAGAGTTGTTCTTCTTTCTTTCTATTGTGATCCTCATATAGGTCCTTCTCTAAGGCGAGATCACGAGCATTCTACAAGTCATCCAAGCAAGGGGTCCTTGATTGATTTGTCACTCCGCAAGATTTCTGTAGCGAAGATCTTGTATTTGATATTTCACATATTTGTTGTGTAATAGTCGTGTTGGTTTGGTCCACCGTGTTACGGACTCGGTATCTAGCTTTGTACCGGAAAAAGGTGTAAGCAACGTTGTAAAGGCTTCTCCGCCAAGTGAAGGAGTTTGTTGACATAGTGCTTGAACTCTCGAGTAGGTGACTCGGGGAGTGGAGTAGGGCAAGAAAGGTGTCCTTGTAGCCGAACCACTATACATCGGTTGTGTCTTTTCTTTCCCTTTGCTTTACTTTATTTACTTGCTTTATCATTGGATCTATACTTTCTCTACATCCATAAGATCTCACATATTAACGAATCTAAAGTTTTTGAAACTAACTTAAAATCGGCAAAACTATTCAACCCCCTTCTAGTTTTCCACAATTGGTATCAGAGCTAAGTTTATAAAAGTTTTAAAGTAAAGTTGTATTTTAAAAACTTTTCGATCACTATGGGTTCTGAAAATTATAAGGAAGGGCAATCTATGCAACGACCACCACTACTTGAAACTAATGGTTTTATATATTGGAAAAATAGATTCGAAACATATGTGAAATCTAAAGATATTGATCTTTGGTACATTATTGTTGAAGGCGATTTTGAGGCTACCTCAAAAGATGATAAAGAGAATGTAGTTAACATACCTCATGATAAACTAAGTGATGAATTGAAGAAAAAGCTTTCTAAAAATAGTGAAGCAAAAATGGTTTTATATAATGCTTTACCGAAAAAGGAATTCGAAAGAATTTCTATGCTTAAAACCTCTAAAGAAATTTCGAATTCTTTAGTTGTAACTCATCAAGGCAACCAACAAGTTAAAAATAATAAAATTGATTTATTTGTTCAACAATATGAACAATTTTCAATATCGGATGAGGAAACTATAGATCATTCATTTGCTAACTTTAATACTATTATTACGTCTTTACAAGCACTTGATGAATCTTTTTCTAGCCGTAACCATGTTAGGAGATATCTAAGGGCACTTCCATCGAAGTGGAGATCCAAGGTGACGGCGATCGAAGAGTCAAAAGATTTGACAATCCTCACCCTCGATGAACTCATAGGCAACCTAAAAGCCTACGAGCTTGTCCTTGCTAAAGACTCCGAACCCTCAAAGGTGAAAGAGAAACACAAATATCTTGCCCTTAAAGCCAAAAAGGCTTCAAGCGATGAAGAGAACTCCTCTTCGAGTAGTGACTACGAGGAGTACGCTATGGCGGTAAGGGACTTTAAAAAGTTCTTTAGAAGAAAGGGAAGATACGTCAAACAACCGTATGACGATAAGAAAGGCTTTCGGAAAAGCAAAGAGGACGAGAAGCCAAAAGATGATCGTACTTGCTTTAAATGTGGGGACCCAAACCACTTTATTAGTAAGTGTCCCAAACGGGATGATCAAAAGGCGTTCGTGAGCGGCACGTGGGGATCGAGCGACGAGGAGGATGAAGAAATTTGTCTCATGGCAAATGACGAGGTATGTCACGAATACTATAGTAGCTCATCACTTGATGGCGACTCATTGCATAATGAATATGACAAACTATGCAATATTAGCTTAAAACTAATTAACAAAAACAAGCTTTTAAAGAGTCAAAACCAACGTTTAGATAAAGAAGTCATAGAATTAAAAGCAAAACTAAAACGTTTAGAAAATGGTAAAATAGCAAGTGGTGAATGTGAACTTTGCGTTCAACTTCAAACACTAGTTGATCATCTAGATTCTAAAATTGCTAGAATGAGTACGGGCACTTTAGATATGATATTAGATAGTGTTACAACCGGTAACAACCAAAAAGGTTTAGGTATTCAACAACTTGATCCCTCAACTAGTGAAAATAAAGAAACAAAATTTGTTAAGGCACTAGAAAAACCAGCCACTGTTGTGGCGGATCCCACGGATCCCTTAATAAGGGAACCGGCTAGTGTACAGCCAGGGATCCGTGGATCTGCTGTAGCAAACAGTGGTAATAACGTAGCTTCTTCATCTAGAACTGAGTTTGTTATCGTTAATAGGAAGAAACCAACTCATGTCACCACTAGACAACCACCTCCAAAATATAATCCTACTTTTGCAAGAAACAAAGCTCCATCTTTTTTAAAACATAATCCATCTAGGAGACCTAATAACGTTTATCCAAGAAGTAACCATCAAATGGGATGGAACCCAAATATGCAAAATGGTTTTCCTTTTCAAAACTTTGCTCCATGGAATGCATACTCAACTTATCCATACATGTCTAACATGAATGGGATGTTTAACACTAATGGACCCATGAACAAATGGGGACCAAACTTTTGAGTTTATTATTTTCTTAGGTATGCTTAAAGGTCGACCTAGACCCGGATGAATGGGTCAAGGATAGCGGGTGCACGAGGCACATGACCGGCAATAGAGATCTATTCTCCACATATGAATCCTTCAATGGAGGTAATGTGGTGTTTGAAAATAGCAAAAGTAGAATCATCGGTAAAGGTACGATTTCTAACAAATCTCTAACCATTAACGATGTGTGTCACGTAGAAAACCTAAACTTTAACCTCTTAAGTATAGGACAAATATGTGATAAAAAGTGCAATGTACTTTTTACCGAAACCGGTAGTAAGATATTAAAAAAAATGGCATAACCATAGGAAAAGGTATTAGGAAACATGGAGTCTTGTCATTAAAATCGGTAATGAACCTAAAGACAAACTATGTCTTATCTTTATGGATGATACTTCGACCTTATGGCATCGAAGATCGGGTCACGCCAACATGTGACTTCTTCAATCGCTATCATCCAAAGATCTAGTAAGAGATCTACCTAAGTTAAAATATGAACATCACTTTTGTGATGCTTGTAATGTAGGAAAACAAGCTCATTCTAGTCATAAAGCTAAAAACATGATGTCTACAACTAGGTGTCTAGAATTACTACATATGGATTTATTTGGTCCATCCGCTATCCAAAGTTATGGAGGCAACTACTACACTTTGGTCATAGTAGATGATTACTCTAGGTATACATGGACAAAATTTTTAAAGAACAAAACGGAAACCTTTAATTATTTTGAAATATTAAGCAAAAAGATCCAAAGACAACTAGGAAGTCCTATAGTGTCTATTAGGACGGACCATGGTAGGGAATTCGATAATGAAGTGCAATTTGGAGCCTTTTGTGACGCTAATGGTATTACTCACAACTTCTTGGCTCCACGCACTCCACAATCGAATGTGGTAGTAGAAAGAAAGAATAGAACCCTACAAGAAATGAGTCGAACCATGCTCAATGAACAATCCATACATCAAAAGTTTTGGTGTAATGTCGTTGATACTTCAACGTATATACTCAATCGAGTCTTAATTAGACCAATCTTAGGTAAAACTCCATATGAGTTACTCCGAGGCAAAAAGCCTACGTTAAATCACTTTAGAGTCTTTGGTAGCAAATGTTTTATTCTTAACACTAAAGATTACCTTACAAAATTTGATCCTAAATCAACCGAAGGTATCTTTCTAGGTTACTCTCCAAATAGCAAAGCTTACGTCATATTAAAAAAAGAAACAATGAAGGTAGAAGAGTCATTAAATATAAAATTTGATGAAAGTCCACCCAAACCCTCTCCACCTCTTGTCGATGACGAGATTATAAAAAGTGAAGCTATAGTAATAAAGAAAAAGATAAATGAAGAAGAAGAACCTTTAAATGATGAAGTCATAAACATTAAAGAGTCCAAAGATCACCCCATGGATAAAGTCATAGGAAAGCTAAACGAACGAACATTAAGGTCTCAAGTTCAAAACCAAAGTAGCTTGTTTTGTTTCGTTTCAACCATAGAACCTAAAAATACATAAGAAGCCATAAAAGATGAGAGTTGGATAATGGCTATGCAAGAAGAACTAAATCAATTCGTTTCTAATGATATTTGGACACTTGTCCCTCCACCTAGTAATCAAACCATAATAGGAACCAAATGGGTTTATAAAAACAAATTAGATGCAAACGGAGTAGTGGCTAGGAACAAGCTAGACTCGTTGCCCAAGGGTATAACCAACAAGAAGGAATAGACTTTGGTGAGACCTATGCCCCAGTGGCTAGATTAGAGTCTATAAGAATACTTCTTGCGTATGCTTGTGCTAATGATCTAAAGCTTTATCAAATGGATGTCAAAAGCACATTTCTAAATGGTTTCATTAATGAAGAAGTATATGTAGCTCAACCTCCGGGCTTCATCGATTTTGAAAAACCCAAACATGTGTATAAATTAAAGAAAGCCCTTTACGGTCTTAAACAAGCTCCAAAAGCTTGTTATGATAGACTCAAGTCATTTTTAATTAAACACAACTATACCATGGGGTTAGTTGACAACACACTTTTTACTAAGAAAAGAGAGTCACATATAATCATAGTGCAAATATATGTAGATGATATTATATTCAGATCCACTTGTCAAGACATGTGTGATGATTTCTCTAAAATCATGCATGACGAGTTCGAGATGAGTATGATGGGAGAACTTAGTCTCTCTCTTGGTCTACAAATCAAACAAGTAGAAGATGGTATCTTCTTTAATCAATCTAAATACATAAAGGAGATGTTAAAGAAATTCGGTCTAGAAGAGTCGAAACCAATTAGGACACCAATGTTATCCGACACCAAACTCACAAAAGATGAAGACGGCGAATCTGTAGATAATAATAAATATCGTGGCATGATAGGTAGTCTTCTCTACCTCACGGCAAGTAGGCTGGATATCATGTTTAGTGTTTGCTTATGTGCTAGGTTTCAAGAAGACCCTAAAACATCACACCTAGAAGCCGTAAAAAGGATATTTAGATACATTAAGGGTACAACACAATTAGGATTATGGTATCCTAAGGGCACGGGAGTAGAAACAATTGTATATACAGATTCTGACCATGCAGGTGATTACATTGATAGAAAAAGTACAAGTGGGGTATGTACTTTCATGGGATGTTGTTTAACATCTTGGCTTTCTAAGAAACAAACGGCACTAGCAATATCAACAACCGAAGCCGAGTACGTCTCCGCCGGCAAAGCATGCCAACAAGCACTATGGATGAAACAAGCGTTAGTCGACTACGACATTCATCTAAGCGACATAGCCATCCTATGAGACAACAAAGGTGCCATTGACTATAACAAGAATCCGGTATTGCATTCTCGCACAAAGCATATAGAGATCCGTCATCACTTCTTAAGAGACAATGCTCAAAAGGGGAACATCTCTATTGAGAAGGTAGCATCCGAAGACAACATAGCCGACGTCCTCACCAAACCGTTGAAGCTGGAACAATTCAACCTACTTGATAAGGTTTTAAAAGGTACCATTTTGAGGGGTCGTTTAAGTCCTTATTTGATCACTTTTGTATCCGTTATTGCTTAATATCGTTCCTTTTCACTTTTTAGGTCTCGTGAAGGCAAAATGCTGGAATGGCACTTATTTGGACGAAAAGGCGCGAATATATGAAGAAAATGGCCAAAGTCAAAATCGAGACACTCACAGTTGCTGAAACTAGAAGGCGACGGCGTCAGGTGCTAATGGCGACGCCGTCCCAAGATTTTTGTGACGGTCCAGAACCCAAAACTCGTATTTTCAAGCGACGACGTCCAGTTGTAAAAGAGTAGGCCGTCGCTACTCAGACGGCCTAGATGCAATCCAGACGACGTCAGAAGCTGAAGAGGACGGCGTCACGGACATAAGGTGACGCCGTCGCAAGGTTAACGTGGCCAAGACGAAACCCTAATGACCCCGTCGCAATTGTAATCTTATATATAGAATCCGAATTTTTCAGTCTTTTGTGGGGAGAGTCTTTGGAGTAAAAACCTAAAACCGAACCTAAGGTGTCTTGTACAGTATTTTAGGGTTTTAAACCCTATCTTACATCAAGATAAGTCTTTACTTCATTAATTCAATTATGTCTTTGATTATTTGTGTGTATGCTTGCATGTTCTCCATGTCCGGCTAATTTATGTGTGTGTTTGCTTAGAAAGTATGAAACTTAATTATTGATTATTGATTGGTTGTTTCTTATCTTAGTTGATTAATGATCTAGTAATGCGATAGGTCATTCGTTGTGTACTTAATGCTTGATTCATCTTTGTGAACCTTAGAATATAATTACCTGAGTAGTTGTAGGCTAAACCATCCAAAGAGCGCCTTAGAGTAGAAGTTTATCATCCCTAGTGGGTTTGTAGACGAGACCCTTTGGTAAGTTCAAAGAGTTAGGGAGAAACGCATACCCTACAACTTTAGCCACACAACGCAACTAGGAATAAGGACGTGACAACTCAACCATCAATAGGAGATAATTAAGGAGTAGTACAACCTAAGTAAACACATCTTTAAACTATCATACGAGCACACATTAATTAGACATAGACTCCCACAACCTTAGTTTAGATAATTAGATAATAGTAGAGTAATCGGTAGAAATACCAACCCCCCAAATCCAATACCCGAGATTCGTACCTTTCCATTTCATAAAATATAAAAAGATACAAAAATAATCTTCCTCAACCTTAACCTTAGCGTAGTAACTCCTTACTAGCATTCCTATTCCCCTAGAGAACGATATCAATACCCGTGGCTTACCCTAATTACTACACTACAACGATTATGTTCACTGCCTAGGGTGTTATAAAACTTGCTCGAAGAAAAAGAAGTTTCCTTGACCCCGAACGACGCGTGTAGCGTTATCAAGTTTTTGGCGCCGCTGCCGGGGAATAGAATAGCTAGTTAGTAGTCCACCTCGTTTAGGTTCTTTGCTTGATTCCTATCAAGTAAACTTTTTTCTCATTTTTAGCTTTCTCTTAGTCTATCCCCCTTCTTCGTGACCCTCGTTCGTAGAAACCATCATTCACCATGATCCGTATTTTCCATCGAAGATTCTTCACTCTACCCGTTCCCAATCCCGAGATTGAGAACGCAATCCCACAAAACCCTTCACCCACTCACCATTTTGGTAATCACCTAGGGCATAATGAGATAAATTGGCAACAACAAAGTCCTTTCTATTACTCCGATTCTGATGAGGAATTTGATTATGGTGAGGCATTTGATAGCGGAGAGGTCATTAATGAAATTGTGGAAGACCCCTCCCAATGTTTTGATCCTAGGTGTAGGATTGAGAAAAGATGGCCCCTTTAACATGCAATTCCCTTGCAAAATAGGACTAGAAGGGTTCGATGCTTATTTGAATTCATTCTTACCTTTAAACTTAATCTCAAGGGACCTATACAACAAAATCAAGGTCAATGAGTTAACTTATCAAGGGAACAATGTTGTTGAAGCAGTCATTTATTTGCACGTGTTTGTCGGAAGCTTTGCTTATTTGGTAGAGTTCATGGTCTTAGAAGACTTAGGAGAATTTATAGATAAGGACCTCACTCAAGTAATTTTTGGAAAACCTTTCAAAAAATTGACTAGGTTGAATGAACGGATGATTGATGGTCTAATTACATTCTCTGATGAAGTTGAAGATTTCGTCTACCAAATGCCACGCGCTCATCCTAGGTTTAAACATAAGGACATCGAGGATTGTAATAGAATGACCCCTATTACATTGCTTAGTATAAGGGATAAGCAGAGTGGGCTTAGATACCCATATGAGAAAACTAAGCGGTATTACAAAAAATGCCTTGAATTAGGAGATGATTACAAAAAGAACGAAAGAGCGTTGGAATGGCTTAAGTATGAGCACGAGAGGATAGGTGAGGAAACGTAGGAGCACGACTATGAGTCTAGCTACAAGACTCTTAAATAAAGAAAAGCGCTTCGTGGGAGGCAACCCATGTTTAATTGTTTGCTTGTTAGTGTCATGTATCTTTTATTAATTGTTTATCCTCATGTTTAAATTTGTAAAAATGTTTTATTTTGTTTTTAACCTCGTCTTAATTGCATATAAAGGTATTTTACATAAGGGATAAGTGTAGGGAGGATTACACACGTTTTCAAAAGAAACGTAAACATGAGAATAACAATTAACTAAAAGATATTTATGTTTGTTTGTTCGAGTCAAATGCTTGTATCGAGTCATAATGGATGTTTTGCAGAAATTTTTCCAGATTCTAAAGATGTAAATTTTCCAGAATTTTTTTCAGAAAATCGCAGACCAGTTTTTGTCAGGATAACCTGACGGCGTCAGGATTGAAACCTGACGGCGTCAGGAAGGAGTAAAAACATCAGATTACTTTTTCTCGTTTTCTGAGCTACTTATAAATTTTTGGAATTTTCCAGGTCTTAATTTTCTTAGAAATTATGTAAACATCCATTCCACAAGCATTATATCCTAGTTTAAATCGAGTCTTATATATATTATTACCGCCGATTTTACGCGAAGGTTTCGTTTGTTTTCTTCAAGTGTGCAGGTTTAGTTTGTCAAGAAGAAGTTACATAAGATTGGAGGAGCTTTTCACGCAATAATTCTTCTTGAAAAAGAGTTTAACCACCAGTTTACACGGATCCTACCGAGCTAATCAGGGGAGTATTAGTTTCTTTCGTTTTAAATTACCTTCTATTATCATAACTTTGATACTTTCGGGGAACATTGGGGACAATGTTCAGTTTAAGTGTAGGGAGGGAAAATAAAACGGGAACTTTGAAACTATGCTTATCCTTGACTATTTGCTTTGTCCAATTGTTATTGTGTAATAAACCATGAGAAAATGTCGGTTAGGGTAATTTTGGCACCAAATTTAAAATTTTTCATGACATATAGGAGTGGGCCATTAGTCTTAACAAAAGCGTCTCATGGATAGGAAGTTATATGACTAGCACAAAAACCCTTTACCACCCAAATTCCACCAAAATGTGAGGATCGCCCTTAGATTAGTAGGAATTAAAGCATTCATCTTTAATGCTTAGAGTGTGAACCGGTAGTATATTAGATTCTAGAACTTGTTTTGTGATGCATTCCGAGATCGCAAGTGAGGCTACACTTGTGTAGTTAGGAATAACTAAATGATAAGAGGCATTAGGATAACCCTTGTTTGATACCTGTAATATAATTACTTTTTCCACATCGGTTGAGTAATTCCCCCACACCCTTTGCGTTGTACTCATCTTTAGTACACGATACCCCTAGTTAACCCCTCAGAGCCTATCCTTTTCGCGGTTCTCGTGATATTTCGGTTTTTCCGGAATATCAATGAAGAGCATTGTTTACACCCCACCCCCAAATATACACCCAAATCGCCTTAGCCTACCCCTTATGCACTCACTTTTAGTGCAAATGTTTGTTATCACCCTAAACCCTTAGTTCAATTATCTAGTTGCTTGCATAAGTTGCTAAGTCGAGTCATATCCTTTGTATACGGTTTTGGGATGATTGGGATTCATGGGAAAAGTTAAAGTTTATGAAATGATGGGAAGGGAACGTTAAAAATTCAAATTCCCTTTGTTTGCATAATAATGTACCCCAAGTGTTTTGATCTTTTCAAATCGGGTCAAATTAGTGTTAGAGTAATAAAAACTCAAGTGTAGGGATGTGCCTGTAAATCCCTAGTATTTTGATGTTATCGTAGAGGATGGTAGAGTAAAAGTGTATGAAAAAAAAAAAAAAAAAAAAAAAAAAAAAAAAAATCTCGAAAAAAAAAAATAGAAAAAGAGAAAAAGAAAAAAAAATTGAGTAAAAAAAAAAAAAAAAAAAAAACATACGGGCTACCATCCTACATCTATCCTTTAAATTTTTGTTTGTTTATTTCAGTTATCTAGAGTTTAGAGTGTCGAGTCTTGGCTTAGCAACGCCATTCTTCGTATGCTTGTAATATAGAGATTTTTGACTTACCACCACTAAATAGCCTATCCCACCAAACCCTTATTTCCCTACCGTAAGCCTAACATTACAACCCTTTAAAGACCTCTTTGATAGTCTTTCCTAGGTGCTTACGCCAAAGCGATGAAGGTTTGATCTATTCTCAAGCCTATGGTAATCTATGTACTAGGACCGGTTAATGAGTGTTTATCTTCCATTTCCTATTTGTTATATTTCATATATACACCCGAGAGAGATGTGAGTATCCAAACACCCCATGTGAGGTGCTAGTATGTAATTTCCGTGCTTGTTATGACTTTTGCGGGGCTTATATGTGTTGTGGACCGTTTTGAATTAATGCTTTATGACCCCTAACTTATAAATTAATTGGCTAAAAGCACATTTGCTTGAGGACAAGCAAATAACAAGTGTAGGGATATTTGATAAGGTTTTAAAAGGTACCATTTTGAGGGGTCGTTTAAGTCTTTATTTGATCACTTTTGTATCCGTTATTGCTTAATATCGTTCCTTTTCACTTTTTAGGTCTCGTGAAGGCAAAATGCTGGAATGGCACTTATTTGGACGAAAAGGCGCGAATATATGAAGAAAATGGCCAAAGTCAAAATCGAGACATTCACAGTTGCTGAAACTAGAAGGCGACGGCGTCAGGTGCTAATGGCGACGCCGTCCCAAGATTTTTGTGACGGTCCAGAACCCAAAACTCGTATTTTCAAGCGACGACGTCCAGTTGTAAAAGAGTAGGCCGTCGCTACTCAGACGGCCTAGATGCAATCCAGACGACGTCAGAAGCTGAAGAGGACGGCGTCACGGACATAAGGTGACGCCGTCGCAAGGTTAACGTGGCCAAGACGAAACCCTAATGACGCCGTCGCAATTGTAATCTTATATATAGAATCCGAATTTTTCAGTCTTTTGTGGGGAGAGTCTTTGGAGTAAAAACCTAAAACCGAACCTAAGGTGTCTTGTACAGTATTTTAGGGTTTTAAACCCTATCTTACATCAAGATAAGTCTTTACTTCATTAATTCAATTATGTCTTTGATTATTTGTGTGTATGCTTGCATGTTCTCCATGTCCGGCTAATTTATTTGTGTGTTTGCTTAGAAAGTATGAAACTTAATTATTGATTATTGATTGGTTGTTTCTTATCTTAGTTGATTAATGATCTAGTAATGCGATAGGTCATTCGTTGTGTACTTAATGCTTGATTCATCTTTGTGAACCTTAGAATATAATTACCTGAGTAGTTGTAGGCTAAACCATCAAAAGAGCGCCTTAGAGTAGGAGTTTATCATCCCTAGTGGGTTTGTAGACGAGACCCTTTGGTAAGTTCAAAGAGTTAGGGAGAAACGCATACCCTACAACTTTAGACACACAACGCAACTAGGAATAAGGACGTGACAACTCAACCATCAATAGGAGATAATTAAGGAGTAGTACAACCTAAGTAAACACATCTTTAAACTATCATACGAGCACACATTAATTAGACATAGACTCCCACAACCTTAGTTTAGATAATTAGATAATAGTAGAGTAATCGGTAGAAATACCAACCCCCCAAATCCAATACCCGAGATTCGTACCTTTCCATTTCATAAAATATAAAAAGATACAAAAATAATCTTCCTCAACCTTAACCTTAGCGTAGTAACTCCTTACTAGCATTCCTATTCCCCTAGAGAACGATATCAATACCCGTGGCTTACCCTAATTACTACACTACAACGATTAGGTTCACTGCCTAGGGTGTTATAAAACTTGCTCGAAGAAAAGGAAGTTTCCTTGACCCCGAACGACGCGTGTAGCGTTATCACTACTTCGTCTTGGTCTTGGTCTAATGGAACAAACGTCGTAACTTATTTGACTCTACAAGGTATGTAAACGCTAGCCTTCTTCTTTCTGAGTCTAGGATTTCTATTTCACGCACAACTCACAAACAATACGGGAATTTTCAAAACCCAAGATAAGTTTTCAACTTATAGCTTTCTTATTTTTTTTATACAAGTTGCAAACACATAACTACATACACATTTTCAAAGAAAACCTCTTTTCAAAATGTTTTCTAAAAGGATGATACCTTCCCGTATCAATTTCACAAAATTAATTTCTCACTTCTAGGACAAATCGCTTTTTCATTATTAATACAAAGTAAAAACCCGTTTTCATTGCATCTCATGTCTTATGAATGCTAAAGGAGATACATAACTAATATGTATTTTCGGGTACATTCATTTAAGCAACAATGAATTAGGAGCATTGATAAACACTAAATTACGTACTCAAGTACTAAATATGTGTTTTCGGGTTATCTCAATAGGATGCTTTTTTACTTCTAGTTTATTTTTCTTTTTCTTCTTAGGGGTCGAGATAACCGCAACTCCAAATAGTTTGCATATAGGCACATACTAGGCAAAAATGTTTCCAAAAAGGAAAGTTTTGTGCTGCCTGAATCACCAGACCCACGGATCCCAGCTTTCATGCTGGATGGATCCCTCAAGGGAAGGATCCGTGGGATCCGTGAGACAGAAGCTGTTTTTACCTTCTATTTTTCTCACTTTGGATGAAAAATCCACATTTGTTTTATTTTTTTTGGAGTATGCTCTTTAATGCTTGTGCTCTCATGATCACATGCCTTAAATTCATATCTAATCATTAGATTTTAATCCACATTTTGGGTCAAGCATTCATTACAATGCTTTCTTTTTCTATATATAGACCTCCCAAAATGCTTGCATAATCCATCTCATCCTCACAAACACAATACAACATGTCATCCACAAACCCTTTAGATGAATCACCTAGTACAAACAATCATCTCCATGAAACCCAAACCTTTGTACTTCCACCTTCCAAAATACCAAAATCAAACTCTAGAATATCCGCACGGATTAACATCCGATCTTGTTGCTTAGGAAAACCATCATCATATGGCTCATCACCATCAACTAACTCACCACTAGATGCTTCCATTATAGCACCTCCTTCATCACTAACGAGTACACCAACTTCATCACCAAATCATTCACCACCTAAAATCACTCTTTTGGAACTCCTTACGACTCCAACAAGATCTCCACAACCAAAGCAAAAAGAATTAGCCTTTTTGACACCTCCAACTTCTCCAAACACAATATTCAATGATCTTGAAACATCACCACCTCTAGCTCCCATTAAAATACAAGAACATCTAGGTTCTTTTCCACCACCACTTCCAATCATTCCGGACTTTGATCCGTATTTTCCTATTTTTCCACCACAACTTCCGCAACTCACAAATCAAAACAAACCGAAAGATTTCCGTACTCATTACCCACATCACCTACATTGTGAACATTGCCAATCCACTAGGGAAATTGCAATAGAAGTTAGGGAAGAAATGCGATTAATACTCAACCTCATCCTTGATCGCATCAATACCATTACTCATCCAAACCTCCATCCATAACCTTATGCAAGCATGTAAGGAATCATTACTACTATTTTCTATTTTTAGTACTTTTTCTTTTGAAGTCATTTTCAAGAACAAGTCTTGTTCTTATTTTTACATGCTTGTAGGTGGCATAAATACCACTACAATTTGTTGTTTTATTACAAGGCCTTGTTTACATACCTTGGCTCCCAATCTTGATTCTCGGCAATCACAAGATTATTTAAGCATGTTACTAACCTTTCTCTTTGTAGGATTTTTTATTTTTCTTCACTTGACGCCCCAAACTAGGGGGAGCTACCGTCAAGGGAGAGTTAGCGATACGTGGACTAATTTTTTCCACATTTTTATCTCTTCCAAGGGTTAATTTTTTGTTTCGACAAAAAGGGGGAGAAGAAGTAAAACTTAGGGCTTTCAAAACTTACATCTATTCTTAAGTTTTACTCATCATAACATTATGTTTTGTCATCAACAAAAAGGGGGAGATTGTTAATACAAATAAACCGTAAAAACGTTTATTAATATTTTGCGATCTCTTTGTGTTTTGTTGATAACAAATATAATGTTATCTTAAGTATAATTATAAGGATACACATTATTTTTGTAAAGAATTTACATATAGCCATTTAAATACAAAAATGTAGTAATTAAGCATTTGTTGTAATAGTTTATTTGGATGGGTAAAAACCACAACCCATGGACCATAACCCATGGATCATAACCCATACCCAAGTTGGCTAGATACAATGTATACTTAGATACATTGAATCTAAAGAAAACCCATGGACCAACCCATAACCCATGGCCCATAACCAAAAAACCCATGGGCAAAGAGGAGCGTCCCACGGATCCCTAGGATTACACTAGACGGATCCCAAGTGGGAGGGATCCGTGGGATCCGGGGAACAGTGGAAGATTTTGCCTATAAATAGAGAGCCATATATTTATTCTAACTCACCCCTCTTCTTACTAAATCTCTCAAACACTCTCATTCTCTTCTAACATATAGATCACTTGATCTAGAGAGTTGTTCTTCTTTCTTTCTATTGTGATCATCATATAGGTCCTTCTCTAAGGCGAGATCACGAGCATTCTACAAGTCATCCAAGCAAGGGGTCCTTGATTGATTTGTCACTACGCAAGATTTCTGTAGCGAAGATCTTGTATTTGATATTTCACATATTTGTTGTGTAATAGTCGTGTTGGTTTGGTCCACCGTGTTACGGACTCGGTATCTAGCTTTGTACCGGAAAAATGTGTAAGCAACGTTGTGAAGGCTTCTCCGCCAAGTGAAGGAGTTTGTTGACATAGTGCTTGAACTCTCGAGTAGGAGACTCGGGGAGTGGAGTAGGGCAAGGAAGGTGTCCTTGTAGCCGAACCACTATACATCGGTTGTGTCTTTTCTTTCCCTTTGCTTTACTTTATTTACTTGCTTTATCATTAGATCTATACTTTCTCTACATACATAAGATCTCACATATTAACGAATCTAAAGTTTTTGAAACTAACTTAAAATCGGCAAAACTATTCAACCCCCCTTCTAGTTTTCCACATGTTAGATACGGAATAGTGTATATTCTTAAGATTTAGTTTTGTATTTTCAATGGGATCTGTGATTTGGAAATTTTGATGATAGAATTGAGTTTGACTGCAAATTTTGCAATTGCTTCTTTAACTTTGTGGTATTATTTTTAATTTTGTGGTATTATTTTTATTTAAATAGGAAGAAAAAATGTATTAAAAAGGTAATAAGAGGTTGAAGATGAAGACATGGAGATCCCCGTTGGGCAACAACAACGGTACTAGTTTGACTAAATTACTCTTATATGATCTGCATGTGAAATGAGTTAACGTCAAATGCTAGCGGCCGTTCGAAAAAGGACTGATTGTGCTACGAAATGGAGACATTGGGAAGGAATGATGTATTTATTTTGATATTGTGACTAAACGTGTTGTTTTGCACAACCTTAAGGACGGTGTAATTTACTCTATATAAAAAGTATAATAACAAGTTGTACAACTTTTTGGCAGGGCTATTGAATCCGGGTGACCTAAAGCAAGTCCTATGATAGAATTTAAAATTACATAGACCAGATGCAATAAGTCAGGGTGTAAATGTGTAAAGGTCATCATACGCATCACGTTATATATCAGCGTCACATCATCATTTAACATCACCAAACTTTTCATCAAACATGTGTAATAGTGATCACCAAACATTCCCACTAGTAATTTTATCACCAAATCATAGTAACATTAACACCAAATTTATCACATACACATGATCACTTAAATACAAATGTTCCCAACGACGACTTTCACACACACATACACAAAAATCTATTTGGTTGTCAAGATGACCAAACATTCTAAAATATTTGAAGATAGCGCGTGGAGGAAAGGGTTGTGTAGCCGCCTCCATATATGACTTTGTTGTTATTACACCAAGTCTTACGACCTAATAAACCTAACCTTTTCTCTATATATTAACATTAAAAATCTGCCAGAGAAAATTTGATTGTCGGGATGACCAAACTTTCTAAAATACATGAAGTTAACTAAATTTATAATATGAACATGTTTTTAATAAATTAATGTAAACACATTTCGTTATTGCACTAATTGTTTAAAGTTAAATGATGCAGGGAGCACCAACATATCTATAACACATATAAAAAGCAAACCAAAATGTTATAAGTTGAAATTTCAATGTAGCAAAGTTACTATATATATTTTTTTTGAACGGCGCGTTAGTACAAGTATAGTTAGTAGGAACGAGACTGTGTGACATCCAATTGGGCAGAATACGGAACTCAAACCTCCCGAATGGGATAACAACCACCCCAGGTTTTGCCCTGGTGGCCAACTGCGCTAGGCAGTTGGTTGCAAAATTACTATATCTATACTACATATAATAGAAAGACGGTCAAAGGTGAAAAGTTAAATTGTTGAAATTGGTCTAATGAGATAGAAATGCATAGTGTAATTAATACTCTTATTAAAACACCACATTACTTAAAAGTACAAAAATTTATTCACATTTTACAACCAATTAAAAGCACATCTACCAAATTCAAAATAACCAATTAAAACACCCCTTACTAAAAAGTACAATAAATTTTTCATAACTTACAATTTAAAGAAGCTACAAAATAATCCAAAATATAAAATAATTAAACACAATTAATTGTATTTTTAAAACAACCTAAAATGAAAACACATAAAACTTCGTACAAGCTAACAAGTTGATGTTACATATAGTTTTGAAAACCGTACCGGACCGGACCAACGTGTTCAACTGATTTTCTTGAAAATTGTATATTTCTGCCGCTATGCAACCGCACATCAGAATTATAGTTATTCGAAAATGATTCTCTAACGCTACAAATACAGTTTGTTGAAAGAAAGTTATGGATCGTCGAAATTTTGCAGAAAAACTAGACACCGTTGCCGCTAGTCGCGAGTACTCATCATCTAGTTACTATATATATCTATAGCATTTCAATTTTAGCCTGCAATAAAATATCTACATTATTTCAATTTCAGCCTATAATATTATCTTTAATTTTCATTAATATTTTCTGGCTAACCTACCATATTCATCTATATTTTTTTAATTTCAGCCCACAACACAATCCATACTAAATAGGAGTTATCTAAAACAAATTTACAACGTCATCAATATGTTTATCTAAAAAAAAAACATGTAACTTAAATGCGATTACTCGTTGAAATATTTAATTATACGCATACTCATCGTCATAAAACGCATCTAGCTCATCATTTAAAAATTTAAATTAAACAAACGTGATATTGTCTTGTCTATCTAAAAATGTCAATAATACTCAAAGAGGTAGTTTTAGGTAAGTCCTATTCAAAGCACATCAAATAAGAGACAAGCACATCAAATAAGAGACAATGCATAGGAAGAAAAAGCAACGCGAGCTCACCTTGCACATGCACACACTACAATTCTTGTCCTGTGCCATATTTTATTATACTTTATTCACCCTCTTTTCCACGATAGTGATAAGAGGTCATTATCATTTGCACGTATCAATTATTTATTTGTATATCAAATATTCTGTTATAGAGTAGAGACAGTTGTATTGTATATTATACGACTACTATGTCATTCATTACAATCTATTTAGGTTCGAACTTTCATTTTGAATCCTTAATCAATATGTCGAAAGTCGATTAGCTATACCAGAAAACATGATTGCAATTTTTCGATAGATTCCGGTTACAGCAATTCAGCAATGAAATAAGAGTGAGCACGTTATACATATGGACGAGTTTTTTTTTCTCTTTTATACTCGTAATACTTCGTACTTTCGTTGTGGTTCAATTTATCCGGTTTTTTTAGTGTTGTGCGGTTATAATTTATGGTTTATAACTGGTTTCTCACCTTCTTTTCGATATTTAGTTTTCTCAAGTTCTGTTTAACCGATTTATAATTTAGGTAAATTACAAATAATTAGGATATGATTGGATTATTGCAATTATGTCACGTCGATTCCTTGTACGTCAATTTAGAAATGGTCGCACTCTGTTCTTTAGGATCCACGTACACTTTGCAATTATGTCACCACCCACTTTTACTCTTCTAAATGTTTGTCAAGTGGATGCTTATTCAACCAACTCCCATGTGAAAAAATGTGGCACGTAAACTTCCAACTTGCTTACCATGAAAAGGATCAAATATACTTTGTAACCATTTTCATTGATATCTCTCATTCATTGTATATCTTGTGTGTTTTTATCAGCTAACTGAAGTAACTTCATCAAATCCATTTTTATGTGTATCGTTTATACACCAAGTTAGCTCTACCAATAATTGTTGTAACATATCATTTTTGATCACAATCTTATGTATTAGCCACCTGCTAATAGCTTTTGATCATTTCAAAATTCCAATTATAATTCAACATCTCTTATCCCATTTACATGTAGCTAGCATATTGAATTCACTGTTAGCAAATCAGTTTCAATAAAGATACCCATAAGGAAACATCGACGGCGACTCATCCCGGGCCTCGCGTAGCATGACCTAAGGCCTTCCTAGTCATATCATAAATACCAAAATATAACATGCTAATATTATTATTACCCTTTCAAAATCTATTTTTGAGGTATAATAAATTATCTAGAATTTTTGATATTTAGTTGGCAAGTTCATTGGTGGCATGGAAAGGTGTAATGGACAAGAGGTTGACGCCACAATTTCATGGAAAATGTATATAGATAAATAATTGACGTCACTAATGATGTCATAATAGTTAATAACCTAATTAAATGATCCGTACTAAACTTTCAAATCGTGAACGAGAAAAATTGGTGACCTGTAGCCAGTTCAAAACTCTCGTTGAACCGTTGGTTGTATCAGTGGTCCGTCTCTTCCTATATATAGAGTGCCTTGAAATACATTCATAATAGTCTCACATATGTCTTCTTTCTTCTTTGGACTAGTTTTCACAACTTCAGTTTGTTGAATCTTTAAATAGGAAAAAAAAAATATTCAGGTTTTGATGGCGTATGTGGTCTGATAGACCAACTCACCTTATGAAGTACATGCTTATCTTGATAAATCACTCTAAGGCTGGAGGGCAAGGCAAGGGTGCACTCACCTTACAAATCAGCGTCACATCAGCTTTCTCTCATCTCTCACTTCCACTGACTTTTCTGTGGACAAGGTACTCACTTTTACTCACCTTAACCTTTTTTTTTCTTCTTCTTTACTAATGCATCAAAGGGATGGCGTGAAAAACAATGAAGTGAGTAACTCACCTTAAGCTCTCTTGAATTGTGAGCCTCACCCGTGAATGTATACCTAGTGCACAAGACTCACTCGTGACATGACCATTCACCTTGCACTCACCTTAGCCTTGCCGCCTAGTCTAAGATGGTCACTAGATGAAGGGCATGACCGAATGACACAGGCTGAAAGGCCATAAGTTATTTTTTAAAAAGTATTACATCATTAGTCTTTTACCAATAATGCAATATTGAGGGGCATGTTAACGTATGTGTCTGAAGGACACGTGCCGAGAGGCAAATACAACACTTGTCCAAACGACATGTGTCGAAGGGCGTAAAGTCATTCTTTAAGTATTGCACAATCGTTCTTCAACTAATAGTACAATACTGGGGGGACATATTGGCGTATATAGCCGGATGACCCAAGCCGAACGAACAAACATTATTACTGCCGAACGGCCTATGCTGAGTCACCATAGTCGAATGACTTATGCCGAACCACAGCCATGAAAACATACCAAGTCCGGAACAAGCCCAGAGATCCGGACCACCGTGCAACCAAGAAATAAGGAATAATATCTGGGAACGCGATACTGACTTAGGCAGGTCCATAAAAGGAAACATTGCAGTTTCCCGCCTAAATGTGTCGCTATCACCGAATAAGGATACGGAAGTCCACCATATAAAGAGGACACATACTATTCTCTAGGGCAAGTTTTCATATACACCTCTTACCTCTTTCTACTTTCTCTCTCTCTCCATATATATATATATATATATATATATATATATATATATATATATATATATATATATATATATATATATATATATATATATATATATATATATATATATATATATATATATGATAAAGATCAAATAAAAAGACAAATATCCGTAAAAAGATAAAAATATTTTTTTTTCAAAAAAAGTTCTCAAAAAATTCAAAAAAAAATCCACAAGATCGGGTATGATAGTGCATGAAAAAGTTGTGAATGACATTTTTCTAAAAGTGAATACTTTTTTCGAAAAACAATTATGAAAAAATACGTTTGTGCATTAAATCCTTTTTTTGTGCATCAAAAATTGGTTTTTGCACCCAACTTCTTTTGACTTTTTTTATCAAATTTTTTTTGCACACACACACACACACACACACACACACACACACACACACACATATATATATATATATATATATATATATATATATATATATATATATATATATATTATATGGAATTTTTAGTAATTATTAATTTATAATTTCGTTGGGACTAATATATATACATTGGGGTATCAAAAAAATTATTATCTTATTATTTTATCGATTGAGGTCTAAATTTGTACTGGTCACAAGTTGGAACTGGACAAATTATTAATTTTATCGAGGTTATTAATTTATCGAGTATTAATTTATAGAGGTTTTACTGTAGAACCAAAGAATAAGAAATACAGAATAGACAAAACATGTTTAGACTCAGATTATGAGCTTATTTTCGGCTTATTTGAACATTTTCCTTTCACCTGATTACTAAACATGTCAAACATATATTCTTAATTTTTCACATAAAATCTTGTGCTGATAAACAGGTAAATGTTTAGTAAGAATGTCTGCAATTTGATTTTGAGAACCAATCTTTTTAGTAACTTAATATGCCCTTTGCAATTTTTTCACGGATAAAGTGAACATTTATCTCAAAATGCTTAGATCTTTCATGAAATATTGGATTAATAGTTAATTGCAGAGCATACTTATTATCATTGTACAAGTTTACAGAGAAAGAGTATTTTATATGTAAATCACCTAAAAGTTTTTGAAGCCAAATGAGTACACAGGCAGCAGAAGACATGGATCTGTATTCTCTGTGGAAGATTTAGAAGGTGTATTTTGCTTCTTAATTTTCCAAGAGATCAAATAGTTATTGAAAATACACGGTACCTAATGACAGATTTTCTAGTTTTTAAGCATTTTGCCTAATCTGCATCACTATACCCTTCAAGACTGTTAACACTGTCATAATAAGCATACCTTACCCCTTTACCTGGTGTACCCTTAAAAAATCTCAGTACATTGAAAGCACAAGTCAAATGAGACTTTCAAGAGAGTGCATATACTGAGCAAGACAATGAACTGAGTAAGATATATCAGGCCTAGTATAAGTAAGGTAAATCAGTTTTCCAAGTAACTTCTGATAACCAATAATGTTATCAAGAAGTGGATCACTAGCAGATGGAACAAAAGGTAACACAAAATTTGATTTCAAAGGAGTAGAAACACGTTTGCAGCCCAATAAACCAAATTCTTTAAGTAATTAAAATCTCTGAGATAAGTATACATCATTTCAAGTTTTAATAACTTCTATACCAAGAAAATATTTTAAACTTCCTAACTCCTTAATATTAAATTTCATGATGCTAAATATATCATCCAACTCGTTTTTTCCAGGTTCAAAGGGAACCTGTACGTACACAAAAGACATCTCTCACATAAGAATTTCAAGCAAAACAAGATTTATGAAAAACAAATCCAAAAAACTAGGAGTAAAACTTTAGATTACATTAAAAAAAATAATAATAAAAAATAAAATAAAAATAAAAAAATCTCACATTTGTGGCCGGACCATCTGATCTTTTTAGGGCATCTCCAATGTTAACACTAAATGTGCTTTTTGCACTAATTTAGTGCCAAAAGGTACAAAAAACCTTCTCCAATGTTGACACTATCTTTGACACTAATTTAGTGATGTGAATAGTAAAGCACTAAATATAGTGCTACACTATATTTGTCACTAATACTATTCATGTTATTTAAACTCAACATTTTTGTTAAACATTGATACTTAACTATAAAAACAAAAAATAACTTATATAAACTATATTATTGTAAGTCTCCGATCAATACGTTTACGATGAGCCCAATATCGATATATGTTATTTTAACTATTTTTTTAATTTATTGTGTCGACTTGTACTTTAGATGAATTAAAATGGTTTAGTGCTAAAATTTAGTGTTACACATTGGAGCAACTTTTATTTGGCGTAAGAATATGCTATAAAGATGCTCATTTTACACTATTTTAGTGCAAAATTTTAGTGTTAACATTGGAGATGCCCTAAGGCATGTCAGATCCTGGGTCCACAAGTTAAAACAATTTTGGAAATTAGTTGCTACGAAAGGTATTGTAAACTAGAACAATACAATACCCAACATGTTCGATCATTAGTAAATTGGAAAGATTATAACCTTCAAAGCCTTCTCAAATTGTTGAACCTCGTAAGCAAAACTGGGATATTTGAATAGGTCAATAGTTTAAGCACACCAATACATGACCTTGTAGTGTATCCAAAACTGGTAAAGCCAGATATCCATGGAGATTGCAACGAAATGCGGTCTCTTTTTGGGGAAATTGTTTTAGCAAGTAATTGGCCACATCTGAAGTCCATTCCGGCAGTTGTCGCCTAAATACTTGAGCAGGAGGACTAAGCTCTTCCTCTTCATGATCCTTATCAACAACATAAGAATTGCGCTCATAGTCCTTCTGATAGGAATTAAATTCTTCAGTAATAGCACCAAGACCGTATGGTTGATCTATAGTTGTAAGTACCTGATGCTTCCCAACAACATGAGCAGGTGACCAAAATTGAACAATAACACGTTGTTCACGGAAAGTCAACTGCTTTAGTGCAGCTATAATCTTCTTATGCGGGTAACCTAAGGTTTAGACAAACGGTGAACCACATAATCAGAATTACATATCTTATAGTGAAACCAAAATTACATAACTAGGAAATAAAATGAGTAAGTAAACATACAACTAGTGGTTGCAGATTAGGACGAATCAGATTGAGAAATTTCATCAGCTTTTTTAGAAACCCAAAGTCACACCAGAAATTTCGCATCCCCTAAAAATGCAACTGAATAGTTCTCTAAAGAGATATTCTTACTCAACATATCATTATTCAAAACCATTTCAGAAGCAGAACAAGAACCAAAAACCTATACCTAAACCTATTGAAGCATGTTTCTGTCGGGTAAGTCTTGACAACTTCTACGTGCCATTCATCCTTGTCCCCGAGCATGAAGTGTGCTACAAACATTAAAGAACCCGTTAGAAGGGGACCCGAGGCCGAAGCCCCGGGAACCACCCTCCGACGGTCAAGTCAGAACCTCATATGTAGAGGATTTTAGCATAAGTATATATGTATGAATGTGGTGTGTAGAATTTGTGAGATGTAGATATATGAGATGATAAAATGATACATATATATATAGGGTAAAGTTAAAATAAAAAGACAAATATCCGTAAAAAGAATAAAAAGATTTTTTTTTTCAAAAAATATTCTCCAAAAATTCCAAAAAAATTCCACAAAGTCGGGTATGTTGGTGCATAAAACTTTTGTGAAAACATTTTTTATAATTTTGAGTTTTGATACGTTTTTTAATGCACAATGTTATTTTGATAAAAAAAAAAAAAAAAAAAAAAAAAAAGTAAAAAGAAGTTGGGTGCAAAAACCAATTTTTGATGCACAAAAAAATGATTTAATGCACAAACGTATTTTTTCATAATTGTTTTTCGAAAAAGTATTCACTTTTAGAAAAATGTCCTTCACAACTTTTTCATGCACTATCATACCCGATCTTGTGGATTTGTTTTGGAATTTTTTGAGAACTTTTTTTGAAAAAAAAAATCTTTTTATCTATTTACGGATATTTGTCTTTTTATTTGATCTTTATCCTATATATATATATATATATATATATATATATATATATATATATATAATAATATCTCGCTAAATTAATAAAATATCCCGGCCACAACACTATTAATTTATAGAGTTTTTACTGTAGTATTTTGTTGTTTTGCAGATTTTCCGAATTGAAGTCCAGGGGACTGAAGCTGGTTTTATTGAAGTTATCTTGCATCACGTTGAAGTCTCCCCAGCTAAAGTGTTAAAAGTGTAAGGACCAAAGATGAAACTTTGGGGCTTATATATACAATAAGATAACACCCTTCTAGGATTGTCTCATTATCATTTCTCATCACAGGCTTCTCAAAAAGCTGATACTCTCTTACTTGATCTGCTTGTTTTCTCATTAAACCTGTTAGATTATTACTCTCATCACAGGCTCAAAGAATATGGTGTATGTGATAGCAACTTATGGAAAAGGCATCACAGGGTTCTATTTCCCTATTTCAAAGGGGCTGTCGAAGCTGAAAAAAGAAGTGGCAAAAAGGTTCAAGTTGAAGAGTCAAATGATTCGTCTCAAATACTTGGATGAAGACAATGATTTGATACTATTTTCCCACAACGACAACTTTCAATTTGCTAAGGTCGCTTCAGGCTGTAAGAATCGAATCAACTTAATCTGTGAGAGTGTGCACCATCGCGTTGATTGATGATATCTTTCGCAAAAAAAGAAAGGTTAGGGGTTATGTACTTAGGTGGTGATTTTGTTACTAAATTATAAAATTTCTGTATGTATTTCTCCATCTGTTGTGTACAAGGGTGGGTACTTAGTTTTTTTAATTATGGATGAATCAAACAATTTATGGTAATTACAATACTACTCAGTAAAAGATTAAATGAAAGCAAAAGGTATGTAATTGTCATTACTTTAATGGAAAGATATGATCTAGTCTTACTTTGATATCATTATCAATGAATCAATATATGTAATACATTTCGCTCGTGCATCAGTCCCTTTCACTATTTATATACATTTTTTAAACTTTAGAAATAACAATTATTAGAAAGTGTACTTAGTTGTAGATCAAATTCATCAAATCAACAACTAACATAATCAAATCAACGTTAAACAAGAATATCAAACACATGTGTATTTGATTTAAGTTTCTTTATACTCCTAAATAAACAATATTTATCTAGAGAATCGAGTTCTTCAGAAGAGTTCGAGTTGATTGAATCATCCTCATCAAGCCTGCATCATTGAGACTTGCATCAAGCTATCGAATTAAGCATATGAATTTGGCTCGACTCCTGGACTATACAACGGTATCTAAGCGTCTACATCCATGAAATCCCATACAATCAGATGCGTGATTTCAAGTTGTCACCTTCTTTTCGATATAGTTCGGTTTAACTGATTTAAAATTTAGATACAAATAATTATGATATGATTGGATACACATTGCATGTAGATTAGTAAACTTACAGCTTAAATGACGCCATGATGGGGAAGTTAGTGGTTGGGGGTAGAGATAAATTAGTCCAGTTGAAAAAGAGAAATTTGAACCCATATGTGTCTACTGTCTAGACAGGGACAGATTGTATTTTATTACTCCGTATCTTTTTCTTCCTTTGACGATGATTCTTACAACATGATAATGTCGGGTCAGTGTTTTTATTATACCTACTTCTTTTTTCGCTATGATCACTCAGATGTTATAACTTAATCCTCCTCGATTATGCTTATCCACTAAATTGATGAACTGATGAATCTGTGATCTGTCAATCTTAAAGTAAAACTTCCATTGCATATCCGGTTATTTGGCTCTAAACCGTTTTGTAATACTGTGAACCATTTAGCATCGATGGCAAGTATTGTATTTTTGTAGCGGTTCTATAAAATTATGGCCTTCCTAAAAAAATTATTACATTCAACAGGCTAATAGCATAAGATGATATAAACCGATAAATGGCTAAAAACAACTCCACATGATTTATAAGATTATCTTTTACTTTATGTCCATGGAACTGGTCCATGCGTACGTGGAGTCACCTGAGATGAACTTAACACTTACCAATTGCGACTATTTTTTCAATTCCAAGCTGTTGAAATATATGAGTTGGAATACAAGCTCATGTTTGACTTTAAGTCAAAGGGCTTGTTATGCCAATATGTTCTAATGTTTGTATGTTTGGCTCTTAGTAGCAGGTGTTATATCTTGAGGGGTTGATTTGTATTTTATGCTGATATATAAGCTGGTCTCTCTCTCTTGGCTGGAATTATCCTTCACATTGTTTCTCTCACAAAAACATCTGCATATCTTTCTCTCTTAAGTTTGGTCTGGTATTGTTGATATTGGTTATCTTTGATCATCTTGATCAGGTTTACAGTTTGATAAGTATTACTGAGGGTTGTAGTGAGGTTCTATTGTATTACAGTCTTTGTAGTGTGATAGATAGAATCCTTCTGAAGGGGACTATCTTTGTCTTGTGTATTTGTTTGGTGAGCACACGTTTTGTGGACTCATCTTCTTGACTATTCAGTTAATAAAAGATTTCACCAAGGGGTGGTTGGCTGGGTGAATTGATTGTGTTGTGGTTGATTTAAGAGCAGATCTGGTTATTTTAGCATGGTATCAGAGACACGGCTTTGATCTCCGTTGGTTCTTGATATTAGGGTTTCTAGGGTTTGATCTCCAATTTGGGGGTTTCTTGATTTCTGAGCAATTGGGATCTTGTGAGGCTGTTTTCTTAACGGCCGTAGTGTTAATTGTTGTTTTTAGTGGTGGATCTTGAGTTTATCGATTGGGTTTTTTTGAAACCCTAATTGGTAAATTTGGGGATCTTGGTTCTGGTGATTCCTGGTGGTGTTCTTGGGGTTCTTGGTTGGTTATTGACTTTCTTGACTTAAATCAAGAAGGTTGGTTATCTGGTTTCCGCTGCGTATCTTCTTGAAAGGTTTATTTTTCTTTTTTTAGTTCTCTGAGTATTTTAGTTTTTTACACTGCAAACTCTGTGGGTAACTTCTTGACCTGCCTCCTTGAGAGGTACGGAAACCTGCTGTTCCCACAGATAGGTGTAAGACTGGGTACTTCAGTAGAACTGGGTGTGAGTTTTAGTGTTCTTGGTATTAGTTGTTGTTTTTAGTATTTTTAGTAGTATTGTTGCTGTTTTTTGTTCTGGTTTTTCTTTAGTATTTGTCTGGTTTCTGCTATCTGTTTTTCTTTATTTCTTGGTTCATTATGGCTGAAGTTCTTATTAGTGCTTTGGATGCTGGTAATCCTCTCTACTTGCATTCTAGTGATAATTCTAATATTCCTATTGTGCATTTTAAACTCACTGGATCTGATAATTACAAAATGTGGTCTACTGCTATGAAAATTGCTTTGAAAGGCAAAAATAAAATGGGATTTGTTGATGGTACCTGTGTTAAACCTGTTACTAGTCTTGTTCTTTCCCAGCAGTGGGAAAGATGTAATGCTATTGTTCTTGGTTGGATTCTTGGGTCTTTGTCTCCTGAGTTGTACTTAGGACAGGTTTATTCAGAAATTGCATCTGAAGTTTGGGATGAATTACAGGAAACTTATGATAAAATTGATGGTTCTGTTATTTTTAATGTGATTCATAAGACTAACTCTCTTAAGCAAGGAGAATTATCTGTGCCTGATTATTATCATAAGTTGAATTCTCTTTGGAGAGAATTTGATACTTTAACTTTGTTGCCTGCTTGTACTTGTGCTGCTCATGAGGGTATTTTAAAACATAATCAGCTTGTTAGACTTATGCAGTTTCTTATGGGCTTAAATGATGTTTATCAACCTATTAGGAGTAATATTCTTGCTAGGGATCCTTTACCTGATGTTAAAGAAGCTTTTAATGTGGTTTCTAGAGAGGAATCTCATAGAGGACTTCACCCTAGTTCTGGTTCTAATAGTAAGGCTCAACCTGCTGCTTTTGTTGCTAAGACTAATAACAATTCCAACTCTAATAATAATTTTGTTAGGAGAAATGGTAATAATAACAATAATAGTGGTAATAGAGGGCCTAATCCTAATCTGGTTTGTAAACATTGTGGTCTTATTGGGCATACTATTGATAGATGTTTTGAGTTGAATGGCTACCCTCCTGGTTTTAAAAGGAATCCTAATCTGTCTAAACAGTCTGCTGTTGTCAAAAAGTTTAATGCTAATAATGCAGATGTGTTTCAACCATCTACTTCTGGTTCTATGACTGGTTCTTTCACTAATGATCAAATGATGAAACTCTTAAGTCTCATTAATGAAAAACCTTCTACTAATGGGTCTGCAAGTATGGCAGGTACATCTCCCACCTTCTTCAATAATAATGTGATGTTTAATCTGCATATTGAGAGGTTTTTCTGTGCTAAGTCTAGTTCTGAAAAATATCATGTTACTTTAGGATGGGTTATTGATAGTGGTGCTAATCAACATATGACTGATTCTACTAAAAATATGTTTAATATTGTTGATATTTCTAGTCTCATGTTAACTGTTGGTCATCATAATGGTATTGTTGCTAATATTACTGCTATTGGTAGTCTTAGACTCACTTCTGGTGTGGTTTTGTTTGATGTTCTTGTTGTTCCTGAGTATAATGTCAGTCTGTTATCTGTTAATAAGATGATTAAGGATAGTAAGTTTTTTGTTGGTTTTGATGAGCATAAATGTTATATTCAGGATTTGAAACTGGGCAAAATTGTGGGGACTGGTAGTGTCTCTGCTGGTCTATACTTGTTTGATGAAACTGATTGTGGTGAGTCTAATCTTGCTATGTGTAATTCTGTATTTGTTTGTCATGTTTCTAATGAGTTATGGCATCAAAGACTTGGTCATCCTGCTGATCAAGTCTTGGCTACTTTGGGTAATAAAATTGGTTTTAAAAAGGTGAATCATCTTTCTCCTTGTGATGTGTGTCACAAGGCCAAACAAACTAGAAAACCATTTCCTTTAAGTGAACATAAGTCTAAAACTGTTGGGGATCTTATTCACTGTGATGTTTGGGGTCCTTATAAGGTTACTAGTAAAGATGGTTTTAAGTATTTTTTAACTTTGGTTGATGATTTTAGTAGGGCTGTTTGGGTCTATCTTCTGAAGTCAAAAACTGAAGTTTGTGACCATATTACAAATTTTATGAAACTTGTTTTTACACAGTTTAATAAAAAAGTTAAGGTCATAAGGTCTGATAATGGAACTGAATTTGTAAATAATCAATTATCCACTCTTTTTTCTGAGTTAGGGATGATTCATCAAACTTCTTGTGCCTATACTCCTCAGCAAAATGGGATTGCTGAGAGGAAACATAGACACCTTCTTAATGTTGCTAGGAGTCTTATGTTTCAGGGGGGGGTTCCCTTGAATATGTGGCCTGAGTGTGTCTTAACTGCTGTATATCTTATTAACAGGCTTCCCTCCTCTGTCTTGTCTGGTGCTTCCCCTTATTTTTTAGTGTATAGTAAGGATCCTAGTCTCTCTCATATCAGATCCTTTGGATGTCTGTGCTACTCTACTATTTTAAATTCACATGATAAGTTTGGTTCTAAATCTGAAAAGTGTGTCTTAATTGGTTTTTCAAGTGTGAAAAAGGCTTATAAGTTGTATGGTTTGGATAGTAAATTTGTTTTTTATTCAAGAGATGTTACTTTTTATGAAACTGTCTTTCCTTTTAAAATGAAGTTATCAAATGTTTTTCATAAACCTTCAAATGATTTTGATAAATCTAATACTGAGTTTAATAAATCTCAACCAAACTTTGATGATAATGGAGTAGACAACTTAAATTTTTTTGATGTCCATGGGTTTGAAAGTCCCTATGATGAAGAGGGGGGCCCTTCTAATGAGGAAGGTAGTGGTATGGCACCTTCAGATAACAGTAATAACACTGTAAATGAAGAAGGTGCAACCACAGCAACCCAGATAGATGAAAATATCACCTCTGAGGGCATAAGTCAAAATGTTTTCAATGGTGAGGATCAAAATATTCAAATGGAAGCACCACCAAGCACTAGGAGGTCTAGCAGGACTAGAACTCAACCTGTTAGGTTTAATGATTTTGTTGTTGGTAGTAATGTGAAGTATGGTCTTGAGAAATATGTTTCTTATTCAAATCTGTCTAGAGTTAATATGTGTTTCTCTACTACTCTAAATAAGTCTTGTGAGCCTAAATCTCTTTCTGAGGCTATTCAAAATCCTATGTGGAAAGATGCTATGAATTCTGAAATGGAAGCTTTACATAGGAATAATACATATGAGTTGTGTGAATTGCCTAATGGTAGATTTGCTATTGGTTGCAAGTGGATTTGGAAAATCAAATTTAAATCTACTGGTGAAGTTGATAGATATAAAGCTAGACTTGTTGCTAAGGGTTATAATCAGAGGGAAGGTATTGATTATGAAGAAACATTTAGTCCTGTTGTCAAAATGGTTACTGTTAGGTGTCTTATTGCTTTATCTGTCTCTAACAATTGGCCTTTATTTCAACTGGATGTTAATAATGCTTTTTTATATGGAGATTTGTATGAAGATGTGTATATGCAGTTGCCTCCTGGTTATTATGATAAAAATGAAACTAGAGTGTGCAAATTGAATAAGTCTTTGTATGGTTTAAAGCAAGCTCCTAGGCAATGGAATGAAAAACTCACCACTGCTTTGATAGAAAATGGTTTTAAACAAAGTCTTAATGATTACTCTTTGTACACTAAAGATTGTGATGGTGTTTTCTTGGCATTATTGGTTTATGTGGATGATATTGTCATCACTGGTAATAATGTTAGTGAGATTGAGAAGTTTAAAAAGTTTCTAAATTCAAAGTTTATGATTAAAGATCTTGGTCCACTTAAATATTTTTTGGGAATTGAAGTTCTAAATTGTGAATCTGGACTTTGTCTTTCTCAAAGAAAGTACTGTTTGGATTTGTTACTTGAATATGGGTTATTGGCTTGTAAGCCTGCTGCTACTCCTTTGCAGCAGAATGTGGTTTTGAGTCATGTTGAGACTGAAAATGATAAGTTTCTGTCCAATATGACTGAATATCAAAAATTGGTTGGGAAGCTTATATACTTATCTGTTACTAGGCCTGACATTTCTTATGCAGTTCATTGTCTAAGTCAGCATATGCATGCTCCTCTTAACTCTCATTTTACTGCTGCACTTAGAGTTTTGAGATACTTAAAACAGGCTCCTGGTACAGGTATTCAGTTTGTGTATGGTAAAAGTATTAATCTGTATGCTTATTCAGATGCAGATTGGGCTAAGTGTCCTGTTTCTAGGAAATCAGTTTCTGGTTTTTGTGTCTATTTTTGCAATAATCTGATTTCTTGGAAAAGTAAGAAACAAGCAACTATTTCTAGATCTTCTGCTGAATCTGAGTATAGATGTCTTGCATCTACTACTTGTGAGCTTATTTGGGTTCTAAAAATTTTTAAAGATTTGGGTGTAGAGGATTTGTTACCTGCAAATTTATTTTGTGATAGCAGTTCTGCTATTCAGATTGCTGCTAATCCAGTTTTTCATGAAAAAACCAAACATTTTGAGATTGATTTACATCTTGTTAGAGAGAAAGTATCTTCAGGAGTTATTAAAACTTTGAAAGTTGCTTCTGCTAACAATGTTGCAGATATATTTACTAAAGGGTTGAGTGTTTCTCAACATAAGTTGTTTTGTGATAAGCTGGGTCTAATAGATTTGTTCAAGCCATGAGCTTGAGAGGGGGTGTTGAAATATATGAGTTGGAATACAAGCTCATGTTTGACTTTAAGTCAAAGGGCTTGTTATGCCAATATGTTCTAATGTTTGTATGTTTGGCTCTTAGTAGCAGGTGTTATATCTTGAGGGGTTGATTTGTATTTTATGCTGATATATAAGCTGGTCTCTCTAAGCTGGTCTCTCTCTCTTGGCTGGAATTATCCTTCACATTGTTTCTCTCACAAAAACATCTGCATATCTTTCTCTCTTAAGTTTGGTCTGGTATTGTTGATATTGGTTATCTTTGATCATCTTGATCAGGTTTACAGTTTGATAAGTATTACTGAGGGTTGTAGTGAGGTTCTATTGTATTACAGTCTTTGTAGTGTGATAGATAGAATACTTCTGAAGGGGACTATCTTTGTCTTGTGTATTTGTTTGGTGAGCACACGTTTTGTGGACTCATCTTCTTGACTATTCAGTTAATAAAAGATTTCACCAAGGGGTGGTTGGCTGGGTGAATTGATTGTGTTGTGGTTGATTTAAGAGCAGATCTGGTTATTTTAGCACAAGCCCACAAAAAGTCACCATTTTCAGGCCATTTGGTTGGTCCCAATAGTGGAAAATTAAGTGAGTTCAATTCCGTTATTATACTATAATCAATGTCATATTTCAGTCAATATTCAAAAACGATAATGTGACACATGCTTTAAGAACCGAGTGGGACTATTTATAAGTGGCCGCGACAAGAAATCGACGTGATATAATCTTTGGCCTGTTGAATAATGGGAGAATACGGAATTGTGGATGTGGTATTTATAACATACAAATGTACAATCCTATGAGTAGTCCAATTATAATTTTTGCTTTGTTCATTCGCTAACATATGACCCGGTACTAGTTCTTAAATGGACGCCCCTGACTTCTTAAATGTTTATTCAAAACTTTACGTCAATTATATGGTGCAAGTATAATACTCGGTACTAGTACTCTAACATGATAAACATCGTCTGTATGTGGTATTGTTTATGTCATACTTAAAGCTAGCCAGATATTTATCAAACATGTCCATCATTATTCAAATTAGCAATCAAATATGTATATAATCTAATATTTATTTTAAAGCAAATCAGAGCTGCATGCATCAAGAATCAATTTATGTTAAAATAAATACTTGACAAGTTAAATATTCTTTCATTTACACAAATTAACAAGGTTTCTTTTTGACAGACGACAAAGTAGAAGGCTTAATGCACTCCTAATTTGTCCTCATTTTAATTTTTATACGTATCAAATCAATCTTGTTCAAAAAGATGGAAGATTTTCAAGTAATATAAGTCAAAGGAAGGGAACAATTTTTCTAACATCCATTGACGCGTCTCTCTTGGCATCTCTCTCTCATGTGTCCACTTGATATCTTTTCACACACATTCATCATTCTTTTTACTTATCCTTTATGTTCTTGCATAATGCGATGTACGATTAGTTACTTTTGTTCAATCAATGGTGCTTTAAAAACAAGAAAGCAACATATATATAGTAGACACGCCAAGTGAATGTGCGTAAAATAAAAAATACGGAAGATAAAATATAAAGTTTGACGAGAAATACGAAACATAAACTCATAGAAAACAAAAACACGGAACATAAACTGATAAGAAACTACCTTATAACGGTAGTAGAAAAAGTAAAAGTTGGGCGAAGAGGATAAAATGTGACTAGTAGCGTATGCATAATAACACCCTTGAGTTATATTGAAACCAAAGCGGAGAAGTTCGAATTTTTTTACTTGATCAGAACTTCATGATTGGTCGAACTAGTTATACGTCAATAAAAGTCAAACACCAAGATATAGAGCCATCAGCCATGTATTAGACATTCAAAGGTCAAAATAGAGAGCCATTTTTAACTAAATACTATTCTTCATCTCTTATTTAGTAAATTTAATCACTACATTCATGTCTACATCTGTTAAGTTGTTTGTCTTAACAATATAAAGTATAAACATCATTTTTGGTGCTTATTCTTTCATAAAGTAACAAATTCCCCTTGATTGATCCACTACTACACAAAGTATTCTTTGGTACGCTCTTTAGGTACGGTTATATGAAAACCGTATCAAAAAAACCATTTGATACGGTTATTTGTACGGTTATTTGTAAAACCACATCAAATAATGTTTTTTTTATACTTTTTTAAGAAACCGCACCGAATAAACATTTTTTGATACGGTTTTTTTAGGAACCGCACCAAAAAACAAATTCAAAATAAATGTCTCCCCAACGTAAACCTACTGCCAAATCTCCTAACACCCACACACTCTCATTCAATACACCACATTTACTTATACTCATACTCATCCTCCCCGTCAAATCAAATCTTTCAAAAATTAAACACCCATCAACAACCACAATAAATTTAACTTAAAACTCACAAAACTACAAAAAAGGGTAATAGTTATATTTTTATTTCCTTTTACTCATTATAATTTTTTTTATGCTTAACTAATATATTTTTGATATTTGTATAGGTACAAACTTCTTCATCATGTATCCAAATTAGAGCTTTCACCTCATTTTGGAAAAGTTCGCATCATAAGGTGAGTTTATAAACTTTTTTTTTGTTATTTGTAACATTATTTATCTTTATGTTGTTAGTTCTAAACTTATGTATGTATGTATGTATGTATGTCTTAGATGAATATTGAAGATCTACGTGTACAATATATATGTGTTTATTTGTATCATTGATGTATGTATGTATGTATGTATGTATGTATTCAAATCTTGATTGTTGT